>JASDDO010000016.1:454660140-455860140 GCA_030015575.1 Agapanthus africanus
GGGGTCCTATAGACTTCATATGGTTCAAGGGACAGTCACGTGCTCTTTCGGGTCGTGACACACGTGGCAGATGACGTGTCCCGAAGCTCACAAGGAAGGACCTACAGTGGCCGACCAGACCACTCCTATGCCCATCCTGCAAACAACCGCTGGCACACCTCCGAGCCCCCTGCACAATTGGCCTCCTCGGCCTCTCAGCTCGCCTCCGGGCTATAGCAGAATCAAGATAGCTCGCCCTCCCGCTCGTCCGCGAGCTCTCCCGCCGAGCTCATATTCCTCGGTCTCATCGACCGACTAACGATACCACTCACAGGCGCAACCGTCATTCCGCGAATCTCGCCATGCGCGAGATATCCGCCGGCCACATCCCATGTTCCACGCCATCACGATCCCCCATTAACGAGCCTGTCTCGCCATTAATGCGGGATCCCACCCATCACGCGGGCGTGACGTCGGGAGCGTAACGGCCGGCGTGATTCTCGCGCTTGCCTGCCTGCTGCCACCGCTATATAAACCTCTCCTTCAGACGGTTCAAGTAAATCTTTTTTCTCTCCACTAAGCCGTTACTCTGCTCGGATATCCGGTCTAACTTGATCGCGGAGGGTCCTTGGTGCTACAACCATCCCGGGACTTCCTTACAGGTAACTCGGCAACAACAACCTCAAACCCATTGAGATCCACACGCTTCAGGAGCCACCCTCCAACTCCAATCTCAGCCGTCCATCGTCGCTCCCAGAGGATTTACGGAAGGTAACATCTTGACGTGATCCGACATCCGTCAAAGGGTCATTGTCAGTCATCTATAGTTCATGGCTACAAGTGATTGGTGTAAATTACGTATATAAACTTTGACTAACACTTGGTGATCTTAATTAAACTACAATCATCAACAGGATTTGTTAGAATATTACAGCTACCGCAAGTCGGCATATATTATTGTCTAATTGAATCTCTTGTGAATGATGCATAATCTCTAAAGCCAACCTTAAACGAACCGAACTTATATGAGCCGGGGTCATACCGAGTTCAGCTCATTTATTTTCAGTGCGGCCCGAGTTTGTTTTGAGTTGAACTTGTCTGGTTCAAGTTCGGTTTGGTTCATTTACCCGGTTTAAGTTTGGATTGTCAACGACCTGATTATTATAAACGAACAAACAAGTTTGGTTCGAACTAATATATGAGTTCGGCTGGTTTATAGCTTGCTAACCAATATTATCGGGTTAGGGTCAAGTCGAGTTCTGCTAGTTAGCTAGACGACAATCCTAATTTCTTAACTCAAGTTTTGTTTGCTTATTAATGAACCGAACTTAAACATGTTCTTAGAAAGCCGTACCTGAACCTAACTGAGCCGGCTTTGTTCTATTAGAATCCTAGCCACAATATCAACAACACACAGGATATTATAACTTTATTTGTGGCTATCGTATTAAATATTAGAGATTTTCGCCGAGAAAACAACCACCTTCTAACCCTTTCATTTATGCATTTTAGATGATTATGCATTACATACTAACTGATTGGTACCGAACAATATCAAATATAAATGAAGATGGTGGTAACATAAAAAATAAATATTAAAATTATCAAGAACGAGATGTAAGCAGTAAGCTTATAAGAATGATGTAAGGGTTATATCAATGACTGATTACAAAACACATAACAAGGGTTAAGATATAATTAACAAATATTTTCAAATAATTGAAGACATATGGCCTCTCATGGCTATCATCCAACCAATCCAAATAATGATTTCTAAGTATCATACCAAAGAATCCGATCACATTCAAGAAATCATATTAAGGGTAAAATGTCAAAAAGACCCCAGCCCGCTCAGAAGTTGTCTAAAAACCACTATAATTTTCAAAATTGTTGGGAATGACCTATTGTTTAAAACCTTTATGGAAAAACCTCTGAGTTGTATTTTATTTAGATCTTGTGTTTCCTCAACCATTTAAAACGGAGGGAGGGGTTTGTCAATTTACACTTAAAGTTTATTTTTGACATTACTGTGTAAATTAATATTAATTTACACTACATATAATTAATATTATTAATGAATTTTAATTTTTTATGATTATGAAGGAAAAAAATTACTCACTAGAGTTGACATTTGACTTGAGATGGACACTTGGAGAATTAAACACATGATGGTGCCATTAATTAGTAGCATAGCTGTTAAGCTGTTTGTCGTAAGCAAGACCTTACCATTTAACAATTGCCTTTGTTGGTGATTTGATTTATAAATTAAAAGGTTCTCTCTTAATATATAATTTGATAGAATTTTGTGTCAATTTTGTTATAATTTCAAATTTTATTGATCAGTGTTGAACTTTGTAATCAAATATACAACATAAACAGAATACTTGTCATGAATCTATATGACTAAATGACTTCTTTAATTCTCATAGTAAAGAAAAGATAACAAATATTGTCGTGAATCTAAGATCATGTTTCGAAGCAAGGTTACGGTTTCCGAAACCTTGGTTTCACGATGTTTCAATACCTAACTCAAAAGATTGGAACCGTTGCTCGTTTTGGTAATAAAATTTATCCAACAATGGTTTTCAAAATGTTTCAAGAACTCAAAAGCCCATTTTTCTTAACTCCAAAAGATGGAATTTCACAAAGTTTCATGATGTCTTTTTTCTCTTTCTCCTACCTTCAAAAAATATATAATTAAATGACCATAAACCGTATTGTCAAAAGACTCTAGCTTTTAACATATATATTTACCCAACTTTTGATACAACACAGACTTTTAAAATAGCATCAAAACAATACAGATTCGATTCCCACCAGATATTTGTTTAAAAGCATATTAATCTTTAAAAATTATCATTACCCAGAGGCTCAAATCAACAAAGGGCGAACTAGAATGTAAAATATTCACTCAGCCCCATCACCATTCCAGAGTTTGTTGCAACAGCAGAGCCAATTAAAATAAGAGGGTTGAGAAAAATTATTTTATATGACTGCTGACAATTTAGTAATTGTTGCTAGTTCAATAATTTTCTTCAGATTGCTCATGAATAATTTTTAAAATGTGGTAACATTTCGAGGAGCTAGTAGCTCATTGGCCTAAGAGTAATCATATGTAATTTAATACTCAATAATAAACTTACAAATTTAACTAAGACACTGAAAGTGAAAGAGATTGGTGACTGAAATTAATATAGACGATGTTACATCCATGGCCCATACTGCAGATTGATTAGGAATATATCACCACACAATTTACCGAAAGAAAAACAGCAAAGAACTGATGGAGGTCCTTTTCGGGTCTCCGTCAGATGTTGTCTTCCGTCGATCTCCCGGTGGATCTTGGAGGTGATCTCCTGTTGCGTGTGGGTCTCAATGGGTTTTGAGAAGATTGGTGGTTTTGAGGAGTTTGCGCCGAATACCTGCAAGGAAGTCCCGGGATGGTTTGGTACCACCGAGGACCCTTCGACGATCAAGTTAGCACAAGATCCGAGCAGAGTAATGGCTAAGTGAGATGAAAAAAGCTTACTTGACCCCTCTGTGATGGGGGTTTATATAGTGGCGGCAGCACGCAGTAGCAGGCGCAAGAATCTCGCCGCCAGTTATGCTCTCGACGTCACGCCCGCGTAATAAGCGGATCGCCCGTTAATGGGGATCGTGATGGCGTGGAACGTGGGATGTTGCCGGCGGAGAATCCGCGCATGGCGAGATTTGCGGAGCGACGGTTATGCCTGTGTGTGGTGGAGTTGGTCGGTCGGAGGGACCGAGGAAGATAGTTTCAGCGAGGGAGCTTGGGAACGAGCGGGATGGCCGAGGCATCTTGGTCCTGTGTTAACTCGGGGCGAGCTGAGAGGCCGAGAAGGCCAATTTGTAGGGGGCTCTGAGGAGGGCCAGCTTGTGCTTGCAGGTCGGGTACAGGGATGGCCTGGTCGGCCCCTGTGGGCCCTTTCTTCTGAGTTCTGGAACACGTCATCTGCCACGTGTCCTGATATGGGAGATCACCCTTATAGAGCATCATCATTAGTCCCCCACTCTTGTCCCGACCAGCTGGCAGGTCGGGTCAAGAGTGGACTGCCGGGCCGCCCGGGGTGAGCTCCCTCCTAAGATTTCGTCGGGACGCATCCCCAGGCTGTCAGCTGTCTTTTCTGCCAGCGAATCAGGGCGAGATCTCTGCATTTAAGGAAGGTGCACCGGTTCGTGCATCCTGTTACCGAAGCGACGGTCCGCGTGTCAAGCGTCGGTTGGCCAACGTGACGTATGCAGACCTGCGGCGTCTGACGGGACGCAGCCCAGTGTGGGATGCGGCGTCAGTTGATTTCGATCACTTGCCAAGTGTGCCAGCGCTGCTGAGAAGGGGGCATCTCCATGGCCTCGAAGTCGAGGGGGGATCACTTAGACTTGGATAGACCTGATGTCTCTTGTTGGGGCTTCGGATCCGCTGCATGTGATGGGCAGAGAGATGTTCGCCGTAGTTATGCCGAGCATAAAGGGGCTCGATGGCCTCGTTATGAGAGCTACAAACCCGCAGTGTTTGTTGGGCAGGAGGATGCCTGCTGGGATGACCGAGCAGGGAAGCTGCTCGGCTGATCTTGGCGAGGGCTTCGATCACTGTCGGTCGTGGTAGGAAGCTACCAACCGGGGATAGCCGAGCAAGGGTCGGGCTCGACTGCCTCTGGGAGGACTTTGATCCTTAGCGTTGGAGAGGCCGTAGGAGGCCTGCTAAGAATAACCGGGCAGTGAAGCTGCGCGGTTGCCTCTTGGCGAGGGCTTTGATCCCGGCATTGCGAGTGAGGAAGCTACCGGCCAGGGATAGCCGAGCAGGGAGTGATTGTTAGAGATTCTGCGTGTTCAAGTTTTAGTTTAAATACCGCAATCAAGACGGTTTCGCTTGTAGCTAGCCGGTTGAGTACGGGTCGTCCGCAGGGAGATGGGAGTCTTTTTCAATGTGTTTTAACGAGTTAAGTCCGAGAGTTCAGATTTTGTTGTGGTTATCTAAGTGTTAAGTTGATATTTTAAAGAGAGCTTGTTAGGGTTAGGATTAGGTTAGTTTGAGTTAGAAGTCTCCACATCTTTCGTTGCCCCTCTTAATATCGGTGTTACGGTAATCGGCAACAACGGGGATTAGCACGACTAGGAAGGAACTTGCGAGTATAAGCTAGGCTTTCCAACGCATAAGTCCTTCCTTTTGGTGCTTGTCCGTCCGTTCTTGGCTCTTAGCCATAACCTCCGGTTAATTCAACCACAACCGGTCTCACTACGGGATCACCGCTATCATGTAGGATAGGGTGCCGTAAGGAGCGGATTGTGGTTCAATTAACAAGAGTCGATTTAAGCTGTTGGGCAAGGAAAGAGTGAGAGAGATTTCCTTCTCTCAAACTTCCTTTATCCTACCCTAACAAGTATGAACTACTCACACATCATGATACGGAAAAACAAAACAAAACAAAAGAGGAAGATAGAAAGAAGGAGATTAGAAGAATACGACTAGCTATTTGCGACCTCACCTTGGCGAGGATCAAGCGTAAGCATCATTGTCGTATTAATGATAACGAAAAAGAGAGAAGAAAGAAACAACAAGAAAATAACAACAACTACTTAACGAATTAAAATTACAACAATTATAGCAAAAGTAAGACAAGCATGATAATAAAATGATCTTCTTTATTCACCATTCTTCACTCACAAAGCTCACTCAAGTTTAATGGAGAAGAGATGAGAAGAAGAAGAACATGTAATCTAAAACCTAGCAAAAAGAAAATACAAGAATGGACCCTTTCCTTCTCAAAGTTCTGGGCTATTTATAGGCTGGAGAATGGAAATCTAGGGCAACTACCAGAACACATCTGAAAAGACCAAAATACCCCTGGAAAAGTTTTGCCTGCCGCCACTATACGGCCGCGGATCCGCGGCCTAGACCCCCTATTGGCCGCGGATCCGCGGCCTTTTTGATGAATTGGATCTTGGGCTCTTTGGTGGCACCCTGGTTTGATGTACTCTTCAATCTGGTACATGTGTTTTCTGAAAATACCTCCATATTTCTTCCAGAATTTCTGTTGAGGGAAAGGTGGACTTTTTGTCAAGATTTGGCATGATTGCCTCGAGCTCCACGTAGATTTCTTGGAACTTGTTGTTGCCATTGAGCCTTGTGCATGAAGGTGACATTGATTTGACATTTTGTCTTCCTAAACTGGTATCTGGCAACATACGGATGAAGAGCGGAGACCGTGTTTTATCTGTGGTTGGCAGGAACCCGGATTTTGTCGTGTTTTTCATGAATTTCACCGTTTTAGAACCGAGAACCTGTATCCTGCAATTGACTAGCAAACACGGCTCAAGAGTATCTATCGATATGCAATGTGATAAAAATTGGGCGGTATGAAAATGCAAAAATCTGATATGAACAAATACCCCCAAACTTATCATTTGCTCGTCCCGAGCAAAGCCAGTTTATTCACAAAAAATTTCCTAACCTCACTTTCGCAGGGAACGCGATTGCACTGAGCATGTGCAACAAGCCGTTAAACCTCTAGGTGTCCCTAGTAGGAGGAGTGTTGTCTTCTGAGGGTTTTCAGCGGATACTACCCACAAAATCCGGTCATGTTGGTTTTGTAAAATAACTAAGATTCAAACCCTAAAGTTTTGTTTCAGAAAATAACAATTCTATAATCCTAAGTCTAGACCATTGAACCTTTATTTTTCACACTTCGCTTCTTATTTAACTACAGATTTTATATGTCTTTACGTGCAGTGCAAATAGTATCGTTAAGTTCCCGAAAGATCGAATAAAGTCATCATGTCGCACAATAAAGCCCAGATAACAATTTTAAAAGGATCACATAAGTTTTATAAAGAGTTAAGCATTTTTCAAGTTTCGTTTTCCAGTAAGGTTTCAACTTCAGAATTTCTATCTTCCCTAACAGGAAACTAAGTCGTATTTTTCACTCCACATTTTTCTTGTTTTCATTTCATACACACCTTTGTGAACGTGCAATAGTCTTTATCATAGAATAAAACCTTCATATCTCCGCTTAAAATTTTTATAAAAGCCTGTCTTTTATCAAGATTATTCTCACACAAAGAACCGTTAGGAATTTTAACTCGGAGAGAACACTTGCTTGACTTTGTTTTAAAACTGGACTTTCTAGGCTTCTTAGCGAGCTTTGGGCCAATGCACCCAAACCAGTTGGTTTTAGGGCATTAGGTGTAGAAACACCCCAGCGGACTTAATTACTCAAGTTACCTAGGTCCAAAAACAAAAGACAGTTTGGCGTGAAAATCAGATGATTTAATACGAACGGAGATATAACCGGCTGTTCAATTATTTTTTTGGATAAAACACGTGTTTAGTGGGTTTGGTGTGTAATCATTCCAATCAAGTTTCAGATGGGTTATTTTTCAGACTTAGCTCCAATTACGGCATCAATAACATTCCTTCATATTCGCTTTACTTCATAAACTATTCTTGTCATTACTTATTTCAGAACAAACCTATTTGATCCTCAGAAAATCATTTATCTGTTTAAAAGTTTAAACATGAAAGACTTGTCATCTAATTCCCAAAATTCACGACACGTGTAGTGTGATGTAAAAACTTATATCAGCTATAGTTAACTTCAAAGGAGAGTTATCTTTCAGGTTTTCAAAATCTAAACATAAGATTTAGTCATTCCTATTTTTTTTCAAACAAAAACCGTCGAAATGTTGAATCAGAGTTCTTCCACAAGCTAACTTGACAAAAAAAAAAGTTTTTATAATTTTTAGAAAATTTTCAGTTTTTTTATGGATTTTATGGATTTAAATATGCAGATGCAAAATATACATATGAATGCGAAGGTAAGAGATGCGAACCGAGCGTACCCCCAAACTTATACTGGACAGTGTCCTCACTGTCGTTGCATGAAGAGATCATTTGAAGGGTCAAAATTGTCGGTTACGGATACACCAATTTTTGTTTGTTTTTGTTTATAAAGAAAAGAAAAAGAATATACACACATATATACAAAATGGTTTGTACATACCCCCAAACTTATTTGGAACAGTGTCCACTGTTCTTGGCTGGATAACCGAAGTTTGGAGGTAGGCAGAGGAAGATCATTCAGGGTAAACCGGCTCCTGTAAGAACAGGAGCTCCTCTGTTGGTTCGGCGCTAAGGTACGGTTTGCATCGGTGTCCATTTACTTTGAAAAGTGAACCGTCCTTTGGATTTTCCAAATCCACAGCGCCCTGCGGATACACATTCCGCACAAAATACGGCCCTTTCCAGCGAGATCTGAGCTTTCCAGGATGGAAATGAAGTCGGGTGTCGTAAAGCAGTACCTGCTGACCAGGTACGAAGGTTTTGCGCACAAGGTGTTTATCATGAAACACCTTCGTTCGGTTCTTAACAACAACCGCGTTATCGTAAGCCTCATCCCTAAGCTCGCTCAGTTCGTTCAACTGCAGCTTCCGATGGCTGCCCGCATCCTCGAGAGACAGATTCAGCTCCTTTATCGCCCAAAATGCGCGATGCTCTATTTCGACAGGTAGGTGGAAGGCTTTTCCGTACACAAGCCGATAGGGAGACATGCCAAGGTCGGTCTTATAAGCGGTTCGAAATGCCCAAAGGGCATCAGTGAGTTTCAGCGACCAATCCTTACGGTTCTTTGAAACCGTCTTCTCCAGTATCTGCTTGATTTGCCGATTTGAAACTTCGGCCTGCCCGCAGGTTTGGGAGTGGTAGGGCGTAGAGAGCTTATGATTAATGGAGTATTTCCGCATCAAGACCTCGAAAGTCTTGTTGCAGAAATGACTCCCATTGTCGCTAATGATCGCTCGGGGGTGCCCAAAACGAGAGAAAATGTTTTCTTTAAGGAACCTAACGACAACCTTGTTGTCGTTAGTTCGGCTGGGCACAGCCTCGACCCATTTAGAGACGTAATCAACAGTTAGAAGGATGTACAAGTTCCCAAAAGAGCTGGGAAACGGCCCCATGAAGTCTATCCCCCAAACATCGAAAATCTCTACAACCAAGATCGGTTGGAGCGGCATCTCGTTCCTCCGAGATATCCGGCCCATGTGTTGGCACCGGGAGCAAGTCTTGCAATAGTCATGAGCGTCTTTGAAGAGTTGTGGCCAGTAGAAACCACATTGCAAGATCTTCTCAGTTGTCTTTCTGGGCCCAAAATGCCCGCCACACGCTTGATCGTGGCAAAATGATAGCACACTCTTGAATTCCTCATCAGAGACACACCGACGAATAATCTGGTCGGGAAAGTACTTGAACAAGTAGGGTTCGTCCCAGTAAAAGTGTTTTACTTGGGATAAGAAGCGAAGTCTGTCCTGACTTGACCATTCGGTTGGTAGTAATCCCGTGGCCAAATAGTTCACAATATCTGCGAACCAGGGTTCGCACGATACTGTCAAGAGCTGTTCATCCGGGAAAACGTCGTTGATCGGAATTGGAAGCGAAGGCGAAGAAGGAAGTCGTGAGAGATGGTCGGCAACTACGTTTTCACATCCTCGTTTGTCCTTAATGACAAGGTCAAACTCCTGAAGCAAGAGGATCCAACGTATTAACCGAGATTTTGCATCTTTCTTCGCAAAAAGATGGCGCAGAGCAGAATGGTCAGTGTAGACAATGACTGGAGAGCCGATGAGGTAGGGCCTGAACTTTTCTAAAGCAAATACAACAGCTAAGAATTCCTTCTCAGTTGTTGTATAATTGAGTTGTGCGTCGTTCAGGGTTCGGCTCGCATAATAGATTACGTGCGGCATCTTGTTGATGTGTTGTCCAAGGACAGCACCAATGGCAAAGTCGGATGCATCGCACATAATCTCAAATGGGTGCGTCCAGTCAGGTGAGGAAAGAACGGGAGCAGAAGTGAGTGAACGTTTCAGTGACTCGAATGCAGTCACACAGCTCGAGTTGAAGTCGAAAGGCGTATCCTTGGCCAGCAAAAGAGTCAAGGGCCTAGCAATCTTGCTAAAGTCCTTGATGAACCGTCTATAGAAACCGGCATGGCCAAGGAAGGCTCGGATATCTCTGACGCATCGGGGAGGAGGCAGATTGGAAATGACCTCAATCTTTGCTTTGTCAACCTTTATGCCATTTTGCGAGATGATATGTCCTAAGACAATACCTTCGCGCACCATGAAGTGGCATTTCTCCCAGTTCAAAGTGAGATTCTTGTCCTTACATCGGGTAAGGACAGCGTCAAGATGCAGCAAACACTCGTTGAAGGAATCGCCGAAGATGGAGAAGTCATCCATGAAAATCTCCAGAAATTTTTCCACCATGTCTGAGAAAATACCCATCATACACCGCTGGAAGGTAGCGGGCGCATTGCATAACCCAAAGGGCATGCGACGATATGCAAATGTGCCGAAAGGACAAGTGAAAGTGGTCTTGTCCTGGTCTTTTTCGGCGATGGGAATTTGATTATAGCCGGAGTAGCCATCAAGAAAGCAGTAGTACTCGTGTCCGGCCAATCGTTCAAGCATCTGGTCAATGAAAGGTAGCGGAAAGTGGTCTTTCCGCGTTGCGGCGTTGAGTTTTCTGTAATCAATGCAAACTCGCCACCCAGTTTGGGTGTGAGTAGGGATTAACTCGTTTGCCTCGTTGGTTATGACCGTGATGCCCGACTTCTTGGGGACAACATGAATGGGGCTAACCCACTGGCTATCAGAGATAGGGTAAATGATACCACTATCTAGACATTTTACGATCTCCTTCTTCACAGCCTCTTTCATGACTGGATTGAGACGTCTTTGTGGATCTCGGGCTGGTTTGGCATCATCCATCAGATGAATGTGATGCTCAATGATCAGGGGACTAATCCCCTTGATGTCCGCCATGGACCAGCCAAAAGCTTGCCTGTTGCTGTGCAAGACCGCGAGAAGGGCTTTCTCTTGCTCGGGAGCTAGAGAAGCCGAGATGATGACAGGGAGGGTCTCGTTCTCACCTAAGTAAGCGTACTTAAGGTGAGACGACAAAGGCTTGAGTTCGAGCGTTGGAGGTGAAACGATGGAAGGCAAGATTGGTGCAAAGGTCTCGAACTCAAAGGACTCCAGCAAAGGTTCAAAGCGAGTGTAGGCAACCGAGTTGGATGGTTCAGGTAACTCATCCGGAAAGTCGAAGGATTCAAACTCGGGTTGTGCGCGGCTAAGATCGTTCGAAAACGTGAAACACTCGTATTCGTTGTCGGGCGCAGAAACAGCAGCAGGTTCGAAGAGAAACGCACTAGTGGCGTCAAGATTATCGTGATCAAACAGAAACTCCTCGAATTCACACTCTTCTGGGGTGATCTCCTGGATCGAGCAGACGTCCAGTATATGAGCATTAGGTTCGGCGGGCTGATTCCCCAACCTAAAAATGTTGAGTTCAATTGTCATATTTCCAAAAGAGAGGTTCATCGAACCATTGCGACAATTGATCACAGCATTTGAGGTTGCGAGAAATGGGCGACCGAGTATCACCGGAATTTGATTCCGGGGGTTAGCTACAGGCTGTGTATCTAATACAATGAAGTCAACGGGGAATATGAAGTCCCCGACTCTTATCAACACATCCTCTAGCTCACCCCTAGGATGGGTGATCGATCGGTCGGCCATTTGGAGAGTGCAGTGCGTGGGTTTCAGCTTTCCGATGCCTAATTGCTCGTATACTGAATACGGAAGCAGGTTAACACTGGCACCAAGATCTAATAGTGCGCGGTTGATGTTCTTATCCCCAATGGTAATTGAAATCGTAGGACAGCCAGGGTCCTTCCGTTTTTGTGGTAAAGATTGGGTAAGGGCATCACTCACAGCACTAGCCAAGAAAACTTTCTTGGGTACCTGAGACTTCCTCTTTTTCGTGCACAAGTCCTTTAAGATTTTCGCGTAAGATGGGACTTGTTGGACAGCATCTAAAAGAGGAATGTTAATGTTAACTTGCTTGAATAACTCCAGAATCTTCTCCATTTGTGGATTTTGTTTGTTAGACCTCAACCGGTTTGGAAATGGAACATTTTGAAAATTGGTTGAGTCTAATGCTGGAGGAGGAGATTGTGGAGTTGGAATGGATCCCAGAATAGGTGTTTTCGTGGAGTGAGAAGTGGGTCCGTTCAGAGCAGAAGAAGAGGAAGGAGAGCCTTGTAAAGAACGGAGAATAGGCTCAGAAGACGAAGAAGAAGAAGAAGAAGGAGAGGAAGAAGAAGGAGAGGAAGAAGCAGCGGCCGGGGTGTCATCGTTGATTCATTTGCCAATGTTGTTTTGCAGCATCCTTCCTGATCTCAGTGTGGTCACGGCACTCACATTATGGTTTTGTTGTTCAAGAGCAACATGTGCATTATGTGGGTGACCGGGATTTGGAAGTGGCTGGGACGGGAGCTTCCCCTTTTCTCGCTCGCTTCAGGCCGCGTTCAGCTGTGCAATCTGGGCCTCGATGGTCTTGATGCTTTGCCCGTGTGCGGCAGTGTGTTGCACTAAGGATTGAATGGAAGACTGGATGTTGGCGGTGGATTGAGTCGATTGTTTAACGAACGCCTCCAGACTTCGCTCGAGCGAGGAAACCTTATCGTTGTTTGACGGAACAAAGTTGTTTGGTGGAAAAGAATTGTTGGGTGCAAAGTTGTTCGTCTGATTTTGGAAAGGTTGGGGTTGGAAGGGCTGCTGATACTGAGTTTGCTGTTGCGCTTGTTGTTGCGGTGGAGGGGCCCTTTGGAAATTGTTGCCTTGGAATTGATTCTGATTCTGATTCTAGGCGAAATTGGGGTGGTTCCTCCAACCAGGATTGTAGGTGGAAGAGTATGGATCATTCCTCGGTCTTTGCTGGAAGGCAGCATTGACCTGATCCTGTCCTTGCGAGGGTGGATTGTAAGGACACTCTTCGGTCAAGTGGGAAGGATCGGAACAACAAGCGCAAATGGTTCGGAGGGGGAGAACAGGGGCAGGAGCAGGAGCAGAAAATTTGCTTTCTATTGCTTCAAGCTTTCTTGTTATTGCAGCCATTTCAGCTTTCATCGCAATAGAGACATCAAGTTGGTGGATTCCTACCCTAGACTGACCGGTAGAAGTGGAGGTAGAAGAAGAAGACGTCGGTCTGGTGCTCTCCCATTGTAGCGTTTGCTCCACAAGGTCGTCAAAGAACTGCCACGCTTCCTCGTCAGATTTGGATAGGAAGTGGCCCTGACAGATGGTTTCCAACAACTGCTTCGTTGCTGGGTTCAGTCCCTCGTATAAGGTTTGGCAGAGTTGCCATTTCTCTATACCGTGGTGAGGACACTGAACAAGAAGGTCTTTGTATCGGTCAAAGCACTTCCAGAAGGGTTCAGAAGGAAGCTGGGAGAATTGGTTGATTTCATTTCGAATCCTTGCGGTCTTATGATTCGGATAGAATTTTTTTAGAAACGCTTTAACAAACTCGTCCCAGCTGGTGATTGAGTGGGAAGCGGTGCTATACAGCCATTTTTCAGCGAGATCGCATAAAGTGAATGGAATGACCCGTAGACGTATAGCATCGTCCGACAGCTGGGTGGTTTTCATCATGTCACAGACGTTTTGAAATTTATTGATGAAGATATAGGCATCTTCAGATTCAAGCCCATGAAAACGTGGAAGCATGTTGATGAAATGGGGCTTAATTTCAAAGTTGTCCCCATTGGCCGGAGGAAGAGAAAGGCAGGTGGGAAGTGCAGAACGGGTGGGATAGAAACGATCCTGGAGCGCGATTCGCTGCGGCGCTACAACAGGCGGTGGTGGTGGGATATTGGTCTCCGTAGAAGGTGGAGCCAATCCAGGGGTGGTCAAAGAGATGTTCGGATTAAATCCCGACATCGCGGAAGAAGAGGTTGGTGAAGGTGAAGGTGAAGATGTATGAACAGAATTCCGGTCAACGTTGGAGTTGGCCGGCAAAGGAAGGGGTGAAAGAGGAGTGGACGGAGTATCGACTTCGGAGTCGATCGCGTAGTCGGTAGCGACTAACGTAACGCGGACTAGACGGGCGCTAGTGTCCCGAGTCCAAGCGGACATACACTAAACGAGTTTAGTATAGTCAAAGCGGAGAAGGTGAGGGTAAGAAAACGTCAATGGAGAAAGGCGAATGGGTGGTGGGTGAAAATGGATTTGGCGACAAAGGGCAAGTTTATATAAAAGTTTTTGATTTTTTCTTTTTTTTTTTGTTTTTTGTAGAAAGAGATTTACAGAAATATGTACGAAAATACGGCTTAAGCAATCACAAACAAGATATGCACAATCACAGCTAGATCTAGGGTAACCTAGGTCTACTAGACCTGCTCCTGAACTTGATTGTCGAAGTTAAACAGTGTCGAGAAACGGGCTTAAAAATACACTGATCACGAGGCCAGGTAAGTGCAGAGATAAGGGGAGGTTGTCCAACGCTTTCGCAAAGTTCCTTAATTAAATAACCCTTTCTCTTTCGGCGGTTGCGTCTTTAACACTTTCCTAGACACCCCGTAAACAATATACGGTTAAGCGAGGTTCTAAACACGGTTTATCTTCTCCTAATGAGCGCGAAGTCCTTAGGGCTGAAGTCTAGTATTTTTTTTTAATTTACAATGGACAATGCATATGCTTTAGTGATTTTTGGGGTCCTGGGAAGGGTGATGAAATCCCCACCCAATCTGGATTGGTTTCAAGCCCCTTAAGTCCGTATTAAAGAAATGCAAAACAGTAACAAATCAACTGCAAACAATTTTTATTTGCGGCGCAAAGAATCCTGCACAAGAACAGTTTATTGGAAGGGGGAGAAGAATTTGCGCAAAGAAGGCTGCAGAAAACACAATTTATTGGAGTCCAGAGGAGTGGAGAGAAGAGAGAGACTCACCAGAAAGATTTTGGAAGCCAGAGGCCACCAAGTGGCCGCGGATCCGCGGCCTAAGCCCTCTATTGCCGCGGATCCGCGGCAGTAAGGGTGAGATGGGCCATCAATTTTGGTTCAGGTGCTGTTCTGGGTCTCCTCTTCTTATCTGGATGTACTGAATTTTTGTTTACTCACTGTAACTGCTCCAGATTTTTCAGTAGACCGGATGCTTCGTTTTGTCCGTTCGCCGTGTAGCCGCGAAATGTGGGTCTATCTTCCCACGTCTTTGGCACTGTACTTGAACTCCGTATTTTCAACGTCTTGGCCACTGAACTCGAACCTTGTATTTTCCTGCACACTTGCACAAAAGCTAATAAAAAATAACAAGATGGTTTCTTTTACAAAGTATATATTTTTTTGTTTTGTATTTCGGTTAAATTTACAAGTTAACCCGAAATTACACAAGGAAATAAACTACCGTCTCCCCGGCAACGGCGCCATTTGATTGTTAGAGATTCTGCGTGTTCAAGTTTTAGTTTAAATACCGCAATCAAGACGGTTTCGCTTGTAGCTAGCCGGTTGAGTACGGGTCGTCCGCAGGGAGATGGGAGTCTTTTTCAATGTGTTTTAACGAGTTAAGTCCGAGAGTTCAGATTTTGTTGTGGTTATCTAAATGTTAAGTTGATGTTTTAAAGAGAGCTTGTTAGGGTTAGGATTAGGTTAGTTTGAGTTAGGAGTCTCCACATCTTTCGTTGCCCCTCTTAATATCGGTGTTACGGTAATCGGCAACAACGGGGATTGGCATGACTAGGAAGGAACTTGCGAGTATAAGCTAGGCTTTCCAACGCATAAGTCCTTCCTTTTGGTGCTTGTCCGTCCGTTCTTGGCTCTTAGCCATAACCTCCGGTTAATTCAACCACAACCGGTCTCACTACGGGATCACCGCTATCATGTAGGATAGGGTGCCGTAAGGAACGGATTGTGGTTCAATTAACAAGAGTCGATTTAAGCTGTTGGGCAAGGAAAGAGTGAGAGAGATTTCCTTCTCTCAAACTTCCCTTATCCTACCCTAACAAGTATGAACTACTCACACATCATGATACGGAAAAACAAAACAAAACAAAAGAGGAAGATAGAAAGAAGGAGATTAGAAGAATACGACTAGCTATTTGCGACCTCACCTTGGCGAGGATCAAGCGTAAGCATCATTGTCGTATTAAGGATAACGAAAAAGAGAGAAGAAAGAAACAACAAGAAAATAACAACTACTTAACGAATTAAAATTACAACAATTATAGCAAAAGTAAGACAAGCATGATAATAAAATGATCTTCTTTATTCACCATTCTTCACTCACAAAGCTCACTCAAGTTTAATGGAGAAGAGATGAGAAGAAGAAGAACATGTAATCTAAAACCTAGCAAAAAGAAAATACAAGAATGGACCCTTTCCTTCTCAAAGTTCTGGGCTATTTATAGGCTGGAGAATGGAAATCTAGGGCAACCACCAGAACACATCTGAAAAGACCAAAATACCCCTGGAAAAGTTTTGCCTGCCGCCACTATACGGCCGCGGATCCACGGCCTAGACCCCCTATTGGCCGCGGATCCGCGACTTTTTTGATGAATTGGATCTTGGGCTTTTTGGTGGCACCCTGGTTTGATGTACTCTTCAATTTGGTACATGTGTTTTCTGAAAATACCTCCATATTTCTTCCAGAATTTCTGTTGAGGGAAAGGTGGACTTTTTGTCAAGATTTGGCATGATTGCCTCGAGCTCCGCGTAGATTTCTTAGAACTTGTTGTTGCCATTGAGCCTTGTGCATGAAGGTGACATTGATTTGACATTTTGTCTTCCTAAACTGGTATCTGGCAACATACGGATGAAGAGCGGAGACCGTGTTTTATCTGTGGTTGGCAGGAACCCGGATTTTGTCGTGTTTTTCATGAATTTCACCGTTTTAGAACCGAGAACCTGTATCCTGCAATTGACTAGCAAACACGGCTCAAGAGTATCTACCGATATGCAATGTGATAAAAATTGGGTGGTATGAAAATGCAAAAATCTGATATGAACAGGGAGCCGCTCGGCTGCCTCTAAGGAGGACTTTGATCTTTAGCGTTGGAGGGGCCGTAGGAGGCCTGCTAAGGATAACCGGGCAGTGAAGCTGCGCGGTTGCCTCTTGGCAAGGGTTTTGATCCCTGGCATTACGAGTAGGGAAGCTACCAGCCAGGGATAGCCGAGCAGGGAAGCCGCTCGGCTGCCTCTAAGGAGGACTTTGATCCTTAGCGTTGGAGGGGCTGTAAGAAGCCTACTAAGGATAACCGGGAAGTGAACCTGCGCGGTTTCCTCTTGGCGAGGGCTTTGATCTCTGGCGTCGTGGGTAGGAAACTACCAGCCTGGGATGACCGAGCGGGGTAGCCTCTCAGATGCCTTTTGCGAGGGCTTTGATCCCTGGCGTCATGGGTAGGGAGCTACCAGCCGGAGATGACCGAGCAAGGGTCAGGCTCGGTTGCCTCTTGCGAGGGCTTTGATCCTTCAGGACGGGGACCGAGCAGGGTTACTGCCCAGTGCCTCTTGGCGAGGACTTTGATCCCTGTCGGTTGTGGTAGGAAGCTACCAGCCGGGGATAGCCGAGCAAGGGTCGGGCTCGACCGCCTCAAAAGAGGACTTTGGTCCTTAGCGCGGGAGGGGCTGTAAGAAGCCTACCAAGGACCCTTGGTCGGGCAGGGTTACTGCCCGGTGCCTCTTGGCGAGGGCTTTTGTCCTGAAGGATAGCCGAGCGAAGGTCGGGCTCGACTGTCTCTGGGAGGGCTTTTGATCCCTGTCGGTTGTGATAGGAAGCTACTAGCCGGGGATAGCCGAGCGAGGGTCGGGCTCGACTGCCTCTGGAAAGACTTTTTGATCCCTAGCATTACGAGTAGGGAAGCTACTGGCCAGGGATAACCGAGCAGGATAGCTGCTGAGCTGCCTCTAAGGAGGATTTTGATCCTTAGCGTTGGAGGGGCCGTAGGAGGCCTGCTAAGGATGACCGGGCAGTGAAACTGCGCGGTTGCCTCTTGGCGAGGGCTTTGATCCCTGGCGTTGCGAGTAGGGAAGCTACCAGCCAGGGACAGCCGAGCAGGGAAGCCGCTCGGCTGCCTCTAAGGAGGACTTTGATCCTTAGCGTTGGAGGGGTCGTAGGAGGCCTGCTAAGGATAACCGAGCAGCGAAGCTGTGCGGTTGCCTCTTGGCGAGGGCTTTGATCCCTGGCGTTGCGAGTAGGAAAGCTACCGGCCAGGGATAGCCGAGCAGGGAAGCTGCTCGGCTGCCTCTAAGGAGGACTTTGATCCTTAGCGTTGGAGGGGCCGTAGGAGGCCTGCTAAGGATAACCGGGCAGTGAAGCTGCACGGTTGCCTCTTGGCGAGGGCTTTGATCTCAGGCGTTGCGAGTAGGGAAGCTACCGGCCAGGGATAGCTAAGCAGGGAAGCCGCTCGGCTGCCTCTAAGGAGGACTTTGATCCTTAGCGTTGGAGGGGCTGTAAGAAACCTACTAAGGATAACCGGGCAGTGAAGCTGCGCGGTTGCCTCTTAGCGTGGGCTTTGATCTCTGGCGTCGTGGGTAGGCAACTACCAGCCTGAGATGACCGAGCGGGGTAGCCGTTCAGATGCCTCTTGCGAGGGCTTTGATCCCTGGCGTCATGGGTAGGGAGCTACCAGCCGGAGATGACCGAGCAAGGGTCGGGCTCGGTTGCCTCTTACGAGGGCTTTGATCCTTCAGGACAGGGACCGAGCAGGGTTACTGCCTAGTACCTCTTAGCGAGGACTTTGATCCCTGTCAGTTGTGGTAGGAAGCTACTGGCCGGGGATAGCCGAGCAAGGGTCGGGCTCGACTGCCTCAAAGGAGGACTTTGGTCCTTAGCACGGGAGGGGCTGTAAGAAGCCTACCAAGGACCCTTGGCCGGACAGGGTTACTGCCCGGTGCCTCTTGGCGAGAGCTTTTGTCCTGAAGGTTAGCCGACCGAAGGTCGGGCTCGACTGCCTCTGGGAGGGCTTTTGATCCCTGTCGGTGGTGGTAGGAAGCTACCAGCCGAGGATAGCCGAGCGAGGGTCGGGCTCGACTGCCTCTGGGAGGACTTTTTGAACCATGGCGTTGCGAGTAGGGAAGCTACTGGCCAGGGATAGCCGAGCAGGGTAGCTGCTGAGCTGCCTCTAAGGAGGACTTTGATCCTTAGCGTTGGAGGGACCGTAGGAGGCTTGCTAAGGATGATCGGGCAGTGAAGCTGCGCGGTTGCCTCTTGGCGAGGGCTTTGATCCCTGGCGTTGCGAGTAAGGAAGCTACCGGCCAGGGATAGCCGAGCATGGAAGCCGCTCGGCCGCCTCTAAGGAGGACTTTGATCCTTAGCGTTGGAGGGGCCGTAGGAGGTCTGCTAAGGATAACCGGGCAGTGAAGCTGCGCGGTTGCCTCTTGGCGAGGACTTTGATCCCTGGCATTGCGAGTACGGAATCTACCGGCCAGGGATAGCCGAGCAGGGAAGCCGCTCAGCTGCCTCTAAGGAGAACTTTGATCCTTAGCGTTGGAGGGGCCGTAGGAGGCCTGCTAAGGATAACAGGGCAGTGAAGCTGCGCGGTTGCCTCTTGGCGAGGGCTTTGATCCCTGGTGTTGCGAGTAGGGAAGCTACCAGCTAGGGATAGCCGAGCATGGTAGATACTTGGCCGATTCTTCATGAGGTTTCACCCGACCATCCCGTTGCAGGTATGGGGGACATGAACGGTCGCGGCGAACGTGCGCGTAGCATGCGGATTGAATGTGTGGGGAGGCGAAGCGCCAGAGTCGCGTCGTTTCAATTCCGCCAAAGAAGGCTCAATGATCGCCGCGTGGCAACGACTTTGTGGGCGAAAACGGGCGACTGTTGGGTTCCGTTGGGGCGCAGTAGGGCGACCCGAGGGTCCTGAGTTGGGCCGGGCATTGCGCTTCTGCCAAAAGGTTCCCAACGAAGTGGCCGAGGAACTGAGTAGCCAGCTCGTCAAAGGTCGAGATTGAGCGAGGCTCGAGTCTTCAGAACCAGTCCCGATCAGAGCGGATGAGGGTGGCTGGGAAGGCTCTGCACTGGGTGGCGTCGGAATGGTCCTGGAAGCTCATCCCCGCGGTGAAAGCATCCAAATGGTCTTTCCGGTCGGTTTTCTTGTCGAACAGAGAGACCTTCGGAGGCTTGTTGCGTGAGGAGACGTGAACAACGAGCAGTCCCTCGGTAAATGGCTTGGTGAGAGAGTCGGCGACGCACTTACCCCCGTTGCCCGAGAGGTGACCTTCTCCGAGTATGCCCTCGATCTTCTTCTCGGGGGCGTCGAGTTGGCCGTGGTACCCCGAGGATTCGGCCCCTTATGACCCCTGGCCTCTGCTGCGGGAGATCTGCGACTGGGCACGGCCCCGGTTCCTTTTGATGAGGTTCCTCAGATCCCCAGGCGAGGTGGCCCTCGAGCCGCCGTGACGAGCCCCTTCTGTGCGACCCCGTCGAGGGAGGGGGTGTCAGTCATGCCTGGGGACAGGCGGGGTGACCGACATCTCTTCAGGGGGGTGAGGAGGCTCGAGGCGGGGCGCTCTGGCGGCGGATCTTGGTGTGGAGCTGTGGGGCGCCCAGCGGGCCTCAGCGAGTATCGGCTCGTGAGATCTGTAGCCATGGGATGCAGCCTGCCGGTGGTCAGCCGTGCCGACGAGGGCAGAGTCTTCTCGAGGCGGAGGAGCGGCGATCTGGGCCCCTGGCCCGGGCGTTTGGACGCGGACGAGCGCCTCCACGATAGACTGTAGTCGGTCTATTCGGCCGGCGAGGGTGTTGATGACGGTTGCCGGAGGAAGTTCATCCGCGCCTCTGGTGAGGGGGAGGCGGCGGCTGGTGCCTGGATCTTCAGGGTGATCGCATGCGATGTGGATGGAGATCGAAAGGCCAACTTTGTTTTTTGTGGAGTTTAGTTTCCCACAGACGGCGCCAGCTGATGGAGGTCCTTTTCGGGTCTCCGTCAGATGTTGTCTTCCGTCGATTTCCCGGTGGACCTTGGAGGTGATCTCCTGTTGCGTGTGGTCTCAATGGATTTTGAGGAGATTGGTGGTTTTGAGAAGTTTGCGCCGAGTACCTGCAAGGAAGTCCCAGGGTGGTTTGGTACCATTAAGGACCCTCCGACGATCAAGTTAGCACAAGATCCGAGCAGAGTAACGGTTAAGTGGGGTGAAAAAAGCTTACTTGACCCCTATGTGATGGGGGTTTATATAGTGGCGGCAGCACGCAGTAGCAGGCGTGAGAATCTCCCCGGCAGTTACGCTCCCGACGTCACGCCCGCGTAATAAGCGGATCGCCAGTTAATGGGGATCGTGATGGCGTGGAACGTGGGATGTTGCCGGCGGAGAATCCGCGCATGGTGAAATTTGCGAAACGGCGGTTACACCTGTGAGTGGTGGAGTTGGTCGGTCGGAGGGACCGAGGAAGATGGCCTCGGCGGGAGAGCTTGGGAACGAGCGGGAGGGCCGAGGCATCTTGGTCCTGTGGTAGCTCGGGGCGAGCTGAGAGGCCGAGAAGGCCAATTTGTAGGGGGCTCTGAGGAGAGCCAGCTTGTGCTTGCAGGTCGGGTACAGAGGTGGCCTGGTCGGCCCCTGTGAGCCATTTCTTCTGAGTTCTGGGACACGTCATCTGTCACGTGTCCTGATCTGGGAGATCGGCAATATAGAGCATCATCAAGAACCAAATTTGCTCACATGATACAAGTTAGTAAATATTCAATCTAGCAAGCAACAATAATTGATGATTCAAATAGCTGAAAGAATTATAATTTGGCAAGGAACCAAAATATTTTGAAAAGAAATACAATTTTACAAGGAAGAAAAACTTTTTGGGGGCAGGGATAGGCTTTGAAGTTTTCTTTATCAAAGCTGGTAATCTTGATATAATATACACACACGGTTAAGATTTAATAAGAAGTAAATATATCCTTAAAAATAAGATTTGTATTTTACTTCCAAACTCAACCGTTTCGTAACCGGTTTTAACCAAAAAAATTCAAAACCTGTACATTCTTCCATGCCTGACCCTTCTCTTGTATGGGTCCCCGTCTGAGTTCCTTAATTAATGCCACCTCATATTCGGAGATTTTGACCTTTTGATGCAGATATCACTATCAGAACATTTTTCAGACGACAAGACAACCAATGCAAATGCTTCACCTGTTATACAATATGTAAAACATGAGGAAAAATCACCATCAGATATTGACGCTTCTTACATTAGGTAAAGTTGCCTCACAATCCAATATATTTTCAATTCCTTGGTAATGCTTGGTTATTTTGAAGACAATAATGTTTTGTTTTGTTTTTCATTTTCTTTGAAAAGATGCACAATTGGTTGGTGGGTTTAGCAGTAAAAAGCAATGCCTTTCACTAAGCACAGTCCACACATGATTAGCCGATAATCTCGACTTTTCACACTCACTAGAGGGCTAATTGGTGCAGGGTTCCACTTCTACAAATGTAGATCTATGAAGAGGTGATTATATTTATTAAGATGCATGCTTCCAAATTTACTGTATTTGCATGAAGCACGTTCCAAAAAATTAATAATGAATTTCAAGCAGTATAGGTCTATCCACAAGAACACAAAATTTGGCTTTTAAAAAGACATGTACAATTGGATGATACCTCCATTTTGGATATAGAAAACTAAAAGTGTAATGAAATGAAAGAAAAATCACAGAAAAGAGAATCCAAACAGAATATAAGAAGAAAATCCTAGTAATATGCAATTCAAAAGAGATCAAGTGGGACAGCGAAAGAAGAGGATGACTCAAAATATGTATTTGACATAATGTATTGTTTAAATGAACGAGGGTAAATTGTAATATGCATCATGTATCATTTTCCTTGCGTATGGTATACCCTAGGATACTCTTTTTCTTGTGCAATTATTACGTAACTACTCATTTTCCTTTTATTAGAAGTATATATATTTGAACATCGACAATATTACACATTCATATTATTTTTTCTATAAGTATATTTTTAATAAAACTACTGCATTTTAAACCTAAAAATATTGTAGAGGGTCAAAAATTATAAACTACTCATTTTCATTTTATGAGACGTTTATATATTTGAATCTCGACAATATTGTCAAAAGACGAAGAAGAACAAGATAGAGAATTCATATTATTTTTGCTATAACTAAATTTTAATAAAAACTACTCCATTCTAAGTCTAAAAATATTGTTGAGACTCAAAAATTATAAACTACTCTCGACAATATTGTTATAAGGGAAACAACAGAGTTTTCATATTATTTTTTATATATATTTTATTAAAAAATGCTCCATTCGAAACCTAAAATTATTGTAGGGGCCTTTTACGTAAGTATATTTTAATAAAAACTACTTCATTCTAAGAATAAATATATTGTAGAGACTTAAAAATTATAAACTACTCATTTTTCTTTAATATTATTAAAGGCGTTTTTATATTATTTTTTCTATAAGTTTATTTTAATAAAATATACTCCAAGCCTAAAATTATTATAGAGACTAAAATTATAAGCTACTCATTTTCTTTTCATGAGAAGTTTATATATTTGAACCTCGATAATATTGTTATAAGGCAAATAAGAGTATTTTAATAAAAACCACTCCATTCTATGACAAAAAATATTGTAAAGGCTCAAACAATATTGTTATTATTTTTTTTATAAGTATATTTTAATAAAAACAACTCCATTGGAAACCTAAAAATATTGTAGAGGCCTTTTATGAGAAGTTTAAGGAAAACAAGATAAAGTTTCATATTGTTTTTTCTATAAATATTTCATTCTAAACCTAAAAATACTGTGGAGACTCAAAGATTATAAACTGCTCATTTTCGAGGCTCAAAGATTATAAACTACTTATTTTCCTTTTATGAGAAGTTTATATATTTGATCCTCATCAATATTGTTAAACACTAATAAGAGTTTTAATATATTTTTGAAGTATTTTTCAATAAAAGCTACTCTATTCTAAGCATAAGCATGTTGAGGCACAAAGATTATAAACTACCCATTTTCCTTTTACGAAAAGTTTATATATTTGAATCTTGACAACATTGTTAAAGACGAACAAGAAAGAGTTTTTATACTATTTTTTCTATAAGTAAATTTTATTAAAAACAACTCAAATCCTAAAAATATTATAAAAGCTCAAAAATTATAAACTACACATTTTCCTTGTATGAGAAGTTTATATATTTGAATCTCGTATTGTTATAAGGCAAACAAGATAGAGTATTTTTATAAAAACTACTTCATTCTATACGAAAAAATATTGTAGAGGCTCGACGATATTATTATTCTTTTATTGTAGAGTCTCAAAAATTATAAACTATTAATTATCTTTTTATGAGAAGTTTATATATTTGAATCTCGACGATATTATTTAAGGAAAACAAGATAGAGTATTCAAATTATTTTCTCTATAAATATATTTTAATAAAAACTACTTCATTACCTTGAAGCCTAAAAATATTGTAGAGACTCAAAAGTTATAAACTGCTCACTTTCCTTTTATGAGAAATTTATATATTTGAATCTCGAAGCCATAAAATATTGTAGAGACTCAAAAATTATAAAATGCTCACTTTCCTTTTATGAGAAGTTTATATATTTGAAGCTCAACAATATTGTTATAAGGCAAACAACAGAGTTTTCATATTATTTTTGTATTTAAGTATATTTTTAAGAAAAAAACTATTCTATTCGAAACCTAAAATTATTGTAGGAGCCTTTTATGTAAGTATATTTTAATAAAAACTACTTCATTCTAAATATATAAATATTGTAGAGGCTCAAAAATTATAAACTACTCATTTTCCTTCTATGAGAAAATTATATATTTGAAATTGTAAAAGACTAACAAGAGTTAAAATATTTTTGAAATTTTTTTCAATAAAAGCTACTCCTTTCTAAATCTAAAAATATTGTAGAGGCCCAAAAATTATAAACTACTCATTTTCCTTTTATGAGAAGTTTATATATTTGAACCTCCACAATATTGTTAAAGGCAAACAAAATAGAGTTATTATATTGTTTTTTCTATAAGTGTATTTTAATAAAATATGCTCTAGGCCTAAAAATATTGTAGAGGTTAAAAGATTATATACTCATTTTCCATTCATGAGAAGCTTATATATTTGAATCCCGATAATATTGTTATAAGGAATAAGAGTATTTTAATAAAAACCACTCTATTCTACGCCAAAAAATATTGTAAAGGCTTAAAGAACAGAAACTACTAATTTTCCTTTTATGAGAAGTTTATATATTTGAACATTGATAATACTGTTATGCAAACAATTTTAATAAAAACTACTCCATTCTATGCCAAAAAATATTGTAGAGGTTCAAAAATTACAAACTATTCATTTTCCTTTTATGAAAAGTTTATATATTTGAATCTCGACAATATTATTAAAAGGAAAACAAGACACATTTTATTTTTTCTATAAGTAAATTTTGATTCTTGGCCCAAAAATATTGTAGAGGCTCAAAAATTATAAACTACTCATTTTTCTTTTATAAAAAGTTTATATATTTGAATCTCGACAATATTGTTATAAGGTAACCAAGACAGAGTATTCATATTATATTTTTTGCAAGTATTTTTTAATAAAAACTGCTCCATTCTAAACCTAAAAATATTGTAAAGGTTAAAAAATTATAAACTATTCACAGGGAGAAGTTTATACATTTGAACCCGACAATATTGTTAAAGACTAACAAGAGTTTTAATATATTTTTGAAGTATTTTCAATGAAAGCTACTCCATTCTAAGCCAAAAAAAATATTTTAAAGCCTCAAATCTCGACAATATTGTTATAAAGCAAACAAGATAGAGTTTACATATTTTTACAAAAACTGCTCCATTCGAAACCTAAAAATATTGTAGAGGCCTTTTATGAGAAGTTTAAGGCAAACAAGATAAAGTGTTCATATTATTTTTTCTATAAGTATGTTTTAGAAGCTTAAAGATTATAAACTGCTCATTTTCGAGACTCAAAAATTATAAACTACTCATTTTCCTTTTATGAGAAGTTTATATATTTAAATCTCAACAATATTGTTAAAGATTGATAAGAGTTTTAATATATTTTTGAAGTATTTTTCAATAAAAGCTATTCTATTCTAAGCCTAAAAATATTGTAGAGGCTCAAAAATTATAAACTATCCATTTTCCTTTTACGAGAAGTTTATATATTTGAACCTCGACAACATTGTTAAAGACGAACAAGATAGAGTTTTTATATTATTTTTTTATAAGTATATTTTATTAAAAACAACTCAAAGCCAAAAAAATATTATAAAAGCTCAAAGATAATAAACTACTCATTATAATTTTATTAAAAGTTTATATATTTGAACCTCGACAGTATTGTTATAAGACAAACAAGATAGAGTATTTTAATAAAAACTACTTCATTCTACGGGAAAAACTATTGTAGAGGCTCGACGATATTATTTTTTCTTTATTGTTGAGTCTAAAAAATTATAAGAAGTTTATATATTTGAACCTTGACGATATTATTAAAGGAAATCAAGATATATTCATATTATTTTTTCTATAAGTATATTTTAATAAAAACTACTCCATTCTAAATCTAAAAATATTGTAGAGACTCAAACATTATAAACTACCCATTTTCCTTTTATGAGAAGTTTATATAATTGAATCTCGACAAAATTTGTATAAGGCTAACAAGGGTTTTAATATATTTTTGAAGTACTTTTCAATAAAAATGAATCCATTCTAAGCCAAAAAATATTGTAGAGGCTCAAAAATTATAAACTACTAACTTTCTTTTTATGAGAAGTTTATATATTTGAACCTCGACAATATTTTTATAAGACAAGCAACAGAGTTTTCATATTAATTTTATATAAGTATATTTTAAAAAAAACTACTCCATTCGAAACCTAAAATTATTGCAGGTGCCTTTTATGTAAGTATACTCATTTTCCTTTTATGAGAAAATTATATATTTGAATCTCGATAATATTGTTAAAGAGTAACAAGAGTTTTAAAATATTTTTGAAGTATTTTTCAATAAAAGCTATTCCATTGTAAACCAAAAAATATTGTAGAGGTTCAAAAATCATAAACTACTCATTTTCCTTTTATGAGAAGTTTATATATTTGAACCTCCATAATATTGTTAAACGCAAACAAGATAGAGTTTTTATATTATTTTTTTCTATAAATATATTTTAATAAAATATACACCAAGCTTAAAAATATTGTAGAGGCTCAAGAATTATAAGCTACTCATTTTCCTTTCATGAGAAATTTATATATTTGAACCGTGAAAATATTGTTATAAAGCAAATAAGAAATAGTTTAATAAAAACCACTCCATTCTACGCCAAAAATATTGTAAAGGCTTAAAGAATACAAACTACTAATTTTATTTTATGAGAAGCTTATATATTTGAACATCGATAACATTGTTAGGCCAATGAGCACCTGTATACTATCTTAGATGACTAACTGACACCAATGGCTTATGAGACCGGCCACTGCTTCTCGTCGGGGTCTCGAAAAGTATACACTAGTTTACTCCGGAGTATCGATGCCCAGTCTTGATACTCTCTCGACTAGAAACATTTAAAGATGTGCTTATAGACCACCCAGCTCCCACGTATATGATCACCATCATAATACTGATAGTCAAGTAAGAATTCTATGGGCTCTATAAACATGTAATAGTGATCTATAATACCACATAATAAATGTACATGATGATAGAGATGAATCGGATTGTATACTATTATCTCGAGTAAGATTGTTCTATCTATACTGGTCCTCCCCGAATCATCATAATCGTCTGCCCGCGATTATAATAATTTCCTTGAGGGCACTATATCGAACAAAAATTGTGCTAGGGAGCCAAAAAGGAATTCTTGGATATACACTGTATGCGAACATGTTGACCGTGTGCCGTTGGGCACAAAATAACATTTTTGGTAGTTCGCATAACACCACCTTTTTACTCCATCTCTATAAATTGTGCACACACTAATGATGAAAAATCTAAGTTATGACATGTTCACAGTGTTGTTACACTCGATTGACGCCGGCAAAGGGGCAGCCAATTATCCGTGTCCGATATTAGCGACACAATTGTATCGCTATTTCTTCTCATGGAAAAATTCGAGGCTTATATGCAAATGTGGGTTCCCATTCGACCTTTACTTAAGGGTGCATCCACGTTATACACCAGGCTTCATGAGTTATGGTCGCGCACCGAGCCGACCGAGGATGTGATGGTGGAGAACCCTAACTTGAGTTCCACAGCGAATGATGAAGAGCTAACTCTCGCTGAGCAAGCACGCTTGTTGCGGCCACTAATAAGGGGTCGATAGGGTGTTAGGGATGCCGACCAGTTTTGATTAGCGTATTACGAGTCTGGAATAGGGGATGTCCATCTTGTTAGGACGTGGTGATAGGACAGGATCTAGAGGTCGTGGTGCTGACACCAGTGGGGTAGGCACAAGTGGTGCTGACACGAGTGGTATTACGTCTGGCTCTAAGAGACGTAGTAGGCATCAGTGAGGGTACTGCTGCGAGTAAGTTTGAGGGTAGGGTTTGTTGTAAATAGTTCTCCATTCATTCTGCATTTGCACGTTTATTTTTTTTGCTTATAAATATTTTTTCTTTTGCTTGCATGTTTAAATTCTGCCTCACATCATGTTTATATTTCTACATTGCATTGTTTTTTCAAAAACCCATAAAAATTTGAAAATTCTAAGAACCCATAAAAATTTGAAAGCTTCTTTTCCAAAAAAATAAAAAAAATCATAAAAATTTTGTCGTCAAAGTTTGCTATTTAGACTCGAACTCGACATGATGGTTAACTAATTAAAAATAACTAAATCGTAATCTTAGAAATTGAAAACCCTAAAAAATAACCCTTCTTGAAGTATAACCGTAGTAAATATACGTCCTTGCAGTTTGTTCAGAAGCAAGTAATCTTGAATTCAGTTCTTGAGTTAAGTTGAAATGAAGGAAAATTATTGAAAACTTTATTGAATAATATAAGTCTGAAAAATAGTTCATATTTTTTAGTCCAAATTCAGAAAGTATATACCTTACAAACTGCACTTACACACACCTTAAAACTTGGGATAGTAGAAAATACCTAGAAATACTCTTGTCTGAAAGCCTAGTATGAAAGAAAAAATGGTATCTAAATAATCACGAGCATCGCTGAAAAATATATCTGGTCTTTAAAAAAGAGAGAAAATATTGTGTATATTACAAGACCTGGAAATTGTTATTTACACCTTAATAAGCTCACGCACTAGGTAATCGGCTGATTAGTGTCTCAGGAAGCAGTAGTAGTCACATGAAAAGTGTGTGAGTGAGTCCGCCCATTATTAATAAAAAGAAGTAGTATTAAGTATTAGGGCAAGAACACTATAGCTTGAATTGAATTCCTAAGTGCAGGGGTGCAATTACACACACGTAGGGGTATATGATCGATATTTGGAGGAGAGATAAGAATGAAGAATAAGTCTTATATCTTCCTTAAAAATTATAAAAATTCCGGATTGGAGACTACGTTTTAGAAGAAAAACTTAAGAGAAACTGAGATCCTTATAAACTGACAAAATGTATAGGATTTTAAGTTAATGAATAGGAGGTATAAAAAAGAAGGGTGGATATTTTTACTTTAGGATGATAGAGTTTCTAACTAAGATGCTGAACTGTAGAATTAAAGTCGACGACTAACTTGATAGGATTTTGTGGGTAGTATCCATTGTTAGGGTAAAAATTTACATCCCGGTTGACCTAGTCAAAATCAAAGTCAACCTCAAGCCAAGCGGGCCCAAGCCCACGTCAAGTGGGCCAATGCCCGGGGTCGAGCCCGAACATAAAGCGGCCGGCCTCCCCCTTGCCAAAATAAAAATTTTGTAATAAATAATTTTGTTGTATTTCTTTTATTTTATGCATAAATGTAAGAAAAATGGGTATAAAGCCAAATTTTTGTAAAGCTCATGGCTTGTGTGCAAAAAGAAATAGCACATGAGGTATGGGATAGGCAAGATGCCATTTTTGTAAAGCCCAAAGGGCTATATGTAAAGTGCATAGCCTATAAAGGCAAAGATAATGGAAATATCGCAACAACCTTTTTTCTCTCCTAAAAACGCATGAAGATCTGTGATCTTCTGCTTTCTCAAGGTTCTAAAACCTTTTTCTTTTTTTGAATTAAATCAAGAGTTTTACTCTTCCTTTTATAAAACTAAATAGTTTTTCACCATAAAACCCACAAAGGGGAACTCAGATCTTCCATCAGATCTCAGAAAGGAGAGATTTTTTAAAATCTTATACTTCTTGATCTTCAAGATCCGGCCAATAAAGGAAGAAGAAGGAGAGCCATCTCCAGAAACCCCACTTTGGGGAAGATCCAGGGCTCAACGGGAGAAGCCCCTTTCATCAGCTTCAAAATACCTTAGGAGTTTAACTCCTCATATATATACATATATACAAAATAATAAGTGCTCCTTTCTGGGAGTACAACTCTCATTGCAGGGACCAAATCTCTTTTGCCTCCCAAGCGCCCACGTGCCCGGCACGTGAGGCGCTAGCGCCCTTACGCTCAAAGCGCTAGCGCCCGAGTGCCCACGTGCCTGGCACGTGGGGCGCTAGCGCTCTTGCGTTCAGAGCGCTAGCGCCCAAAACGCCAGCGTCCGAGTGCCCACATGCCTGGCACGTGGGGCGCTAGCGCCCTTGCGCCCAAAGCGCTAGCGCCCGAGCGCCCACGTGCCTGGCATGTGGTGCGCTAGCGCTCTTGCGCTCAGAGCCTATTCTCTTGTTCTTCTCAAAATTATAATGAAATTGTTCCTCTTAAATACCCTCAAAGAAATTCTAACTCTCAAGTACCCTCAAGTTCATCTCTCTCAAGATCAAGGTGAAGGAAAACTCTTGGATTCGAACCACTCAAAAATCCTTCCAAGGTTCCTCCACTGCTACACAACTCGCGTATAGGACGTCGGTAGATCAAGTATACCTTCTTAGTCGTAATCTCGGTCTCGGTTCTACAAACCTAGGACTCTACTCTTCCTTCTCGTTCGTACGTACGAAAGCGCAATTATAAGTCTCCATCCCTACCTCCTCCTCTGTTCTCCCCTACACCTAGATTTGTAAGTCCCAATCCTCTTGACTTATCCGTTTGTTTCCCTTTTACACATCACCATCAAAATACGACTTTTGGTGGCTAACTCCACTTTTAAATTTATTGTTGTAAAACTATGAATTATCCATTATAATTTCATGTTAATATTAATAAGTAATTTCACTTACCAAAATACCACCATTACATGTCATGCTTCACCTTCATATCATATGAATTTAAAATGAATTTTTGTTATTGTTAAAACTACCCTAGAATGCATGTAATGCCAAAATACCATGAACTTTAAAAGTGGCCTTTTATCGATACCTAGAAATATATACCTCTAAAAAACCAACGGGGTAATGACCTGCACCATCATATACACTATGGTTTCATAGCACGATGTTCTAAACATAGGATTTATTTAAAGAATAAGTTTTACATTAAAATACCACACTTTTTCTCAAAACGGGTTTCTTTTAAATCGATATTTTAAATCGTTGGCAATTACGTCTCTACAACTCTCGTTAGAGGACCAACTAATGGATGGTACAGATTATTGCACATTCTTGGGATAGTAGAGCGATGTAGAACTCCTCATTAAGTATTCGGTCTCGAAAGGAAATAAAAATACGGTTTTTAAAAAATACGATTTTTCTAAACAAAAATAAACTTTGGAAATTATATAAAACAATGAACTCGCATTTTTAATAAAAAAATATTATTAAACTATATTTTTAAAATGAAAGATTAAAAGTTTAATAAAACACCAACAAGTTTCCAAAAGGAGTAGTTTTCATAAAAATACCATAAACTTTTAAAAACTAGGTTTTATCACTAAAACACCACCTAAGTTAAAATATATGTTTATAAAAACTCTAAATGTTACAAATTATGCTCGAGGTTTATTTTTAAACAATATTAGTATATTTTCATAAAAACCCCCTCGAGAAATGCAAACAATATAAATACAATGTAAACAAGAATAATAAATCTCTAAGGACTTTAGATTAATATAGTTTTAAGCGGTATCATTTCTCTTGAGCCCCAGGACGTAGGAGAAAGTGAGTGCTTACCTATTTAGGTTAGACAAGTTTAACGGAGTTATCAATGGCAATTGTCTTGGAAAAAGACACAAATTCTGCCGTCCATGTGCAGCAGTTGCCCGATTACTCCCGAACTTAAGAAATTCAGGAGCTAAATCATTTCATAAGATATTTACTCTAACATGAATACAAACTCAATCAGGATCTAAAATTTAACATAAACTTGAACCCTTGATCATGAACAAGAACACTTGAACTTGAATATCCCAAAACTTGAATACTAGAATACTATGACTTGACATGGACTTAACATGAATACCAGAACACAGTGGCTGCTATTGAAACTGACTTGACTCGAACCATGAATACAACTTTACATGAATACTTAACATGAATACTTGACATGAATACTTGACATTGACATGAACTCAATCTTGCAACTTGATATATTCATGGATTCGAGCAAAACTGGTAATTTTAACTGTAACCTAGAATACACGGGTTGTTGGGATAGTTCAAGTGTGAATCCAATAAAATATCAGGAGTCCCCTTAGATCGTGAATCCATGTTTACTAACACAAGTAATCTATTATGAGGGTCCGTATTTCCTTGCTCCTAGATTATAGCCTATTGAGTTTGGAATACTTCAACACTAGGTTGAAGTTCTGTTACTAACACTTGATTCGGGCCCATGGTTCCTTATCCCTGGATTACAGCCTGTTAGGTTCAAGAACACTCTTGAGATTGGTTGATATTCACCCTTGAACTTATGTTAAATTAGTTTATCCGTGTAGAGACCTTTTAGGACACTTACATGCACTTCATGTTCACTATACCTACACTACACGGCCATGCTATACTATGTTCATGTTATTTTGCCATGATATATATAGAACTGCATGTTAAATAAAATTGCCATGCTTACATTAAATGACATGTTTAAACACCATATCTCATAGTCCATTGCTTCATGATATCCATTTTTCTTTGTCATTATACTTTTATACTTCACACCCTTTTTCTTGGAGACTTACCGAGCGAAATTTTGCTGACGGGCATTCCGCCCACCTTTATTTCTTAGAATGTTTGTCAGATACTGTGGAGATTGAGGAGGTGGATACCACAGAGGAGGAGCACGATAAAATTGCGACCCAGGCCTAGACTAGTTATCCTTTTCTTTCAGTTTATGTATGCCACCTGTTTAGGCATTTCTTTTCTTGTATTTCTTTTTCAGTTGAACTTATATATTGTAATTATATCAAGTTTGAATGTAAATAAAGTTGTTGAAGTTTAAATCTCATGTTAATTTCTTGTCATTTTATATTGCTCAATTACACTTAGCGTATTTATTCCAGAAAATGATCTTCTCGAAATAAATACGTCGCGGGCCTCGTCACGCACTTGCTTCCGTCTACTGAGAAGTGTTGGATATATGTATGCCCTAGAGGCCATTATATGATAGTGGTGTATCGGTATGTGTATATATATTCAGAGGACATTCTTGCTCGACATGATAGTATGCTATCTGGTTGTACTTTATCTCGACATGTTCATTTGATCTTGCATCTTACTTATTTGGTACATGTTGATAAAACCCTTAGGATATTTGCTTGACTACTGAGATTATGATGTGGATCATACTAGTGGGACATCTGTAGTTTACAAGCATATCTTTGAAATGTTCCTACTCGTGGGTGTATCGAGACAGGGCATCGATATTCTAGAGTAGACTGGTGTATACGATTCTTGTCCCATATGATGGGCGATGGATGATACCATATCCATCTCGTGTGCTGACACCAAAGATTGTATACGGGTGCTCAGTAGGGACCGGGTACACTGAACAGACTCGCCGAGAACTCCTATGTGGTATTATATCTCATGTCGGATAGCAGTTCTCAGGTGACACTGGTACAGGTTAGTCTGTAAACCTGAGATCGTCATAGAGTCTTGTGTGTCCTCCCTCTGTACTTTGATCTCCACCCTACCACGGCTCTACTGAGTCGTGCAAACAGGTGGATTTTGGGTACACTCCCGAGGCACATGGAGGCAATGAGCGATAGGAGGGGTTTCGTCTCTCCCGGTATTGGGGGTTGATTTTGTTCTATGCTTGATTGGCTATAACAGGAAGTCCCTGGCCAGGGTTACTGAGATTTACTGATAAGTGTTATCAGTAGTTTCTCGATCTGTTATGAGTCATACACCGACATGACTTATAGTGTTATTGGGGTCGACGATTCCATCCCTAGACTCGATATGCAGCATATCTGACGAAGAAACCGGACTGTACGATAAGTGTTGCCAGTTGGCTCGATGGGAGTTTTGACAGGTTCGCTTGTTTTTCTTCTGATCGTTCAATACCCGGGTGGCCGTTACGTTTAGCTGACAGATTGCGGCTTGTGGGTGTTTGATGTGATCATCACCTACTGCCGGCGTATTGACGAGTCTTAGAGTCCCACACAGGAGTTTCCTAGCTCAGGCGAAACGATGTGGTGTGCATATGAGATATGCACGGGAGCTCGATTAAATGCGTGTATGTGATACCGTATTTTATTAGGGCGTTTTTCAATTGGTCGGGTCGTGTGATATGACCGGGTTATTAAATCAAGTGTTGATTTAATAATTGACTTTTTAGCTCATTTAAATAAAACCTTTCTTTATATTGGATGTATGCATGAATGTGTGTATGTGCATATGATGATGTGAATGCACACATACATGCATACTGGTGTCATGGTTGTTGATACATGGGAGATGGCAATGCAAGACTCACATGGTTCATTTGTATATTTATATTTTGATATTGGATTAAAAGAAAATGGAAATTAAATCTAAATTGGGTTTCTACACTCTTCTTTCCATTTGACCTAGCTTTAACCCATGGTTTGATTTTCATTTGGACTTTAACCAAACATCAAAATATCTAGATATTTATTAACCTTAGTTTGGCATGACATAAAGATATGGTTGATATTTTATTTCAAGCCTTAAGATAATTATTATTGATAATTATCAAGAGAGAGCTCTAGCTTTGCCATCTTCATCTTCTTTCTCTCTCAAACTCTCTTGAGTTTCAAAAGTGAGTGAGGTTTATAAAAAAGAAAGGGTTTTTAAGTGAGCATACAAACCACATCATCATTCTACATCAGTCTAGCCCACTAGTTTAGAGTGATTGCTTCATCTTCAACTTTGATCAAGTGAAGCTTGGAGTTTAAGCAAAGGGACTTCGGGTGGATCATCGTGGACTTGGAAGGAGCTTAAGCAAGCCAATTCAAATTCTAGGAGATCCAAGGAGTCAAGGAGGGAAGTCTACAAAGGTTGTATTACTTAACTCTTAGTGTAGATTTCATCTAGTATGTGATGCTAGTTAGATGTTACCCTAAAATTCTAGTTTCGATTCATAGTTAGTTTGCTTAGCATCCCTTTAAATTTTTGTTGTGGTATGTGTGATGTTTCCAAACCCTAGGAAAGGTGCTAAGGAGACCTTAAAGTGGTATCAGAGTCAAGCTAGAAATTTAGACATGTATAACTATTACGAAAACGAAAACAACTCCGAAAAATACGATATTTGAAACCCTAGAAATTGCTCTAAGTAAATTTTTAAAAAAAGTCGTCTAAAAATTATTTATGCAACTGCAGAGGACTGTATGTGATATAGTGAGAATACAGTATAAAAACGAGGCCATTTGCTCGGATTTCAACCGAGCACAACCCCCAAAATACCAGCCTGCTCGGCCATTCATGCTCCTTTGTGCCTCGTATTTCTACTGTACTCTAGTCTATAGGTTTTTGGGTTTCAGGTACTGTTTGTTTAGCCCAAAATTTCATGTGATGTTTATTTTGATTAGGGGCTAATTCGTAGTGTTTCGTAGTCATATATTTTAACACTGTAATGGTAACCTAGACAATATTTAACAGTTTGAACGAACTTCAAACCCCACGTTAAGACCCCCTCTGAAATTTTCAAGAGTTGTAATTTTCTAAGTTGATTATACTCAATGGTTATGCAAGTATCCCTATGGACCCTCTAGAAGAACAAAAAACCTTAACTCGATTCTATGTCCACAGAACCGTGATCGAACCCTAGAATCTGCCGTAGTTCCGTGGTGCCATAGGTGTGGCGTTGGTTGACCCTTCTACGACTGGTCCATAGACACCGTGGCTCATTTTTTGGGCATTTCAACTTTGCTCAAGTGTTGAGCTCTCGGGGTAATTTGTGGGTGTTTGTTGATTCGATCGAAACGTTTAACATCGTCTTGATATATGTGAAAGTGATGATTCCAAGTGTTGTTGTTTTTCACTTTCTTTTCTGCAACTGTAAGTGTAGTATGTGGTGTATCGCCGGTTTCGTTGCTATACTTCAACGACAATCGGGGTACGCATACTTACTTACGTTTATGATATGCGATATTATGTGTTGCTGAGATATGATGTGCATGATCATCGTGATTGAATAGCCAGGGGTTTTATGTGAGATGAGAGTTTTTATTTTCATTCATGTAAAATTAAATTGTATGTAATATTCTTTTATTTGGGGCACTTCCGGGTTGAGAATGATGTCACCATTATTGTATATTATTTACTTTTCCGTATTAGGATAGTCCTAAGGAGGGGAGCACAAGTGACCGGGTTCTAGGGTTCAGTGGGAGGCCATCTCGAAGAGTCGATATTAGTTATATGTATGCCCTAGAGGCCATTACTGTACATGCGATGTATATTGTAGTGGATGCTTGGACATATATAGGGAGGATTTTCTTGCTCGACATGATAGTATACTATCTGGTTGCACTTTATCTTAACGTGTTAACAAATACTGTTTTGTGATCACATGTTGATAAAGCCCTTAGGATAATTACTTGACTACCAGGACTATGATGCAGATCATACTAGTGGGGACAGTGTAGTTGATAAGTACATCCTTCAAATGTTCTTAGTCGTGGGAGTATCAAGACAGGGCATCGGTATTCCAGAGTAGACTAGCGTATACGCTTCTCGACCCATATGATAGGCGATGGATGATCCCATATCCATTGGTGTTTGACATCAGAAAAGGTATACGGGTGCTCAGTGGAGACAGGGTACACTGGACGGACTCGCCGAGAACTCCTAGATGGTATTATGCCTATCGTCGGATAGCAGTTCTCTGGTGACAGTGGTACATGTTAGTTTGTAGACCCGAGATCGTCATAGAGTCTTGTGTGATTACCATTGTGCTTTGATTTCCACCATACCACGGTCAAGAGATCGTGCAACAAGGTGGTTTTTAGGTACAGTCCCGAGTCACATGGAGGCAATGGGCGATAGGAGGGGTTTTGTCTCTCCCAGTATTGGGAGTTGATGTTGCGCAATGCTCGATTGGCCATAATAGGAAATCCCTGGCCAGAGTTACTGAGATTTACTGGTAAGTGTTATTAGTAGTTTCTCGAACCGTTATGGACCTTGATCGGCATGACTTATCAGGCTATTGGGGTCTGACGTTATACCACCCCCAGGCTGTTGATATACGACATATCAGACGAAGAGACCGGACTGTACGGTAGTGTTACTAATTAGATTCACAGGAGTTGTAGCAGGATTGCTTGTTGATATTCTGATCGCTCAATACCCGGGTGGTCGTTACATTTAGCAGACCGCTTGCGGCTTGTGGGTGTTTGATATGATCATCACCTACTGCCGGCGTATTGACGAGTCTTTAGAGTTCTACACAGAAGTTTCCTAGTTCATGCGAAACGGAGTAGGAGCACATATGTGATATGTGCGGGACCGAGATTAATACGAGTATTTGATACCGTATTTTATTCTCGTGATATGTGATATCGGTCGGGTATATGAGATATAGCCGGGTTACCGGATCAAGTGTTGATTCTATAAGTTGATTCAAATGATATTAGTCGGTTATATGTAATATAGCCGGATTATTAAATCAAGAGTTGATTTGATAATTTAATGTATAATTATATATTTGATATATTAAATTACATTAACTAATATTAGCTCACTTAAGTATTACTTTTTCTCACTTTATGATACATTAATATATATGTGATATATGTTAATTGTATTATTTTCTTTATGTACACACACACACACACACACACACATATATATATAATATATATATATATATATATATATATATATATATATATTGTTGTGTCATGATAGGTTACACTTGCAACATGTATGTAAGAGACTAATACCATGCTAGGGTTTATGTTTGGGTTTTATTTATCATTAAGTAATTCATAAAAGATTGAGAATGAGTCATGGATGAAGCTTGGAGAAGCTTGTAGAAAACATTGACCAAGTCCACTCTTTTGTCTTGCTTAAGATATTTTTTAACCCAACACTTAACTCATAGATATGGTTTATTCTCTACATGGGTTAGACATGACACTAACTTACCCATGGTTGCAATTCTAATCTCATTCTCTCATTCATTTGCTTCATCACTTCTTCTTCTTCGTCAAGAGAAAAAGCTTGCTAGCTTTTTCTAAGTGATGATTTATTGTGAGAAAATAAAACTAATGTGAACCCACTTCCTACTTCATCATCCTCTACTATTAGCCATTTAGTTTAGGGTGTTTGCTTCACTAATTTACACAATTAGTGAAGAGATAGCATGAGCTAGTGTCTTCCCGACGTAGATCATTTTCGGCTTCGAAGACTTCGAAGCAAGTTTGTTCGTTTCTTCATGGGAGCCTTTCTAGAGTCCGGGGATCGTGATCGCAGCGAAGGGACTACTACATGGAGCTATTGAAGTGAAGGACTGGTCTACAAAGGTTGTATTCCTTGTTCACTTAGATGTAAAGAGTTTATATATCATGTTTAACCCTAAGTCTCTAGTTAAGATCTTGGTTAGGGTTTGTTTAGCACCCCAAAATTTTAAAATAGCATGATTAATGCTTACCAAAACCTTACTAAGGTGCTAAGCCAACCCTACAGTGGTATCAGAGCCAAGCTAGAGCATTAGGTGTTGTCTAGACAAAGTTTAAAGTCCGATCGAACCCCGAAAGCCCGAAATGACCCCTTTTCTGGAAATTTTTCAAAAAGTTGGATTTTTCCATGTTAAAAATACTCAGAAAATCATGCAGAGAATTCTATGGACACACCTGAAGAATGAAACCCTAACTCGTCCAAGTGACCGCGGATCCGCGGCCAAAACATGGTTTTGGCGGCGGAACCGCGACGCCACTTAAGAGGCTTGGGTTGGGCCCTTCAACTGTTGGTCCGTAGGTACTATGGCATGTATCTGGTTAACTTTAACTGTGCTCAAGTGTTGAGCTCTCTGGGAATTTTTGTTGCATCGATCGAATTATCTAATTTCGCCTAGCTATCTGTGATTGTGATACAATATTTAGAATCCACATAATTGGTTATGTGATAACTAGTTTGAATTTTGTAAATCTAGCGGTTTAGTCTCAATTGATCGGTTGCCACAGAATTTTGATGTTGATCAAAAGTCCGTCGCAATTACGTAGTGTACGCGGATACTCGACGGGTAACCTTACTAGATAGCCGCGCCCCATAGTCCCGACCAAGTGACTGTAGGAGAACCTCGTCACCAAAAGCATCCATACGGGTGCTCGCAGCTGCAGTGTTTCGCCTTGGTGCACTTCGTCGACGGCATCGGGGGGTGCGGCTGTCTATTAAAGTTTCCGATGAGCATTCGATCATATTATCGGGAATCTTGTTGAATCACCCGACAGGTTATTGGAAAGTGTTTTCAATATTGAGGCAAAAATGCGGGGTTTATAAATGTTAGGCATGCGATGTCTAAGGAATTCATTTGGTTAGGCATGAAATCCAAAGTATGTGATACGCTTGGTTTATGATGTCTAAGGTGGTTGCGGATTCCAACTGTTGTAGTTTTTCACTTTCTTTTCTGCGACCGTAAGTGTAATATGTGGTGTATCGCCGGTTTTGGTGCTATATGTCAACGGCAATTGGGATATGCATATTTACTTACGTTGATGACATGTGATGTTATGTGTTGCTGTGAAATGTTATATTGGATCGTCGTGTTCGGAATAGCCGGAGGTTTTTATGTGAGATGAGAGTTTTTCATTTTCATTCATGTAAAATTCAATGTATGTAATATTCTTTTATTGGGGCACTTCCGGGTTGAGGATGATGTCACCTTTGATGTATATTATTTACTTTTCCGCATTAGGATAGACCCAAGGCGGGGAGCACAAGTAACCGGGTTCTAGGGTCCAGTGGGAGACCATCTCAAGGAGTTGAGACCGGGTCACCTAACTCTAGAATCGGTAGGGTTGTTTGCCGCTTTCGTAGGGGTCTAGGGATGTGGGTTTGGCTATTCATCATGATCGTGGAATCCGCGTTTTTATTGGCTTAAATAAAACACGGAATTCCTAGTATATCCAATATTTCATATATGTTCTTCTACTGCTGATATTCTATGATGTGATCATTTTATATGCCTGAGATGAATGCCTATATTATATATATGAGATATAATTAATATTGCTGCTTTCGTTTCTTATGTGATGCTTGGGAAACATAAATAAATGAGACTTCATTGAGATTAATGAAATAAAAGAAACCTAAAGATGTTGTAGAAACTTGTTTAAAAACTGGTAGCTCTAGTTTTTGCTTTGCATAATGGTATTCCTTGTAGAATATCCAGCACCTTATTCGATAAGGAAAGAGCCGAGATCCCTTCACCAGGAGTGACCTCTTTAGCGAAACTAGCAGATGCTACAAACACGGTTTATCTTTTGATTGCTTCTATAGTTTTTCTTTGCATAGTGGTATTTGTGAAATATCCTGCACCTTATTCGATGAGGAAAGAGCCGAGATCCATTCACCGGGAGTGACCTCTTTAGCGAAACTAGTAAAAGACTCAAAAACACTCTTTTTCAAAATCACTCGATTCTACAATGATATCAAGTTCATTACGCTCATGTTTTTCTTAAAAACCTGCGCAGCCCTCCGTCATTTCAGATAAGTACTACTTAGTATTCGTGCTACGTTTGTTGACCTCTGTTAAGGCATAGTGTGCGGTAGCTGACTAGTGCTTATCTTCTACATACGATGCGATTGGATTAGGGTAGTCGTGCGGCCTTGTTGACCTCCGTCAAGGTTCGTGCGGGTGGGTTTGATTCAATCACGAAATGTACGGGTAGAACTTGACTAGCAGCGTATGATTTGTTGACCTCCGTCAAGGTCATAGGACGCTAGGGGTAAAACATCATCGGGAATTTCAAGTGTTAAAATTTTCAATGAGATTGCATACCTTCTATGAGATAGTTGGATCCCGATACCCACTACGAGTAAAAGTTACTCCTGGGAGAGTTTTACACATCACAATTAGCCGATCAAGTAGGTGTCTAGAAAGGTGTTAATGGGATTACGCCCATGGGAAAATGAGGTTTATTTTAGTTAGGACCGTGCGAAAGCACGGGGAACCTCCCTCAAAGTATCGACACTGGCCTGGCCGAAAGATTGGCGAACTTGTAAGGTGTAATTAATCCCGGTTAGTCTTACCTTTTAGGGTTTGAAGGAAGATTTGACTAAAACAGTGGGAGCCATCCTGATTAGATAAAATAATAACCAATCTAATTTTGCAAAAGCGCACACAGAGTGTCTTCTTCTCTCTCTCTCCTGGCAGCGACTATGTCACGCCTTAATCAAGATAATACTATGGATGCATTGACCGAACCTGCTTATTATACTGTGCTAGGGAACGTTGGTTCCGTTCTTTCTAATAATTGTTATTAGACTGAACATGAAATAGGGGAATATCCGGATTCCCATGCCACCCAATTCGAAGAAAGTGCATGTTGATGCATATTCTTCAGATGTCATTATTACCGAGAACTGTTTCTCAGTATCCTTTACGTCCTGGGTATGCGATACCGGATCAGGATCCCGATATGTAAGAGTTACATGGGTTATAGAAAGGTAGAGAACTGAGAATGGGTGATAAATCTCTAATTGTTAGAGAATGGTGTAATTGTTGCAGCCAAGTCAGTTGGCAAATATCACCTTGTATTAGATACATTGATTCTGAACGAATGTTATTACATACCGAACCTGATATACAACATTACATCATGTTCTTTACTGAGTTAAAGAAGGATATAATTCTGTATTGAAGGATAATGTTGTGAACATTTTCCTAAATCAAGAATTGATTCGATCAGGCACGTTATATAATAGCATATACGTTCTAAATCAAACCACAGTTCAAAGTATATAGAACACAGACAAGAGGAGAAGTTCAGGACTGAACGAATCTTTCTTGAGGCATTATAAACTAGGCCATATCAATGCGACACGACCAGCTAAGTTACATAAGGATGAATATGAGAATCTGTTCGAATTTTCATCTTATGCTACTTGCTAGTCTTGTCTCAAAGTTAAAATGACCAATACTCCGTTTACTGGAAACAGAGAAAGAGTTAGTGAACCCTTGGGACAGATACATGATGATGTATATGGTCCCATGTCTACAAATGCCAAGGTTGGTTCTTTTGAGAACCAAACGGGTAGAAGTATTAAAGTTCTACGATGTGATCGAGGAAGAGAATACTTGCGCATGGAGTTCATGGAGTTTCTAAAAGGAGAATGTGATTCTCTCTCAGTTTACTCCTTCGTATACACCACAGCATAACGGTGTATTGGGGCGGAAGTATCGCATCCTATGAGATATGGCGCGCTCTATGATGAGTACTACTGAGTTACCTGTTTTCTGTTGGGAGTTATGCACTTAAGAAGCTGCATACATATTGAATGGGGTTCCATCCAAATTAGTGCCTACCACTACATATGAGATATGGTATGGGAAGAGACCATGTCTTAAACGGGTTAAGATATGGGTTGTCCGGCCTATGTTGAAAAGCAAAATCCGGAAAAGCTCGAGGCAAGATCATTTCTGTATAAGTTTGTTAGGATATCCCAAACATTTGTGAGGGAATATCTTCTACCAATCTGAGGAGCAAAAGGTGTTTTGTTTCTCAGCATGCCATCTTTTGAGAAAATGTATTTCTTGTGAAGAAATTTGTGGACATGAGGTAGAACTGGAAGGAGTTCCAGCTAGACAAACTAACAGCTGATGATTTGGTAAAACCAAGGATTCAATAGTATCCAACGAACCTCAGCCTCTCCGCGTATCTGGTAGGGTTCCTCATCCACTTAAGAGATACTACGGTTTTCTCGGTGACAGTGGGAGCGAGGATTGCATCATGAGATGATGGCCCAACTGGGTTCAGACAGGCCATCAGGAGTGGTGACTCTGTGAAATGGCTGAATGCTATGCGATCAAAGATGGAATCCATGTACACCAAAAAAGTATGACTTTGTATGTTGCATCTGAAGGGGTAAAACCCATTGGGAGCAAATTGAATCTTGAGAAGATTCTTGGTGTAAATGGAAAAGTTGAGACTTTCAAAACTATGCTTAAGTCCATCAGGATCAATGTAAGCATCGCGGAGTTGGAGCATCTGTTTTGATGTAACAGTCAAAGAGTTTGACCGCATCAAAATGGTAGATGAACCTTGTATATAAAAGAAGGTTGTAGAGAGTAAGGTTGTCTTACACGTATTGTACGTAGATGACATACTCTTGAAAGGAAATGGTTTCCTATGCTACAATCGGTCAAGCTCCTCTTATCACGAGGATTCTCAATATAAGATCTGGATGATACCTACTACATCTTCTGAATTATGATCTATGGTGATAGATCTATATAGATGTTGGGAGTGTCTCAAATCCAGGTACATTAACACCATACTAAAAGGGTTTAGTATGGACGATTCTAAGCGTGGTGGTTCGCCCACTACCTCAGGAATCACTCTCTCCAAAAGGATGTCTTCCGAGACTGATTTGGAGAGAGCTCGCGTACAAGGGATACCCTATGCTTCGGTAGTAGGCTCTATCAGAGTGTGCGATGTTATGTACCGGACCAGATGTAGATGACTCACTAGGTGTAGTGATCAGGAATCAATCGGATCTTGGGAGAATCACTGAAAAGCTGTGGAGGACATTCTTAAGTACTTGAGAAGCACTAAAAGAAAGTTCTTGTTTCCAGCTTCCGGAGTGATAAGTTCGACTGAGAGTCAGTCACAGGCATTGTCTTTACCCTTAGTGCAGGGACGGTATGTTGGAAGGGTTCCAAGCTATATACCGAGGCATACTAGATGATAAAGGCTGAATACATTGCTACCAACGATACTACCAAAGTGGCTGTCTAGATATTTCTTGTTCATAAGATGAACAAGGTTCCTACCATTGAGCGTCCAATAACTGTTATTGTGACAAAAATGGAGTTGTGGTTTTGGCCTAGGAATACCCGTCCCATCAGCGTTCCAGACATATTCTGAGGCAAGTATCACCTGATCAGGGAGATGGTTGATTTCCAAGGGATCAAGGTCAGGAGAGTTGACAAGAAGGATGAAACAGCGGATCCACTCATAAAGGCCTTACCCCTAGAGAGACTTCTCTACAATGGTTGAGTATGTGATACTACAACCACTGCTATATTGTTGGGTATTGGATACTACGACAGATGACCTTAGTGTAAGTGAGAGATTGTTAGTTATATATATGCCCTAGAGGCCATTACTGTACATGCGATGTATATTGTAGTGGATGCTTGGACATATATAGGGAGGACTTTCTTGCTCGACATGATAGTATGCTATCTGGTTGCACTTTATCTTAACATGTTAACAAATACTGTTTTGTGATCACATGTTAATAAAGCCCTTAGGATGATTACTTGACTACCAGGACTATGATGCAGATCATACTAGTGTGGACAGTGTAGTCGATAAGTACATCCATCAAATGTTCCTAGTCGTGGGAGTATCGAGACAGGGCATCGATACTCCAGAGTAGACTAGCGTATACGCTTTTCGACCCATATGATGGGTGATGGATGATCCCATATCCATTGGTGTTTGACATCAGAGAAGGTATACGGGTGCTCAGTGGAGACTGGGCACACGGGACGGACTCGCCGAGAACTCCTAGATGGTATTATGCCTATCGTCGGATAGCAGTTCTCTGGTGACACTGGTACATGTTAGTCTGTAGACTCGAGATCGTCATAGAGTCTTGTGTGATTCCCACTGTGCTTTGATTTTTACCATACCACGGTCAAGAGATCATGCAAAAAGGTGGTTTTTAGGTATAGTCCCTATAACACCTTAGAATGTGTTTTGTGGATAATTATATTTTAATCTATAGTTTTTAATAAAAAGTTTACCAAATTGATTTCCAATTATTTTATCCTATTTAATGAATATTTTATTAGATTTTTCCTAGGCTTGCACACACTTGTGCATGATAACTAGGGTGTTAATTTGGGGTTTAACCATGATTAACAACATGGTGAGCTAACCATTCCCTAGTCTAGTCTTAATAATTTATATTGGGTGCTTTTGGGTTTTAAGTGTATATGGTTGTTTTAAAAAAAAAGAAAAATGAAAAATGAATTTTAAAGGTTTTGAAATGGGGTTGAATTGTTGACCATGAGTGAGAGAGAGAGAGAAGGCATGGTGCTACATGGAGAGAGCCATGCCTCATTTAATGAGGGAAGAGAGAGAGGGGGAGGTCTTGGTTTTGTTTTCTCTCATTTCTCCTTTCATTTTCTCTTTCTCTCATACTCTCTCACACACCCACACCCACCCACAAGCAGCTCCAGCAGCAGCAGAAGGCAGCAGCAGCAACACCAGAAGCAAGCAGCAGCAACACCAGAAGCAGCTTCAGCAGCAGACAGCAACAGCATCAGCAGCAGCTTCTGGCAGCAGCAACAGGAGCCCCAACAGCAGTAGCAACCCTCATCTCCTCCATACACTCCTTCACCTGCTTCTTAGGGTTCTATAGGGTATACTTTCTGAACCCAATTTCCTAGTTTGCTTAGCTTATGTGTTAATTAGCTTCGGTTTGTGTTAAATAGTGAGTTTAGTGCTAAATATGGTGAATTATGTGGACTTTTGGTTATGATGTGATTGTGTTAGTTAACCTAGCCTATTTTAGTGTTGTTAGGGTCACTTCAACTGAGAATTAACCCAGGTTTCACTAAAATACCATAGGGTTTGCTTTTGTGTGCAAATTAGCGTTTTTAAGCGACATTGTGGCATTCTGTGATCTGCTATTGACCCGAATCCTTCAGGATAAAATTGAGGAAACTGGAGCATGTACACTAGGTATAGACCACACCACCAGAACACGAGCCCCCCCATTCAAACCCAGGCCGCAAATTAAATCGATCTGGCCGCAAATTGCGGCCAGGAAGGTGAGTTAGGTGTTGGGGTCTTGGCTAGGGTAGTCTGCAGTGTTATCTAGTGTTTTGGCATGTGTAGTTTTGTGAGATTTGACCTGTAGGAAAATCTGGGACAATATATCGTATTTCTTGTTTGTTGTGTTTGCGCGATACGCGCAATACGTGAGTGGGTTCTGCGATCCAGCGTGTCGCGGTAGTTTTAGACGCGTATACACACGTTTTAGCGTATCGTGCACACGCGCGTTTAGTTCTCGACGCGAGTTTCTCGTTTGGGTTCGATATAGCGTTTTGCGAGATATTTGCTTACATATATGATTTTCCTTGTCTGATTTTCAGGTTTGCAGACGGGGACTACGGACACTGCTATAGGGGGAATCAGGTGGTAGGATTCATCTAGCTTGGAGCGTAGGTGAGTAGATTTAACATCTACAGGGAAATCGCCCGCATGGCGTTATGCGTCTGGGCTAGGATTCTAATACTTTTCGCATATTCTACATCATTGTTAGAATTGCGCCTTTACCCCCATTACTTAGATATAGTTGTACTGTGACTAGTAGCCGTAGGACACTACACATATTATTGACGGTTCATGTTGCACGAGCACGGATTGTATGCTACACACACACCGTCAATAATTGCCTTGTCACACACAAACCATTATAGATATTATATTGCTTGGTTAGGGACCTTGTGACAATGATACATACCTCGCATTACATGTGACATTTAGCTTACCTATATACCTATAGAGTATCGTACCATTAGTGATTGGTACATATACCCTTTACGATACAGCTACAGGTATACCTTGCTCATATTTTACTTATACCCAGGGGGGTATACTACATCATTTATTTATAGGTAGACACCTATACTTAGCTGTACCTTATTGATTTCGCATATATCTGGTTTTGGCTATATATTTTCCTTTATATGCTCGCATTTCAGATATATCGCATATATTTATTCCTGGATTTGCGCATTGCTATTGGATTTTATATGATGTTTTCTGGATTTGGGAACCGCGGGAGTTCATAAAATTATGCATACATTGAAAAACCCGGTTTCCTTGATATGATATTTGCGCAGCCACCATGAGATTTATCAGTTCTGATTATATACTCCATACGAGGAGTGGGTGCCGTATGAGGGTACATGGTGGGGCCTGGTATGGTTCCCCTCGGCAAGATGATCGATGGACTTTGCTGATTGAGCCTGGAAGCGGGCGAGTACCTACCGGTGACAGTACCAATGACTCGGCGGGGATCATGGGAATACCGTTGGGAGTCATGTACGTATGGATACGTGGGAAGACGAGGGTCAGAGCTTGGCACTCGTGCTTTTCGGATAGCGTGTCATACGTACCTATCAGGATGCTAGTCTTGGTGACGGCATCTGATAGACCAGTATTTCTGTGTCGATGCTTGGCACATTGTTTTCATGATATTTCTTTTAACACCTTTTGTATATATAACAGGGGATTTAGCCGTTGTTATATATACCCTTACACCAATATTAGTGGAGTGGGACGCTAATATATGTGTATTGACCCCATCATATTTATTTCTGCAAATATATATTTTTAGGATGTTAGAAATTTACTTGAGATTCGACTTGGGATATAGGTGATTCATTAAGATTGGATATTGGATACATATGAGATTACTGATTTGTACATTCGGGATATAGGAGATTACTCGATATTGTACATTGAGGAGATGCGAGACTTATATGATGTGAGAGCCCAACTTGGGGGCTGATTTGAGGAATTGTGATTTTGGGTGTCTTGATGGATTGTGATCCTACCACGATGTCAGGATTCCGTGGAAATGACATATTTCACTCCATACCTCATACCTATTTATTTATGCACTGTTCATGTATTAATAGTACCTGGTAGTGTACCCTTCATGATTGCTGCATATCTACATTCTCATATCCCTATTGCATACTATTGTCATATCACTATTGCTTCATACATTGGTTGTACCTGCTAGTGTACTTTCCATTATTCTGCATTGATATGACCTGTTATTACTGTTAATTGTATATGTTAGATTCATGATGTACGTACATACCTGCGATTACCTGCATATGTTATTTACTATTCACGAGTTGGCAACTCACCCCCGTTGTGCCACAGGTGTTGCAGGGTGTTTTCCAGAGTAGTCGAGGCAGGCTATTCACTTATCATCTTTTGCTACAGATATCGCATCGGCTCACAGAGTGCTATTTTGCTTAGGTGGGTTTGGGTGGTTATCTGTATTTTGTATTGTACATTCGTTGTATCTTGTACTCTCCATCTACTATTATGTTGTTGACTTAGAGACTTGGTGAGGACGATATTGTATATTATTTATGGATTTATTGTCTTTTATACAGCTTTCTCTCTATTGTCGTTTATTTCTTCGCTACGGCGTCGTATATTTGTGATGGTGATTGTTTTCCGCCTTTGGGCGTGTATTTGCTCCCGTTTGGGGATGCTTATTTATCTTACCTGTTGTACCCATTTTGGGGTTAGTTTTTACAAAGGGGGTGTTGCCAAAATTTTAAAGAAAGAAAGGTTGGACTTTTTAAAGAATTTGGGTTGTGATTTCAAATGTTTCAAAAACTTTTACTATCTTTTCCTGTATTTCTAATGGTTTAGATTTCTGGGTTTTGGCTTTCTTTTACTGCGTTACGTCTTTAGGCGTTGCGTAGTATTAGGGCCGTCACGTGCCAATTTCGGGTCGTGACAAAGTTGGTATCAGAGCGCTAGGTTTTACCTTTTGGAGTATAGGATGACCTTGGTATGATGGAGTAGGTAGGTTAAGCAGAGTAACGTAGTGTGTGTATGTCTGCAGCATACCTACGATGTGGTACTTCGCCTTAAGTGACCTAAGTACAAGTTGCTTGAAATTCCTTCCTTGATGATTCATATCCTTGTGATTCGATTTCCTTATTCTTATCGAATCTTATCTCTATTTATAGCCTTGCCGCCGATGACTATGGGGACTCAGAGTGATGCAGCGAGGGCCGAGATCAGAGTTAGCTCGGGTGAGATGAGCACTGACCAGGATGGCACGCTAGTTGCACAGGTGCAGACGGATTAGCCTCAGACGTATAGTATCGATAGGCTTGTGGCAGAGATGCAGGACTTCCGCCAGACTATGAGTTCATTGGTTGATGTCGTTCGGGAGTTACGACAGGAGGTTGTCACCCCTATTACTCAGTTGTCCCTTGCGATCAGCATGCAGCTGTCCGTCACCTACATAGCACCAGTGGTTGCAGCCCCAATTGACGAGGCGCATATTCCAGAGACTCTGAGAGTTCCAGGACAGTGGAGGACTCGTACCAGTGTACCAGCCCAGAGACAGAGGTTTGGTCATCGAGACAGATTTCGTGGCCGTCGCGGGAGTAGCAGAGGCTTTGGACGAGGACAGTCGTTCAGCTCTCATTCCCAGGAGGGTCAGCTGTCAGCACGTGGATGTTTTCGATGCGGAAGCCTTCAGCACTTCGTCAGGGATTGTTTCTTAGCACCTCGTCAGGATCGTATTCAGAGAGGCCGTGGACGTGGAAGGTTCGCTCAGAGGAGTCAGTCTACCAGAGGAGTTCAGCCAGTTGTGGGTAGGGGGCAGACACAGGAGTTTGCTTCTACTCATCGGGACGCGCAGGCGTCCAATGCAGAGTTTTCAGGTATCCTTAATTCGCATGTTCTTTTGATATATCTGTTTGTGTTTCACACTTGTGCCGTGGTTGGGACGAGAGTTGTGTTAGGTAAATCAGCCGTTTGTTGTGTTAACTTCTGTCAGCGATTCTTTTGTTGCGCAACACGTATTTCAGTTGTGTGCCAATTAGATAGGAGATAGAGATTCGTCCGTCGTTTTGATCCTTCTAGAGATGTTGGATTTGACATTCTCCTAGGCACGGACTGGTTAGCTACGTGCTAGGCATCTGTGGACTACCGTGAGAAAACAGTCAGGTCTTGTTTTTCCCGGCGAGTCAATTCTTGTTCTGCAGGTGGGTAGTTGTGCCGCCTCACACAGCTTGAATTCAGCCTTTTTCGCTAGTCGGCTTTTGAGGAGATGTCGTGGGATTCTTGGCGTTCATTCGTGATACTGTAGCCATCGATGGGATTGTTTGACCGGGTTCTTTTCATGCGAGAGTTTTCCGACGTTGTTCCAGATGAGCCGGTGAAGCTTAGGGAGCTTAATGATCAGCTGCAGAGTTGTTTGTTGGGGAGTTTTGTGCGTCTGAGTGTTTCACTTTTGGAAACTCCTATTTCTGTTCGTCAAGGGCGATAGATTGCGGTGGTGGATTGATGGATCGTCGATTGAACCGGCTGACGGTGCGGATGGGTATCCTTTACCTCGCAGTGAAGATTTCTTCGATCAGCTCCAGAGTGCGAGACATTTTCTAAGTTTGTTCGGGATCAGGTCATCATTATTGTGGATTCGGAGTGATGACATTCCGAAGACTGCCTTATGTGTGCTACGGGATTTGTGTGTATTGGTGAGTCATTGGATCCACTGATGCCCTGGCAGCATTCGTAGATATGATGAACCAGATTTCTTCAAGCCGTTTGTTGTGTTATTTACGACATTCTGGTCTATTTAATGTGTCTTGAGGAACATGAGTAGCACTTGAAAATTTGTCGTGTAAGCGTTGGTAGAGCCCCAGCAGTTTGCTAGATTCTCGGAGTGTTTCTTCACGCTTGTTTTGTGTTGACTCTTAGGTCTTGTAGTCACAGGAGACGGTTTTGTATAGTTCCGAGAAAGATCGTGGCCGTACAGCTTAGGTCCAGACTTGTGTGCAGGACGGAGGTCTGCAGATTTTTGGGCTTAGCAGGTTCTTACCGCCGTTTCGTGCAGGATTGCTAGTGTAGTGCTGCACCGTCGGCTGAATTGACCGGAATGGAGGTTTCTTTTCTTGGGACTGAGGCATGTGTGCGGAGTTTTCGGCAGTTGAAGATTCTGTTAACAACTGCATCAGTTCTTTCTTTGCTTTTGGTTCGGGCGACCTTGTTGTTTATCTGTAATGTTTCTTGAGTGGGCTCGAGTGTGTACTGAGGTGACACTATAGAGTTATCGCTTTTGCTTCCCTACATTTGGAGGAAGTACGAGAAGGATACTCCACTCATGATTTGGAGATGGCCGTGGTGGCTTTGCATTGGAGATTTGGAGACACTATTTGTTCGAGAGTCGTGTCAGATTTTCACGGACCACCAGAGCTTAAAGTACATCTTCCTGCTGCGGATTTTGATTGTTGTGATAGTCTTCTACAGATTTACAGTTCTTGTGCGATCGTTGAGTACAGCTTAAGTTCGTCTCTACGGAGGGGACAATTCGCTCATGTCCGCGCCCGACCACTTTTTCTTTAATCGTTTTCGCGAGACACTGCCCGCCGATGCTCGTTCGTCAGAGATACTTGAGCATACTCGGCTGGGTAATGATTCGGAGTCCTTGATTTGTGACACGGGTGTGCTAAATTTAGGGACGCGTTGTGTACCTGATATTATCGGGTAGAGACGTGAAATCCTAGAGCAAGCACATCAGTCAACTCTCGGTATTCATTCAAGTTCCACAAGCATTGACGTGACTTGTGAGATAGTTACGGGTGGGCAGGGATGTAAAGAGAAGTTTCAGGTTTCGTTTCAAAGTGTCTGTCTAGTTGTGTGCTTGGGTCGAGCATCTGAGGCCGGCTGGAGAGTTGCAACCTTTAACCGTTCCGAAGTGGGAGTGGGGGCATATCTCCATGAATTTCGTTATGATTTCTACCCAAGTTTAGTCAGGGTGTGACTACATTCGGATTCTTGTCGTCCGGTTATACTCAGTTTGCTTAGTTGTTCTTTGTTAAGTTGTGCGTATGTGTTAATTGTTTTCGGCAGTTGAGGATCGTCACTCGCCATTGTTAGGGTTCTTCTTCGATAGCTGTTATCAGGAGACACTCCAATTGGCAACCTTTAGGTTTAAGGGTTAGGTCGTGTCGATCACCAGTCTGTTGTTTTTCTGACTCTGCATAAGTAGGATTTTGGACCCCAGCTAGTCTAGAGACTTCGGAGATGATCCAGTTGATTCAGGTCAGGATGAGAGTAGCCCAGTGCAAATAGAGGTCTTATGCCGACTGTGTTGGTCGTAGACTTAAGTGCGCAGTGGCAAATCATGTATTCCTGCGGATTTTTCCGATAAATGACGTGTTGGGTTTTGGGAAGCTTATCCCAGGATTTAGGTCCTTCTGAGATCCTTTAAGCGAGTTAGTTTCGTTGCCTTTAATTTGGCACTTCCGCCCAGATTATTGAGTTTTCACCCCGTATTCCTTGTGTCGGTACTTTACGATTACCTTCATGACCTTTCTCACATGATTTGGCACCAGACCATTTGGCATGGACGCGATCGTTTTGCTCACCGGCAGCCATTTGTGTTAATGGCCCGGCAGGTGGAGAAACGTCGGTCAAGGGTCTTGCCATCTGTGAAGGGTTTTCTTGGACGTAGCCGTATAGTGAGGTAATCACTTGGCAGGCTGCGAGCGAGATTGAGAGTTGTAATCTTCTCTTTGAAGGTACGCGTAGCAGTATATTTTTAAATTCGGAGACGAATTTCTTTTAGGGAGGGGGGGGGAGAGATTGTAACACCTTAGAATGTGTTTTGTGGACAATTATATTTTAATCTATAGTTTTTAATAAAAAGTTTACCAAATTGATTTCCAATTATTTTATCCTATTTAATGAATATTTTATTAGATTTTTCCTAGACTTGCACACACTTGTGCATGATAACTAGGGTGTTAATTTGGGGTTTAACCATGATTAGCAACATGGTGAGCTAACCATTCCCTAGTCTAGTCTTAATAATTTATATTAGGTGCTTTTGGGTTTTAAGTGTATATGGTTGTTTTAAAAAAAAGAAAAATGAAAAATGAATTTTAAAGGTTTTGAAATGGGGTTGAATTGTTGACCATGAGTGAGAGAGAGAGAGTGAGGGCATGGTGCTACATGGAGAGAGCCATGCCTCATTTAATGAGGGAAGAGAGAGAGGGGGAGGTCTTGGTTTTGTTTTCTCTCATTTCTCCTCTCATTTTCTCTTTCTCTCATACTCTCTCTCACACACCCACCCACACACAAGCAGCTCCAGCAGCAGCAGAAGGCAGCAGCAGCAACACCAAAAGCAAGCAGCAGCAACACCAGAAGCAGCTTCAGCAGCAGACAGCAACAGCATCAGCAGCAGCTTCTGGCAGCAGCAACAGGAGCCCCAACAGCAGTAGCAACCCTCATCTCCTCCATACACTCCTTCACCTACTTCTTAGGGTTCTATAGGGTATACTTTCTGAACCCAATTTCCTAGTTTGCTTAGCTTATGTGTTAATTAGCTTCGGTTTGTGTTAAATAGTGAGTTTAGTGCTAAATATGGTGAATTATGTGGACTTTTGGTTAGGATGTGATTGTGTTAGTTAATCTAGCCTATTTTAGTGTTATTAGGGCCACTTCAACTGAGAATTAACCCAGGTTTCACTAAAATACCATAGGGTTTGCTTTTGTGTGCAAATTAGCGTTTTTAAGCGACATTGTGGCATTCTGTGATCTGCTATTGACCCAGATCCTTCAGGATAAAATTGAGGAAACTGGAGCATGTACACTAGGTATAGACCACACCACCAGAACACGAGCCTCCCCATTCAAACCCAGGCCGCAAATTAAATCGATCTGGCCGCAAATTGCGGCCAGGAAGGTGAGTTGGGTGTTGGGGTCTTGGCTAGGGTAGTCTGCAGTGTTATCTAGTGTTTTGGCATGTGTAGTTTTGTGAGATTTGACCTGTAGGAAAATCTGGGACAATATATCGTATTTCTTGTTCGTTGTGTTTGCGCGATACGCGTGATACGTGAGTGGGTTCTGCGATCCAGCGTGTCGCGGCGTGTCGCGGTAGTTTTAGACGCGTATGCACACGTTTTAGCGTATCGTGCACACGCGCGTTTAGTTCACGACGTGAGTTTCTCGTTTGGGTTCAATATCGCGTTTTGCGAGATATTTGCTTATATATTTGATTTTCCTTGTCTGATTTTCAGGTTTGCGGACGGGGACTACGGACACTGCTACAGGGGGAATCAGGTGGTAGGATTCACCTAGCTTAGAACGTAGGTGAGTAGATTTAACATCTACAGGGGAATCACCCGCATGGCGTTATGCGTCTGGGCTAGAATTCTAATACTTGTCGCATATTCTACATCATTGTTAGAATTGCGCCTTTACCCCATTACTTAGATATAGTTGTACTATGACTAGTAGCCGTAGGACACTACACATATTATTGACGGTTCATGTTGCACGAGCACGGATTGTATGCTACACACACACCGTCAATAATTGCCATGTCACACACAAACCATTTTAGATATTATATTGCTTGGTTAGGGACCTTGTGACATTGATACATACCTCTCATTACATGTGACATTTAGCTTACCTGTATACCTATAGAGTATCGTACCATTAGTGATAGGTACATATACCCTTTACGATACAGCTACAGGTATACCTTGCTCATATTTTACTTATACCCAGTGGGATATACTACATCATTTATTTATAGGTAGACACCTATACTTAGCTGTACCTTATTGATTTCACATACACATGGTTTCAGCTATATATTTTCCTTTATATGCTCGCATTTCAGATATATCGCATATATTTATTCCTGGATTTGCGCATTGTTATTGGATTTTATATGATGTTTTCTGGATTTGGGAACCGCGGGAGTTCATGAAATTATGCATACATTGAAAAACCCGGTTTCCTTGATATGATATTTCCGTAGCCACCATGAGATTTATCGGTTTTGATTATATACTCCATACGAGGAGTGGGTGCCGTATGAGAGTACATGGTGGGGCCCGGTATGGTTCCCCTCGGCAAGATGATCGATGGACTTTACCGATTGAGCCTGGAGGTGGGCGAGTACCTACCGGTGACAGTACCAATGACTCGGCGGGGATCATGGGAATACCGTTGGGAGTCATGTACGTATGGATACGTGGGAAGACGAGGGTCAGAGCTAGGCACTCGTGCTTTTCGGATAGCGTGTCATAAGTACCTATCAGGATGCTAGTCTTAGTGACGGCATCTGATAGACCAGTATTTCTGTGTCGATGTTTGGCACATTGTTTTCATGATATTTCTTTTAACACCTTTTGTATATATAACAGGGGATTTAGCCGTTGTTATATATGCCCTTACACCAATATTAGTGGAGTGGGACGCTAATATATGTGTATTGACCCCATCATATTTATTTCTGCAAATATATATTTTTAGGATGTTAAAAATTTACTTGAGATTCGACTTGGGATATAGGTGATTCATTAAGATTGGATATTGGATACATATGAGATTACTGATTTGTACATTCACGATATAGGAGATTACTCGATATTGTACATTGAGGAGATGCGAGACTTATATGATGTGAGAGCCCAACTTGGGGGCTGATTTAAGGAATTATGAATTTGGGTGTCTTGATGGATTGTGATCCTACCACGATGTCAGGATTCCGTGGAAATGACATATTTCACTCCATACCTCATACCTATTTATTTATGCACTGTTCATGTATTAGTAGTACCTGGTAGTGTACCCTTCATGATTGCTGCATATCTACATTCTCATATCCCTATTGCATACTATTGTCATATCACTATTGCTTCATACATTGGTTGTACCTGCTAGTGTACTTTCCATTATTCTGCATTGATATGACCTGTTATTACTGTTAATTGCATATCTTAGATTCATGCTGTACGTACATACCTGCGATTACCTGCATATGTTATTTACTATTCACGAGTTGGCAACTCACCCCCGTTGTGCCACAGGTGTTGCAGGGTGTTCCCCAGAGTAGTCGAGGCAGGCTATTCACCTATCATTTTTTGCTACAGATACCGTATCGGCTCACAGAGTGCTATTTTGCTTAGGTGGGTTTTGGTGGTTATCTGTATTTTGTATTGTACATTCGTTGTATCTTATACTCTCCATCTACTATCATGTTGTTGACTTAGAGACTTGGTGAGGATGATATTGTATATTATTTATGGATTTATTGTCTTTTATACAGCTTTCTCTCTATTGTCGTTTATTTCTTCGCTACGGCGTCGTATATTTGTGATGGTGAATGTTTTCCGTCTTTGGGCGTGTATTTGCTCCCGTTTGGGGATGCTTATTTATCTTACTTGTTGTACCCATTTTGGGGTTAGTTTTTACAAAGGGGGTGTTGCCAAAAATTTAAAGAAAGAAAGGTTGGACTTTTTAAAGAATTTGGGTTGTGATTTCAAATGTTTCAAAAACTTTTACTATCTTTTCCTGTATTTTTAATGGTTTAGATTTCTGGATTTTGGCTTTCTTTTACTGCGTTACGTCTTTAGGCGTTGCGTAGTATTAGGGCCGTCACGTGCCAATTTTGGGTCGTGACAGTCCCGAGTCACTTGGAGGCAATGAGTGATAGGAGGGTTTCGTCTCTCCCGGTATTGGGAGTTGATGTTGCGCAATACTCGATTGGCCATAACTGGAAATCCCGAACCAGTGTTGCTGAGATTTACTGGTAAGTGTTATCAGTAGTTTCTCGAACCGTTATGGATCTTGCATCGGCATGACTTATCAGGCTATTGGGGTCTGACGTTATACCACCCTCAGGCTGTTGATATGCGATATATCAGACGAAGAGACCGGACTGTACGGTAGTGTTACTGATTGGATTCACAGGAGTTGTAGCAGTCTTGCTTGTTGATCTTCTGATTGCTCAATACCCGGATGGCCGTTACGTTTAGCAGACCACTTGCGGCTTGTGGGTGTTTGATATGATCATCACCTACTGCCGGCGTATTGACGAGTAATTATAGTCCTACACAGAGGTTTCCTGGTTCATGCGAAATGGAGTAGGAGCACATATGTGATATGTGCGGGACCAAGATTAATACGACTATGTGATACCGTATTCTATTCTTACGATATGTGATATCGGTCGGGTATATGAGATATAACCGGGTTATCGGATCAAGTGTTGATTCGATAAGTTGATTCAAATGATATTAGTCGGTTATATGTAATATAGCCGGATTATTAAATCAAGAGTTGATTTGATAATTTAATGTATAATTATATATTTGATATATTAAATTATATTAACTAATATTAACTCACTTAAGTATTACTTTTTCTCACTTGATGATACATTAATATATATATGATATATGTTAATTGTATTATTTTCTTTATGTACATACACACACACACACAGATATATATATATATATATATATATATATATATATATATATATCTGATATATATTGTTGTGTCATGATAGGTTACACTTGCAATATGTATGTAAGAGATTAATACCATGCTAGGGTTTATGTTTGGGTTTTATTTCTCATTAAGTAATTCACAAAAGATTGAGAATGAGTCATGGATGAAGCTTTTAGAAAACATTGACCAAGTCCACTCTTTTGTCTTGCTTAAGATATTTTTTAACCCAACCTTTAATTCATTGCTATGGTTTATTCTCTACATGGGTTAGGCATGACACTAACTCACCCATGGTTGCAATTCTAACCTCACTCTCTCATTCATTTGCTTCATCACTTCTTCTTCTTCTTCAAGAGAAAAAGCTTTCTAGCTTTTTCTAAGTGATGATTTATTGTGAGAAAAATAAAACTAATGTGAACCCACTTCCTACTTCATCATCCTCTACTATTAGCCATTTAGTTTAGGGTGTTTGCTTCACTAATCTACACAATTAGTGAGGAGATAGCATGAGCTAGTGTCTCCTCGACGTAGATCATCTTCGGCCTCGATGACTTCGAAGCAAGCTTGTTCGTTTCTTCATGGGAGCCTTTCTAGAGTCCGGGGATCGTGATCGCAGCGAAGTGACTACTACACGGAGCTATTGAAGTGAAGGACCGGTCTACAAAGGTTGTATTCCTTGTTCAGTTAGATGTAAAGAGTTTACATATCATCTTTAACCCTAAGTCTCTAGTTAAGATCTTGGTTAGGGTTTGTTTAGCACCCCAAAATTTTAAAGTAGCATGATTGATGCTTGCCAATACCTTACTAAGGTGCTACGCCAACCCTACAGTCGAGACCGGGTCTCCTAAACTTTAGGATTGGTAGGGTCACTTTCCACCCTCGTAGGGGTCTAAGGGTGTGGGCTTGGCTATTCATCGCGACCGTAGAATTCGTATTTTATATTATTGGCTAAATACAAAATACGGACCTCCTAGATATCCTATATTTTCATATGTGCTTCTGCTGTTGATATTCTGTGATGTGATCACTTTATATATGCTGAGACGAATGGTATTATATATATGATATATAATAAATGTTGCTTATGTTTTACATCCGCGCTAGTCCCGCCCCGCTATGCCGTTAGTTAAGTAACCTAACAGTGCATAACGGGACACTGTGGCGAATGCGAATGGTATAAGCGTACGTTCTATTTTTCGTTTCTTTCTGTGATGGCTTAAGGACTTAAAAGATGGGACTGCATTAATGAGATTAATGTAAAGAAAAATGAACCTAAAAGATGTTGTAGAATCGGATTTGAAACCTACTCGGCTTTTTATGAAAAAGTAAGTTTTCAAAAGTGCGGAGCTTAAGCCACTCCTTTTAAACCCATTTGATTCTACAACGATATCAAGTTTAAAGCGTTAAAAGTTTTCTTAAAAACTATTCGCAGCCCTCCGTCATTTTAGGAAGTAGAGTACTTAGTATTCGTGCTGCATATTTTGACTATAGTTAAGGCGCAGTGTACGGCAGCTAAATGATGTCTTCCTACACCGCATATGATGCGATTAGTTAGGACATTCATATAATTATGTTGACTATAGTTAAGGGTCATATGGGTGGATCTAGTTAAATCACGAAATGACGGGAAGAACTTGACTAGTACTTATGATATGTTGATTATAGTTAAGGTCATGAGTGCTAGGGGTAAAAACCATATCGGGAGTTTCAAGAGTTGAAATTTGCAATGAGATTGCATACTTTCTATGTGATAGTAGGATCCCGATCCCACTGTGAGCAAGAATTTCTCCCGGAAGAGTTTTACACTTTACAATTAGCTAACCCATTAGGTGTCTAGAAAGGTGTCAATAGGGCTACGCCTCTGGGAAAACGAGATTTATTCTAATTAGGTCCGTGTGAAAGCACGGAGAACCTCCCTCAAACTACCGGCACTGGCATGGCAGAACGGTTAGCGAAGTTGTAGAATGTAATTAATCCCGGCTAATTTTCTTTTTAAAGGTTTTAAGGAAAATTTGATAAAAGCAGTATGAGATATCGATTAGATAAGATAATAACCAATCTGATCTTTGCAAGAGCTTTCGTTGAGTGTATTATCTCTCTCTTAATAGCAGATACCAATGACAGGCCTTAAACTTCTACTAGATAAAAACAAGCTGACTAGACCGAACTACAAAGACTGGCTGAGGAACATTAACATTGCTATCATATATCATAAAGTATCATATATCCTCACTGCTTCAGCCCCACCTTGTTAGTGTATATGCCCTAGAGGCCATTACTGTATCATACTAGTTTGTATATTACTTAATGGATGCTTGGGATATTCACCTTGTATATACAATCTTGCTCAAAATAGTAGTATGCTACTTGGTTTGTTTCTACTTCAATGTGTACTTGTGTTTATTTCAGAATATCACTTATACGCATTAGTGGAGCCCTTAGGATCTTTGCTTGATTACCAGCGTTGTGATGGCAGTCACACTAGTGGGGGCTGGGTAATCTATAAGCACATCCTTATTCAGGTCCCTGGTCGCAGGACTATCGAGACAGGGCATCGATACTCCGGAGTAGACCAGCGCATGCGCTTCTCATCCCAGTGTGGGAGACGGTCTGTCCCACAGCCGTCAGTACGTCGTACTTGAGATAGTATGCGGGTGCTCGTTAGGTTACGGGTACACTGGACAGGACTCGTCGGGAACTGACTAGTTGGTATTATACCTATCGTCAGTTATCAGTTCCCAGGTGACATGAGTACAGCTTAGTCCGCTGACTTGACACTGTCACTTCGCCTCGGGTGTGTTCCCACTGTACTTTGATTACTACCCTACCACGGCTCAAAGGAGTCGTGCAAACAGGTGGTGGTTGGGTGCAGTCCCGAAGCACTTGGAGGCAGTGACGGTTAGACAGGATTCGTCTCTCCCGGTATTGGGGGTTGACATCGCGCTGTGTCTAGGAGAGCCATTACACGAGTAGTCCCTGGCCAGGGCAAACGAGATATACTGGTAGGTTTCCAGTGTTATCTCAGGGTGTATTGGGCTTCACTCCGGCACGACTTGTACCGCTATTGGGAGACTGACGTTTACCGCCCCCTAGGCCCGCCATGCGATGTATCAGACGAACAGACCGGACTGTACGGAGAATGTCACACTCAGGCTCAGTAGGAGTTCAGATGGGTTTCGCCTCGTCGGTCTTCTTGTCGGCATTACCTGGGGACCGTTACGCACAGCTAGTGCCGCTTGCGGTCTGTGGTTAAACCCACTGCCAGCGTAGTGTCGAGTCTTTAGAGTCCCACACAGAAAGCTTTTCGCCTTTAGGCAAAAGAGTAGAGGTCGCATGGTATTGCGACAGGTCGCATGGTTTTGCGACAGGGTTCGGTCACATCCGTGCACTTGTGCACGTACAGTGTCCGGACAGTTTACACTAGCGGGCTTTGGTTTAAGCCAGATCCTAGTGTACCTTATGGGATTGGATTTATCCAGTTTGCATTCGTGTTCCTCGGAACGCGGATGCGGGTGTGTATGCACAGTTGACAGGGAGGCAGAGGCAGTGGATTCTCATTAGGGTTGTTGACAGTTGACCGTTGACTTTTGACTTTTTGCTCAACCCTAATGAGAATATGATATGTGATTAACTATTATATTAATTAAGTATTATGGTGATATGGTTGTTGACTTGTTGACTTTTGTTGACTTGTTGACTTTGGTGACTTGTTGACTTTTGTTGACTTGTTGACCGGTTGACTAGGCTTGACTAGTTGACCATCATGATAACCATGGTTATCATTTCATGCCAAAGACTTTTTTCTTGCTTGCTTTTTGAGTAAAATGAGTGCATGATATGATAACCTTATGGTTGCTTCTAACCATCACCAAAAGACTTTTTTGATATGATGAGTTATGATCACTTTGGATTATGAGAGGGTGAGAGAGAAAAGAGAGCCTCATTCTTTCTTGCTCATTCTCTCTCTTGTTCTTGAGCTCTCCCCTTGCTCTCACCCTCAACCTCTTGCTCCCTCTCTTGATCTATGGTTCTCTTGTCTCATGAGTTGAGAATCAAGAACCATAGATAAAATCCCATTCTATTTTCCTCTCTACTCATTCTAGTTCACTAGGTTTAGCAAACCAAGTGAACTAGTTTCTTCAAAGACCGAAGAAGGAGCTAAAGGTTGGAGCTTTCAAGTGGATCAATCTTCGGCGCACGGAGACGACGAGAAGGAGCCATCGGACCACCACCGGAGCTTGAAGAGAAGGAGTTCAAGTTTAGGTATAACCATCTTCATCCGAGTAGCTAAATATCTTTAGCTTAGTTTGCTAGTTTTAGTTTAGGTAACGATCCCGACCATAAGTTAGTCCATGTTGCCTCTTGCGATAAAAAATTCGTTTTTTATACCGTTTCCGCCTCCCCGTAAGAACCGGGGGTCGCAATATGGACTTACAGTGGTATCAGAGCCTAACTAAACTTAAACTAGCTTGGTAGTGAAGTGTAACGAAGTTCGGAACCGGAAAAATCCAAAAATCAAACTTTACAAAATCTGAGTTTCTGTTGAAATTTTTCCTGGTCAAAATGAAAAACTTTATACTCCTAAATTCGGCTCAGGGTTTTGCGTGAACACCCAAGAAAAACGATACAGTGATTCGCCTAAAGTGCCGCGCTTCCGCCGCGTGATCCTTCTTGGACGCCGCGGAACCGCCGCGACTTGGTTTCTTCTCTGCATCGTTTTTCGTGCAGTGTGTTTGTGTGTTGGTTTTGGGATTTTTAAAATATATTATATGTGCCCAGATTTTCCAGAAAAGAAATTTCCTTTTGGGGTCCTATAATTCCGTATTTTTCCCGAACTTCACTGCACTTTGACTATGATGGTTATATCTGTGATGCTTGCATGTATTGAACGTCGGCTAATCGCTATAAGTCGATTAGTCGGGGTTATACATGATCTGTAATGTGCTGGAATGTGTATATGAATGTGTTGGACTGTCGCGGGTGAATAGCCGGGGTGGATGTGAGATGAGCTTTTGTTTTTCTTTCATTCATTGTAAATGTAAATTGATGTAATAATTATTATTTGTTTGACCGCACAACCGGGTCGGGGTTGTAGCCGTCATTGTATAATTCTTTTTACTGTTTTTGCTCCTAGGATAGACCCATGGAGGGGTGCACAAACTACCAAGTACTTGGCGGGTAGTTTGCCGCACCCGTAGGGGTCTTGGGTGGGGTATTTGGCTATTCACCGCGACCGTGTTATCCGCTTTTCGTTTCAGGCTCGAAAGGATTGCGGATTGCTAGTATATCCAATGCATTCATCTGTGATCTGTAATGTCTATCATTGCTTACTATTTAGGCGTTGCTTATGTTTTACAGACGCGCTAGCCCAGCCCCCGCTCTGTCGTTAGTTAAGTAACCTAACGGGTAATGACGGGGCCCAGTGGCGAATGCGAATGGCATAAGCGTACGTCATATTTTGGTTGTTTTCTGCAATGGTAGGGTTAAATGATGGGACGCATTAAAAGTACTAATGCAAGAATATCACGCATTAAAAGAACTAATGCAAGATAATAAACCAAGTTAAAGTCGTTGGAACACTTTCGAAAAACCACTCGGTTCTTTTCAAAATAACTTTTAAATGCGGAGCTTGAGCCACTCCTTCTAAAAGCTATCTCGTTCCATCGATTAAATCAAGTTCACTACGTTCACGGTTTCGCCAAAACCATCCGTAGCCCTCCGTCGTTTCACATGAATAGTCAATAGTATTCAAGCTGTGTTTGTTGGCCAAAGTCAAGGCACAGTGATTGGTAGCTATTGGGTATTCATGTGCAGCATAGATAGATGCGTTGGTTTGGAACAGTCGCACTGCCTTGTTGGCCAAAGTCAAGGGTAGGTGCGGGTGGATTCAAATTAACCTGGAGAACGACGGGCAGAACTTGACATGTGACTTATGATTTGTTGGCCAAAGTCAAGGTCATAAGAGCATGGGGCAAAAATCCACATCGGGAGTTTCATAAGTACTGAAACTTGCTAGATTTGCATACCATTTGGAGTGTGATGATTCTGGTAGGATTCCTTCAGTTTCGTCACGCGATGATATTTGGATCCCGATCCTACTGTGAGTATATGCTACTCCTCGGGAAATTTCTCACTTAACGATCAATGCTATAAACCTAGTAGGTGCCTAGAAAGGTGTTAGCGGGGCTACGCCCCCAGGGAAAAGAGGTTCTCTAATTAAGGAACTTCGCGAAAGCGTTGGAAAACCTCCCTCGAAGTACCGACACCGGCCTGGCTGAACGGTTAAGCAAGTATTGTACGGTGGGATTGATCCCGGCTAATTCTTCCTTTATGGTTTGAGGAGGGATTCGAGAAACAGTGGGAGCCATCCTGTTTAGACAAACTAAAAACCACTCTAAACTTGCAAGAGCATCATGCTGAGTGTTTCTTCTTCTCTCTCCTAATTGCAGCGACCAATCAACATGACTGGACTTAAGTTACTCCTAGATAAAAACAAGCTGACAGGGCCAAACTACAAAGATTGGCTCAGGAATGTCACGATAGCAATCACTTATGACAAGCTGGGGTATCTTCTTACCACCAAAGCTCCCCCTGTCCCTGGTCCAACTTCCAGTGTCGCGGATAAGGAAATCCGCAAGACTTGGGAGATTGATAGCGCGAAGGCCAAGTGCCTCCTGCTTGCCTCGATGGACAACGAACATCAGAGGAGGCATGAGAATATGGACATGGAGTCCATATTGCTCCATACAAAAGAACTGTATGGAGAGCAATCACGTATCGCAAGATACGAAGCGTCGAAAAAGTTATTTTCGACAAGAATGGCCGTCGGATCATCAGTAGCCGAGCATGTGCTAAAGATGATCGGCTTCATTGAGGAGCTCGCTGACCTAGGGATCACATTGGAGAGTGAGCTATATACGGATATAGTTCTCCAGTCCCTTCCTTCCACTTACGCCCAGTTTATACTGAACTTCAACCTACAAGAAAAAGAGGTTGAACTATCAGAGCTCCTCAACATGCTGAGGAGCGCAGAGGGCACCCTACAGAAAGGTAGGGAAACATCCACTTTGTTTGTAGGAGGATCATCTTCTTCTAGGTCCAAGGCGAAAGCCAAGGGAAAGAAGAAGAAGGCCCCCGCCAAACCAAGGGGCGGTGTTGGTAAAGTGGATACGAAGGGAAAAGGCAAAGCAACAAAGATAGCGGGGAAGCTTGTGGATAAAGAAGAATGCTTCTATTGTCATAAGAAAGGACACTGGAAGAATGATTGCAGGGCCTGGAAGGCCAGAACACAGGAATTGAAGCAGGTTGCAGCTTCAGCTTCAGGTGTGTATGTTATTGAAAATTGTCTTTCAATAAACTCTACTTCCTGGGTATTGGATACCGGATCAGGATCTCATATCTGTAATTCTTTGCAGGCGTTGAGAAACCGTAGGGTTTTGAAGGCAGGTGACATGACCCTCAAAGTTGCGAACGGAGCTAGCATGGATGCTAAAGCCGTGGGGGACTATCACCTGGGAATGTCAGATGGACATGTTTTGGTTTTGCGTAATTGCTTTTTTGTACCCAACGCAACTTGTAATATCATTTCTGTATCTTTAGTTTCTAAAGAAGGTTATGAATTTGCGTTTGTAAGTAATGTTGTAAACATTCACCTTAATCAAGTTTTGATTGGGTCAGGTACATTGAGTAATGGTATATACGTGTTAAACCAACCACAAATTTTCAACGTCCAGAATACACACAAAAGAAAGTCTCCGGAAATAAATCAGACTTTCTTATGGCATTGTAGATTGGGTCACATCAATGAGAGAAGGTTGACTAAGTTACATACAGAAGGATATTTGAATGCGTTCGAATATCAATCGTATGCCACTTGTCAATCTTGTCTCAAAGGAAAGATGACAAAGACTCCGTTTACTGGACATGGAGTAAGAGCGAGCGAGCTCTTGGGACTCGTACACAGTGACGTGTGCGGTCCAATGTCTACACATGCCCGAAGCGGACATTCTTACTTCATTACTTTTACGGATGACTTCTCAAGGTACGGTTATGTCTTCTTGATGAAACATAAGTCCGAGGCCTTTGGAAAATTCCAGGAGTATAAGAATGAAGTAGAGAAACAGACCGGCAAAAGTATTAAGATTCTAAGATCGGATCGAGGTGGAGAATACTTAAGTGCCGAGTTCCTGGACTATTTAAAAGAGAACGGAATTCTCTCTCAGCTTACTCCTCCATACACCCCGCAACATAACGGTGTATCGGAGAGACGGAACCGCACCCTATTGGATATGGTGCGGTCCATGATGGGTAATGCTGAGTTACCGCGATCATTCTGGGGGTATGCGCTAGAATCAGCAGCGTACCTTTTGAACCGAGTTCCGACTAAGACTGTGCCTTCCACACCATATGAAATGTGGTGTGGGAAGAGACCCTATCTTAAGCACATTAAGACATGGGGATGTCCGGCTTTTGTCAAAAAGCAGCATGCGGACAAGCTCGAGGCACGCTCAGTACAGTGCAAGTTTGTGGGGTATCCAAAGAACTCAAAAGGATATTTCTTCTACTGTGAAGAGGAACAAAAAGTTCTTGTTTCTCGTCATGCCTACTTCTTGGAAACTGAGTTTTTGGAAAACCAGATAAGTGGGAGCACAGTAGAACTGGAAGAAATTCCAGAACCACGGACTGTTACTGAAAGTTTAGTGGAACCAGAAGGTTCGGAAGAACAGGACATTCCTACGCCGCTCCGCAGAAGTAGTAGGCAGTCTCATCCGCCTGAGAGATACTACGGTTTTCTCATAGACGGGGATAGAGAGGATTGCATCATAGATTATGATGAGCCTACTAGCTTCCAGCAGGCCGTTCAGAGCGTTGACTCAGTGAAATGGCTGGATGCAATGCGGACCGAAATGGAGTCCATGTACACCAACAAGGTATGGACGTTGGACATTGCTCCAGACGGGGTAAAACCCGTAGGATGCAAGTGGATCTTCAAAAGGAAGATTGGTGTAGATGGACAGGTTGAGACCTATAAAGCTAGGCTGGTAGCAAAGGGTTTTCGTCAAAGACCTGGCTTGGACTACGACGAAACCTTTTCTCCAGTAGCCATGCTGAAATCCATTCGGATCCTTCTTGCCATTGCTGCCTTCCACGATTATGAGATCTGGCAGATGGACGTAAAGACAGCTTTTCTAAATGGAAATTTAGAGGAGTGTGTCTATATGGACCAGCCAGAGGGTTTCATTCAGAGTGGGAGCAGCGGAAAGGTGTGCAAGTTGCTTAAGTCCATCTATGGACTAAAGCAGGCATCGCGGAGTTGGAACATCTGCTTTGATGAGACGGTCAAAGAATTTGGCTTTATCAAAAATCCAGATGAACCATGCATCTATAGTAGATTTGTAGCGAGAACTGTAGTATTCCTCGTTTTATACGTGGATGACATTCTCTTAATAGGAAATGATATTCCTATGCTACAATCTGTCAAGGGGTTCTTGTCACAAAGGTTCTCCATGAAAGACCTGGGTGATGCCTCATACATCCTGGGGATCCGGATCCATCGTGATAGATCCAAGAGGATATTGGGACTTTCTCAGTCCAGGTACATCGACACCGTACTGAAAAGATTCAGTATGGAAGATTCCAAGCGCGGTAACCTACCGGCTTGTCACGGGATCACCCTCTCTAAAGAGATGTCTCCCAAGACTGATTTGGAGAGGGATCGCATGTCTATTATACCCTACGCTTCTGCGGTAGGCTCTATAATGTATGCGATGTTGTGTACCAGACCAGATGTAGCTTATGCACTGAGTGTAGTAAGCCGGTATCAGTCAAACCCTGGGGAGAAACATTGGATAGCGGTAAAGAACATTCTCAAGTACCTGAGAAGGACTAAGGAGATGTTTTTGGTGTATGGCGGAAAAGACCTCCAGATCGAGGCCTTTGCTGACTCCAGCTTCCAGAGTGACAAGGATGATTCCAAGTCCATGTCGGGTTTTGTCTTTACCCTCAATGGAGGGGCGGTGTGTTGGAAGAGTTCCAAACAGGAAACCGTTGCAGACTCGACGATGGAAGCGGAATACATCGCTGCATCTGATGCCGCAAAAGAAGCTGTCTGGATGAGGAAGTTCTTGAAAGAACTTCAGGTGGTTCCGTCCATTGTTGATCCAATACCTCTGTATTGCGACAACAACGGGGCTATAGCTTTAGCGAAGGAACCCAGGTCCCATCAGAAATCCAGGCACATCTTAAGGCGGTATCACCTGATCAGGGAGATCGTAGATCGCCAGGAGATCGAGGTTCGGAGAGTCGCTTCAGAAGACAACACTGCAGATCCATTCACCAAGGCCTTGCCCCAGACTCAGTTCGAGCGGCTGATCGAGATGATAGGTCTTCGATACGCCAGTACATGGCCTTAGTGCAAGTGGGAGATTGTTAGTGTATATGCCCTAGAGGCCATTACTGTATCATACTAGTTTGTATATTACTTAATGGATGCTTGGGATATTCACCTTGTATATACAATCTTGCTCAAAATAGTAGTATGCTACTTGGTTTGTTTCTACTTCAATGTGTACTTGTGTTTATTTCAGAATATCACTTATACGCATTAGTGGAGCCCTTAGGATCTTTGCTTGATTACCAGCGTTGTGATGGCAGTCACACTAGTGGGGGCTGGGTAATCTATAAGCACATCCTTATTCAGGTCCCTGGTCGCAGGACTATCGAGACAGGGCATCGATACTCCGGAGTAGACCAGCGCATGCGCTTCTCATCCCAGTGTGGGAGACGGTCTGTCCCACAGCCGTCAGTACGTCGTACTTGAGATAGTATGCGGGTGCTCGTTAGGTTACGGGTACACTGGACAGGACTCGTCGGGAACTGACTAGTTGGTATTATACCTATCGTCAGTTATCAGTTCCCAGGTGACATGAGTACAGCTTAGTCCGCTGACTTGACACTGTCACTTCGCCTCGGGTGTGTTCCCACTGTACTTTGATTACTACCCTACCACGGCTCAAAGGAGTCGTGCAAACAGGTGGTGGTTGGGTGCAGTCCCGAAGCACTTGGAGGCAGTGACGGTTAGACAGGATTCGTCTCTCCCGGTATTGGGGGTTGACATCGCGCTGTGTCTAGGAGAGCCATTACACGAGTAGTCCCTGGCCAGGGCAAACGAGATATACTGGTAGGTTTCCAGTGTTATCTCAGGGTGTATTGGGCTTCACTCCGGCACGACTTGTACCGCTATTGGGGGACTGACGTTTACCGCCCCCTAGGCCCGCCATGCGATGTATCAGACGAACAGACCGGACTGTACGGAGAATGTCACACTCAGGCTCAGTAGGAGTTCAGATGGGTTTCGCCTCGTCGGTCTTCTTGTCGGCATTACCTGGGGACCGTTACGCACAGCTAGTGCCGCTTACGGTCTGTGGTTAAACCCACTGCCAGCGTAGTGTCGAGTCTTTAGAGTCCCACACAGAAAGCTTTTCGCCTTTAGGCAAAAGAGTAGAGGTCGCATGGTATTGCGACAGGTCGCATGGTTTTGCGACAGGGTTCGGTCACATCCGTGCACTTGTGCACGTACAGTGTCCGGACAGTTTACACTAGCGGGCTTTGGTTTAAGCCAGATCCTAGTGTACCTTATGGGATTGGATTTATCCAGTTTGCATTCGTGTTCCTCGGAACGCGGATGCGGGTGTGTATGCACAGTTGACAGGGAGGCAGAGGCAGTGGATTCTCATTAGGGTTGTTGACAGTTGACCGTTGACTTTTGACTTTTTGCTCAACCCTAATGAGAATATGATATGTGATTAACTATTATATTAATTAAGTATTATGGTGATATGGTTGTTGACTTGTTGACTTTTGTTGACTTGTTGACTTTGGTGACTTGTTGACTTTTGTTGACTTGTTGACCGGTTGACTAGGCTTGACTAGTTGACCATCATGATAACCATGGTTATCATTTCATGCCAAAGACTTTTTTCTTGCTTGCTTTTTGAGTAAAATGAGTGCATGATATGATAACCTTATGGTTGCTTCTAACCATCACCAAAAGACTTTTTTGATATGATGAGTTATGATCACTTTGGATTATGAGAGGGTGAGAGAGAAAAGAGAGCCTCATTCTTTCTTGCTCATTCTCTCTCTTGTTCTTGAGCTCTCCCCTTGCTCTCACCCTCAACCTCTTGCTCCCTCTCTTGATCTATGGTTCTCTTGTCTCATGAGTTGAGAATCAAGAACCATAGATAAAATCCCATTCTATTTTCCTCTCTACTCATTCTAGTTCACTAGGTTTAGCAAACCAAGTGAACTAGTTTCTTCAAAGACCGAAGAAGGAGCTAAAGGTTGGAGCTTTCAAGTGGATCAATCTTCGGCGCACGGAGACGACGAGAAGGAGCCATCGGACCACCACCGGAGCTTGAAGAGAAGGAGTTCAAGTTTAGGTATAACCATCTTCATCCGAGTAGCTAAATATCTTTAGCTTAGTTTGCTAGTTTTAGTTTAGGTAACGATCCCGACCATAAGTTAGTCCATGTTGCCTCTTGCGATAAAAAATTCGTTTTTTATACCGTTTCCGCCTCCCCGTAAGAACCGGGGGTCGCAATATGGACTTACACACCTACCCCAGGCCCTGAATCTTTTGTTGCGGATAGATAAATCCGCAAAATGTGGGATATTGACTATGCCACTACCAAATGCCTCGCACTTACATCGATGGACAATACACATCAAAAGAAGCACGAGCAGATGGATGTCCAATCCATCTTTCTCCATACAAAAGAGTTGTATGGGGATCAATCTCGGACCCTGAGATACGAAGCATCTCGAAATTTGTTTCATATGCGGATGGCTCCTGGCACAGCAGTAGGCAATCATGTGTTGAAGATGATAGCTCCTATAGAAGAGCTTGAGGATCTGGGATGGACAATGGATAACGAACAATATACTAATATTGTTCTACAGTCTCTTCCCTCCGCCTTTGCTCCATTCATAATGAACTTCAACATACATAACATTGAGAAATCACTACCCGAACTTCTCAATATGTTGAGAAGTGTGGAGAGCATGCTTAAAGCGAAGTCCCCCTATCAGCTTGTTGGACAATCTTCCTCTTCCATCCCAAAAGCCAAGGCCAAGGGAAAGAATAAGAAGAAATCCACCAAGCCGAGAGGTGGAATCAAGAAGGCGAAAGGGAAAGACAAATCCAAAGCTGCGGAGTCAGGGAAGGGAGAATGTTTCCATTGCAAGAAGACGGGGAACTGGAAGCGAAATTGCACTGAGTACTTAGATCTCAAGAAAAAGAAGCATCGTGATGCTTCCGCTTCAGGTGTGTTTATAACTGAAAACTGTTTCTCTATTAACTCTGCTTCCCGGGTATTGGATACCGGATCGGGTTCTCATATCTGCCATTCTGTCCAGGGGTTGAGAAATAGTAGAGTTTTGAAGACTAGTGATCATACTCTCCGAGTTGGAAATGGTTCCAATGTACATGCAGTTTCAGTGGGAGAGTATCACCTAGGGTTGCCGTCGGGTTGTATATTGGTTTTGAACCCATGTTATTTTGTACCAAGCATGCTTAATATAATATTTGTTTCTTTGTTAGACAATAAAGGATATCATTTTGTAATATAATGTTGTGAACATTAAACTGAATCAAGAGTTGATTGGTTATGGTACACTAAATAACGGGATATACGTCCTGAATCAACACACAGTTTTCAACATACAACACACAAATAAAAGAAAATTTTCAGATATAAATGAAGCTTTTCTTTGGCATTGTAGACTTGGTCATATTAATGAAACAAGACTAAACAAGCTTCATAAAGATGGATATTTAAATCCTTTGAATATAAATCTTATGCGACTTGTCAGTCCTGTATCAAAGGTAAAATGATCAAAACTCCATTTACTGGACACGGAGAAAGAGCTACAGAGATCTTAGACCTCATATATTGTGATGTATGTGGGCCTATGTATACACATGCGAGAGCCGGTTTTTCGTACTTCATAACTTTTACTGATGATTTCTCAAGATTCGGTCATGTGTTTTTGTTAAAACATAAGTCTGAAACTTTCGAGAAATTCAAGGAGTACAAACTTGAAGTAGAAAAACAAACAGAAATGAGCATCAAAATACTTTGATCAGATCGAGGTGGGGAGTATCTTAGTACAGAGTTTTCTAACTTCCTAAAAGAGAATGTGATTCTCTCTCAGCTCACTCCCCCTTACACACCACAGCACAATGGTGTGTCCGAGTGGCGGAATCGTACCCTATTAGATATGGTATGATCCATGATGAGTGATACCGAGTTACTTCTCTCCTTTTGGGGGCATGCATTAGAGACTGCAGCTTTTTTTGTTAAATAAAGTTCCAACCAAGACCGTGTCTACCACTCCATATGAGATATGGTATGGGAAGAGACCATCTCTTAAACGAGTTAAAATTTGGGGTTGTCCGGCTTTTGTCAAAAAGCAGAATCCAGACAAACTCGAGACACGATCGGTCAAGTGTATATTTGTAGGATATCCGAAACATTCGTTTGGGTATCTTTTCTACCACAAGGAGGAACAAAAGGTGTTTTTTCTCAGTATGCCACATTTTTAGAAAATGAGATTTTTCCAAATGATACTGATGGCAATGTGGTAGATCTAGAAGAGGTTCTAAAGACACAAATTACAAATGATGACTTGGTTGTACCTGATATTGCAACAGAATCTTATGAACCTCAGCCACTCCGTTGATCTGGTAGGACTTCTCACCCACTGGAGAGATACTACGGTTTTCTTATTGATGGTGATAGAGAAGATTGCATCATGGATGATGATGACCCTGCCGGTTTTCAGCAGGCTATCACGAGTGGTGACTCTGTGATGTGGCTGGATGCCATGAGATCCGAAATGGAGTCTATGTATACCAACAAAGTATGGAATTTAGAGGATGTACCCTCTGGGGTAAAACCCGTAGGGTGCAAATGGATCTTTAAAAGAAAGATCAGTGTATATGGGCAGGTAGAGACTTATAAGGCAAGGCTGGTAGCGAAAGGCTTTCGTCAAAGACCTGGACTGGACTATGACTCTCTTCGGTAGCCATGCTTAAATCCATTCGGATCCTACTTGCTATTGATGTTCACTACGACTATGAAATCTGGCAGATGGACGTTAAAACTGCATTTCTAAATGGTGATTTAGAAGAATGTGTTTATATGGATCAGCCAGAGGGCTTCATTGATAGTGGGAGCAGCGGGAAAGCATATAGGTTGCTTAAATCTATTTATGGATTAAAGCAGGTATCATGGAGTTGGAACATCTGTTTTGATGATGTTATCAAAGAGTTTGATTTCGTCAAAAATCCAGATGAACCTTGTGTTTATAAGAAGACTGTAGGGAGAACTGTCGCATTCCTCGTATTGTACGTGGATGACATTCTTCTGATAGGAAATGACATTCCTATGCTACAGTCAGTCAAATCATTCTTATCACAAAAGTTCTCCATGAAAGACCTGGGTGATGCCACGTACATATTGGGCATACGGATCTATAGGGATAGATCCAAAGGGTTATTGGGATTGTCCCAAACCAAGTACATCAACACCATCCTAAAGAGGTTTAGTATGGAAGACTCCAAGCGGGGTGCCTTACCCGCTTGCCATGGAGTCACTCTTTCCAAGGACTTTTGCCCAAAGTCTGATGAAGAGAGAGCTCGCATGAGCATTATTCTCTACGCTTCAGCCGTAGAATCAATAATGTATGTGATGTTGTGTACACGCCCTGATGTAGCTTATGCACTGAGTGTAGTAAGCAGGTATCGGTCAAACCTAGGATAGAATCACTGGACTGCTGTGAAGAACATTCTTAAGTACTTGCGAAGAACTAAAGAATTGTTCTTGGTGTATGGTAACGGGGATCTCCAAATGGAGGCCTTTACCGATTCGAGCTTTCAGAGTGATAAGAATGACAGCAAGTCTATTTCAGGGTTTGCATTTACCCTCAACGGAGGGGCGGTGAGTTGGAAGAGTTCCAAATAGGATACTGTTGCAGACTCTACGATGGAAGCTGAGTACATTGCTGCAAATGATGCTGCCAAGGAAGCCATCTGGATGAGGAAGTTCATCTCGGAGTTAGGAGTAGTTCCAATCATTATTGATCCAATACCATTGTATTGTGATAATAATGGGGCTGTGGTATTGGCCAAAGAGCCCAGGTCCCATCAGAAGTCTAGACACATCCTGAGGCGATATCATTTGATTCGGAAGATAGTTGATCGCCACGAGATCGAGATTAAGAGAGTAGATACAAAGAATAACACCGCGGATCCACTCACCAAGGCCCTCCCTCGGCCGCATCATGAGCAACTTTTTGAGATGTTGGGTATGAGATACGCCAATAATTGGCCTTAGTGCAAGTGGGAGATTGTTGGATATATGTATGCCCTAGAGGCCATTATATGATAGTGGTGTATTGCTATGTGTATATATATATTCAGATGACATTCTTGCTCGACATGATAGTATGCTATCTGGTTGTACTTTATCTTGACATGTTCATTTGATCTTACATCTTACTCATTTGGTACATGTTGATAAAGCCCTTAGGATATTTGCTTGACTACTGAGATTATGGTGTGGATCATACTAGTGGGACATTTTTAGTTTACAAGCATATCCTTGAAATGTTCCTAGTCGTGGGTATATCGAGACAGGGCATCGATATTCCAGAGTAGACTAGCGTATACGATTCTTGTCCCATATGATGGGCGATGAATGATCCCATATCCATCTGGTGTGCTGACACCAAAGATTGTATACGGGTGCTCAGTAGGGACTGGGTACATTGAACGGACTCGCCGAGAACTTCTATGTGGTATTATATCTCACGTCGGATAGCAGTTCTCAGGTGACACTGGTACAGGTTAGTCTGTAGACCCGAGATCGTCATAGAGTCTTGTGTGTCCTCCCACTGTACTTTGATCTCCACCCTACCACGGCTCTACTGAGTCGTGCAAACAGGTGAATTTTGGGTACAGTCCCGAGACACATAGAGGCAATGAACGATAGGAGGGGTTTCGTCTCTCCCGGTATTGGGGGTTGATGTTGTGCTATGCTCGATTGGCTATAACAGGAAGTCCCTGGCTAGGGCTGCTGAGATTTACTGATAAATGTTATCAGTAGTTTCTCGATCTGTTATGAGCCATATACCGACATGACTTATTGAGTTATTAGGGTCGACGATTCCATCCCTAGACTCGATATGCAGCATATCTGACGAAGAGACCGGACTGTACGGTAAGTGTTGCCAGTTGGCTCGATGGGAGTTTTGACAGGTTCGCTTGTTTTTCTTCTGATCGTTCAATACCCGGGTGGCCGTTACGTTTAGCTGACAAATTGCGGCTTGTGGGTGTTTGATGTGATCATCACCTGCTGCCGGCGTATTGACGAGTCTTAGAGTCCCACACAGGAGTTTTCTAGCTCAGGCGAAACGATGTGGTGTGCATATGAGATATGCGCGGGAGCTCGATTAAATGCGTGTATGTGATAACGTATTTTATTAGGGCGTTTTTCAATTGGTCGGGTCGTATGATATGACCGAGTTATTAAATCAAGTGTTGATTTAATAATTGACTTTTTAGCTCATTTAAATAAAACCTTTCTTTATATTGGATGTATGCATGAATGTGTGTATGTGCATATGATGATGTGAATGCACACATACATGCATACATGGTGTCATGGTTGTTGATACATGGGAGATGGCAATGCAAGACTCACACGGTTCATTTGTATATTGTTTCGCCCAATCAGAGCAAAGCTCTATTGAAATTCAAAATTCAAAAATCTGAAGCAACGCTTCAAATCTCGGGCGCAACGCGCCACATGTCAGGCGCTGATACGTCAGCGCAGCGCCCAAGAAGGCGCGCCCAATCAGAGCAAAGCTCTATTTTAAGCAAAATTAAAGGAAGCAACGCTTCAGCTGTGCAGGCACTGCGCTGCGCGACACGTGTCAGCGCAGATGCGCTAGCGCAGTTGCGCTGCGCTGTGCGCTGCGCGACACGTGTCACGCGCTGGAGCATTTGCGCCAAAACAGAATAAAAATTTTAAAGAAATCTTTCTGTTCTTGTTAAAACAAGAAGATTTTCTTCTGTAAAACAGAAGCCCTTGGATCAAAGATCCAACGGTGGGGAGAACTCCCCAAATCACTAAGAGAAAGATCTCTTCAACAAAATTAACTAATTTATGGGCACTATAAAAGAGACCCCAGACCTCAATTCAAAGGCATCAACATTTTTCTTGAAAAAAGTCAAGAGCTTCAAACAGAGAGAGAAATCTGAGAAAATTTCAAAGAAAAAGGTAAAAACCTTCACGAGAGAAAAGAAATCTCTTTTAATAAATCATCGATCTAAAAACCAGATCAATGTTCTTTACATAAAAAACAGTGCTTTGCACTTCTTATGAACCACTGGTTCTTTAGAAAACAAGAAAACAACAAAATAAAAAAAAGTATAGTGCTTTGCACTTTTATGAACCTCTGGTTCTTGAAACAAAAAGAAAAAACTTATTTTTCTTTGATCTAAATTAGATCAAGAAATCAAATAGTGCTTTGCACTTCCGTTCTTGAATCTAAAAGATTCTTAGTGCTTTGCACTTCCAAACTGCGCTGTTGCGCTCTTGAGAGAGCGCCACGTGTCAGCTACAGAACAACTTGCGCTACGCGCTCTTAAAATAGAGTTTTGCTCTCTGAAATTGGCGCAACTCACCAGAGCGCGCCATGTGTCAGCAGCGCAACAGCGCAGCGCACTAGCGTAGCGCACTGCGCTGTTGCGCTTGCGCTTACCAGAGCGTGACACGTGTCACCACCATATGAGTTTGCGCTCATTACTTGGCGCAAAACGGCTGACAAGCCACGTGGGGCACTGTCAGAGTATTTAATGCTCTTCATTATTAAAGAAAAGGGACAGAGCCCAATTAAAAGGCCTAACAGGCCTAATAAAAAATGCTATGCATTTTAAAAAAAGGGGCAGAGCCCAAACAAAACAGATGCTCTGCATCATTTATAAAAGGGCAGAGCCCAACCAAAACAAGAATAATGCAGTGCATTACTAAAAAGGGGCAAAGCCCTAGCACAGGCCAAAGACAAAAGATGTTGAAACTGGACTTAGTCCAATTTTGGCCGTAAGTCCTTAATTAAATTGACTGAGCAAGATTGCTCTCTTAAATCAATTTACTATCGGTTCAAGGGTACATCTCTGAACTTCTCTGACACCTGTCGTTGTAATCCTTCAACGACGTCAGAGAGGTGACGGGTCCCAACGACCACACGTATATGGACTGCGGGGTCCTTAAACTCGTGGACCGAAACGTCCTTAAACTAATATCGGACCGAAACGTCCCTAAACTAATATCGGACTGAAACGTCCCTAAACTAATAACGGACCACCACGTCTTTAAACTGGAATATGGACCACCACGTCCGTAAACTGGAATATGGACCACCACGTCCGTAAACTGGAATGCGGACCACCATGTCCCTAAACTGGAGCATGGACTGCAACGTCCCTAAACTACCTATGGACCACTACGTCCCTAGACTGGAACAATAGAGCCTCCAAATGCTATTTTTCCGGATCTAAACGATCCCGTTTAAGTTGATCTTAGCACCTAAACACGGCTAACGTATCCTTAAACATTCAAACGGACTGTAAAACTCCAAATCGACTTTGGTTCAAGGGCACATCTCTGAACTCCTCTGACATCTGCCGTTGTAATCCTTCAATGACGTTAGAGAGGTGACGAGTCCCGATGGCTAGATATTAAATGGATTATCACGTTAAGCTGATCTTAGTCTCAAACAGGACTATCGTATCCTTAACGAACGTTTAAGTTGATCTTAGCCGCAACGCGACTAATGCATCCTTAAACTAAAAACACCAAACCCAAATCTAAGTAAATACGGATTTGGACTAATCCACGTCCTACGGGCGACGGCATTACTCAGTCTCCGTATACAATCCACGGGCAACCACAAACAAAACAAACACACACGACACGAAGTGAAATTCTGGAGAAGGAGAAAGTTGTTACCGCGATGCGGTAGCGTAATTAACTGCAGGGGCTTGCGCCTGCAGGGAAGAGCGTCCCCACAATCAAAAACCCCTAAAGTGAGGGGGAATCTGACGAAGTCTGCTACATAGGCCGCATCCGTCTAAACCTCCGATACACGGTGCCATAAATCAACTTGGTATCTTCGGAGAGGTGGAAAGATAAAACCAAACAGCATCTGCCCCGAACCCCAGCGTCAGGACATCGCGGTCCTGTGCGCCGTCTTTCGGAGGGGAATAGATTCTGGCACGCCCGGTGGGACCTTTTCCTCTTTCCACTCCACACTTCGTGTGTCGTCTTCGCGAACCAGTCGCGGTTTGTTAATGGTTGCCTTCGGATTTCAAGTTACTAAGATTTGGTCTTTTGCTTGGCGCAGAACTCAAGATTCAATGGCCTCTAATTGCACCAACTGCTCGAAGTGCCACTGCAACGGACGCTCCACCTCACTGGGAGGTGTAGCATATGGGCCCCAAGCGGCTTCCTTCCTCACTCTGCCAGTAGACCAGGTGACCCAAGCCACCACTGGCCTGTTCTTCGGGACCATGATCCCACCTACAAGCTTTCCTACGCCAATACCCGCACCGGAAGTGAACAAAAAGTCGGTCTTCGACCGGCTCACTGCTACGACGGCCCCTGTCAACGGGTCGCCCGCTACCAAACCGACAGCCTCTGTTTTCACCAGGCTAAATCTGAACTCTAAAATGGCTGTCCAAAGGAGGGCAACGGCTGCTGCTTCAGAAGTCGTCAAGGCGGCTTTCCCTGTCAAAGAGTCAGTCTTTTCCAGATCGACGATTCCTGCTCCTGCCCCCGTTTGAGGATCCGTCTTCGACAGGTTGAATATCACCCCTCAAAATACAACCCCAGTCTTTAAGAGGTTAACACCGGCGGCGCCTCATTCAGACAGGGGGCAAAAAGAAGATGTCTCAATCTCCGAGCCAGTCCCAACGGCTCGTCATGCTCGACGTCGCCATTGGCAACGAGTGAGGAAGGCAGGGGGAAACTCCCCCTTAGGGCTAACTCCACCGGCTCCAGTGGTGGAAGTTAACGCAGCTGTTCCAACTGGGAACAGCTTTGAACTGTTGAGGAGGGTACGTAAGAACTCTCTAACCGCTACACTGAAAAGATCTCCTCCACCTGCGGAGAGAGTTCCGGAAACAAAACAAGAACAGCTCCCTCAACGGCTGTCCTCAAGAATTTATAAAGTTTGGCGGAGGGTTCAAGACTCTATGATCAACCCAGATCACTCTCGTCAGTGAAAGAAGGCGAAGGTGCAAAAAGGAAAAGACCGTTCTATTGAACAGCAAGGGACAACAATCGCTAGGGTGCCCACTGCAACGACCCTTTCAACTTCAACGACCCACAAAAGAAGAAGGCCGGAGAAAACCCCCGCGTCGGCGACAGATATCAGAGGTGATGAGCCCAAACGCCCTAAGTCAGGGGGCATAATAGTTCATACCGTCTACGTGGCATCTGGTAAAGAAGATAGCCGCATATCTACGGGTCATCGACCGCTCACCCGATCAGTGACCAAGGCACAGGAGCAACAGCAAAAGCTCCAAGAAATGATGAATGCTATGGCTGCACTTACCGGACCAAAAGAAAGCCCTGAAACGTCCTCGGACGAACGTCAGGAGGAAGAAACCGACGCTGAATTCCTTCGTCGGATATTGGAGAAGAAAGACAAAGAGGCTGTTGAACAAGAAGCCAACATACAGCGTATGGGCCTCCTCTTCCAAGACATGATAGGGATGATGATACAACAAGATCCTCCGGCTGAAGATCCCCCGATCGTCTTTGGAGACGACAGGGGAGAAACATCAAATCCTCCACCAGCTCTGTCGATGGCTAAGGAGGATACAATCTCCAAAGCTGATTTAGATGAATACATCGCCCAGCAAATACGGGTTCATCATGCGACCGAAGCGGCCGGTCAGGTCGTAAAAAAAGGGCGGCCATATCCAAGTTGGTACGATCAAATCAAGTACCCACCCGGTTACACAATTCCCAAGTTCCATGTCTACAAAGGGACGGGCAATCCTCATCAGCATGTTGCCCAGTTCAGGGCACTCTGCGGCAACACCGGCGGTGATGACAAACTGTTGCTTCGCCAGTTTGTTGGAAGCTTATCAGATACGGCGTTTGAATGGTACTCTGAGCTCCCGAACGACTCTATTAAAACCTTCGCGGAGATGGAGCTGTTGTTTACTTAGCGTTTTGCAAGCGCCAGTGAACGTACCCCGATGACAGCACTGATTAACGCCAGGGTAAAACCCGGCGAGACGTGGGTTCAGTACGCTATACGATGGCGGAACTTATGGTCGAAGTGTGAGCAGCGCATTGAAGAAGCTCCCGCAGTGGGTATGTTTGTGGGAACCCTTGATCCACAAGCAACCATCTCACAATTTATGATGTTTTTCAAGCCAACTACCTTCCAGGCCTTGATTGACAAACTAGCGCAAATGGATCAAATGGGCCATAAACCCCCTCTTCCAAGGCCGGACTCCCGAAATGACAAAGGGAAAGGAAAAGCATTCGTCGTCGCTAATGCTCAACAACAACCGAGCGACTCGAAGCCGGTTGCTCGTCAAAATAATATGCGCCCTTACGTGCCCCTTGAGGATAGGATGGGGCGTCCTTATTCCTTTCCCCGCGATAAAACGAGGAGGTTATTCGAGCTGGCGTTGCGCAACAGACTCATAAATCTGCCGGATCCAAAACGTCCGTTGCAACCAAGTGACGTCAACGAGCCCAACTACTGTCCTTATCATCGAGTACTAGGCCATCCGATCGAAGATTGCTACGTTTTCAAGAATTGGCTTGAAAATCAGTACCGACAGGGCAAGTTCGCGTTATCTGACAAATGGAAGGTGAATCCTCCACATCCCCACACCTCTAAGGGGACGAATACGCCGGGGGCAACATGCTCCGTCATTGAAGAAGTTCCTTGGGAGGTTGTATTATCAGCCAAGACAAAGAGGATGCTAAACGATCTTCAGACATGTCCAGCGATCAAGTGGAAGAACCCGTTGGAACCGCAGGTCATTGAAGGGATGTTGAAGCCACGTCCAACTCCAAAGGCCGATGGTGGCGGTTCAAGCACTTGCAGCCAGCCGTCAAAATCTTCGAAAAAGAAGAAGAAGAAATCTAAGAAGCCCATAAAGCCTGGCGGCAAACGCACGGACTTACAAAAGCAACTTTTACGCGTTGGAAGAATACAACCAAAAGGCGCGGACTCCCATTACGCTCCAAGAGTTCCTCAATCACGTTTTTCAAGAAAAAGATGAGGGAGAAAGTTCATCAGATGAATCCGAGGAATATGTGGCGAGCTGTCATATGATTTCCCATTCGATCACGAACGATGAGGAGACTCCTTGCACAGAAAAGCTGGGGGCAGATCCTGAACCAAAAGTCCTGGGGCCACCAGATGAAGTAATCGACGCATTCCTTAATGAAGCTCGGTTGAAAAGTAAAGCTGATCGGGAGCGCGAGGCGGCTATATTTGAAAGGGCCAAGCGCCAGCGACTTGATGAAGGAGCTGAGACGATCCCGGTGGAGCTAAACACCTCCGCTACCGACAAAAGCCAATTCAAGATGAGAAAGAAGTTTGCTAAGGCCATATCAATGGGCATGAAGCTACCATCCTCCGAAGAAGAAATTACCGGTGAAACGAAAATGCACCCATCTTATTGCTTATATCATCAAAAGATTTCGCATCCCACTCAAGAGTGCAAAGCTTTCGATAGATGGTGGCAAGGATATGTTGCTCATCGACAACGCTTTAAGCGGGAAAAGCGTAAAACTCATCGGGAGCAAAGAAATACGACCGAAGGGCTTAAAAGAACTGCTGGCGATTGTTGCATGATTAACACCGGTAGATCACAAGTGCCTACATTCGGGAGTGATTCTAATGAAGAGCTAGAACTTTCCCCTCTTTTTAGAGAGTCCGCTTCGAGAAAAGAAGAAGAACCGAAGGTTTGCGAGAATATCCAGCTACGTAATCGCACGCTGCCCGAAAAGAACCTCGGACCCTCGAACAGGAAAGATAAAGGGAAAGAAAAGATCTCTGAAGATATCGTCTTAGATGACCAAGTGGTGGAAGAGCTAGCTGCCAAAGACCTACCAAAGAAGAATAAGACGGATTACAACGTCTTAGCACATCTGAGGAAGCTGCCCTCACAGCTCAGCATTCTTGACGCCCTTTTGCTATCAAAAGAATCGAGAGATTCGTTGATTAAGGAGCTCCAAGACCCGAAACAATTCCAAGCATGCTTGGCCGAGGAAAAGATGAAGGATGAATTGGAGGAATTGCACACGGCCGATGTCACTTTTGGCGATGAAGACCTTTTACTTGGGACGTGCGAACACAATCGCCCTCTCTATGTCTCGGGATACTGCCATGATATAAAGATAGGCAAAATCCTGATCGATAACGGGTCGTCTGTTAACCTACTCAACGTCCGGGTGTTGAAGGAAATCTGCATGAGCGTCCAGCACTTTGCTTGGGACAAGATCACCATCTCCGGGTTCGACTCCCAATCGTCAAAGACTCTTGGATCTGTGATACTGACGCTACGCTTCGGGATACTCGTCACGGACATTAAGTTCCACGTCATAGACGCCAAGACATGCTACAACGCTTTGCTCGGCCGACCATGGTTACACGAGTAAAATATCATCCCTTCTACACAACATCAGTGTATGAAGTATTTTAAGGATGGTTTCGAGTATACCGTGACGGGAGAACTCAACCCGTTCTCTGTGAACGAGGTCCGCAAATATGAAGACGCCAAATACTTCTTACCGGATTTCGAAGACACAGAGAAGTGTCACAAGCCGGAGAATAAAACTAACACTACCATCCCTGTCTTCGGCAGTGATACTCAGGAGGAAGAGGAGATAGTTTATTCAGATCCGCCCCAACACAACAATCCGGGACCATCGGCTCCTACATTGATCTTTGGCAGCGACTCGGAAGATGAAGTCCATGCCGTATTCTCTGCTCGACCTTTAATACAAATGTCTGCTGACGAAGAGCAAAGTCTATAAGTCGCCATGGTGCCGCCTGAACATCAAAAAGAACTGGATGCACTTAATATCTACAGTGTAGAAGAGCTGCGGACATTCTATATCCCTCCCAAACGAGAAAGCGAAAAAGCAATTCTATTTTACCGCTCTGAAGAAAACAAAGCGGAGAAAGAAGTCTGGCACGGGGCGGATCCTACGTTGGACAGGCTTCAGCCTATCCGTCTCCCCAAATATTATACGGAAGGTTTGAAAAAGCTGCTAAAACGCCAGGGGATACCCTTCAAACAGACCGTTAGAAAGGCCAAATTCTATGACAGGGTCTGGAACATCCCCGGGACTCAACGCAAATTGCCTAACGGGAGAATGGAAACAAAAGGGTTTGGATACATCCGGTCAAAGAAACGAGAGTTACTACCCGGCTGTTACGTCGTGTATGACCTTGATGAAGAAGCGGATGCTCAATGGGAAGACGCTAATCCTAAGCCAGTGAAAATTCTAGATGCACAGGAGCCCAGTCCGTCGTTCGAGAAACAAATGGACAAACTTATAAAGAAAGCTGGTCAAAAAGTCCGAGATGATCACAACCGCGAGATGACCATCTACGAGAAGGCCAAAACGCAACGCTTCCTTCAACAGGCCGTCAAATATGAAAGTGCCGCCCCTTGCCAACCTGTTATAAAAAAGGCTCGACGCAGAGGCGGAAACAAATCGAAAGGCCAAAAAGACACTCAGCAGCAACAAAGCGGGGCTAAGAAGCCACGCAAACGGGAGTCGAGCGTTATTGATCTGTCCCTCATGAAGAAATTGGGTCAAGCATACTCGTTTCCTCGGGACAAGACGAAGAAGATACTTGAGCTTGCTCTAAAACATCAGATGCTCACACTGCTGGAATCCAAGCACCCTGAACAAGCAAGCAAAGTCTCTGACCCAAACTATTGTTCTTACCATCGAGTAATAGGGCACCCTCTCGAAGACTGCTTCACCTTCAAGAATTGGGTTGAAGATCAGTATCAGCTCGGCAAATTCGCTCTGTCCGACAACTGGAGGGTAGAGCCGCCACAGAAGCACGAATCTAAAGTCACAAGAACAGAACCAACTCCACATTGGGATTGGAAGCGGATTCGCACTTGTCACATGATAACAATATCAAAAGAAGAGCCCGAGAACATGGACAGCCTTCCATGGTGCTTCGAAAACAGCAATGAAGAGATGATCTCAGAATTTCCGCCAGCTCCGAAAGAATTGGAGGATGGAATACATACCACCGCAGATAACCTCAAGAAAATCGAGTTGGGGACAGCTGATGACCCACGGCCGACGTTTGTCAGTGAGCTGCTATATGAAGAAAGGGTGACTGCTTTAAAAGACGTCCTTGTACAGCACAAAGATTTCTTCGCATGGAACTATTCCGAAATGCCGGGACTAGATCCAGAAATTGCTGTGCATAGGTTGGCAATATCTCCGGACGTCAAACCGGTAAAACAGGCGCCGAGAAGAATGCGACTCGAGCTTGAGATGAGAATCAACGCTGAGGTCAAAAAGTTAATCGACTCTGGCTTTATTCAGGAGGTTCAATATCCTGAATGGATCGCTAATATCGTCCCGGTGATGAAGAAAAATGGGACGGTGCGCATATGTGTGGACTTCCGGGATCTCAACAAAGCCTGCCCGAAGGATGATTTCCCGGTGCCAGTCACCGAACTGATGATAGACAACACGTCCACTCATGAGGTTTTCTCCTTTATGGACGGCTCGTCAGGGTATAATCAGATAAAGATGCATCCCGAAGATCAGAAGCACACGGCCTTCAGGACCCCTCTAGGTACATTCTGTTATAAAGTGATGCCCTTCGGTTTAAAGAATGCCGGTGCTACTTATCAGAGGGCCATGACGAAGATCTTCGATGACCTTATACACGAAATCGTCGAATGCTATATTGACGATCTCGTGGTTAAAAGTAAATCATATGAGGAACATCTCGAACATTTGAAGACTGTATTACAACGCTTTCGACAATACAACTTGAAGATGAACCCTCTTAAGTGTGCATTCGGAGTTTCCTCGGACAAATTTTTAGGATTCATCGTCCGACACCGGGGTATCGAAATAGATCCGTCCAAGATCAAGGCGATCATGGAAATGCCTCCGCCGAGGACTCTCAAACAGTTGCGATCTCTCCAAGGAAAGCTCGCATATATTCGGCGATTTATAGCCAACCTCTCTGGCAAGTGCCGTCCTTACAGCCACCTGATGAAGAAGGGAACCCCGTTCATCTGGGACCAAAAATGCCAAGGCGCGCTAGACGAGATCAAGCAATAATTGCAGAACCCGCCGGTGTTGGCTGCTCCGGTTAAGGGAAAGCCTCTCATTCTTTATACAACCGCCCTCGAAGGTTCTTTAGGCGCATTATGGGCACAAGAGAAGGACCAAGGGAAAGAAAGAGCACTCTACTACTTAAGTCGAGTTCTATTGGGGGCAGAAAGCAATTACCCCCCCATTGAAAAACACTGCCTGGCGTTAATCTTTGCGATAATAAAGCTCAGACATTACGCATTAGCACATGAGGTCCGTCTCATTTCGAAGGTGGACCCTCTTAAGTATTTAATGTCAAAGGCCATACTGACAGGTCGACTCGCTAAATGGGCTCTGCTCTTGATGGAGTTCTCGATAACATATCAACCTCTCAAAGCAGTGAAAGGCCAGGCCATCGCCGATTTCCTCGATGAGCACCCGATACCGGCCGACTTCCCTTTAAACTGCGATCTTCCAGACGAACATGCGTTTGATGCGGTCGACGGTGATGAGAATCGATGGGAGCTTTATTTCGATGGCGCATCTTCCATGAAGAAGCGCAAACAAAGCACCCCTATAATCAAATCGGGCGTAGGGCTCATCTTTATAACTCCACAAGGAGGGATAATGCGCTTTGCTTTCTCCCTAACAGAGCCGAGGACAAACAATGAAGCCGAATACGAAGCTCTGATAGCAGGCCTCGAGATCCCCATCGACATGGGAATTGAAAACCTCCTCATATACGGAGACTCCCAGCTGGTCGTTAGTCAAGTAAATGACGACTACCAAACGTGCAAACCGGAGTTGGTGAGGTACGGCGAAAAGGTGCAACAATTGTTGACCCAAATTCCCTCTTATACTTTGGAGAACATACCGCGCGCGGAAAACAGCAAAGCAGACGCATTGGCCAAACTTGCTAAAGAACTGGCTGACGAGAATCTCGATGACGTTAGAATCATGGTACAAAGCCGTCAAGTGCTTGCCCCAGCAGAAATATCTCCAGAATCATCCGAAGAGAAGGGAGCGACTGAGCAAACGACCCTGCAAGTAAAAGACCGGGAAAAGGCCGAGGATTGGAGAGAAGTCTTCATAGACTACTTTAGGTCCCACCAAATGCCTGAAGAAGCGTCCACAAGACATCAGCTTATGAAACGAGCTCTGTCTTTCGCCTTTGTCAATGATACTCTGTACAAGAGGTCGTTTGATTCTCTGTGGCTGAGATGTCTAGGACCTGACGAAGCGAAAAGAGTCGTCCAGGAAGTTCACGACGGACTCTGCGGTTCTCACCAAGCGGGCCCAAAGATGAAGTTGAAGATCAAACGGATGGGCTACTATTGGCCCACAATGATCCAGGACTGTCTCGAATATGCGAAGCAATGCCATTTATTCCAAATTCATGGGGACTTCATCCATCAGCATCCGAATCCACTACATCCAACGGTGGCTAGCTGGCCATTCGAAATATGGGGGACTGATATAATTGGCCCCATCGAACCAGCATCGTCTAGAGGACATCGTTTCATCCTAGCGACGACTGACTACTTCTCTAAGTGGGCAGAAGCGGTACCGCTGAGGGAAGTAAAGACAGAGAGTATCCTCCATTTCTTCAAGACGCATGTCATATATCGGTTTGGAACGCCAAGACGAATCATCTCCGATAACGGGCCAGCCTACAGAAGCCACAAAATCAGTCGCTTCGCGCAACGGCATAATATAGACTGGAGAAATTCCTCAGTTTACAATCCGTGAGCTAACGGTCTAGCTGAAGCCTTCAACAAGACCTTGACGAAGATCATGAAGAAAATGGTGTCACGAAATAAGAAAGACTGGCACGAAAGACTGCAAGAAGCTCTCTGGGCGTATCGAACTACGTTTAAAACGGCCACGAACGCAACGCCATATGCGTTGGTATTCGGTACAGAAGCAGTACTCCCTCTCGAGATAGAATTACCCTCTCTACGAGTGGCAGTCCACTACGAGCTAATGGACGAAGAAAATGCTCACCTTCGGCTTGAGGAGCTTGACGCCCTTGATGAAACCCGGCTCATAGCACAGCAAAATCTGGAAGCTTATAAAGCAAAGATGACGCGCTCATATGAAAGATTGACCCGACCGAGGACATTCCGCCAAGGCGAACTTGTGCTAGTGATCAAAAGGCCTATGATTCCCAATCGCGCCAAGCGAGGAAAATTCAAGCCAAACTATGAAGGCCTATACATCATAGATAAGGTCTACCAGGGTGGGGCCTATCTACTCATGAACTTGCACGGTGAAAGGCCTTTCAGGCCAATAAACGGTCTCTTCCTAAAGAGATACTACGCTTAATGAGCCACAGCCTAGATCAATGATAGATGACGACGACTATGTCCGCTCTCTATCTTCCTAAGCTCAAGCTTTATAAGCAGTAGCCGGCCTTCTCCATGTCGGACCGAAATGTCCTTAAACTAATAGCGGACCGAAACGTCCTTAAACTAATACCGCAGCATCCTTAGGCTGACGAGATGAATAAAAAAAAATAAAAAAAAATAAATAAATAAAAACGGTATGTCCATAAGCAAAAAGGGCACGGATGAAAACCCGAAAGGACTCCGTGAGTAAAAACAGCAGGGCTACCGGCGAGTGTTCGTGAAAACCCGAAAGGGCGCGACCTCGTAAAAAAAAAGAGAGAAAAAGAAAATAAAAAGAATAAAAAAAACGGTATGTCCATAAGCAAAATGGGCGCGGATGAAAACCCGAAAGGGCTCCGTGAGTAAAAACAGCAGGGCTACCGGCGAGTGTTTGTGAAGACCTGAAAGGGCGCAACCTCGTTAAATGACACTTATAGGGTCCTCTCGACCTTATAAGGAGAATCCACCCACGTGAGATCCTTACGACTCACAAGGGAGCAGCACACTTAGGGATCTCCACGATTCCTAAGGAAAAAATACACTTGCGAGATCCTTACGACTCGTAAGGAGAACTCTCTTATGGGACCCTCACGGCTCATAAGAGTTGAAAGTCTTAAATTACAGAGACCTAAACCTATGCTTAAGCAACCCCCACAACTTCCGATATTGTCCTACAAGTGGCTTAATACTGACCCTTGTATACAATCCACGGGCGCGAATAAACATTTCCCTAATCAAGTCTCATCCGAGACTGGGGATATGTTCGCATGGTAAACAACCCTTATAAGTCCTCTCGACTTACAAGGAGAAAACCCTCTTGTAGGATCCTTACGACTTACAGAGGAACATACACTTAGGAATCCTCACGATTCCTAAGGAGAAAATACACCTACAAGATCCTCACGACTTGTAGGGAGAAATACCTTTGTGAGACCCTTACGGCTCATGAACTTAAAAGCCTTAGACGACAGGACCCTTACCCTGGTCGCTAAGCCACCTTTGTTCAACATCGACAGAGGCAGATGATGATTCGCTCCTGGCAATATCCCAGTTGTAGCGGTGCTGATGCCGAAATCGGTGTCTAATTCTAGGTTTACGGTGGAAAGCCAGTAAACTGCACATGCATACAAAATAACCGAAATGATTGGGCAACTTGCAATAAAAAGTAGCAAGTAAAAAGGTATGCATGCAAAATAGCCGAAATGATTGGGCAACTCGCAATAAAAAGCAGCGAGTAAAAATAAAATAAATAGCCGAAATAATTGGACACCGCGAAAAATAGCTGAAATGATTGGGCAATCGTGACCTTCGCGATATAAAAGCTGAAATGATAGAGCATCGCGGAAATAAAACAAAAAAAAGGAAGATGATAAAACTTTGGCCCTACAGTTAAGATCACATCGATCCCTGTATACAATCCAAGGGCGTAAACAAAAAGGGAACCGTACTTTCCCAACAAGCTCCGCCAGAAGACGAAGCCAAATCTTGACGGTTCAGTCCAACTCTGAAGAAATCAGTGTCTTCAGCAGATACCTCAACTCACGGATACAAACACTCCTTGACGACAGCCTCCTGATCCGCGTCGACTCGCAGAGCCACCAGTGCCTCCGTGGGAAATTCTCGACTCGTTTCAAACCCCAAGGAAACAAATAATCCTTGGCGCTTGGGAAACAAATAATCCCTAGCAAATTCCTCGACTCACGGATACAAACACTCCTTGACGAGAGCCTCCTGATCCGCGTCGACTCGCAGAGCCACCAGTGCCTCCGTGGGAAATTCTCGACTCGTTTCAAACCCCAAGGAAACAAATAATCCTTGGCGCTTGGGAAACAAATAATCCCTAGCAAACTCCTCGACTCACGGATACAAACACTCCTTGATGAGAGCCTCTTGATCCGCGTCGACTCGCAGAGCCACCAGTGCCTCCGTGGGAAATTCTCGACTCGTTTAAAACCCCAAGGAAACAAATAATCCTTGGCACTTGGGAAACAAATAATCCCTAGCAAATTCCTCGACTCACGGATACAAACACTCCTTGACGAGAGCCTCCTGATCCGCGTCGACTCGCAGAGCCACCAGTGCCTCCGTGGGAAATTCTCGACTCGTTTCAAACCCCAAGGAAACAAATAATCCTTGGCGCTTGGGAAACAAATAATCCCTAGAAAAATTCCTCGACTCACGGATACAAACACTCCTTGACGAGAGCCTCCTGATTCTCATTGGCTCGCAGAGAAACTAGCGTCTCCGCGGGAAAATTCCTGATTCGTCTCAACTTGCAAAATGAAGCCTCAGGCAGCAGAGACTAAAAAGCTTGCTTCCTGAACAATGGGACCCTGCAAGTCAATCCAAAATGGTCTCTTGCATACTATTCACGGGTCTCACTCTCCAAAGTCAAGTTTCGACAAGGAGGGAAACAACCGCTTACGAACCCTCTCGACTCGTAAGAGGGAGAATTCTCTTATAGGATCCTTACGACTTATAAGAGAAAACCACACTTAGGAATCCTCACGATTCCTAAGGAGAAAACCCACCTACGAGATCCTCTCGATCCGTAGGGAGAAAAGTCTCTATGAGACCCTCACGGCTCATAGAATTGAAAAGTCTTAGGCGACAGATTTGAACCTGCGACCTAAACCATCGCTATCTCTTGGAGAAATTAAGTTATCGGCCAGTTAGGTTCATCGAAAACATCATGATACAAAGGGAGAAAGCAAAGAGATAGTACAAGACATTGCAAAAAGAAAATGTGTATCTTTATTCATTGACTTCAATCAAATACAAGATGAATCGTACAAAAGAATAAAGAATGGATACATATTATTTAAAAGGAAAATTTTACAAATACATTGATACAAAGGAAGCTATTGGGAAGGAAGCGTCTTAAGTAGCTTTATCAGTTGTTCGTACACTTCCTTCCATGTCTTTTCCTGATTGGCCACCACTGCCAACTCCGTCTCTACTTGGGCCCGTTGCTGTGCGACAGATGAAAGCTGATCCCTGACGGCCTGATGAGCAGCTTCACGGCCCGGAGTGTCATGCTCGGCGACATCAAGTGCCCGCTTCAGTCTCAGCCCATTTGATATGCGCTCCAGAAGGCCCTCGAAGACGGCCTTTACCTCAGCAGCGTTTGCCTCGACTTCAGCACGCAGGCGAGCAGTTTCGCTTGAAGATTCTTGGCACTCCTTTAGCCTCAAAGCTGCTTCTTGTTCCAAATGACGGAAATGAGAAGTGCTTTGCTCGAGCCATGCTCCCCATTGAGTCCTCACGGCCAAAGTCTCAGGGGATAGGCGCATCGACTCCAGCTGATGAAGGCGAGCCTCAATCTCCCGACAATAGTTAACCCAAGAGATGACAATGCCCTCGTCATGGAAGGTGGCAAATATCAACAACATCGGGTTAACCATCGTAGCGAATTCCTCAGCAGATGTAGGAGCCTCGACGTCGAGTTCCTCGATGTAGTCGTTCAGCATGCGCAGACTATTCGCTGCACCTTTTGAGGACGGACGTCTCGGGGAAGGGCCGCCCGGTATTGTAATGTGAGACTCAAAAGGCACCGAGACTGGAACGATAGCTGAAAAGGACAAAATGTGATTAGATGATGATTCAATAGATGCGGGGAAAGTCATTGATAAGATAGTTTACTATACCGGTTGAAGCAGGTGGCAAGGCCGGAAGGGCCGGTGGCGCAACCGATCTTTCTTCTCCCCCTTCGATTTGTAACACTGCGATCAGGACAAAAGAGAGTTAGAAATAATTCTACCACCAAAAAGAAAAACAAAGATATCAATCGGGAACGGTACTCACCAGCGCTACCAGAGGGGTAGGCGAATTCAGATGGGAAGGAGAAGTGTGGGAGCAACACTTGATAAAGATGGTCAAAAAGCACTCCTGAAAGACACAACAGTATAATTTTAGTGCACAAATTATGCGCCTGGAAGATAAGATTAATAACTTGCAAACCCATACCTTCCAACAACTTCGAGGGTATGAGAGAGGGTCGAGAGGTGACCACCGCCAAGGCAGTCGTTGAAGGCGCTCCCTCGAGCAGTGGGGCATCGGCGCTGGCTGCACCTGCGTTACAAAAAGGTAAATTTGTCAGAAAGATTGTAAAGCAAAGTAACGAAAAACAGCAACTTGGGGTTTACCTGAGGAGATCCCAGCTGAAACGGAGGCGATTCCCTCCTCTATCGACATGAGACCACCGCCCGTGGCCTCATCGCCTGACTCAATGGGGGCCGTCGTCGTGCTAGCGTGACCAGAAGACGGCAGGAGATCGTAAGCAGGGAGGGCAATGATTGGAGCGTTGCCGGATTCTTGGAAGGAAGCGGCTGACTCTTCCCCAAGAGCCGTACCCATTTCACCCGCTACTTCTTCGGGCTCCGCCATCTCCATCGGCTCATCCACCGTCACCACGAGGTCGCCGGCCTTAAGCGCCTCATCCGCCAACACCCTCGGTTCAGTTGTAATGATCATTTCATCTGCCGCCACTTCAGCCTGGGCATCAATGACCCTCTCAGCTGCAGACCCCTCAACCTCCATCTCGGGCCCCGAATCCTCGGCGACGTTGCCCACCGTCGGCTCAGACTCGGTAGGAGCTGCCTCCTCTGTCTCCTTGGGATCAACGGTTTCCGCCCCCCCTCGATCGGACTTGGCCCTGCAAGATAAGAAATATAAGGACCAATGGCATTAAAATCCTTGTAACGAAAACTCTGAGAGAAATATTACCTGAAGCGGATTTACCGTTTGCGCTCAGAACTGCGCGCGCCACCTCTCTGCTGGCAGTGGATAGGGCGACAGAGGGCTCTTCAGATGGAGTGTTAGCACGAGGGACGGTGCTGGGGCCCGCTCCCACAGCCAAGGCAGCCCGGCGCGCCTTCGCCTCACGCCTTTGCCGCTTTCTTTCCTCCCGAGCTGTCACAATGGACCTCTGTGACGCCTCTTTCACTGCGGCATCATCATCCGTAAACAAAGGCACCTCCAGATTCTTTAAGGCGTCTCTCATCGGCTCCTCAAGACGAACTTCTTGCGGTAACCCTGAGGAAGCAGGAACGTCGGCAGCCGGTAGGACATCTGCGTCACTTGGCGGGAGCGGCATTGAGGTTCCTGTGATTAAAAGGGAAAGGTTAGATTGACCATAACACAAGGGAAATGAAAACTTGATGAATCGAAACTTACTAAGGCCCATGGATGCTCTAAGACGTTCCTCCTCCTGGAAAGTCTTCAGAGAAGCGGCAATGGCTTCTTCACCAGTGATGCCTGTCGAAAGAAAAGAAAGAAAAGCGGTAGTCAAAAGCAATGAAGAGGATATGTTGCAATAAAGAAAAGGAGACTAGTAGTTACCTGATTGCGCAAGCTTAGCTAGCCACGCGTCATGCCTCGCCAACCACGCTGAAGCTTCAAGAGCAGCCTCCAAGTCTGTATCATCCGGCGGCGGCATCACTAATCCTTCGTTAGTCCCGTATTCGATCAGGCCCTCGGCATAGGGAGCATGGGGTTCTTGACCGAACACGACATCGGCAGCGAAAAGCGATTTCTTTTTCTTCTGCCCTCCGCCCCTAGGCTCATATGGGATCGACTTCCGCTTAGCAGCCGCCTTGGGGCGGCGGGTCCCGATGTCCGCACCCACGCCAGACTCCGGTGAGGCGGTAACCATTGTCTCCACTGGAGCACAAGGCGCTGGTGGTGCATCTGCAATATCAGGGAGCGGCAATCCGTGCGGAGGACTCTGCGCACGCGATGGTCCAGTTCTAACCTCTTTTAGAGGGGCAATTACTGGAGTCCTCGGGACCAAAGGAGCGTTGCGATCGGTACCTGGAGGCACACCCTTACGATCGACCAACAGTCGCTTTTCCTCCTTTATAACTGCTCCTGTTGCATGATTGTACCAGTCTTTGTACACATTGAGGAGTCTCGGAGCGTAAGCCGGCGCATTGATAAAAAAATGAGAGCTCATATTCAGGCGCATGAAATGGTGCAGTGCGTTCTCCATCCCTTCTTCAGTGGCAGTGGGTTCCAGCAAGAAGGCTTCCAAGGGGACCCCTTGATCGTAGCCCAGTTGTTGAGCAAAACGATGCGGGTTGTACCTCATAAAAATTGCCACACCATTCTGCCTAAAGACTAAGAAACCCGGTCTAATGGAATATAAGTGAAGGGTCTCCCGAGCCGTCAAAACTGAGGCTCCATCCTTAAAGACATCTTGTAATGGCCGCGTCACAGTGGTAGACACCTTTCCAATGGTCAATACCTTATCGACAAAAGACATACCGGCTCCAACGGTATGAGGGCGAAGGAGTAAGCCCCTGGCGTTCCACGGTGATGGGGTTATAATTGATGCGCCGATCAGCTGTATAATGCGAGGAAAACCGCACTTGTCAAAGAATGAAGGCCTTTTATGCATGCCGAAGACACCCGCCGTGTGTAGCTCGAACCACGATGCAAAGTAGTGCATCGGGAAGACCATGTGCAGTACCCCGGGCTCATTGGCATCCGCTGCTTGGCTGAGGCCATGATATAGGTGCGCCAAGCCAGCGATCCCCACAGCCACCTTTAACCCGATGACCATTCGGTGGGCTGGGTAAAAGACAGAAGGCCGCATGCGATGAGAGTGCATTGGGATCGCGAACCAACTCAGCCACAATCCGAGAAATCCTAAGAAAAAGGCCTCCTCATCCATTCCAGGGGCCGCAATTTCTGCAAATGACATAGTAGGGAAGTCCGGAAGAAAAAAACCCTTTTGATCTATATCCTTCTCCGGTAGGTTGTCCACACCTAGACCGAAAGGGTCATCTAAGGTGGCGAACTTGGCAGCTTCCGATGAGATGACGCTTGGACGAAGGAAACGAGCAATGAAGTCCTCAAAGTTAACTCCCCGACCCCCATGTTCGACGAAGAGGGACTCATATATGTTCAACACTTTAATCAAGCTTGGGAATTGATGTTGAACGGCATTCTCCGGTGTGACCCCCCTTACCATCGGCCTAGCACCAAAGACGTACACATCTGTCGGGAGCAGCTCCTCATAATGTTCCCCCATCACTGGTAAACCGGATACCTCCGCGAACTCCTCCAAGGAGATTGACACTTCCCGATCCATGGCAAGGAAACTGTGGGTAGGAATATTCCATTGCTCCAAGAAAGCTTTGAACCACCAGGTGGGGAGCGTGGGATACTGGAAAAGAGAGACGTAGACCGCGGTGTACAGTCCTAATCTTATCAACTGCGACTTCTTCGTCGACAGGATGTACCGAGCCCACGGCAGATAGCCAATCGGGTGGCGGGGGATCAGACCAAGGTTATATGATTGCCCCCAAGGTCGTGCTTCACCCTGACAGATACGGCGCCCTAGGATGTCCAAAACCATAGGACGCTGAACCGGTATCGCATCTATAGCGGAATGTAGAAATCCCTTCGATGTCCAATCCACCAACTCCACGGCATACTGCACCGAGGGTGGGGTAGCATAATGAATCGCCGTGATGGGTTCAGACGGCACTGGGCATGTGAAGCTGCGTCGACCCATAATGATCTGGTTATACCAGGACCCCCAAAGGTGAAGATTCTTGTACTCCGGGTCGTATTCTCTAATCATGGTCAGGACTTCACGGTCCGAGGGCGCCTCGGGAAATCCCTCCTCCGAGCGGACGAACGGGAATGAAGTGTCTAGAGACATGATCGCTGCAAAAAGAACGATTTAGCCGTTAGTGTTGTAATTCCAACGTTTGGCGTCTAAAAAAAAGAAAATGCATTAATTAAATTTAAATTAATTAATTACACCACACAACAGTGCAGTGAGTAGGAGACCAAAAGGGGACCCACAAAATCTGGATGACAATATGTCAGTTAATAAGACAACCTCATCATTGGATGAGATTGTCAGTTGGTCCCCAGGAAAGCATTCCTATTTAAAAAAAGGGGGGGGGAAGAATCCCTAGAGACAAGGAGAAAATCTTCTCTTTCAGAGCAAAGCTCTGTCACAGAGTGACACTTGTCAAACTCTGGTCTCAGGAAAATAAGATTCCTTAAAAGAGCATGGCTCTGTGATAATAATGGAAAAGGTCCATCAGAAAACTTTTTTTACACTTAAAATAATTAAAAAATTTGGAATCTTGAAAGATTCATGAAAAATTTATAAAAAGACTCTTCATTTTTCAAATCTAAAAAAGCTATTTTTAGATCTATGAGCAAAGCTCTGTTCATGGGTTAAAACCCATGAACAAGATCCCTGTAGATCTATAAGTTTTGAGAGAAAAGCTCTGTTTATGAAACCCCAACGGGGATCTCTTTAGATCAAAAGATCTGTGAGAGCAAAGCTCTTTGGTTAAGATTAATTTAAATTAATTTAATTTAAATTAATTTTTACCTTAAGTTTCTAACTTTGGGAATGAGCAAAGCTCTGAAGTTCTTAAGCAAGAGCAAAGCTCTGTTGAAATCAAAAATCTTAAAACGGTAAGATTTTTCTAAGGGCCAGAGGTCCTATTTATAAGGCGCTTGCACCCCTTGAGCTCACCCCTTGATCCAACGATCAGGAGTTCGCCACCGCTGCACTCACGTGTGCGCCACGTGAGCGCAACGGTGGGGGGGTATTTGTTTCGCCCAATCAGAGCAAAGCTCTGTTGAAATTCAAAATTCAAAATTCTGAAGCAACGCTTTAAATCTCGGGCGCAACGTGCCACATGTCAGGCGCTGATACGCTTCAGCTGCGCAGGCACTGCGCTGCGCGACACGTGTCAGCGCAGATGCGCCTGTGCTCTGCGCTGCGCGACACGTGTCAGCGCAACTGCGCTAGCGCTGTGCGCTGCGCGACACGTGTCACGCGCTGGAGCATTTGCGCCAAAACAGAATAAATTTTTTAAAGAAATCTTTCTGTTCTTGTTAAAACAAGAAGATTTTCTTCTGTAAAACAGAAGCCCTTGGATCAAAGATCCAACGGTGGGGAAAACTCCCCAAATCACTCAGAGAAAGATCTCTTCAACAAAATTAACTAATTTATGGGCACTATAAAAGAGACCCCAGACCTCAATTCAAAGGCATCAACATTTTTCTTGAAAAAAGTCAAGAGCTTCAAACAGAGAGAGAAATCTGAGAAAATTTCAAAGAAAAAGGTAAAAACCTTCACGAGGGAAAAGAAATATCTTTTAATAAATCATCGATCTAAAAACCAGATCAATGTTCTTTACATAAAAAACAGTGCTTTGCACTTCTTATGAACCACTGGTTCTTTAGAAAACAAGAAAACAACAAAATAAAAAAAAGTATAGTGCTTTGCACTTTTATGAACCTCTGGTTCTTGAAACAAAAAGAACAAACTTTTTTCTTTGATCTAAATTAGATCAAGAAATCAAATAGTGCTTTGCACTTCCGTTCTTGAATCTAAAAGATTCTTAGTGCTTTGCACTTCCAAACTGCGCTGTTGCGCTCTTGAGAGAGCGCCACGTGTCAGCTACAGAACAACTTGCGCTACGCTCTCTTAAAATAGAGCTTTGCTCTGTGGAATTGGCGCAACTCACCAGAGCGCGCCACATGTCAGCAGTGCAACAGCGCAGCGCACTGCGCTGTTGCGCTTGCGCTTACCAGAGCGTGACACGTGTCACCACCATATGAGTTTGCGCTCATTACTTAGCGCAAAACGCCTGACAAGTCACGTGGGGCACTGTCAGAGTATTTAATGCTCTGCATTATTAAAGAAAAGGGACAGAGCCCAATTAAAAGGCCTAACAGGCCTAATAAAAAATGCTATGCATTTTTAAAAAAGGGGCAGAGCCCAAACAAAACAGATGCTCTGCATCATTTATAAAAGGCAGAACCCAACCAAAACAAGAATAATGCAGTGCATTACTAAAAAGGGGCAAAGCCTTAGCACAGGCCAAAGACAAAAGATATTGAAACTGGACTTAGCCCAATTTTTCCCGTAAGTCCTTAAATTAAATTGACTGAGCAAGATTGCTCTCTTAAATCAATTTACTATCGGTTCAAGGGTACATCTCCGAACTTCTCTGACACCTGTCGTTGTAATCCTTCAACGACGTCAGAGAGGTGACGGGTCCCAACGACCACACGTATATGGACTGCGGGGTCCTTAAACTCGTGGACCGAAACGTCCTTAAACTAATATCGGACCGAAACGTTCTTAAACTAATATCGGACCGAAACGTCCCTAAACTAATAACGGACCACCACGTCTTTAAACTGGAATATGGACCACCACGTCCGTAAACTGGAATGCGGACCACCATGTCCCTAAACTGGAGCATGGACCGCAACGTCCCTAAACTACCTATGGACCACTACGTCCCTAGACTGGAACAATAGAGCCTCTAAATTCTCTTTTGCCGGATCTAAACGATCCCGTTTAAGTTGATCTTAGCACCTAAACACGGCTAACGTATCCTTAAACATTCAAACGGACTGTAAAACTCCAAATCGACTTTGGTTCAAGGGCACATCTCTAAACTCCTCTGACATCTGCCGTTGTAATCCTTCAACGATGTTAGAGAGGTGACGAGTCCCGATGGCCAGATATTAAATGGATTATCACGTTAAGTTGATCTTAGTCTCAAACAGGACTATCGTATCCTTAACGAACGTTTAAGTTGATCTTAGCCGCAACGCGACTAATGCATCCTTAAACTAAAAACACCAAACCCAAATCTAAGTAAATACGGATTTGGACTAATCCACGTCCTACGGGCGGCGGCATTACTCAGTCCTCGTATACAATCCACGGGCAACCACAAACAAAATAAACACACACGACACGAAATGAAATTCTGGAGAAGGAGAAAGTTGTTACCGCGATGCGGTAGCGTAATTAACTGCAGGGGCTTGCGCCTGCAGGGAAGAGCGTCCCCACAATCAAAAACCCCTCAAGCGAGGGGGAATCTGACGAAGTCTGCTACATCGGCCGCATCCGTCTAAACCTCCGATACACGGTGCCATAAATCAACTTGGCATCTTCGGAGAGGTGGACAGATAAAACCAAATAGCATCTGCCCCGAACCCCAGCGTCAGGACATCGCGGTCCTGTGCGCCGTCTTTCGGAGGGGAACATATATTTATATTTTGATATTGGATTAAAAGAAAATGGAAATTAAATCTAAATTGGGTTTCTACACTCTTCTTTCCATTTGACCTAGCTTTAACCCATGGTTTGATTTTCATTTGGACTTTAACCAAACATCAAAATATCTAGATATTTATTAACCTTAGTTTGGCATGACATAAAGATATAGTTGATATTTTATTTCAAGCCTTGAGATAATTATTATTGATAATTATCAAGAGAGAGCTCTGGCTTTGCCATCTTCATCTTCTTCCTCTCTCAAACTCTCTTAAGTTTCAAAAGTGAGTGAGGTTTATAAAAAAGAAAGGGTTTTTAAGTGAGCATACAAACCACATCATCATTCTACATCAGTCTAGTCCACTAGTTTAGAGTGATTGCTTCATCTTCATCTTTGATCAAGTGAAGCTTGGAGTTTGAGCAAAGGGAGTTCGGGTGGATCATCGTGGATTTGGAAGGAGCTTAAGCAAGCCGGTTCAAACTCTAGGAGTTCCAAGGAGTAAAGAAGGGAAGTCTACAAAGATTGTATTACTTAACTCTTAGTGTAGATTTCATCTAGTATGTGATGCTAGTTAGATGTTACCCTAAATTCTAGTTTTGATTCAAAGTTAGTTTGCTTAGCACCCCCTTAAATTTTTTTTGTGGCATGTGTGATACTTTCAAACCCTAGGCAAGGTGCTAAGGAGACCTTACAGGAAGCTGGGCGTGACAAAAATGATTAAATCTCTATGAATAAAATAAGAATGGAAGATGAGTCATGGCTTCTCAATACTTCTCTAAGCACTTAAAGAAATGACTCATTCTTCTTTTCTTGTTTTCATAAATCTTTATTATTATCTTCTCATCTTATCTCTTATGTGATTCTCACACATCTTAGTTCTATGTATCATCAACCATGATACACACACACACACACACAGACATATATTAAATCATTGAATCAACACTTGATTCAATAATCCGGTTATATCATATATAACCGGCTAATATTTAATATTAGTTTTTATATATATATATCAAATTATTAAATCAATACTTGATTCAATAATCCGGTTATATCATATATAACCCGGGTATTATCAAATATATATATATATATATATATATATATATATATATATATATATATATCAAATCATTGAATCAACACTTGATTCAATAATCCGGTTATATCATATATAACCCGGGTGATATAAAAAATGCTGGATTAGAATACGGTATCATATACTCGTATTTAATCAAGCCCCCGCACATATCTCCATACGTGCCCTATTTCGTTTCGCTTGAGCTAGGAAACCTCTATGTGGGACTTTAAAGACTAGTCAATACGTCAGCAGTAGGTAATGATCACATCAGATACCCACAAACCGTCAGCGGTACTAGCTGGATGTAAAGGCTACCCAGGTATTGAACGAATTGAAGATCGACAAGCAAACTTGTCCAAACTCCCGTATAGCCTATAAGCAACACTTACCGTACAGTCTGGTCTCTTCGACTGATATGTTGCATATCAAGTATGGTGTGTGTGTGTGTGGAATCGTCAGACTCCAATAACTCGATAAATCATGCCGATGTGTGGCTTATAACCATTCAAGAAACTACTGATAATACTTATCAGTAAATCTCATCAGCCCTGACCAGGGACTTGCTGTTATAGCCAATCGAGCATAGCGCAATATCAACTCCTAATACCGGGAGAGACGAAACCCTTCCTATCGCTCATTGCCTCCATGTGACTCCAGACAGTACCAAAAAACCACCTATTTGCATGACTCATTTGAGCCATGGTAGGGACGAAATCAAAGCACAATGGGAATCACATAAGACACTATGACGATCTCAGGTCTACAGACTAACATGTACAAGTGTCTCCAGAGAACTGCTATCTGACGATAGGTATGGTACCATCTAGGAGTTCTCGGCGAGTCCTGTTCGGTATACTCATTCTCCAATGAGCACATGTGTACAATCTTTGATGTCAAACACCAATGGTTATAGGATCAACCATCGCCCCATACAGGGTCAAGAAACGTACACACTAGTCTACTCTGGAATATCGATGCCCTGCCTTGATACTCTCTCGACTAGGAACTGCTAAAGGATGTGCTTGTGGACTACACAAGCTCCACTAATATGATCTGCATCATAGTCCTGGTAGTCAAGCCAACATCCTAAGGGCTTTATCAACATGTATCAATGAGATAGTAAACTAAAATAAGTGCACATGTTAAGATAAAGAGCAATCAGATAACATACTATCATGTCGAGCAAGAAAGTCCTTTATATATATGACCAAGCATCCACTATAATATACAATAATAGCCTCTAAGGCATATATATTCCTAACAGTATTAGAGCGTTAGGTTTAACCTTTGTTCGAGTCTAAGTTTGACTACGCGGAGTCTAGGGCGTATATTTCGGAACCTAGGCTTGATCTTACGGAACATAGACTTGACTAAGGGGTATTTGACCCGAACTTTTGTTACGTAGGTTGACCTTAGTTGATGGAGTAAGTAACTCAAGTAGAGTAACGTACCGTGTGTATGTTCCGCGGCATCCTTACGATACGATACTCCGCTTAAGTAATCTTAGAATGTATATATCTTGAGATCTTTTCTTCTATTTGTTCTTGTGATCTATCCTCATCTGTAACATTTCCAAAATATAAAATATTATTTTTGGGAATTTATATAATTAAATAATAAATATTATGAATATTTTAATAATGCGATATAATTAAATACCGATAAATTGGGAAATATTTGGAAAATTATAGGAATTTCTGAAATGAGGGTGTTTTATATGATTTAAGAAAATTATAAATTCTTTATGATTAATTATATTCCATTTTAATGCTAATCACGATTAAATATCACTAATCGTGCATTAAGCTTGATTTGTGCACATGACATGCACCATGTCATATTACACATTTGTTACCTTTTTCCTACCATGGCTTTTCCTTTTTTCTTTATGCTTGGGTTTTGAATTTTGGTTAATGGAAAAGAAAAAGGAAAATAAAGAAAAGAAAAGAAAAGAAAAGAAAAGAGTAAACAAATGAGTATGGGCAAAAGAGAGAAGAGAGAAAGAGAGAGGTAAGGGGTCAACCTTGGACCATGGCTCATTGTCCCCTTCATTATTTTCTTCTTCATTTTCCCTCTCCCTCTCACCATGGCTGCCCTCCTCTTTCACCCTCCTCAAACACCTCACAACACACCCTAAAACACATCAAAACATCATCTCCCTTTCATTAAAAATGTGCACAAGCCTACTACAAGCATTTTGGACCAAGAAAGTTTGGATTTTGGGGACTTGGGGCAACTCAAGAAAATTCTTGAGTTGCCAAATGAGGTAATTCTTTCATATTTAGTGTAGCATTTGAATTCCTATAGCCTCTAGACTAATTTAGAATCCATTTAGTGTAGATTAGTGATCTTGGAAAATTCTAAGATGAGATTTGAGGATTTTTATGAGTTATGGAGAGTAAATTGAGATTAGTAGATGCCATACAACCCCTTTAATGTTAGAATTTTGGACAAAACCAGAGATTAAAGCCCCAAACCCTAAACTTAGAAACCCCGATATCGTATTTATAGTCTTTGGTGATGGTATATTGACATCTGCTATGACCCGGAGCACCTGAAAATTTTATAGCGATCACAGTGAGTCGTGCAGGTAACCTAGAAGCTATCCTAGAGATCCGAGACCCCAATTCCATGACTTGGCCGCAGATTTATTCTTTCTGGCCGTAATTTACGGCCAGGGTAGGGGCAAGTGGGTCCGTGTTTGGTTCTTGGCTCCAGTATCTGTTAAATAGACCCTCCACATATGCAAAAGTGGCTAATTCAACCTAGGGTAAAATCTGGAGGTGTTTTCTTGAGTTGCTGCTTTGTTTTGCGATTTCGTTTTAACTTAAGTTTTGGTATTTGATATTGTGTTCCGTCGTCTGGTGTTTGTATGACAATGACGAGGGTTGTTTGGTGGTTTTGAAGGCGTAGACTATAGGTTCTAACCTATAAGCGATTTGTGTGCCGTATTGGTTTTCCGACTTGATTTTAATAAGCATTTGCGATTGTGTTTATATGTGTAGGTACCCTCGAGTGGACTTGAACAACAAGGACGAGCGTGGCGTCATCGACTTTGGTAAGAAAGGATCAGGTGAGTAGATATATATCTACGGGGGATGTCGGGTGGATGGCATATAGCACCCCCGCAGTTCGTAGTGTAGCCTATGATATATTATATTTATATATGTATTATGTTATGTGAAACATGGATAGTTAGCAAGTAAGATCTTAGGAGATCATGGGTGATAGTGTCGTTAGTTAGTTTTAGTCGCGAACCCTAGAATAAGGTTTACACTCACGCGCACACACACGCATACATCTGTTTTACTTGTGCGTATATGGGGATACATACATACATACATACACACACACACACACATATATGTATGTGAGTATGTATATATATATATATGTATACATGTACATTGATGTTGAGGATAGTATATGGTACTTGGAGATGAGTCGATGTGATTGGACATGATGCCACGAGATCAGTGATGTGACTTGGTTCGTATTATGAGATACGACATGATGTTATAGCGGGTCTTTAGGCATTGTGTTTTCATACACACGCATATATATATATATATATATGTTGATGGTATCAGAATGTACTAGACTTAGATCAGTACCCCTAATTCAGGATATGATGATAAGGATACCAGATGAATAATGAGATAAATGTGATAGTTGACTCGTACCCAGATTTGGGATGCCGTACGATGGATTTACCGTACAAGCTATAATTATGATGATAGATCCGCACTCTTGACTCGAGAATGTCATATTATATATTGTATCGTACGTGATACTATTGAAGCGGGATCACCGACTACTAGATATAGATATCGACTCAGACTTAGGTGGTTTTCCTTATCCTTTCGATTAGTCTGTTAGTTTAGTCCTGTAGTTTACTTAGTAGATATTATACTGGTCTCGAGTCATACCTATTTCCAAAACTAACGAATCGTGAGTATTTTAAAGACAGGCCAGGGGATACTACGGATATTTCAAAATACGTACATTTTCTTAAAAACACCGTAGCCCCTATTTTCTAAACAAACGATTTGTGTTATTTCAAATGTCAAAACTGTATGACTCATATATATAAATGTGCATTCTTATATGTTGTGTTATTATTCATGTTCCACATATTCTTGTTGTCCGCATCGCATTGCATGCTTATTTGTGTTTTCATTAGTTATTATTAAAATCATACGGTCAGGACACCAGCACCATTACCGATGATGCGTATGCTCCACGTACAGCTGCTTACCGGCTCACACACATCATCATCGAAAATTGCCATGTCACGTACATATTAGAAAACACTATTTCATTGTATAAATTGCTAGCTGATAGTTTCGACATAGTACTAATGCGCTTGCTGTTATATGCTAGTTTAATTATTGCATTCTTTGCTTGATATCCCATGCATTCATATATTCATTTGTCATGCAATATTATGTAGCTTATTGTCGATAATTCATTGTTTATTAACTCTTGAGATTGGGATTTCGGATTTCCATGAGATTTCTGGATTTGGAAAAACCACAAGGATTTTATAAACTTATTATCATTTTAAAGATAGAAAATTGTGGTTTTCTCATGATATGATTTAAGATATGTCTACCATGAGTTTTTTCGGCTTTTGAGCGATATCATACACCCGATTCGAGGAGGAGGAGGAACCGTCTGTGGGTGCATGGTGGACTTGGTGCGGTACCCCGGGGCAAGATGGTCGCAGATGATGGCATTGAGCCTGGCAGGGGAGCACTACCGACCGGTGATTGTATTGTGACTCGACGGATATCCGGAGGGTACCGATCGGAGTGTAGGCCAGTCCGGATTGCCGGAGCCTGAGGTGTTGAGATTTGATGATACAGGACAGTTCGGATAGCCGGATCCTGAGATATTGAGATATTGAGATATATATTTTGTGTCGATACTTGACACTGATTCTCCGTTGATTTCATTGATGATACTCGATTTTTATACAGAAATTTCACTGAGATAAGAAAAACAGTTTTCTCATTTAGATGTATTCTGTTTTCATGCATTCATACATCATATATATGATATATTGCTACCTGAGGCACTGACACGAGCACTTGGTATTACACTTATGAATAGATGTTTGCTCATACCATTATTAGATGCTTCAGGCTATACCATTTTGAGGATATATACTATTGTATGACCTAGAATTGAGTCATACATACGATTTCTGCTCGGTGATGTTTTCTACTCACGAGTTGGCAACTTACCCTCGTTGTGCCACAGTTTCTTGCAGGTTTTGCCATACAGGTTTCTTGGCGGCTTTGTTAGCACACTGCTTCTTTCCGGGTGATTGTTTTGGTAGGTGGGTTCACTCGTATTGTGACAACCATTGTACTTTATTTTATTCAGTTGTATATAGTAAACTCCATCAACCAGACTTGTATTAATTTATAGACTTAAAAGACTAGTGTATATTCTTTCGACCTTAGAATCGCGCTTGTATTATTGTGGTTTTCTTGATGATATTAGTTTCCTTTTGAGTTTTGATCCTCTCCCGTCGGCGTTATATATTATATTGCTTGCGTGGTTATGACCGCCAATTGGCGAAGAGCTAGCTCCCGCTTGGGGATGCCTTTATATATTTCTTGTGTTGTACCCTTTTGGGGCCAGTATTTACAAAGGAAACTCTGCCGAAAATTTTAGAAAAGACTTGAGGTTTTAAAAATGCATACTTCGGCTTATTTTGTTAAACCACTCGCTTTAAAACTAAAGTTTTCCTTCACTTCTTTAAATGGCTTAGATTTCTGGGATTTTTGGCTTACTTGAATTAGATGGGGTCCTATAGACTTCATATGATTCAAGTGCCAGTCACGTGCCATTTCGGATCGTGACAAAGTTGGTATCAGAGCACTAGGTTAACCTTGGTTCGAGTCTATATTTGACTATGCGGAGTCTAGGGCGTATATATATTCGGAACCTAGGCTTGACCTTACGGAACTTAGACTTGGTCGAGGGGGTATTAAACCCGAACTTTCGTCGCGTAGGTTGACCTTGATTGATGGAGTAGGTGACTTAAGTAGAGTGACGTACCGTGTGTATGTTCCGCGGCATACTTACGATAAGCTCCTCCCCTTAAGAAGCCTTAGGATGTACATTTCCTTGCACAGTATTATATTCATTCCTATGATCTATCTTCATCGATATCGGTTTATGGTTTTGCTGCCACGATTACACGGGCAGAGAGGGCTGCGGCTAGAGTTACGGTCAGCATGAGCTCGTCACGGACGAGGACTGACCAGGGCATGATTCCAGGGAAACACGATTGCATAGATGTATCGTTTTATTGTGTTTTCACGCCATGAGCGTTTGATGGATTGCCTTTACAAATTTCTCGGAAGTGCAGATCAGCACCAGAGGATTGGGCCACTGCTAGAGGCCAGCCGGAATGTGATGACCGTCAATGCACCGATTATTCTTGATGATTGAGGTGCTGTTCAGCATGCGGACGAATGATTCAGTTGTTGCTGCGACTGACGGGATATCGCCCTAGATGTTTGAAGCTATTGCAGCATGAGTTTATACTTAGAGATATGATAGAAGATCGCTAGTCACCAAGGATGGGTGACTAGGACATATGGTTCGTTGCGCACCCCGATGCGAGGTCATCAGATTAATTGATTCCAGCTAGAGAAGACTTCACGCAGGCACGTTGGGAGTCGGAAGAAAATGATCGAATGTCAGAAACCCATTTTTCCAAGTTTAAAGTATTCGGAAAAACATGTAAGTAATTCCGTGGACCCTCTAGAAGAATGAAAGCCTAACTCGATATAATGACCATGAGAACGCTTTGAAACCTTAGGGTTTGTGGCAGTTCCGCGGTGCCATAAATGAGGCTTGGGTTTGCCCTTCTACGGTTGGTCCATACGTACTGTGGAATGTACTGAATATTATTAAACTGTACTCAAGATTTTGAGCTCTTGGGGGATTATGGAACTTTGATGAATCGATCGAAAAGTTCGACGTCGTTCGGATATCATGTGATGGGATCCATTGCTTGGGAGACTCCAGATATGAGTATAGTCGTTGGAGCCCAGTTCATGCAGCCACGAAGAGACGAGTCCGAATCATTCGACATTAGAGAAAAGTGGAGTAAGAGGTTCGTACGAGATCTTGATGAGATGATGTTCCACTCCGATGACATTAGAGATGTGATACGCATGCAGAGGCGTTGTATATTGATATATCTTCCAGAAGGAGTCGCGATGAGTATGCAGCCGTTCCGGAATAAGAAATAGATTAAGTAAAGGGTGATAACTTTCGGGCAGTTCGACAGAAACGAGATTTGGGGGAGACTTCGACAGAACCTTTCTGGAATACTATACGAGAAGACTTGGACCCAGGATCGGTCATATTACGCACACCCAGTAGGCCAGAGTTCAACATCGTTGACGAGACATGTTATGAATGACCATGACAGTTGGCCAGAGATCTTTAGAGGATGTGCCAGAGCGGGACTGTTTCCGCCATCTTTAATTTCGGTATTTTGGGCGATTTATTTGCATGATTGAGATTTTGTGCACCACAGTTGCACTTGAATTCGATTTGATGTCATTCGAGATGTTGATTTTGATTTCATACCTATGGTATGCATGTGATTTGACTTGTGCTTTCGATGTAGTTTCTATGCACTTTTAGTATTTTGATTCGATTTTGTGCACGCTGATGCACATGGTTGTGAGATTATATACCACGGTATACCTGATTTGGATTGAGATGTGTTGTATACCGTCGATTTCGATTGTGATACTCGGTATTTGTTTTCATGCACCTTGTGCACTTGATTTGTATTCTTGCGCATACTTGATGCGCTTGAGGCGATTTTGGTGCACACCAGATACACTAAATCGGGATTCTTCGTGCATATCAGATGCACCTGATTTTGTTGTCAGGCACACCGTTGCCTTTGACAGGTGTTTTCGTGCACACCCATTGCACTTAGATTTTTTTCTGTGCACATGTATGGCACATTCATTGATTTAGAGTTCCGTGTGCACCAGACGCACGAAGCATCCTTATATAAATTTTGGGATTGATTTTTTTGGAGCAGTATGTTTTATGATATTTACGATTTGGTATAGTGACTGAGCAGGACTAGTCCGAGGATAGTACCTGAATATATTTTTGCATGTATTGATAATTATCGAAGGGATTTCCAAAATGAAGCTATAGTCTCAATATTTACCTACGTGTCCGAGATGACACGAAGAACTTTACAAGGAACCCCTTCTAAATTATTTTTCAAAACGGCGGGACATGTATGTTAAGCAAAGGGAATATATATATATATATAGTTATTTTCTTACAATAGACGTTCACCACTGTGCCGTGATACGCGCATTGCACAATGATTTGAAAAAGGTTTGGCATGCATTTCTTTCAGATGTTTTGACGAGTTTACACCGACGCGTACTATGTACATGTTATAGTTTTGATATGGATCATGTTGGTTTTCGTATTGGACTTTGACATTGATGTCTTCCCCATGACTCCGATGATTGCGGGATACTTGACGGAGTCTTGATTTCGAGTTATATATTCGTTTTTCTGGCGTGTGCATTGCGCTACGATGTGTTTTATGTATTTATGATTTTGAAGCCCCGACGACTTGATCTTTTTTCTGAAATATTTTACCATTTGAGAGGTTTAAATTTAAATTTGGGGACCGAATTTATTTAAGGGGGGAAGATTTTAACATTTCAGAAAAATAAAATATTATTTTTGGGAATTTATATAATTAAATAATAAATATTATGAATATTTTAATAATGCGGTATAATTAAATACCGATAAATTGGGAAATATTTGGAAAATTATAGGAATTACTGAAATGAGGGTGTTTTATATGATTTAAGCAAATTATAAATTCTTTATGATTAATTATATTCTATTTTAATGCTAATCGCGATTAAATATCACTAATCGTGCATTAAGCTTGATTTGTGCACATGACATGCACCATGTCATATTACACATTTGTTACTTCTTTCCTACCATGGCTTTTCCTTTTTTCTTCATGCTTGGGTTTTGAATTTTGGTTAATGGAAAAGAAAAAGGAAAATAAAGAAAAGAAAAGAGTAAACAAAAGAGTATGGGTAAGAAAGAGGAGAGAGAGAGAGAGAGAGAGAGGTGAGGGGTCAACCTTGGACCATGGCTCATTGTCCCCTTCATTATTTTCTTCTTCATTTTCCCTCTCCCTCTCACCATGGCTGCCCCCTCTTTCCCCCTCCTCAAACATCTTACAACACACCCTAAAACACATCAAAACATCATCTCTCTTTCATTAAAAATGTGCACAAGCCCACTACAGGAATTTTGGACCAAGAAAGTTTGGATTTTGGAGACTTGGGGCAACTCAAGAAAATTCTTGATTTGCCAAATGAGGTAATTCTTTCACATTTAGTGTAGTATTTGAATTCCTATAGCGTCTAGACTAATTTAGAATCCATTTAGTGTAGATTAGTGATCTTGGAAAATTCCAAGATGAGGTTTGAGGATTTTTATGAGTTGTAGAGAATAAATTGAGGTTAGTAGATGCCATACAATCCCTTTAATGTTAGAATTCTGGACAAAACCAGAGATTAAAGCCCCAAACCCTGAACTTAGAAACCCTGATATCGTATTTTGTAGTCTTTGGTGATGGTATATTGACATCTGCTATGATCCGGGGGTACCTAAAAATTTTATAGCGATCACAGTTAGTCGTGTAGGCAACCTAGAAGCTACCCTAGAGACCCGAGACCCCAATTCCAAGACTTGGCCACAGATTTATTCTTTCTGGCTGCAATTTGCGGCCAGGGTAGGGGCAAGTGGGTCCGTGTTTGGTTCATGGCTCCAGTATCTGTTAAATAAACCCTCCACATATGCAAAATTGGCTAATTCAACCTAGGGTAAAATATGGAGGTGTTTTCTTGAGTTGCTGCTTTGTTTTGCGACTTCGTTTTAACTTGAATTTTGGTATTTGATATTGTGTTCCATCGTCTGATGTTTGTACGACAACGACGAGGGTTGTTTGGTGGTTTTGCAGGCGTAGGCTACAGGTTCTAACCTATAAGCGATTTGTGTGCCGTATTGGTTTTCCGACTTGATTTTAATAAGCATTTGCGATTGTGTTTATATGTGTAGGTACCTTCGAGTAGACTTAAACAACAAGGACGAGCGTGGCGTCATCGACTTCGAAAAGCAAGGATCAGGTGAGTAGATATATATCTACGGGGAAAGTCGGGTGGATGGTTTATAGCACCCCCGCAGTTCGTAGTGTAGCCTATGATATATTATATTTATATATGTATTGTGTTATATGAAACATGGATAGTTAGCAAGTAAGATCTTAGGATATCATGTGTTAAATTTTAGTATAATTGGATGATAGTGTCGTTAGTTAGTTTTAGTCGTGAACCCTAGAATAAAGTTTACACTCACGCACACGCACGCATACATCTGTTTTACTTGTACGTATATGAGGATATATGTCACGCCCCGCTTCCCAGAGTATGCTAAAAGGGCACGTGACATAGCCAACCATGCTACCTGTGGGTAGGAAGTATCCATCCACAGTCACATTACGGCTGTAGAGACATCAAGAACAAAATAAAACTATCTAAAACATGTCCATAATCCAAGATAACATGAGTCAAGAATAATAAAAATGCGGAAGCGAAAGATCCAATACAAAATAACTGGAATGTATGTCCCATAATGCGGGCTCACATCAGGAATAAAATGCAGGAAAGAAAACTAACTACTGCTGACACTCACAGCTCAGCCTGTCGGCTGAAGTACTCCTGCTCGGACTGCGACAGCGGTACAGAATCTGGGCCATGCAAAACCCAGACGTCAGCGCGTCAAGTCATCAAGTAATAACATAATAAACAGGGTAACAGGCAATGCGAATATAAGCATGAATAAAGCAAGGGTAACAATAATATAAATCAGAGCAGTGCAGGGTAGTGTGCAGTGGGTAAACTAAACTGTTCTATCAGGTTTTCTATTCTAAAGTCTTTGAAACCAAATTGATGAATTATCGATATAACTCAATAGTATCCTGTACATACCCGGGACCACGGCCTCAGATTCTCGGGCTGAAACCGAGACATGCCGCTAGGCAACAAACATGAATGTGTACAGATGAATGATGTCAGCATCATCATTCCAAGGCTGGCCCAGCCTAAAACTGATAAGAACAAGTAGCGAACTGTTGAGTTACAAGTCAGGTTTCATCTTTGATTTCCCCATATCCCCAAGTTATATGTGTAAGTCAAGTCAGGTATCCCGAAATCAAGAAACTAATGCCAACACAGGATCAGGTAAACAGGTTTGTCTGGATAGACAACAGGAACGGTCCATGAGGACTACATGTCAGGTTTGTTGGCATTAGACACAAGATCAGGTAACGGGTCAGGTCATGGTACATCAGGTCAAGTCAAGCAGTATACGGTACCATGTCGGGTAAATCAATATGTATGTAGCAAGTCAGGTCAAGATGTAAACAATATCATGGGTGTGCTCATACTCAGTAACATAATCAAGCATGGTCATCAACAACATATATTTAAGCAACGAATTAAACAATAAAGAAGCATCGGCTATTTAGCAGCACGGTTATCAATGGGGTGTCCGAGGTGTTATCAACATTATAAGAATACAATATGACAGTTAGGGCCGTTAGATCATGTTAACCATTTTAAGAATTTTGTGGATGCAACGATATATATATATAGGTTCCAAGTTTGAAGGACAAAATGATGTATAACAATATTGAACACGAAAATGGGAAATGATCGTACTAAAGTTAAATTGCAGGTTTAGGGTGTCATTAATGTATATGTAAATATTGTTTAGCATGTAGCAAGGGGTACTTGCCTCGACGGGTCGCGAACCGGGAATACGGAACGTAAAATGTCGGCGGGGAAACTCGCGACGGGCGCACGGTTCACGGAATGAACCCAAACGACGAACAGTGGAACCACACAGACCAGAGTACCTCACTAGATCATCGGGACACGTCGTCGGCACGGCCAAATTCCGGCGAGATACAAAACCAGTGAACAAACCATATTTAAAAATGCATGAAAAGATAAGAGAATACTCAAGAAGAGAGAAGGGAAGGAGGATAGAGGAGAGGGTGCTCACGCAGATCTGTGGAGGGGTGGTGATCGCCGACCACGTCGACGGAGCTCCGGCGGGGTACCTGCAGCGACCACCAGCGATCAAGAATGGAACATAACTGCAAAGAAAAGAAAAGAAAAAGAAGGAAGGAGAAGGAGAGGAGGGGAAGCGATGCTCACTGAGGGGTGTGCACAAGGCCAGTGACGTATGGAGATCGTCGGCGGCGATTCCACGGCAAGCTGCGGCTGCAGGGGCTGCGCGGCCTCGTGCAGGGAGAGAAAGAGAATGGAGGCGAGGAGGTGGAGATGATGTATACGACGAGGGTGAGGAGGCGATGCGACCGGCGATGAGGGCGTCGGCGTTGGGGCTGCGGCGGCGAAGGGGTGAGGCGGCTAGGGTTGCGACGATGGGTTCGCTGAAGGAAAGAAATAGAAAAGGAAGAAGAGAAAATATTTATATATAGAGGAGAGAGAGAGAGATAGATACGGGGAGAGAGAGATCGAGAGGAGAGAGAATTGGGGAGGAGAGAGAAAGAGAGCGAGAAAGCGAGAGAGAGAGGCGTAGAAAATATGGTGGGGCCCAGGGGATTATGAGAATTGTGATTGGCTGGGAGATATGTGGGTTGGAAAAAAATTTTAATAAAAGATTTTAGGAAGGTGAGAAATATAGTATATGGTTAAAAATATTTTGACAGTTTAAAATATTAGAAATTGGGATTTTGGCTCAAACTAAAATATTTTCAAATTGCGCCCGGGTCGGGTCCAAAAATTTGAAATTGAAATAAGAAAATTTTAGGCGGGATCCAAAATTTAAAATGAAGTATTTTACAATCAAAAAGCATACCCCCAAAACGGACACACGTACGTGCGCGTAGCCGTCCAAACTCGCCCGTTTCTCCGAACGGGACGAGAGCACGATGCACGGACGCTACAACAGGGTTAAGGGTGTCAAGTAGGCCATGATGAATATTTTAATTTTATTTTAGATGCCTTAAATTGTTATATGCAGAATTGAAATGCCGGGTAAAATTTATAACTCACAACAGTCAAGTAGGATCAACGAAATAAATACCATACGCCAACATAAGACAACAGAAACCAGTAGCATTGGGCTCGGGTGTTACATTATACCCAACTACAAAAAGAATTTCGTCCTCGAAATTCCAAGAATACAAGGATAGGCAACAAATAACTACAAGAAAAGATGAGGAAACTTCTGTCGGATTTCATCTTCTCGTTCCCAAGTGGACTCTCCATGCAAGCGATTACCCAAAGAAACAAGCACAAGAGGGATCACCTTGTTCTTAAGAACCTTTTCCCTTCGATCCACGATTTCAATCGGTCGCTCTTCAAAAGTCAAGTCTTCTCGTACAGTTAGCTCCGAATGATCCAATACGTGCGTTTCATCTCGAACATACCTACGGAGTTGAGATACGTGAAACACATCGTGCACATTCGCCAAGGACTGCGGTAACGCCAAACGATATGCTACCTCACCAACACGCTCCAAGATCTCAAAGGGTCCAACGAACCGAGGACTGAGCTTTCCTCGACTTCCAAAACGAATCACCCCTCTAGTTGGTGATATCTTCAAAAATACCAAATCACCCACGACGAACTCTAGAGGTCTTCTTGACGTGTCTGCCCAACTCTTCTGTCGGTCTTGTGCTGCCTTCATGTGATTTCTGATAGTGTTAACCTTCTCAACTGTCTGCACAACTAAATCTGGTCCCAATAATCTTCGTTCACCGACATCGTCCCAACAAACAGGTGAACGGCATTTACGACCATACAAAGCTTCAAATGGAGCCATCTGGATAGTTGCCTGAAAACTGTTGTTGTAAGAAAACTCCACCAAATGTAGATGATCCTCCCAAGACCCCTTGAAGTCCAACATGCATGCTCTCAACATATCTTCAAGAGTTTGGATTGTTCTCTCCGACTGACCATCAGTTTGAGGATGATAAGCTGTGCTAAACTTCAATCGAGTCCTCAAACTTTCCTGTAAACTCCTCCAGAAGTGTGATAAAAACCGAGTGTCACGATTGGACACTATGCTCACCGGTACTCCATGCAATCTTACAATCTCTTGCATGTACCGCTCCGCCAAAGTCGCTGTTGATTGACCAACCCGAAAAGGAATAAAGTGAGCTGCCTTGGTCAATCGATCAACAATCACCCATACAGCATTGTTGCCTTTTGGACTTCGCGGTAAAGCCGTCATGAAATCCATGGTTATATGTTCCCACTTCCACTGAGGAATTGGAAGTGGTTGCAATAAACCAGCAACCCTTTGATGTTCAGCCTTAATTTGCTGACACACCAAGCACTTTGCCACAAAGCGAGCAATCCCCGTTTCATGCCTTCCCACCAGAAATGCTGTCGAATATCTCGGTACATCTTTGTGCCTCCTGGTTGTACAGAATAAGCTGAACTGTGTGCTTCTTTCATAAGCTCTTCACGAATATCTCCCTTTGGCACACACAAATGGCTACCATACCTTAACGAACCATCTTCGTGGATCAATAAATCTGTTCGTAGTCCGGCTTCAACCTGTTCTCGAAACTTTTGCAGTCTAGGATCCTGCGATTGTGCTGCTTTAATATTCTCGATCAACGATGAATGTACTTGCAGCTGCATCAACTGTCCTGAAGAATGCGGTAGCACAACCTCCAAGTCAAATCTTCGAAAATCTTCAACGAGCTCCTTCTGCGTAGTTAACACCTGAATTGCTGGTAACCGACTAAGCGCATCCGGCACGACATTAACCTTCCCCGGATGGTACTTAAGATCCAGATCGTAGTCAGCCATCAGCTCCAACCATCTACGTTGCTTCATATTAAGCTCCTTCTGCGTGAGCACATACTTCAAGCTCTTATGATCGGTAAAAACTTCGACCCTTTCGCCTAAAAGGTAGTGTCTCCAAATCTTCAAAGCGAAAATCACAGCCGCAAGCTCCAAGTCATGAGTTGGGTAATTCTTCTCATGGGTCTTCAACTGTCTCGATGCATACGCTACGACCTTCCCATGCTGCATCAAAACACATCCCAATCCTTTTCCAGATGCGTCGCTGTGAATCACCAATCCTCCGGAATTGTCTGGCACGGTCAGAATAGGGGCGGTTATCAACTTCTGCTTCAACGTCTCAAAAGCTAACGCACACTTATCCGTCCATACAAAAGGTACCTCCTTACGCGTAAGCTTGGTCAACGGCTCTGCCAGACGAGCAAAGTTCTCCACAAATCTTCTGTAATATCCGGCGAGTCCAAAAAAGCTTCTTATCTCTGCAACATTCTTTGGAATTGGCCAATCACGAACTGCTGCAATCTACTCGATTTTTATACAGAAATCTCACTGAGATAAGAAAAACAGTTTTCTCATTTAGATGTATTCTGTTTTCATGCATTCATACATCATATATATGATATGTTTCTACCTGAGGCACTGACACGAGCACTTGGTATTACACTTATGTATAGATGTTTACCTATGCCATTATTAGATGCTTCAGGCTATATCATTTTGAGAATATATACTATCGTATGACCTAGGATTGAGTCATACATACGATTTCTGCTCAGTGATGTTTTCTACTCACGAGTTGGCAACTCACCCCCGTTATGCCACAGTTTCTTGCAGGTTTTGCCGTACAGGTTTCTTAGCGGTTGTTGGCATACTGCTTCTTTCCGGGTGATTGCTTTGGTAGGTGGGTTCACTCACATCGTGACCACCGTTGTACTTTATTTTATTCAGTTGTATCTAGTAAACTCCATCAACCAGAGTTGTATTAATTTATAGACTTAGAAGACCAGTGTATATTCTTTCGACCTTAGAGTCGCGCTTGTATTATTGTGGTTTTCTTGATGATATTAGTTTCCTTTTGAGTTTTGATGCTCGTCCTTCGGCGTTGTATATTATATTGCTTGCGTGGTTGTGACCGTCAATTGGCGAAGAGCTAGCTCTCGCTTGGGGATGACTTTATATATTTCTTGTGTTGTACCCTTTTGCGGCCAGTATTTACAAAGGAAACTCTGCCGAAAATTTTAGAAAAGACTTGTGGTTTTAAAAATGCATACTTTAGCTTATTTTGTTAAACCACTCGCTTTAAAACTAAAGTTTTCCTTCACTTTCTTCTTTAAATGGTTTAGATTTCTGGGATTTTTTGCTTACTTGAATTAGATGGGGTCCTATAGACTTCATACGATTCAATTGCCAGTCACGTGCCATTTCAGGTCGTGACAAAGTTGGTATCAGAGCACTAGGTTAACTTTGGTTCGAGTCTATGTTTGATTATGCGGAGTTTAGGGCGTATATATATTCGGAAGCTAGGCTTGAACTTATGGAACTTAGACTTGGTCGAGGGGGTATTAGACCCGAACTTTCATCGCGTAGGTTGAACTAGCGCTCTGATACCAACTTTGTCACGATCCGAAATGGCACGTGACTGGCACTCGAATCATATGAAGTGTATAGGACCCCATCTAATTCAAGTAAGCCAAAAATCTTAGAAATCTAAACCATTTAAAGAAGAAAGTGAAGGAAAACTTTCTTCTTTAAATGGTTTATATTTCTGGGATTTTTGGCTTACTTGAATTAGATAGGGTCCTATAGATTTCATATGATTCGAGTGCCAGTCATGTGCCATTTCGGGTCGTGACATCATCCATACTTGCTTGTGGTTCCTGTCACCTTGGCTACGCAAGACGAGACGGTTGCAGCTAGAGATGCGGTCAGAGCGAGCTCGTCAGGGATGAGGACTGACCAGGGTGTTATCCCAGTGATACAGGAACAGATTGTTTATCTTTTTTATGTTAGGATTTCTCGTTTGAGGCAAGTGTTTTGGATTCACACCGGATGGACGGGTCTTTGCTTGAGGCTTGCCAGATTGAGTGGTCTGTTGACGTACAACCTACTTTAGGGATCTTTGTGTTATCTACCGTGCAGACAAATGTACCAGCTGTTGCTGAGATTGACGAGATATTGTTTCCAGAGTTCACGAAGTTGATGCCACATGAGTTTAAATGCAGGGATGTGACATAAGATCTTTAGTTATTCTTAGATAGAGTGACTAGGATATTTCGATCATTTGGATGCTCCGATGCGAGATCAGTTGAGTTGGCTAGTTTCAGTTTGAAAGGTCTTGCTCAGACCTGATGTGAATCGATCGAGAGAGGACGAGCAGTGCGTATTCCTCCGATGGCTTGGGCAAGTTCCCAAGAACATATTTAGCCAGATTTCTTTCATAAGGATGTTGGAGATACCGAATTCGTAGTTCGAGTCTTTATGTAAGACTTTGGATATGACCGTAACCGAGTATGAATTGCAGTTTACGCAGCTATCGAAATATGATTCTGATTTGGTAGATATTGAAGAGAAGTGGATTTTGAGATTCGTGCGAGATCTTAATTAGTAGTTGTTCCTCTCAATTGGTGCCAGAGATTGGATATGTATGCAAAGACATTGGATACAGCCACAATTTCAGAGGAAAGTCGTGATGAGATTGCAGCTGACTCGGAACATAAGCAGATTAATTAAAGAGTGCTAACTTCCGGACAGTTCAGCAGAGATGAGATCGAAAGAGACCGTGGCAAGTTCTTTCTAGGATACTACAACAATAGAGATTTGGACCCAGGATCGGTTGTATGGCACGTACTCAGAGGGCCAGAGGCCGCCGCCGGTGACGTGCTATATTGCGAGTGGCCAGATTTCTTGGCCAGAAAGTATTTAGAGAGGTGTCAAAGAGGGATTATTTCCGTCGCTACTCCTTACCGGGCATTTGAGCCGAGAGGCCGTAGATTTAGTGATCCGTAGAAAGAATAAGGACCTAGAGACAGAGGACGCCAGACCATGGACAGAAGGCAAGTGGGAATTCTTGCTTTGCTAGCTCTGGGTGCACATGCACTTTTCAACATTGAAGGAGGTGTATCTCAATGTCATTTGTTTTTATTTGTGTTTTGGTGATCCGAGTATCACGCTTTCGTAGTTTTGACTCTTGTGTTTTGATGATTGAGTTTCATGATTGATATTTTCGTGCACTGTAGCTGTACCTGAGAGATATTTTCTTTGTGCACAGCAGTTGCATATGGTTTATGTTTTTATACATCCATTACACTTGATTTATGTTTTTTTGCATATCCACTGCACTCGATATTGTTTTGTGCACCCCGTTGCACATATTTATGATTTCGTGCACATCGTATGCACCTAATTTTGACTTGTGCACTCGATATTGTTTACATGCGCATTCGACGCATTGATTTGGTTTTTGTGCACACCGGTTGGATATATATATATATGTTTTTTGCACCTAGTTGCACTTGATATTGATTTTCGTGCCCCTTGTTGGGGTCAAAATTTGCACCCCTAGTTGACCAAGTCAAAGTCAAGATCAACCCCAAGCCAGGTGGGCCCAAGCCCAGATCAAGTGGGCTCATGCCCGAGTCGAGCCCGAACATGAAGCGGCCGGCCCTCCCCATGCCAAAATATAGATCATGTAATAAATAACTTTTTATGTAATTTTTTATGCATGAGTGTATGCAAAATGGGCATAAAGCCAAATTTTTGTAAAGCCCATGGCTTATGTGCAAAAAGAAATGGCACATGAGCCATGAGATGGGTAAAATGCCATTTTGTAAAGCCCAAGGGGCTATATGTAAATATGTAAGCCTATATAAGGCAACATGATGATGAATAAAAGATATACTTTTTTTTCTCCCCAAAAAATCTAGGGTTTGTGTCTCTTTCCCCTTTCTGAAGGTTCCAAACCTTCTTCTTTCTTTTGAATTAAATCAAGAGTTTTACTCTTCCTTTTCCAAAACTAAATAGTTTTTCACCACAAAACCCACAAAGGGGAACTTGGATCTGTTATTAGATCTAAAAAAGAAGAGATTTTTAAAATCTCACATCTCTTGATCTTCAAGATCCTGCCAACAGAGAAGGAAAAAGGAGGCCCATCTCCAGAAACCCCACTTTGGGGAAGAGCTAGGGCTCAAAAGAAGAAGCCCTTCATCAGTTTCAAAACTTCTTAGGAGTTTAACTCCACTCTAATTTCTCTTTCGGGGTTTCTGGGGCTAAAAGTCCCTTTTCTTGCTGGCGCCCAAGCGCCTTACGCTCAAGCGCCCGACGCCCACATGCCGACACGTGGCGCGCTAGCGCTCAAGCGCCCAGCGCCCACGTGCCGACACGTGGCGCGCCAGCTCTCGAGCGCCTAGTGCCCAGCGCCCACGTGCCGACACGTGGCGCGCTCGAGCGCCTAGCGCCCACGTGTCCAGCGCTCGAGCGCCCAGCGCCCACGTATCGACACGTGGTGCGCTAGCGCTCGAGCGCCTAGCGCTCAAGCGCCCAGCGCCCACGTGTCGAACACGTGGCCCGCTAGCGCCTAAGCGCACAGCACCTAAGCGCCCAGCGCTCAAGGCGTTGGCTCCACGCGTCATTTGGGCGCTTTTTCCCCTTTTATATATATATATATATGTATACATGTATATATATGTATAGATACACACACACTCCATAACACTGTCCCTTCCAAAAAAAATTTGGGCCAGGGCGCTGCCCCGCACCCCGCAAGGGGGCTGCTAGCCCCCTTGACCCCCAACCTGCTATCCAGGTAGCGGGACCCCTGTAAAAACTCTGCGTGGCACCCGATATATCCAAGCCCCCTCCAAAACAAAACACACGTACACTGCACATTGAGTTCGCATGACCAGTTTAACCCATCAATCGGAGGTTCCTTCGCTCCAAAGGCGAGGGGTAATTAACGACAGCTTAGTTCGCGGCTGCCGGAGATTCGGATCCCCACAATCAATAAACCCCCGCCTACCCTAGGCAGGGGGAATCTGTAGTATGCCTGACAAGCACGCGCGTATTCCCATCTCAATGGGGTGACGAAAAACACCCTACACCTTTATTGCACAAGATACTTTTGTGCAAACCCGATGCACTTGATTTAGATCTTCACGCGCATTCGGTGCACTTGATATGGCTTTGTGCACATTTGATACACTTTAGAATTTTCGTGCACATCAGTTGCACTTAATCGAGATTTTCGTGCACTCTAGATACACTTGATGTTGTTGTCGTGCACACCCGTTTCACTTGACAGATACTTTCATGCACACCCGTTTCACTCGATTTTCATTTTCATGCATCGTTGCACTTTTTTTACTTCGATTTTCGCGTGCACTAGTCGCACGTGGGTTGGTTTTTATATACACCTATTGGGATTGATTTCTTTTCGAGTATCACGTTTTATGATATATTATGTGTTATAGTAGCTGAGTAGGACTGGTATGAGAGATAATGCTTGAATATTTTTGCATATATCGATATTTACAGAAGAGGTTTTCAAAAGAGCTATACTCTATTATTTTCCTATGTGTCAATGAGCGACACAAGATTTTTGTAAAAGGAAAACCCTTCCAAATTATTTTCAAAAAGGCGGGACGTATATCTTAAGAAAAACACACATACATATAGACACATATATTTCTTCACAAATGAACGCCCGCTACTTTTACCGTAATATACGCATCATACAGTGATTTGAAAATGATTTTTCATGAATCATTTTTTTGTTACTTAGATGATTTTATTGTAGGGTTCCTAGGCATGCTAATGAAGTCTCACAAGGCATCAACCATGCCAATTTCAAATTTTACGGTGCCGAGAAACCCTAGACTAGATCGTTGACTAGAAATTTAGGCGATATACGAATCTAGTTAACAACTTAACTAAAGATAAGAAGCTACAACCTTTGTAGATCCGGATATCCACTTCCTTGGCTCCACGTAGGCGTTCTCTCGCTGTCCATCTCGAATCCCGGACTCAATCGTCGGCTTGATCGGAGAAATGGGCGGACTAGGTCGTCGGCTTCGTGCAGAAGATGATCTACGTCGAGGCATCACAAGTTCAAGCTCCGACTTCACAAATTTGTGAAACTTGTGAAGAAAATACCCAAAACAACTTGGCAAGAGGTAGAGGGTGAAGAAATAGGAGGTGGATTCACTTTAGAATTGGATTTCTCACTTTAGAACTCAAGTTGCCATTGATGGCATCAAGCTTTCTTTCTTGAAGAAGAAGATCAAGAAGAAGGAAATGTTATGATAAGTGTTTTAAAATGAAAAAGAAAATGAATACTTATCATAATCTTAACCATAGTTAAGTGTAGAGAATGAACTAGGGTTAGTTCAAATGGTTAGGGTTAAGCATGAGACAAGAATGGTGACTAAGTCAAAGCTTCATGAAGCTTCAATAAGAAACAAAAAAAGCCACCATTCTCATCTTTATCTTTTCCAAATAAATAAATGAACAAATAAATAAATAAATGAATATGCAAAACCCTAATCATCAAATTAATCATGGTTTAATTCTATACACTTAACTAAATGATCAAGTATCATCAAACATGATACAAATATGTGCACAAAAGTATATCACATATACTTCTTGCACATCAAGTGAGAAAATCCATATAAAGCGAACTAATACTAGCTAATGCAAAGTAATAAATCAAATATATAATTATACATTAAATCATTAAATCAACACTTGACTTAACGATCCGGTCATATCGCATATAACCGACTAGTATCCTATGTATCGGCTTATCGAATCAATCGTTGATTCAATATCTAGGTTATATCGAATATAACCAATCGATACATTCATCGCGAGAATGGAATACGGTATCACATACACGCATTATTCTCGGTCCTGCACATATCTCATATGCGCTCCTATTTCGTTTCGCTTGAGCCAGGAAACCTCTGTGTAGGACTCTAAAGACTCGTCAATACGCCGGTAGCAGATGATGATCATATCAAGCACCTACAAGCTGCAAGCGGTCTGCTAAACGTAACGGCCATCCGGGTATTGAGCGATCAGAAGATCGACGAGCTAGCCCGCTCACACTCCTGTGAATCCAACCAGTAACACTTACCGTACAGTCCGGTCTGTTCGTCTGATATGTCGCATATCAAGTCTAGGGGTGGTATACGTCAGACCCCAATAACCGATAAGTCGTGCCGATGTGAGGCTCATAACGGGTCGAGAAACTACTGGTAACACTTACCAGCAAATCTCTGATCAGCCCTGGCCAGGGACTTCCCTGTTACGGCCAATCGAGCACAGCGCAACATCAACCTCCAATACCGGGAGAGACGAAACCCCTCCTATCGCTCATTGTCTCCATATGACTCGGGAATGTGCCCAAAGACCACCGTTTTGCACGCCCTCATGGACGTGGTAAGGTGGAGATCAAAGCACAGTGGGAATCACACAAGACTCTATGACGATCTCGGGTCTACAGACTAACCTGTACAAGTGTCACCTGAGAACTGCCATCTGACGTGAGGTATAATACCATCTGGGAGTTCTCGGCGAGTCCGTCCCGTGTACCCAGTCTCCACTGAGCACTCGTATACCATCTCTGATGTCAAACACCAATGGATATGGGATCATCCATCACCCATCTCATGGGTCGAGAAGCGTATACGCTAGTCTACACTGGTATATCGATGCCCTGTCTCGATACACCCACGACTAGGGACCTTGAAGGATGTACTTATGGACTACCATGTCCCCATTAGTATGATCTGCATCATAGTCCTGGTAGTTAAGTACACATCCTAAGGGCTTTATCAACATGTAACTATAAGACAGTTTAAAGAGACAAGTGTACATGTTAAGATAAAGAGTAACCAGATAGCATACTATCATATCGAGCAAGAAAGTCATCTCTATATATGTCCAAGCATCCAATATAATATACATCATCTGTACAATACTGGCCTCTAGGGCATACATACAACTAACAATCTCCCACTTGCACTAGGGCCAGCTGCTGTAGTATCGTATACCGAGCATCCCGAAGAGTCTCTCAAACTGTATCTGGGGAATGGCCTTCGTGAGTGGATCCGCCGTGTTGTTCTTCGTGTCAACCCTCCTGACTTCGATCTCCCGGCGATCAACTATCTCCCGGATTAGGTGATACCGCCTCAGAATATGCCTGGATCGCTGATGGGACCTGGGTTCCTTGGCCAAAGCCACCGCTCCATTGTTATCGCAATACAAAGGTATTGGATGCTCAATGGATGGAACCACTCCAAGTTCAGTAATGAACTTCTTGATCCAGACAGCCTCTTTGGCAGCATCGTTGGCAGCGATGTATTCAGCCTCCATCGTCGAGTCTGCCACGGTTTCCTGCTTGGAACTCTTCCAGCTAACCGCCCCTCCGTAAAGGGTAATGATAAATCCCGACTGCGACTTAGAGTCGTCCTTATCACTCTGGAAGCTCGAATCGGTAAAGGACTCCACTTGGAGTTCTCCGTTACCATACACCAAGAGCATCTCTTTAGTCCTTCGTAAGTACTTGAGAATGCTCTTCACAGCTGTCCAGTGACTCTCTCCAGGATCAGCTTGATACCTGCTCACTACACTTAGTGAGTATGCTACATCGGGTCTGGTACATAGCATCGCATACATGATAGAGCCTACAGCCGAAGCATAGGGTATCCCTTGCATGCGAGCTCTCTCCAAATCAGTCTTGGGAGACATCTCTTTGGAGAGAGTGACTCCAGAGATCGTGGGCAAGTTCCCACGCTTGGAATCTTCCATACTAAACCTTTTTAGTATGGTGTCAATGTACCTGGATTGAGACAATCCCAATATCCGTTTGGATCTATCTCTATAGATCCTGATTCCCAATATGCAGGAGGCATCACCAAGATCTTTCATTGAGAATCTTTGTGATAAGAAGAGCTTGACCGATTGCAGCATAGGAATATCATTTCCTATCAAGAGTATGTCGTCCACGTACAATACGAGGAAGACAACCCTACTCTCTCCCACCTTCTTGTAGATACAAGGTTCATCTGGATTTTTGACGAAATCAAACTCTTTGATAACGACATCAAAGCAGATGTTCCAACTCCGCGATGCTTGTTTTAATCCATAAATGGATTTAAGCAGCTTGCACACCTTCCCGCTGCTCCCATTGTCTACGAAGCCCTCTGGCTGAGTCATGTACACGCACTCTTCTAAATCACCATTTAGAAAGGCGGTCTTAACATCCATTTGCCAGATTTCGTAATCATGATATGCAGCGATGGCAAGCATGATCCGGATGGATTTAAGCATAGCCACTGGAGAAAAGGTTTCGTCATAGTCCACACCTGGTCTTTGACGAAAACCCTTTGCTACAAGTCTAGCTTTGAAAGTCTCCACTTTCCCATCCACACCAAGTTTTTTCTTGAAGATCCACTTGCTCCCGATGGGTTTTACCCCTTCAGGAGCAACATCCAAAGTCCATACTTTGTTAGTGTACATGGATTCCATCTCGGACCGCATAGCATCCAGCCATTTCACTGAGTCCCTACTCGTGATGGCCTGCTCGAAGCTAGTTGGGTCATCATCCTCCATGATGCAATCCTCGCTTCCACCATAAATGAGAAAACCGTAGTATCTCTCAGGTGGACGAGATACCCTACTAGATCGGCGGAGAGGCTGGAGTTCGTCGAGTTCTACTGAATTCTCTGGTTCTACCAAGTTTTCTGTTTCAGTTTGTGTTGCTGGAACCTCTTCCAGTTCTACCTCAATGCTACTTGTCTGTTTCATAAGAAAAATCTTTTCTAAGAAAGTGGCATGTCGAGAAACAAACACTTTTTGTTCCTCGGAGTGGTAGAAGATATACCCTCGCGAATGTTTGGGATATCCAACAAACTTACATAGAACAGACCTTGCCTCGAGCTTGTCCGGATTTTGTGTTTTAACATAGGCCGGACAACCCCATATCTGAATGAAATTAAGACATGGTCTCTTGCCATTCCATATCTCATATGGAGTGGTAGGCACTGATTTGGTTGGAACTCTGTTCAATAGGTATGCAGCAGTCTCCAGTGCATATCCCCAGAAGGAAATAGGTAACTCAGCTGCACTCATCATAGAGCGCACCATATCTAATAGGGTGCGATTTCTCCGCTCCGATACACCGTTGTGCTGTGGTGTATAAGGAGGAGTAAGCTGAGAGAGAATCCCATTCTCTTTTAGATAATCTCTGAATTCGTTACTTAAGTATTCTCCTCCTCGATCAGATCGAAGGATCTTAATACTTTTGCCCGTTTGGTTCTCTACTTCTTGTTTATATTCTCTAAATTTCTCAAAAGCTTCTGATTTGTGTTTCATCAGGAACACATATCCGAATCTAGAGAGATCGTCAGTGAATGTAATGAAGTACGAAGAACCATCCCTGGCATGTGTAGACATGGGACTGCATACATCACTATGTATTAGTCCCAAGAGTTCGATAACTCTTTCTCCGTGTCCAGTAAACGGAGTTTTGGTCATCTTGCCTTTGAGACATGACTGGCAAGTGTCATAAGATGAAAATTCAAACGAATTTAAATATCCATCCTTATGCAACTTAGCTAGTCGTGTCGCATTGATGTGACCCAGTCTACAATGCCACAAGAAAGATTCGTTCAGTTCAGAACTCTTCCTTTTGTGTGTGTTTTGTAAATTGAGGACTGTATTTTGATTGAGAATGAATATGCCATTATACATCGAGCCTGATGCAATCAACTTTTGATCTAGGAATATGTTCATAACATTATCCTTTACTACAAAATTATATCCTGCTTTATTTAATAAAGAAACTGATATAATGTTGCACATCATGTTCGGTATATAATAGCATTCATTTAGAATCAATGTATCACCACTTGGTAATACTAGGTGATATTCGCCAACTGCTTTGGCTGCAACATTTGCCCCATTCCCAACTTGAACGGAATGATCACCTTTTCCCAGTTCTCTACCTTTCCGTAGCCCATGTAACATCTTACATATGTGGGATCCTGATCCGGTATCTAATACCCAGGACGTAGGGTGAACTAAGAAACAGTTCTCAATGACAAACACACCCGAAGATGATGCATCAACATGCATGTTCTCCATTTGGGAGGTGTGAGAATCCAGATAATCTCCTGTTTCCTGTTCATTCTTATAACACTTATAAGATAGAACGGGTTCAACGTTCCCCTGCACAGTATAACATGCGGGTTCGGTCAATACATCCATATTATTATCTTTGTTAGGGCATGAAATGGTCGCTACCTGGAGAGAGAGAGAAGAAAACACTTTAGCGTATGCTCGTGCAAGATCAGATTGGTTATTATCTTATCTAATCAGGATGGCTCCCACTGCTTTTTATCAAATCTTCCTTCAAACCCTAAAAGGAAAGACTAGCCGGGATTAATTACACACTACAAGATCGCTAATCTTTCAGCCAGGCCAGTGTCGGTACTTTGAGGGAGGTCCCCCGTGCTTTCGCACGAACCTAATTAATGTAAACCTCTTTTTCCCAGAGGCGTAACCCCGTTGACACCTTTCTAGACACCTACTCGATCAGCTAATTGCAATGTGTAAAACTCTCCCAGGAGTAACTCTTACTCGCAGTGGGTATCGGGATCCAACTATCTCATAGAAGGTATGCAATCTCATTGCAAATTTCAACACTTGAAATTCCCGATAATATTTTGCCCCTAGCGTCCTATGACCTTGACGGAGGCCAAACAACCCATAGTCCGCTAGTCAAGTTCAACCCGTCATTTCCTGATTGAATTAAACCCATCCGCATGACCCTTGATGGAGGCCAAACAACGCCGTACGAATACCCTAATCCAATCGCATCATATGCTAGCAGATAAGCACTAGTTAGCTACCGTACACTACGCCTTGACGGAGGCCAAACTACCGTAGCACGAATACTAACTAGTACTTATCTGAAATGACGGAGGGCTACGCAGGTTTTTCTGAAAACCATGAGCGTAATGAACTTGATATCGTTGTAGAATCAAATGAAGTTTTGAAATGGAGTGATTTTGAAGCTTTTCTAGTTTTGCTAAAGGGGTCACTCCCGGTGAAGGGATCGTCGGCCCTTTCCTCGTCGAATGAGGTGCGGGATATATCATATATATCACTGTGCAAAGCAAAAACTATAGAAGCAATCAAAAGTCAAACCGAGTGTGTAGCATCTGCCAGTTATTGCTAAAGGAGTCACTCCCGGTGAAGGGATTTCGGTCCTTTCCTCATCGAATAAGGTGCAGGGTATATCATAAATACCGCTATGCAAAGCAAGAACTGTAGCAACCTGTTTTGTTTAAAATTTGATTCTACAACATCTTAGGTTTCTTTTATTTCATAAATCACATTAATGAAGTCCCATCATTTAAATACCTAAACATCACAGATAGATATGATGTACACTTATGCCATCCGCATTCACCTCGATGTCCCCTCGTGCACCGTTAGGTTAGGTAACTAACGACAGAGCAGGGCAGGGCTAGTGCGGGTGCAAAACATAAGTAACGTCTATATAATATATCATATATACTATATAAAGTATCTATCATAGAACATCACATGATCACATCACAGATATCGCAGCAGAAGAAACATATGAAACATTGGATATACTAGGACGTCCGTGTTTTTAATACGAGCCAGTATAAAACACGGATTCCACGGTCGCGATGAATAGCCAAACCCACACCCCTAGACCCCTACGAGAGCGGCAAGCAACCCTACCAATTCTAGAGTTAGGAGACCCGGACTCGACCCCTCGTGTTGGTCTCCCACTGGACTCCAGAACCCGGTTACTTGTGCTCCCCTCCTTGGGTCTATCCTAGTGCGGAAAAGTAAATAATATACAAACGGTGACATCTTCCGCAACCTGAAAGTGCCCCAATAAAAGATTATTACATTCAAGTTTTTACATGAATGAAAATGAAAAACACTCATCTCACATAAAACCCCCCGGCTATTCAAACACGACGATCCAATATAACATATCCAGCAACACATAACATCACATGTCATCAACGTAAGTAAATATGCGCATCCCAATTGTCGTTGACATATAGCAACGAAACCGTCGATATCACATATTACACTTACGGTCACAGAAAAGAAAGTGTAAACCTACAACAGTTGGAATCCGCAACCTGCATAGACATCGCATGCCTAATCAAATGAATTCCTTAGACATCGCATGCCTAACAATTATAAACCCTGCATTTTAGTCTCATTATCGAAAACTCTTTTCAATATCAAGTCGGGCAATTCAACAAGATTCCCGACATCCTGATCGAATGCTCGTCGCAAACTTCAGTAGACGGCCGCACCCCCGACGCCGTCGACGAAGTGCACCAAGGCGGAACACCGCTACCGCGAGCACCCGAACGGATGCTTTCGGCGACGGGGTTCTCCTACAGTCACTTGGTCGGGGCTATGGAGCGAGGCTGTCTATTAAGTTTACCCGGCGAGTATTCGCGTACGCTACGTGATTGCGATGGACTTTTGATCACATCAAAAGTCCGTGGCAACCGATCAAGTGAGACTAAAGTGCTATGTTTATAACATCCATTCAGTTATCTCATAACTTATTGTGAATTCCAATTATTGTATCACATTCCGAATAAGATAGAAAATGTTAAACTTTCCGATCGAACAATCGAACACCCAAGTTTTCCCGAAACAGCTCAACTCATGAAATAAGTTCAAAGACATTCACTTCGTGCCTCAGTACCAACGGTCCAGCCGTAGAAGGGTCAAGCCAACGCCTCACATGTGGCACGCCGTACTGCCCCAAACCCTAAGGTTCAAAGGGCAGTTCAAGACGGTCACATAATCGAGTTAAGGTTTGTTGTTTTCTAGAGGGACCATCGCGTTACTTGCACTACTTAGAACGTCTTTAAACCACGGAAAAATCCAACACTTGGATATTTTCCGACAGGGGAAAAATTGGGTATTTATATCCGGTCGAACTTTTTAACATATTCAAAAATTATCCGGAAAGCCACACAGACAAAATTTGATAATCCGATCGAACATTCGAATCCCCAAAACAAGCCAGAAAATTCAACTCTTGAAAAAATATTAAAAATTCCCAGGAAAACCAGCACTTGAAACTAAGAATTATTGTGCAAAATACATTATATAATGAGGCCGTACGGCCGCGGAACCGCCGCACTAGCCATGCTAGTGCCGCGGAACCGCGGCGACTTTGTGGAATTGGGCCGTCGAATTTCACAGTATCTCTTAGATATCCCTGCTGATTTTTCTGCAAATTTTTAATATCGAAAAACTCCAGATTTTGGAAAAAGTCAGGAGAGCATGTTTGTGTTAGGGTTTCGGGTTCGTTCGGGTTTCAAACTTCGTCTACGCATCGCCTAAGGCTCTAGCTAGGCTCTGATACCACTGTAGGGTTCCTAGGCACGCTAATGAAGTCTCACAAGGCATCAACCATGCCAATTTCAAATTTTACGGTGCCGAGAAACCCTAGACTAGATCGTTGACTAGAAATTTAGGCGATATACGAATCTAGTTAACAACTTAACTAAAGATAAGAAGCTACAACCTTTGTAGATCTGGATATCCACTTCCTTGGCTCCACGTAGGCGTCCTCTCGCTGTCCATCTCGAATCCCGGACTCAATCGTCGGCTTGATCGGAGAAATGGGCGGACTAGGTCGTCGGCTTCGTGCCGAAGATGATCTACGTCGAGGAATCACAAGTTCAAGCTCCGACTTCACAAATTTGTGAAACTTGTGAAGAAAACACCCAAAACAACTTGGCAAGAGGTAGAGGGTGAAGAAATAGGAGGTGGGTTCACTTTAGAATTGGATTTCTCACTTTAGAACTCAAGTTGCCATTGATGGCATCAAGCTTTCTTTCTTGAAGAAGAAGATCAAGAAGAAGGAAATGTTATGATAAGTGTTTTAAAATGAAAAAGAAAATGAATACTTATCATAATCTTAACCATAGTTAAGTGTAGAGAATGAACTAGGGTTAGTTCAAATGGTTAGGGTTAAGCATGAGACAAGAATGATGACTAAGTTAAAGCTTCATGAAGCTTCAATAAGAAACAAAAAAGCCACCATTCTCATCTTTATCTTTTCCAAATAAATAAATGAACAAACAAATAAATAAATGAATATGCAAAACCCTAATCATCAAATTAATCATGGTTTAATTCTATACACTTAACTAAATGATCAAGTATCATCAAACATGATACAAATATGTGCATAAAAGTATATTACATATACTTCTTGCACATCAAGTGAGAAAATCCATATAAAGTGAACTAATACTAGCTAATGCAAAGTAATATATCAAATATATAATTATACATTAAATCATTAAATCAACACTTGACTTAACGATCCGGTCATATCGCATATAACCGACTAGTATCCTATGTATCGGCTTATCGAATCAATCATTGATTCGATATCTAGGTTATATCGAATATAACCAATCGATACATTCATCGCGAGAATGGAATACGGTATCACATACACGCATTATTCTCGGTCTTGCACATATCTCATATGCGCTCCTATTTCGTTTCGCTTGAGCCAGGAAACCTCTGTGTAGGACTCTAAAGACTCGTCAATACGCCGGTAGCAGATGATGATCATATCAAGCACCTACAAGCCGCAAGCGGTCTGCTAAACGTAATGGCCATCCGGGTATTGAGCGATCAGAAGATCGACGAGCTAGCCCGCTCACACTCCTGTGAATCCAACCAGTAACACTTACCGTACAGTCCGGTCTGTTCGTCTGATATGTCGCATATCAAGTCTAGGGGTGGTATACGTCAGACCCCAATAACCGATAAGTCGTGCCGATGTGAGGCTCATAACGGGTCGAGAAACTACTGGTAACACTTACCAGCAAATCTCTGATCAGCCCTGGCCAGGGACTTCCCTGTTACGGCCAATCGAGCACAGCGCAACATCAACCCCCAATACCGGGAGAGACGAAACCCCTCCTATCGCTCATTGCCTCCATGTGACTCGAGACTGTGCCCAAAGACCACCGTTTTGCATGCCCTCATGGACGTGGTAAGGTGGAGATCAAAGCACAGTGGGAATCACACAAGACTCTATGACGATCTCGGGTCTACAGACTAACCTGTACAAGTGTCACCTGAGAACTGCCATCTAACGTGAGGTATAATACCATCTGGGAGTTCTCGGCGAGTCTGTCCCGTGTACCCAGTCTCCACTGAGCACTCGTATACCATCTCTGATGTCAAACACCAATGGATATGGGATCATCCATCACCCATCTCATGGGTCGAGAAGCGTATACGCTAGTCTACACTGGTATATCGATGCCCTGTCTCGATACACCCATGACTAGGGACCTTGAAGGATGTACTTATGGACTACCATGTCCCCACTAGTATGATCTGCATCATAGTCCAGGTAGTCAAGTACACATCCTAAGGGCTTTATCAACATGTAACTATAAGACAGTTTAAAGAGACAAGTGTACATGTTAAGATAAAGAGTAACCAGATAGCATACTATCATATCGAGCAAGAAAGTCATCTCTATATATGTCCAAGCATCCAATATAATATACATCATCTGTACAATACTGGCCTCTAGGGCATAGATACAACTAACATTTATATGGATGCGTACTATATACATATTGTAGCCTTGACTATATTGTACTTGATTTAAACAGTAGATTTCTCAAATGGCATATTTCTTCATATCTTGTATGATTCGCATGACACTTGTCAGAATTTCGGTTATTTGAGTTTTGCACTTCTTTTCATGCGTACGTGTTGCGCTATAATATTTTTAGCTTGTCCATGATTTCGGAGCCCCGTTGATTTGATTTGATTTACTGAAATATTATAAGACTTTGGGTTTAAATTTAAATTCGGGAACCGAATTTATTTAAGAGGGGAAGATTGTAACATTTCAGAAGATGGAAAATATTATTTTGGAATTTAAATAATAATATAATGAGCTTTACGGATATTATACCGAGTATGGATTTATGTTTTTGTAAATTGGTATGGTTATATACCTCTATTTTGGAAAATAATTAAAAATTAAAAAGAATTATTAATTTTGAAAGCATTTAAATGGACTTTTCTTAAATTAGTATATAAAATATATCCATACAAAGTTTAATGTTAAAAATTTATTTGTGTTTTACCAATTATACTACACTAAACCATGCTTGATTTTTGTTAAACCATGCTTAGTGTGCATGACATGTTATTTACATGTTATATTTTCATTTTATTTTATGATGGTTTTACATTTACAAAACAAAAGAAAAGAAATGAAAAAGAGAATGAGAAGGAGAAATGGTGCCATTATTTTATAAGGTATGGGCATGAGAGAGAGTGTGTGTGAGGGTTTATGGCTAAGAACCATATCTTGTTCCTTCATCTCATTTTCCTCATTCTTCTTCTCACTACTACAATAAGGGGTTGCCCTACAGTTAAATGCATCCGTAGGGGCAACATTTTATTGCCCCTACGGATTACTCCGTAGGTCCCCATGGTTGTCCCTACAGTGCTCTTCGTTTTAATTTAAAAATATTAAAATGTAATTTGCCCTTTGGACCTACGGTGCCGCAAATGAAGGCCCTACGGTTAAGTCCATAAGGGCATATATATGGGTTATTAATAAAAAAAAGCACAGAAAAGTCTTCGTTACCAAAAATTCCTCTCTCTCACTCGATCTCCCATGCGCACCTCTCGTCGCCACCTCCCGCGCCTCGTCACCACCACCCTCCGCTCGCGGCCCGCCACCGCCCTCGATCTCCCAAAACTTCCTCGTCGCCACCGCCCGCGACTCGCCGCCGATTGCTTCATCGACCACCGGTCTCCTCCATCGTCGGCCTAGCTACAGGTTAGTAAATCTTAAATTTTTACTTCTAATAATGCTTTTATTTATAATTTTTATGATTAATGGGTTGCTACTTGGGCTAGGGTTCAGGGTTCGGTTAAGGTGAGGGTTAGAGTTAGTGTTCAATTTAGGGTAGGGTTAGGGTTAGGGTTCGGTTCAGTTAAGATTAGGGTTAGGGGTAGGGGTAGGGTTCGGTTCAGTTAGGGTTAGGGTTAAGGTTAATTAGTTGGGGTTAGGGTTAGGGTTAGGGTCAATTAGTTGGGGTTAGGGTTAATTAGTTAGGGTTAGGGTTAGGGTAATTAGGGTTAGGGTTAGGGTTGATTAGTTAGGGTTAGGGTTGGGGTTGGGGTTAGGGTTATGGTTAATTAGTTAGGGTTTAGGGTTAGGGTTTGGTTCAGGTTTAGGGTTAGAGGCTAGGGTTAATTTGGGTTAATTAGTGGGTAGGGTTAATTTGGGTTAATTAGTGATAATTTGAAAGGGTTAGGGTGTTGATTAGGGTTAATTAGGTTAATTTGGGTAAATTCGGTTAAGTTTGGGTTGATTAGGGTTAATTAGGTTAATTTGGGTAAATTGGGTTAAGTTTGGGTTAATTAGGGATAATTTGTGTTAGGGTAAAGATTATGGTTAATTGTGGTTAATTAGGTTAATTTGGGTTATTTAGGGTTAGGGTTTAGGGTGCACTAGTTCATTCAGTAGGATACTCGATAATAACATAAACGTACAACTTTACCGTAAACGCAAGAAAAATTTACCCTAAACTTGAAATTTCGAACCCTTAATAACGAAACGTAAACGTAAAACCTATTCATGTTAAATGTTCAAGTTAAAACCAATATATGATACTCGATGATAATATGAAACTTTCATATTCTCATCGATACTCATATATGAAATTCAAAGCGCCACTTAGTCCCCGTCTATCGGTTAACATACGTTCGATATTCGTCGTGACATAGAACTATACGAAGGTTGCTAAATATCGGACGATATAGCTCGGTAGTAACAACCGTCATGTAGTCTATATGACGAGAAGATTCAATCGTACGATAATCGATAGATTTGTCCCGTGTGGACAAGTTAGGAATGTATAAAGTAAACACCTGCATTCACTTGTGTTTTCATCCGTTTTGAGTTATTTCGTCGGTACTTTTCCGCTGGTTCTCCGTGTACAAAGATAGATTAGATGTTCATTTCAACGTTATTTCATTGCTTTGAAATGATTATCTATTCTATTACAGTGTACTCGGAGAACAGCGGGGATGTGCTGCCGAAATTTACTCGAAACGGTTGAAAGCACAAGCGATGGGTGTCTGCTCTATACATTCTTAATGGGATAGAAGTCTTACCCCCGACAGCCGAAACACACACATACAATACGAATACACAAAAAACGCACACACAGCACATACATATTAACAACCCTACACTTAAGCGAAATCATAAATTGAAACACACATATATAGAATACAACTCATACATAGGTATCCTCAAATCTAATTTTGATTATCGATAATTTATTCTTTTCAACGACAAACGCACACACAAAGTATATACACGGATTTTCTCCTTTGTCAGTAACCATCCCGTTCTTAGATTTCTCAATATAGTCATCATAACCTACAATTTATATGTCATACAGTCTAACATGGCCCATGAGTACATCAGAGTTAAGGACTGGATGTATGTGGATCGGCAACAACGTATGCAACCTAAGTTTGTTGCAGGAGTTGCTGCTTCTATTGAATTTGCACACGCATATAATAAGATCGTGATAGAGAAGATTCTTTGTCCGTGCGATAGATGTGGGAAAAAGTACTGGCAGAAGGTAGAATTTGTAGAGCTTCATAGCATTAAACATGGTTTTACTAGACTGTTCCCGCCAAAATCTCCGGCCAAGAGCTATTTGTTCCTGTTTACACCGGTTTAAGTTTCTTTTACAGATATGTGTGAAATCAGGCTCATTCATATACGCACGTGCACACATCAGAGAAAGATCAGGTGTTAGAAAGAGAGCACTTGGTGGTCAACGACAAAAAGAAAGCATTTAGTTGAACATTCTATTCTACAGGAAATAGATCACCAAACATGGGATCGAAAGTATAGAGATTCACAAAACTATGGATAAAATTATCTAACTCCCTCTCTGCCTTCTCTACCATGTCAAAGCGGCGATCTTCATGAACAGTCGCTTCCCATCGGTCAGCACCGTGCCCATCAGCGAAGGCAGACATGACGGCCCGCTGAGCCCGTATCTGGCTTAGCGGCTGAATAGAGCGATCCCTCAGAGCTGTGCTAATCAAAAGTGCCTCATGAAAGCACTCGATCTTGTCCTCTGCGGCGTCGAGCATTACCGGAGTCATCTCTGCTGGATGAGGAGGGATGTCATCGAGCACGGACAAGAAGACCGTCCGAAGCCAAATGGAGCCGATGGGGAGAGGAGATCCTGTACGAGTCACGAGCTCGTACAACACAGTATCGCATTGGTCATCCGTAAGAGCAGGATTCACCAAGCGTGCAACAAAACGAGGAACGATTTTCTCAATAGGCACCTCCCATGGTTGCCGGCGAGCATGTGGACAATTACAAGCCACAGCTCTTCTCTGTTAAAATAATTCTCTGAAAGTGAGAGAGAAGAGTAGCATTGCTTCAAATTATAAAGAGAGATATTTAAGACTAGGCACTGAAAATTTTGTGCATGATAGAACTATTTACAAGCTCTGTTAAGAGAATGCATTGGGAAAGAGAAGTTTGACTCAGGAAAAGCAATGGGAAAAGCCCCCAAATGGAGCATCACGTGCCCACACGTGATAGGCACTGCGCTTGACAAAACAAGGCTAAAACTGAACCTCACGTGTAGACACGTGGCCTCTATATACAAAGTATATAGGTGCCTTCTTAAAACAAACAATTGGCCAGAAAAAGTCACGTGATAGCACGTGACGATCTTTGATGGGCTTAACTTCGTGGGGTCACGTGCTACGCGTGATGTGCTCCTATACCTTCTGAACCAATAGAACTAAAATTCTAATAAAATGGATCAAACCCCTATTTGGAAAATATTTCCTTAGATCTTTCTAAACAAGAAAGATTGCGCTCTGTAAAGCAGAGCGCCGTTGGATTAAAAATCCAATGATGATTAAAAATCACCAATTTTGCAGAAGAAGATTCTGTATAGGGAAATATTTTTCTAATCTTGTGAGAAATATCTTCTGTAAAACAGAAGTCCTTTGATTAAAAATCCAACGGTGAATAAAATTCACCGATTGATCTAAAAGATCATTTTGGTTGATTATAAAATCAATCAAAATCTCTCAATAAGAGATTTGCTGAACAAATTGATTCTTTTCTTTCTCTTATAAATACGGGCCAAGAGACAACAAATAAAGGGATATACAGAAAGGAGAGAGAGAAACCCCCTCGGAAGCTTAAAAGAAAAGAGAATTTAATTCTCCAGAGAGAAGAAGATCTCTTAAAAAGAGAAAAAGAAACTCTCGGTAAGAGACGGAATAAAACACAGAGAATATCTCATCTCTTTTTCACCTCCATAAGAGTTTAACTCATCTAAAAAGAACTTAATTCTTTCTCTGGTTGAGATCTGCAGAAGCAGATCTCCCTATAAGTTGAGAATTTAATTCTCATCGGGGAGATTCTGCCATGCAGATCCAAAATCTAGGGGAAGACCTAAGTTCAGAGAATTTAATTCTCCCAAAAAAGTATATAGGAATTTAATTTCTCTGATAAAACAAGGGTTTAACCCTTCGTATAAGAACTTGGTTCTTCTTTATAGTGAAAGATCTGCAGAAGCATATCTCCCTATAAGTTGAGAATTCAATTCTCATAGGGGAGATTCTACCATGCAGATCCCAAACCTAAGAGGAAAACTAAGACCTAAGAATTTAATTCTTATGAAATAATAGGATTGAGAATCTCGAAACTCAGAATCTCCATGCACATAAAAATATTGGTACCCAACATGATAACGGACGATCACGTGCTCCTATATGAGCACCCTTGATGAACAAAAGAGGACAACCGAGATCAGATCACGTGCTCCCACGTGACCCCCAAATAGTGCATAGCACTTATAAAGAAAAAAAGGGAATGAATCAAGGGCAATTTTCCATTTTTTTGGGGCGCCTCACGTGATCTCACGTGACTCAATAGCACTTAGCGCTCAGAAAAGAACAAGGGAGTAAACCCAAAGAAACAGCGCCTCAAATTTTTAGTATTTAACACTATTTCAAGTGCCACACGTGGCCTCACGTGAGCACCACAAATTTTTAGTGTTTAACATTACTTCAAGCGCCTCAAGTGGGAACACGTGAGCGGTGAGCATATACTAGTGTTTAACACTATGAAAGGCCAATATTAGCCAAACTCAGACCAAATCTCCCGAGGACCATCGATTGAGCCCCTCATGCTCAGGGTCTCTAAAACCGATCTCAGTCTCAAAGATAGCTAATGGGCTCTTAACAGATGGCATCTAAAATGATTTTCATCCCATTCCCCCTCAGTCGGGACATTGGTTCAAGGGTACATCTCTCCACACCTCTGATACATGTCGTTGTAATTCTTCAACGTCTTCAGAGAGGTGGAGAGTCCCAATAACCAATAACGTTTGCTGCATCCCCAAACGGGTAAACCAAAACCTTACAGACTATGATGTCCTTAAACCTAATAGACCGCAACGTCCCTAAACTAAACTCTATGGACTATGAGGTCCTTAAACTCATGGACTACGATGTCCTTAAAACCAATGGACTGCAACGTCCCTAAACTAAACTCTATGAACTATGAGATCCTTAAACTCATGGACTAGGATGTCCTTAAACCCAATGGACCGCAACGTCCCTAAACTAAACTCTATGGACTATGTTGTCCTTAAACTCCATTGAATACGATGTCCTTAAACCCAATGGACCGCAATGTCTCTAAACTAAACTCTATGGACTATGATGTCCTTAAACTCATGGACTACGATGTCCTTAAACCCAACGGACCGCAATGTCCTTATAAACTAAAGAAAATCATGTTGAGTAAATCTTAGTCTAAAATTAGACTAACGTATCCTCAACAAACGTTTGAGTTGATCTTAATCTAAAACAAGATTAACGATCCTTAAACCAACCCAAACCCAAATCTAAGAAAATACGGATTTGGACTAATCCACGCCCTACGGACGACAACATAAATTACTCTCCGTATACAATCCACGGGCAACTAAAAATAAAACAAACACATACGACACGAAGTGAATATCTGGAGAAGGAGAAAGTGGTTACCGCTATGCGATAGCGTAATTAATTGCAGGGGCTTGAGCCTGTAGGGAAAAGCGTCCCCACAATCAAAACCCCATCATACACGAGGGGGAATCTAACGAAGTCTGCTACAACGGTCGCATCTGTCTAAACCTCCGATATACGGTGCCATAAATCAACATGGCATTTTCGGAGAGGTGGACAGATAAAACCAAATAGCATCTGCCCCCAAATTCAGGCAAGACGTTTTTCTTCCCGGTTTTCGGCGACGAACAGATTCTGGCACACTCGGTGGGACCTTTTCCTCTTTCCACTCCACACTTCATGTGTCGTGTTCGCGAACAAATCACGGTTTAATATGGTTACCCCTGGATTCGAGGTACTAAGATTTGGTGTCTTGCTCAGTGCAGAAGAGAAAATGGCTTCTAACTGCACCAACTGTAACAGCAACTCTCACTCCGTCCTCGCTGGAGGAGTGACCTATGGGCCCCAAGCGGCCTCCATCTTCACCATGCCAGTGGAATAGGTGACTCAGGCCACCACTGGATTGTTCTTTGGGACCATGATCCCACCGTCAACCATGATCCCACCGTCAAGCTTCAGCGTCCCAATGCCGTCACAGGAAGCTCCGAAGAAGTCGGTCTTCGATCGGCTTACAACTACCATGGCCCCTCTCAACGGGCCGTCCAATTCCAAGTCTACCGCATCAGTCTTCGACAGGCTGAGCCTGAGCTTCAGTAGGCTTATAAAGAAGCCTGCAATACCTGAAGGAGTTATCCCGAAGAGGATAGCCATTCTAACTCCAATGGACGAAGTCGTCAAAAGGGATTCTCTTGCTAAGGGATCGTTCTTCGCAAGACTGGCCGTTCCAACTCCTGCTACAGGCAGGGTCGTTAAAGATTCTTCCCCTGCCCAAGGGTCAGTCTTCGATAGGTTGGACGTTTCTTCTCAGCGGACATCTGTCTTCGATAGGCTGGCACCAATGGCAACCCTTCACCAGACCAGGAGGAATGATGGAGCTACCCCCGTAACTGAGCCAATACCATCTGCAAGACGTGCTCGACGTCGCCATTGGTGCCGAGTGAGGAAAGCTAGGGGCAGCTCTCCTTCTGGATTAACTCCACCAACTCCGGTGGTGGGAATTGATGTTCCTGTTCCAACAAGGAACAACTTTGAGCCGCTCAGGAGGGTGTGCAAGAACTCTCCAACTGTCGTGCTGAAAAATTCTCCTCCGCCTGCTGAAAACATCAGAAAGGTGAAGCCGGAACAACCCCCTCAGCGGCTGTCCACTAAAATCCACAGGGTCTGACGAAGAGTCCAAGACTCTGTGATAGACAAAGACTACTCTCGCTAACAGAAGAAAATGAAAGTTCGGCAAGAAGAGGACCATCCCGCAGTCGTACAACGAAAAATATCATCTGCGACAACTCCCTCAACTTCGACCGCCCATAAAAGGAGAAGACCGGAGAATATCCTTGTGTCTGCGACAAATCTGAAGGGTGCTGAATCCAAACGCCCCAACTCTGAGGGCATGGTAGTGCACACCATCTACATGGCTTCCGGGAAGGAGGATAGCCGTATCTATATGGGTCATTGACCACTCACCCGATTTGTGACAAAGGCTCAGGAGCAACAACAGCAGAAGCTCCAGGAGATGATGACAAAGATGGTCGCGCTCACTGGGCTGAAAGAAAGCCCGGAGATGTCATTGGAGCAGCGCCAGGAACAGGAAACTGACGCCGAGTTCCTCCGAAGAATGCTCAAGAAGAAGGACAAAGCGGCCGCGGAACAAGCGGCTAAGATAAAGCAAATGGCGCTTCTGTTCCAAGATATGGTCGGGATGATGATACAGCCGGATCCTCCAGCTGAAGTCCCTCCAATAATCCTTGAAGACAACAGTGGGAAGACATCAAACCCTCTTCCGGCTCTATCAGCGGCCAAGGAAGAGACCATCACCAAAGCCGCCCTTGACGACTATATAGCTCAACAGATACGAGCGCATCAGGCGAGCGAAGCGGCCGGCCAAATCGTCAAGACTGGACGATCCTATCCAGGTTGGTACGATCAAAAAAAGTACCTGCCAGGATATACGATCCCTAAATTCCATGTGTATAAAGGGACGAGTAATCCACATCAGCATGTTGCTCAATTCAGGGTTCTGTGCGGTAATACTGGAGTGACGACAAACTGCTGCTTCGCCAGTTTGTTGGCAGCTTATCAAAGACAGTATTCGAATGGTACTCTGAGCTCCCGAATGACTCTGTCAAGACATTTGCAGAAATGGAGCTACTGTTTACACAAAGATTCACGAGCGCTAGCGAACGCACCCCAATTAGGGCGTTAATCAACGCCAGAGTGAAGCCGGGAGAGACATGGGTTCAGTATGCAATTCGATTGCGGAACCTATGGTCAAGATGCGAACAACGCATAGAAGAAGCTCCTGCCGTGGGCATGTTCGTAGGGACCTTGGATCCACAAGCAACCATTTCCCAATTCATGATGTTCTTCAAGCCGACCACTTTTCAGGCCCTGATCGACAAGCTGGCCCAAATTGACCAGATGGTCCATAGACCGTCCTCCTCAAAGATGGATCCTCGGAATGAAAAGGGGAAAGGGAAAACGACCTTCATCGCCAATGCTCAGCAAAAACCGAGTGGCCCAAAACCGGTCGCTCACCAAAACGATAAACAACGATCACTTGGAGAAAAGATGAGACACCCTTATTCGTTCCCTCGGGATAAGACGAAGAGATTATTCGAGATAGCGCCGCGCAACAGGCTCATCACTCTGCCAGAGCCGAGACGCCCAACGCAATCAGGCGACGTTAACAGCCCCAATTACTATCCTTACCACCGGATATTGGGTCACCCAATAGAAGATTGTTACATCTTCAAAAGTTGGATCGAAGACCAGTACCAACAGGGCAAGTTCGCGCTGTCCGAAAACTGGAGGGTGAACCCGCCACAACCGCATGCTCCTAAAAAGGTGGACATGCCGGGGGCATCATGCTCACTTATAGAGGAAGCCCTATAGGAGGTGACCCTTTCAGCTAAGACTAAAAGAATTCTGAAGGACCTTCAAGCATGCCTGGTAATTAGGTGGAAGAGCCCACTGGAGCCTGAGATTATTGAAGGGATGCTGAAACCGCGCCCAACACTGAAAGTTGGTGATGGTAGACAGAACCTTCGGGCCAAGCCTCTGAAGTCTTTAAAGAAAAAGAAGAAGGCCAAGAAGCCCATCCAACCCGACGACAACCGTACAAGTTTGAAGAAATACATCGATGCACTGGAAGAATATAACCAGAAGGCACGGACCCCAATTACATTGGACGAATTCTTCAAGCATGTTCTCGAGAATGAAGACGATAACGCTGATGAATGAGACGATTCTTCAGAAGAACCCGAGGATTATGTGGCGAGCTGCCACATGATCTCTCACTCATTAATAGATGATAAAGAAGCTCCTGATGCAGAGAAACTGGGGGCGGATCCAGAACCGGAACTCTTGGAACCATCAGACGAGATGATTGATATGTTGCTGAACAAAGCCCATCAGAGGAGCAAAGCTGATCCAGAGCGCGAAATGGCCATATTCGAAAAAGCCAAACGTCGGCGACATGGTGAAAAGGTTGAAGCACTCCAACTAGATCGAACTACGCCCACAGCAGACAGAAGCAGGTTTAAGACGAGGAAACGGTTCGCTAAGGCCCTATCGATGGGAATGAAGCTGCTACCTTTTAAAGAAAATACTCCTGGCAGTATACACCTTGACGAAGCGGATAGGCATCCTAGCTACTGCTTATACCATCGGAAGATCACACACCCTACCGAAGAGTGTAACGCTTTCAAAAACTGGTGGCAAGGATACGTTGCCCACCGACAACACGTCAAGCGATTGAAGCGCAAGGCTCGTCGGGAACAGAAAAACACAACATATGAGCGCAAAAGAACTGCCGACAACTGTCACATGGTTGATTCTGGGGGATCGCAAGTTCTCACCTTCGGAAGCGATTCTGACGAAGAAATGGCCCTTGACCCCCTCTTTAAGAAATCCACCTCAGGAAAAGAGGAGGAGATAAAGAACTGCAAGAACATTCAGCTGCGTAATCGTACGTTTCCTGAAAAGAATCTCGGACCTACAAACAAGGGATCGAACAAAAAAGATAAGGGGAAGGAAAAAGTCCTTGAAGAGATTGCCCTTGATGATGGGGTCGTCAAAGAGCTCGTGGCCAAGGACCCACCTAAGAAAAGCAAGGTGGATTACAATATCCTAGTGCATTTGAGAAAGATACCTCACAACTAAGCATACTGGACTCCCTCTTTCTGTCTAAAGAAGCACGGGATTCCTTGGTCAAGGCGTTACAAGAGCCCGATCAGTTTCCGGCCTTCATCGTAAAGAAGAAAATGCAAGATGAGCTGGCAGAAGTCCACACGGCTAACATTACATTTAACGACAAGGATCTTCTCCTTAGTACGTGCGACCACAACCGTCCTTTATATGTCACTGGATACTGCCATAACATCAAAATTGGGAAAATACTTGTTGACAACGGGTCCTCTGTCAACCTTCTCAATGTGCGGATGCTAAAAAAATCTGCATGAGCGTTTAGCACATAGCCCGAGATAAAATCACTATCTCTGGATTTGATTCGCAGTTGTCGCAAATGCTCGGGTCCGTGATACTGACATTGCGCTTTGGGCTTCTCATCACAAACATCAAATTTCATGTCATCGACGCTAGGACTTGCTACAACGCTCTACTTGGTTGGCCTTGGTTACACGAATATAACATTATCCCTTCTACATAACACCAGTGTATGAAGTATTTCAAAGACGACCTCGAGTACACCGTTACGGGAGAGCTAAACCCATTCTTTGTGAACGAAGTCCGAAAATATGAAGACGCCAAGTGCTTCCCGCCAGACTTCGAAGACATGGAGAAGTGTCATAAGCCGGAGCTTAAAAAGAAGCCCGTCACTCCCATTCCTACCTTTGGAAGCGATACCGAAGAGGATGAAGAAATAGTCTACTCAGGACAACCTCATAAGCGGAACCATCCGCTCTGATTTTGGTCTTTGGCAGCGACTCCGAAGATGAAACCAACGCTGTATTCTCCGTCCGTCCATCAACGCGGGCCCTCACTGGAGGTAATCAGAGTTTGCAGATCGCCATAGTTCCATAACAGCACTACAGAGAGCTTGATGTGCTTGAGACATATAGTGTGCAAGAGCTGCAGACATTCTACGTCCCTCCCAGGCGAAGAGGTGAAAAGGCGATCCTATTCTATCGATCCACGGAGACTAAAGTCGAAAGAGAAGTCTAGCACGGTGCTGATCCTGCACTCTGTAGGGTTCCTAGGCACTCGAATGGAGTCTCACAAGTGATCAAACATGCACAAATCAAATTTTACGGGTGCCTACAAACCCTAATACGGATCGTCAACTAGATATATAGGCGATGCAAGCAAGTAAACGGAAATATAGCTAAAGGGAAGGGGCTACAACCTTTGTAGATCCGGTCCTCCACCTCCTAGGCTCCGTGATGAAGTCCTCTCCGCTGTCCAAATCGAACCATGACTCTCACGGTGGTTTCATCAGAGAAAAAGGCGGGCTAGGTCGTCGACAACGTGCCGAAGATGATCTACGTCGAGGCATCACTAGATCAAGCTCCACCTTCACCAAGCCATGAAAACTTATGAAGGAAACACCCTATACTACTTGGCAAGAGGTAGAGGATGAAGAAATAGGAAGTGGGTTCACTTTAGAATTGGATTTCTCACACTTTTTCATCACTTGCCATTGATGTAGCAAGCTTTCTTCATGGAAGAAGAAGATGAAGAAGAAGAAGAAGATATGATAAGTCTTAAAGAAAAATGAAAAAGAATTAATTCTTATCATCTTCTAACCTTAGTTAAGTGTAGAGAATGAATTAGGGTTAGTTTAAATGGTTAGGGTTAAGTATAAGACAAGAAAGGAGACTAAGTCAAAACTTCATGAATGTTCAACTAAAAACAAAACAAGTAACCATTCATTTATCCTTTTCATTTTCCAAAATGAATAAATAAATAAGATAAATGAATAAGTAATTAAGTAAACAAAACCCTAATCATTAACTTAACCATAGTTTAATTCTTTACACTTAACCAAATAAGCATGTATCATCAAACATGATACAATCATGTGCACAAAAGTATATCACATATACAACTTGAGCAATTCAAGTGAGAAAATCCTTTTTAAAGTGAACCAATACTAGTTAATGCAAAGTAATATATCAAATATATATAATTATGCATTAAATCATTAAATCAACACTTGATTCAATGATCCGGTCATGTCGCATATAACCGACTAGTATTCAATGTATCGGCTTCTCGAATCAATCCTTGATTCGATAACCAGGTTATATCGCATATAACCAATCGATAAATTCGTCGCGAGAATGGAATACGGTATCACATACACGATTTATTCTCGGTCCTGCACATATCTCATATGCGCTCCTATTTCGTTTCGCTTGAGCCAGGAAACCTCTGTGTAGGACTCTAAAGACTCGTCAATACGCCGGTAGTAGGTGATGATCATATCAAACACCCACAAGCCGCAAGCGGTCTGCTAAACGTAACGGCCACCCGGGTATTGAGCGATCAGAAGATCGACGAGCAAGCCCTCTCACACTCCTATGAATCCAACCAGTAACACTTACCGTACAGTCCGGTCTGTTCGTCTGATATGTCGCATATCTCGCCTAGGGGTGGTAAACGTCAGACCCCAATAGCTTGATAAGTCATGCCGACGTGAAGTCCATGACATGTGTGAAACTACTGATAACACTTACCAGTAGGTCACTGCAACCCTGGCCAGGGATTTCCTGTTATGGCCAGTCGAGCATATCGCAACATCAACCCCCAATACCGGGAGAGACGAATCCCCTCCTATCGCTCATTGCCTCCATGTGAATCGGGACTGTACCCAAAAACCACCTGTTTGCACAACTCAGTAGAGCCGTGGTAGGGTGGAAATCAAAGCACAGTGGGAGACACACAAGACTCTATGACGATCTCGGGTCAACAGACTAAGCTGTACCAGTGTCACCAGAGAACTGCCATCTGACGTGAGGTATAATACCATCTGGGAGTTCTCGGCGAGTCCGTTCAGTGTACCCAGTCTCCACTGAGCACCCGCATACCATCTCCGATGTCAAACACCAATGGATATGGGATCATCCATCGCCCATCACATGGGTCGAGAAGATATACGCTAGTCTACTCTGGAATATCGATGCCCCGTCTCGATATTCCCACGACTAGGAACAATGAAGGATGTACTCATTGACTACCCAGGCCCCACTAGTATGATCTACATCATAGTCCTGGAAGTCGAGTACACATCCTAAGGGCTTTATCAACATGTAATCAGACAGACAGAAAGTATACATATTAAGATAAAGAGCAACCAGATAGCATACTATCATGTCGAGCAAGAAAGTCCTACCTATATATGTCCCAGCATCCACTACAATATACATCCAATGTACAGTAATGGCCTCTAGGGCATACATATAACTAACACGCTCGACAGGCTCCAGCCCTTTCGTCTGTCTAGGTATTACACCGAGGGGTTGAAAAAGTTATTAAGATGCCAAGGCGTATCATTCAAACAAACTCCTCGACAAGCTCAGTTCTACAACAGGGTTTGGAACGTCCCCGGAACGCAGCGAAAATTGCCCAACGGAAAAATGGAAACGATTGGGCTTGGATATGTCCAGCCCAAGAAATAGGAGCAATTCCATGACTGCTATTTCATAAAGGACCTTGATGAAGAAAAGGATGCTCTTTTAAAAGACACCGATGTTGAACTAGAACGAGGTCCTGCCATAAAAGTGCCGAGTCCGTCATTTAAAGAACAGATTGACAAGCTAATAAGAGAAGCAAGTCAAAGGGTTCGGAATGACCATAGTCGCGAAATGACCATTTACGAAAAGGCCAAGACGCAACGCCTCCTTTGGCAGGCCACAGAGGATGACGATGCCCTTCACCATCAGCCCGCTATGCATTCCTAAGACGAGAAAAAGGCCCGACGCATAGATAAAAACAAGTTAAAGAAAGGAAAAAATGTTCGACAGCGGCAAAACGGATCTAAAAGGCTACGTGATCAAGAAAAGGTCAGCCGGAATTCGTCTCTAACGAAAAATATGGGTCGAGCATATTCCTTCCCTCAAGAAAAGACAAGGAGGATCTTCGACCTCGTCGTGAAACATCAAATGATTACGCTCCCAGAGTCCAAGCACCCCAATCAAGCAAGAGAAGTTCATCATCCGGATTATTGTTCCTATCACCGAGCGATAGGACATCCTCTTGAAGACTGCTTTACCTTCAAAAACTGGGTTGAAGACCAATATTAACTCGGAAGATTCGCTTTATCCAACAGTTGGAGGGTAGCCCCACCGCAAAGGCATATACCAAAAGCAACGTATATGGCGAGAGTAGAACCAGATCAACATCGGTCTTGGAAACGATCTCGTACCTGTCACGTGATAACACTGTCAGAAGAAGGAGTGCCCGAGAATATGGATGGCCTCTCCTGGTGCTTCGAAAATGAGGATGAAGAGGAATTTATCTCAGAGTTTCCAACAGCGCCAAAAAAGTTAGAAGAAGAATACATACTACGGCGGACAACCTAAGGAAAATCGACTTGGGGACAGCAAATGACCCACGGCCTACGTTCGTCAGCGAGCTGTTGTCTAAAGAATAGGTGGCTATGCTAAAAGACGTGCTCATGCAGTATAGGGACTGCTTCGCATGGAATTATTCCGAGATGCTAGGGCTAAATCCGGAAATAGCTGTGCATAAATTGGCGATATCTCCGGACGTCAAGCAAGTCAAACAGGTACCAAGAAGAATGCGGCTCGAACTTGAAATGAGCATCAACGCCGAAGTCAAGAAGATAATCGACTCTAGTTTCATCCAAGAAGTTCAATACCCTGACTGGATCGCCAACATTGTCCCAGTGATGAAGAAAAATGGGACGGTGCGCATCTGCGTGGACTTTCGGGATCTCAATAAAACCTGTCCGAAGGATGATTTTCCCGTACCGGTTACCGAGCTGATGATAGACAAAACGTCCACTCATGAAATATTCTCCTTCATGGACATCTCATCAGGGTACAATCAAATAAAGATGCATCCCGAAGACTAGAAGCATACCGCTTTCCGGACTCCTCTGGGCATATTCTGCTACAAAGTGATGCCTTTCGGTCTGAAGAACGCCGGCGCTACCTATCAGAAGGCCATGACGAAAATTTTCGATGACCTTATACATGAAATCATCGAATGCTATATCGATGATCTCGTGGTGAAAAGAAAATCACACGAGGAGCATTAGGAGCATCTGAAGATAGTGTTTCAACGTCTTCGGAAATACATTCTGAAGATGAACCCTCTCAAATGCGCGTTCGGAGTTTCCTCGGGCAAATTCTTAGGATTCATCATACGACACAAGGGCATCGAAATAGACCCGTCAAAGATCAAGGCGATTATGGAAATGCCTCCGCCAAGAACTCTCAAGAAACTGCGGTCTCTACAATGAAAGCTCGCGTATATCCGGCGGTTCATAGCCAATCTCTCCGGCAAATGCCGCCCGTACAGCCATTTAATGAAGAAGGGAACACCGTTCGTCTGGGATCGCAAATGCCAAAGCGCACTGGATGAAATCAAGCAATACCTGCAGAATCCGCCGGTACTGACCGCTCCGGTCAAGGGAAAGCCCCTCATCCTGTACACAACCACCCTTGAAGGTTCCTTAGACGCGCTATGGGCACAGGAGAACGACCAAGGGAAAGAGAGAGCCCTCTACTATCTAAGTCGAGTTCTCCTAAGGGTAGAAAAGAACTACTCCCTATTGAAAAACACTTCCTGGCATTAATCTTTGCTATAACAAAGCTAAGACACTATGCGTTGGCGCATGAGGTCCATCTCATATCAAAGGTGGATCATCTCAACTATTTGATGTCAAGAGCCATACTAACGTGGCGGCTCGCTAAATGGGCCCTACTCTTAATGGAATTTTCGATAACATACCGACCTCTCAAGGCGGTGAAAGGCCAGGCCATCGCTGACTTCCTCGCTGAACATCCGATACCTGCCGATTCACCCCTAAATTGCGAATTACCAGACGAGCACGCGTTTGACACGATCGACAGGGAGAGAGGAGGGAGTGATACCCGATGGGAACTCTACTTCGATGGAGCATCTTCTATGAAGAAGAGAAAGCACACCATCCCTATAATCAAATCTGGGGTAGGCCTTATCTTCGTGACTCCACAAGGAGGGATAATGCGCTTTGCCTTTTCCCTAACAGAGCCAACGACAAACAATGAAGCAAAATATGAGGCTTTGATAGTAGGTCTTGAGATCGCTGTCGACATGGGAATCGAAAATCTCCTCATATACGGAGACTCCCAGCTGGTCGTTGGTCAAGTAAACGGCGACTATCAAATGTGCAAACTAGAGTTGGTAAAATACGGCGGGAGAGTGCAAAAAATGCTAACTCAAATCCCCTCCTACATTCTAGAAAGCATACCGCATGCAAAAAATAGCAAAGCGGATGCGTTATCCAAACTCGCTAAAGAACTGGCTGACGAAAACCTCGATGACGTGAGGGTCGTTGTACAAAGCCGTCGGGTTCTTGCACCAGCAGAAATATCTCTGGAGTCGTTTAAAGAAAAGGAAGGACCAAGCAAACGGCCCTACAAATAGAGGACTAAGAAAAGGTTAAGGGTTGGAGAGAAGTCTTTATAGACTACTTCAAATCCCTTCGAACACCTGAAGATGCATCCTCAAGACATCAGCTCATGAAACGAGCTTTGTATTTCGCCTTCGTCAATGATACTCTATATAAGAGATCGTTCGACTCTCTATGGTTGAGATGCCTGGGGCCAGAAGAAGCAAGGAGAGTCGTCCAAGACACTCATTACGGACTCTGCGGTTCTCATCAAGTCGGGCCAAAGATGAAGCTGAAGATCAAAAGAATGGGCTACTATTGGCCCACGATGATTCAGGACTGCTTCGAATACGCGAGGCAGTGCCACTCATGCCAAATCTATGGAGACTTCATCCTCCAGCATTCAAACCTGCTACACCCAATAGTGTCTAGCTGGCCATTCGAAATGTGGGGAACTGACATAATTAGGCCCATCGAACCAGCGTCATCCAGAGGACATCGGTTCATATTGGCGACAACCGATTATTTCTCTAAGTGGGCAGAAGCAGTACCGCTAAAAGAAGTGAAGACGGAGAATATTCTCCATTTCTTCAAGACACACGTCATCTATCGGTTCGGCATTCCGTGACGGATTATCTCCGATAACGGGCCAGCCTACAGAAGTCACATAATTAGCCGCTTCGCACAACAACAAAATATAGACTGGAGATACTCTTCGGTCTATAATCCCCAAGCTAACGGATTAGCTGAGGCTTTCAACAAGACCTTAACGAAGATCATAAAGAAGACGATGTCCAAAAATAAGAAGGTCACGAGAGACTGCATGAAGCTCTCTGGGCGTATCGAACCACGTTCAAAACGGCCACAACACAACGCCATTCGCATTGGTATTCGGCACAGAAGCGGTACTTCCCCTTGAAATAGAGCTACCCTCTCTATGAGTGGCGGTTCATTACGAGCTAACAGATGAAGAGAATGCTCATCTTTGACTTGAGGAGCTCGATGCCCTTGATGAAACTCGTCTCATGGCGCAGCAAAATCTAGAAGCTTACAAAGCAAGGATGGCGCGCTCATACAAATGGTTGACTAGGCCGAGAACATTCCGCCAAGGCGAACTCATGCTAGTGGTCAAGAGACCTATGATCCCCAATCATGCCAAACGGGGGAAATTCGAGCCGAACTATGAGGGCCCGTACATCATAGACAAAGTCTACCAAGGTGGTGCTTACTTGCTCATGGATATGCATAGTGAAAGACCCTTCAGGCCAATAAACGGCCGGTTCCTAAAAAATATTTCGCCTGACGAGTCACGGCTTAGGTTAACGATAGAAGACAACGCCTATGTCCGCTCGGTATCTTCCTAAGCCCAAACTCTATAAGTAGTATCCAGCGAAAACTTGCCTCAAAATCACTGTGGACCGAAATGTCCCTAAACTAACAACGGACAGCAATGTCCTAAAACTAGCGACGGACCGAAACGCCTCTAAAACTAATACAAACCGCAGCATTCTTGGGCTGATGCAAAAAAAAATGGTACGTCCATAAGCAAAATGGGCACGGATGAAAACCCGAAAGGGCTCCGTGAGTAAAAACAGCAGGGCTACTGACGAGTTTGTGAAAACCCGAAAGGGCGCAGACTCGTTAAAAAATTTATGCACACTTACAAGGTCCTCTCGACCTTGTAAAGCGAAAATATTTGCGTGAGATCCTTATGACTCACAAGAGAGCAACACACTTAGGGATCCTCACGATTCCTGAGGAGAAATTACACTTACGAGATCCTCACGACTCGTAAGGAGAACCCTCTTATGAGACCCTCACGGCTTATAAAATTCAAAATCCTTAAGCTACAGGGATCTGAACCTGTTCTTAAGCCATCACTTTTCCCAGATTGCCCTACAAGCGGTTCAATACCGACCCTTGTATACAATCCACGGGCATAAATAATCATTTCCTTGCCGAGTCCCACCAACGACAAGAAATGCCCTCATTTGATGAACAAACACTTGTAGGTCCTCTCGATTTACAAGGAAAAAACACTCTTGTAAGATCCTTATGACTTAAAAGAGAACATACACTTAATAATCCTCACGATTCCTAAAGAGAAATCGCACCTATGGGATCCTCACGACTCGTAGGGAGAAATACCTTTATGAAACCCTTACGGCTCATGAAGTCAAAAGCCTTGGTCGACAGGATCCTAACCCTATTTGCTAAGCCACCTTTGTTCGAATTGACAGAGGCAAATGATGATTCTCTCCTGGCAATGTTCCAGTAGTAGTGATGCTGATGCCTAATTCGGTAACAAATTCTAAGTCCTTTCATGGAAAATGATGATTCACTCTTGGCAATGTTCCAGTCGCAGCGATGCTGATACTAAGATTAGTATCAGATCCCAGGTTCCATACTCGCGGCGAAAAGTCAATGAGCCATAAATGCATATGAAATAGCCGAAATGATAGGGCAACTTGCAACAAAATCAGTAAGTAAAATGTATGCATACAAAAATAGCCGAAATGATTGGGCAACTCGCAATAAAAAGCAGCGAGTAAAATGAAAAATAGCTGAAATGATTGGGCACCACGAAAAATAGCCGAAATGATTAGGCAATCGCGACTTTCGCGATATAAAAAGATGAAATGATAGAGCATCGCGGAAAAGAAATAAAAAATGAAAGAATGAAACTTTTGCCCTGCAGGTAAGTCCATACTGACCCCTGTATACAATCCATGGGCATAAACAAAAAGGGGACCACATTTCCCCACCAGACCTTGTCAAAGGGAGAGTCAAATCTCGACGGCAATATCTGCATCCCAGAAGATCAACACGGCGTTCCTCCTCATGCCAGCAGGGCACGGACATGACACCACCAAGCGGAGCCATGGCAAAGTCCTTAATTCCAAATCTCGACGGCCACATCTACAGCCTAAAGAAGAACAACGGCGTTCCTCCTCATTCCATCAGGATTCGAATGCGACATCATCAATCGGAGCCATGGCAAAGTCCTCAATTCTAAGACTCTACGGTTCACGGACAACCTAGAGTCAGCCAGTGACCTCCGTCACGGAATCACGTCATTCAATGATCCCGTCTCGAAAATACATCAGCAAATGACCCCGTCGCGGAAATACGTCAGCCAATGACCTCCGTCTCAGAAATACGTCAGCAAATGACCCCCGTCTCGGAAATACGTCAGCAAATGACCTCCGTCTCGGAAATACGTCAGCAAATGACCCCGTCTCGGAAATACGTCATCCAATGACCCCGTCGTGGAAATACGTCAGCAAGTGACCCCGTCTCGGAAATACGTCATCTAATGACCTTGTCGTGGAAATACATCATCCAATGACCCCGTCTCGGAAATACGTCATCCAATGACCTCCCTCTCGGAAATACGTCAGCCAACGACCTCCGTCCCGGAAATACGTCAGCAAATGACCTCCGTCTCGGAAATACGTCAGCAAATGACCTCCGTCTCGGAAACACCTCAGCAAATGACCTCCATCTCATAAATACATCAGCAAATGACCCCGTCTCAGAAACACGTCAGCCAATAACCTCCGTCTCGGAAACACGTCAGCCGGTGACCTCCGTCTCGGAAACACGTCAGCCAGTGACCTCCGTCTCGGAAATACGTCAACAGGTGACCTCCGTCTCGGAAATACGTCAGCCAATGACCCCATCTCGGAAATACGTCAGCCAATGACCTCCGTCTCGGAAACAAGTCAGCCAGTGACCCCGTCTCGGAAATACATCAGCCAATGACCTCCGTCTCGGAAATACATCAGCAAATAACCTCCGTCTCGGAAATACATCAGTAAATGACCCCATCTCGAAAATACGTCATCCAATGACCTCCATCTCGGAAATACGTCATCCAATGACCCCGTCGCAGAAATACGTCAGCAAGTGACCTCCATCAATTGATCCTCTTTCCTTTCATCCTTCCCGCCTATCCCTCTTTCCGTCTCGGAAATACGTCAGCAAATGACCCCGTCTCGGAAATACGTCATCCAATGACCTCAGTCTCGAAAATACGTCATCCAATGACCCCGTCGTGGAAATACGTCAGCAAGTGACCCCGTCGTGGAAATACGTCAGCAAGTGACCCCGTCTCGGAAATACGTCATCCAATGACCCCGTCTCGGAAATACGTCAGCCAATGACCTCCTCCCGGAAATACGTCATCCAATAACCTCTGTCTCGGAAATACGTCATCCAATGACCCCGTCTCGGAAATACGTCAGCAAACGACCTCCATCTCGGAAACACGTCATCCAATGACCCCGTCTCGGAAATACGTCAGCCAATGACCTCCGTCTCGGAAATACGTCAGCAAATGACCTCCATCCCGGAAACAAGTAAGCCAACGACCTCCCCGTCGGAGCAATGTTTCGAATCGGAAACAAGTCAACTCACCAATCACTTACGAGTCCTCTTGACTTGTAAAGGAGAAAATTCTCTCGTGAAATCCTTACGACTCTAAAGAGAAAACGCACTTAGGAATCCTCACGACGCCTAAGGAGAAATTACACCTACGAGATCCTCTCGACTCGTAGGGAGAAAAGTATTTATGAGACCCTCACGGCTCATAAAGTTGAAAAGTCTTAGGCGGCAGATCTGAACCTGCTTCCTAAGCCATTGCTGCCCTACAAGGAAGTCAAGACGGACTATTTACGGGCCGCATTTGCCAAAGCCACATTCGCCAATGAAACAAAGGAGCTACTTACGAGTCCTCACGATTCGTAAGGAAAAATACCCGAGTGAGATTCTTACGACTCACGAAGGCGATGAACACTTAGAAATCCTCATGATTTCTAGGGAGAATTTGCACCTACGAGATCCTCTCGACTCGTAGGGAGAAATAACCTTCTTGAAACCTTTACGGCTCATGAAGATGAAAGAAGTCTTAGGCTACAAGGACCCTAAACTTGTCTCCGAAGCCCTCAATTTTATAGCCATACATGACTCTGCACTAGTGGGGGCATTTGTTCCAGCCAAAATCTCCGACCAAGAGCTATTTGTTCTTGTTTACACCGGTTTAAGTTTCGTTTACAGATAAGTGTGAAATCGGGCTCATTCATATACGCACATGCACACATCAGAGAAAGAGCAGGTGTTAGAAAGAGAGCACTTGTTGGTTAACGACAAAAAGAAAGCATTTTGTTGAACATTTTATTCTATACGAAATAGATCACCAAACACGAGATCAAAAGTATAGGGATTCACAAAACTATGGATAAAATTATCTAACTCCTTCTCTGCCTTCTCCACAATGTCAAAATAGCGATCTTCACGAATAGTCGCTTCCCATCGGTCAGTACTATGCCCATCAGCGAAGGCAGACATGACGACCCGCTGAGCCCGTATCTGGCTTAGCAGCTGAACAAAGCAATCTCTCAGAGCTGTGGTAATCAAAAGTGCCTCGTGAAAGCACTCGATCTTGTCCTCTGCGGCGTCGAGCATTACCGGAGTCATAGCCGTTGGATGAGGAGGGATGACAAGAAGACCATCCGAAGCCAAATAAAGCCGATAAGGAGAGGAGATCCTCTACGAGTCATGAGCTCGTACAACACCGTATCACATTGGTCATCCGTAAGAGTAGAGTTCACCAAGCGTGCAGCAAAACGAGGAACGATTTCCTCAATAGGCACCTCCCATGGTTGTCGGCGAGCATGTGGACGATTATAAGCCCTAGCTCTCTCTGTTAAAATAATTCTCTGAAAGTGAGAGAGAAGAGAAGCATTGCTTCAAATTATAAAGAGAGACATTTAAGTCTAGGCACAGAAAATTTTGTGCATGATGGAACTATTTCCAAGCTCCGTTAAGAGAATGCATTGAGAAAGAGAAGTTTGACTCAGGAAAAGCAGTGGGAAAAGTCCCCAAATGAAGCATCACGTGCCCACACGTGATGGGCACTGCGCTTAACAAAATAAGGCTAAAACTGAACCACACGTGAAGACACGTGGCCTCTATATACAATGTATATAGGTGCCTTCCTAAAACAAACAATTGTCCAGAAAAAGTCACGTGATAGCACGTGACGCTCTTAGATGGGCTTAACTTCGTGGGGTCACGTGCTACGCGTGATGTGCTCCTATGCCTTCTGAACCAATAGAATTAAATTCTAAATAAAATGGATCAAAGCCTTATTTGGAAAATATTTTCTTAGATCTTTCTAAACAAGAAAGACTGCGCTCTGTAAAGCAGAGCGCCGTTGGATTAAAAATCCAATGATGATTAAAAATCACCAATTTACAGAAGAAGATTCTGTATAAGGAAATATTTTCCTGATCTTGTGAGAAATATCTTCTGTAAAACAGAAGTTCTTGGATTAAAAATCCAACGGTGAATAAAATTCACCGATTGATCTAAAAGATCATTTTGGTTGATTATAAAATCAATCAAAATCTCTCAATAAGAGATTTGCTGAACAAATTGATTCTTTTCTTTCTCCTATAAATAGGAGTCAAGAGACAACAAATAAATAGATATACAGAAAAGAGAGAGGGAGAGAGAGAAACCCCCTCGAAAGCTTAAAAGAAAAGAGAATTTAATTCTCCAGAAAGAAGAAGACCTCTTAAAAAGAGAAAAAGAAACTCTTGGTAAGAGACGGAACAAAACACAGAGAATATCTCATCTCTTTTTCACCTCTATAAGAGTTTAACTCTTCTAAAAATAACTTAGTTCTTTCTCTGGTTGAGATCTGCAGAAGCAGATCTCCCCATATGTTGAGAATTTAATTCTCATCGGGGAGATTCTGCCATGCAGATCCAAAACCTAGGGGAAGACCTAAGTTCAGAGAATTTAATTCTCCTAAAAAAGTATATAGGAATTTAATTACTCTGATAAAACAAGGGTTTAACCTATCATATAAGAACTTGGTTCTTCTTTATAGTGAAAGATCTGCAGAAGCAGATCTCCCTATAAGTTGAGAATTCAATTCTGCCATGCAGATCCCAAATTTAAGAGGAAAACTAAGTTATAAGAATTTAATTCTTATGAAATAATGGGCTTGAGAGTCTCGAAACTCAGAATCTCCATGCACATAAAAAGATTGGTACCCAACATGATAACGGCCGATCACATGCTCCCACGTGAGCACCCTTGATGAACAAAAGAGGGCAACCGAGATCGGATCACGTGCTCCCACGTGACCCCTAAATAGTGCCTAACACTTATAAAGCAAAAAAGGAATGAATCAGGGGCAGTTTTCCATTTTTTTTGGGGCGCCTCACGTGATCTCACTTGACTCAATAGCACTTAGCGCTCAGAAAAGAACAAGGGAGTAAACCCAAAGAAACAGCGCCTCAAATTTTTAGTGTTTAACACTAATTCAAGTGCCTCACGTGGCCCCACGTGAGCGCCTCAAATTTTTAGTGTTTATCACGATTTCAAGCGCCTCACGTGGGAACACGTGAGCGCTAAGCATATACTAGTGTTTAACACTATGAAAGGCCAATAGTAGCCAAACTCAGACCAAATCTCCCGAGGACCATCGATTGAGCCCCTCATGCTCAGGGTCTCCAAAACCGATCTCAGTCTCAAAGATAGCTAATGGGCTCTTAACAGATGGAATCTAAAATGATGTTCATCCCATTCCCCCTCAGTCGGGACATTGGTTCAAGGGTACATCTCTCCACACCTCTGATACATGTCGTTGTAATTCTCCAACGTCTTCAGAGAGGTGGAGGGTCCCAATAGCCAATAACTTTTGGTGCATCCCCAAACGGGTAAACCAAAACCTTACAGACTATGATGTCCTTAAACCCAATGGACCGAAACGTCCCTAAACTAAACTCTATAGACTATGAGGTCCTTAAACCAATGGACTACGATGTCCTTAAAACCAATGGACTACGATGTCCTTAAAACCAATGGACCGCAACGTCCCTAAACTAAACTTTATGGACTATGATGTCCTTAAACTCATGGACTACGATGTCCTTAAACCCAATGGACCGCAACGTCCCTAAACTAAACTCTATAGATTATGACGTCCTTAAACTCCATGGACTACGATGTTCTTAAACCCAATGGACCGCAACGTCCCTAAACTAAACTCTATAGACTATGATGTCTTTAAACTCATGGACTACGATGTCCTTAAACCCAACGGACCGCAATGTCCTTATAAACTAAAGAAAATCCTGTTGAGTAGATCTTCGTCTAAAATTAGACTAACGTATCCTCAACAAACGTTTGAGTTGATCTTAACTTAAAACAAGATTAACGATCCTTAAACCAACCAAAATCCAAATCTAAGAAAATACGGATTTGGACTAATCCACGCCCTACTGGCGACAACATAAATTAGTCTCCGTATACAATCCACGAGCAATCAAAAATAAAATAAACACACACGACATGAAGTGACCATTTGGAGAAGGAGAAAGTGGTTACCGCTATGTGATAGCGTAATTAATTGCAGGGGCTTTGTAAGTCGATGTACAACACCCCACGACTTGCGGGGAAGCGGAATAATGAAAAACGATCTTGTTTAAAGCGTAAACATCGACTAACCGAGAATCTTTGCATAAACAATAACTAACAACAAACATAGGAGTTAACAACTACTATGAAAAGTGATTATACCTGTAGAACCGAGTGCTTCGTCTGGTCATTCTCCACGTCCTTTCCGGCCTTCTCTAAGTAGTAGAAGATCCACCCGAGAGCTTTACTACAAGCTTCACCTCAAACTAGAGGTAACTAGGTTTCCTAAATCGCTAATCTAAGCAACCTAGGTGATATAGAGAATGGTTAAGGATTAAGTAGTCTAATCTAATCCTTGTACTCAACACATGAGAGGGGAGGATTAGGGTTTGAAGAGAGAGAGCTTGAGGAGAGAGAAAGTGAGCAAGAGAATGAGATGAGAAAATGAGCTATCATAATATATATCAAGTATTATGATTTATCCAACAAAAGAAAATGAATGATTAATCATCATGCTTAATAAATATAAGAGGGTGATTCATCTCCATGAGTCATTAAGCATTTATGATGCATTAATGACTTGGATGAATCACTCAAATGACTCACTAATCTCATTTAATGCATATGCCACCTTAACCCCCAAGTCACCATCTTCTAGAAGCTTCTCACGCAATTACGAGAATGCCCCTCCTATCCGTTAAAACACGGAAAAACTTTAGACTGTATAAATCCAATAACCAGATACTAGAAACTGGCTTAAACCAAAGCCGACTAGTAAAACCTGTCCGGATGTCGTACGTGCGTAAACACACGTATGCGTCCGAACCCTTGTCGTAAAACCATACGACCTCTATATCGTTTCGCCTGGAGTAGGGAAACTCTCTGTGTGGGACTCTAGAGACTCGACTACTACGCTGGCAGTGGGTTTAACCACAGACCGCAAGCAGCACTAGCTGTACGTAACGGTCCCCAGGTAGATGTCGATAAGAAGGCCGATGAGGAAACCCATCCGAACTCCTACTGAGTCTGATGTGACAATCTCCGTACAGTCCGGTTTGTTCGTCTAAGACTATCGCATATCGGGCCTAGGGGGCGACAAGCGTCAGTCCCCTAATAGCGGTATAAGTCGTGTCGGAGCGAAGCCCATTACACCCTGAGAAACTACTGGAATCTACCAGCAAATCTCGCTTGCCTTGGCCAGGGACTTTGCGTAATGGCTCTCTGACACAGCGCGATATCAACCCCCAATACCGGGAGAGACGAATCCTGTCTAACCGCCACTGCTTCTAAGTGCTTGGGACTGCACCCAACTGCTACCTGTTTGCACGACTCCTTTGAGCCGTGGTAGGGTAGCAATCTAAGAACAGTGGGACACACTCGAGGCGAAGTAGCAGTGTCAAGTCTGCGGACTATGCTGTACTCATGTCACCTAGGAACTATTCACTGACGACTGGTATAAAACCAACCAACAGTTTCCTGTGAGTCCTGTCCGGTGTACCCGTAACCTAACGAGCACCTGCATACTATCTCCAGTACGACGTACTGACGGCTGTGGGATAGACCATCTCCCCAACTGGGATGAGAAGCGTACACACTAGTCTACTCCGGAGTATCGATGCCCTGTCTCGATAATCCAACGACTAGGGACCTGAATAAGGATGTGCTTGTAGACTACCCAGCCCCCACCAGTGTGACTGCCATCACAACGCTGGTAGTCAAGCAAGATCCTAAGAGCTCTATCAATACGTATACTCACATATTAAGATAGAAAAACCAAGTAGCATACTACCATGTTTAGCAAGACTGTTATATACATGTGAATATCCCAAGCTTCTATTAAGTAATATACAAACTAGTATGATACAATAATGGCCCCTAGGGCATATACACTAACAATCTCCCACTTGCACTAGGGCCATGTACTGGCATATCGAAGACCGATGATCTCAAGTAGCCTCTCGAACTGAATCTGAGGTAGGGCCTTTGTGAATGGATCAGCAATGTTCTCTTCAGTAGAAACTCTCCGAACCTCGATCTCCCGACGATCAATGATCTCCCTGATCAGGTGATACCGCCTTAAGATGTGTCTGGACTTCTGATGGGACCTTGGTTCCTTCGCTTAAGCTATAGCTCCGTTGTTGTCGCAATACAGAGGTATTGGATCAACAATGGTAGGAACCACCTGAAGTTCTGTTAGGAACTTCTTCATCCAGACAGCTTCTTTTGCGGCATCGCAAGTAGCAATATACTCCGCTTCCATCGTCGAGTCAGCAACGGTGTCCTGCTTGGAGTTCTTCCAGCACACCGCCCCTCCATTAAGGGTAAAGACATAACCTGACATGGACTTGGAATCGTCCTTATCACTCTGGAAGCCGGAATCAGCATAGGCCTCCATCCTGAGGTCTTTTCCGCCGTAAACCAAGAACATCTCCTTAGTCCTCCTCAGGTACTTGAGAATGTTCTTTACTGTTATCCAGTGCTTCTCCCCTGGGTCTGACTGATACCGGCTTACCACGCTCAGTGCGTAAGCTACATCTGGTCTGGTGCACAACATCGCATACATTATAGAGCCTACCGCAGAAGCATAGGGTATAATAGACATGTGTTCCCTTTCCAAATCAGTCTTGGGAGACATCTCTTTGGATAGGGTGATTCCGTGACAAGCCGGTAGATTACCGCGCTTAGAATCTTCCATACTGAATCTTTTCAGTACAGTGTCGATATACTTGGACTGCGAAAGTCCCAACATCCTCTTGGATCTATTACGATAGATCCGGATCCCCAGAATGTAAGAGTCATCACCCAGGTCTTTCATAGAGAACCTGTGTGACAAGAATTCTTTGACAGATTGTAGCATAGGAATGTCATTTCCTATCAATAGAATGCCATCCACGTACAAGAAGAGGAATACGACAGTTCGTGCTACAACTTTACTATATATACACGGCTCATCTGGATTTTTGATAAAGTCATATTCTTTGACTGTTTCATCAAAACAGATGTTCCAACTCCGCGATGCCTGCTTTAGTCCATAAATGGACTTAAGCAACTTACATACTTTTCCGCTGCTCCCACTCTGATTGAAACCCTCTGGCTGATCCATATAGACGCACTCTTCTAAATTACCATTCAGAAAAGCCGTCTTTACGTCCATCTGCCAGATTTCATAATCATGGAAGGCAGCAATAGCAAGAAGGACCCGAATGGATTTGAGCATGGCCACTGGAGAAAAAGTTTCGTCATAGTCCAAACCAGGTCTTTGACGAAAACCGTTTGCAACAAGTCTAGCCTTATAGGTTTCCACCTGTCCATCTACACCAATTTTTTTCTTGAAGATCCATTTGCATCCTATGGGTTTTACCCCATCTGGAGCAAAGTCCAAAGTCCATACTTTGTTGGTGTACATGGACTCCATTTCGGTCCGCATTGCATCTAGCCATCGTACCGAGTCGCCGCTCTGGATGGTCTGCTGGAAGTCAGTAGGTTCATCATCATCTATGATGCAATCCTCTCTATCCTCATCTATGAGAAAACCGTAGTATCTCTCAGGCGGATGAGACGACCTACTACTCCTGCGGAGGGGTGCGGGAATGTCCTGTTCTTCTTGAACTACTTGTTCTACCAAACTTTCAGTATTAGTTTGTGGTTCTGGAATTTCTTCCAGTTCTATTTCGCTCCCACTTATTTCCTTTTCTAAAAACTGCTGTTCTAGAAAATGGGCATTACGAGAAACAAAAACCTTTTGTTCCTCTGCGTAATAGAAATAATATCTCTTGGAGTTCTTTGGATATCCCACAAACTTACATTTTACTGATCGTGCCTCGAGCTTGTCTACATGCTGCTTTTCAACAAAAGCTGGACATCCTCAAATCTTCATATGCTGAAGATGGGGTTTCTTCCCACTCCACATCTGATATGGGATGGTAGGCACAGTCTTGGTAGGAGCCCTGTTCAGAAGATATGCCGCTGAATCTAGCGCATAGCCCCAAAAAGATCGCGGTAACTCAGCATTACTCATCATGGAACGTACCATATCCAATAGGGTTCGATTCCGTCTCTCTGATACACCGTTATGCTGTGGAGTGTATGGAGGAGTAAGCTGAGAGAGAATTCCTTTCTCTTTTAGGTAACCTAGGAACTCGGCACTCAAGTATTCACCACCTCGATCAGATCTTAGTGTCTTTATACTTTTGCCGGTTTGGTTTTCTACTTCATTCTTATACTCTTGGAATTTCTCAAAAGCCTCGGATTTATGTTTCATCAGATAAATGAATCCGTACCTTGAGAAATCATCCGTGAAAGTAATAAAATAGGAAAAACCACCTCTTGCATGTGTAGACATTGGACCACATACATCGCTGTGTATGAGTCCTAAGAGCTCGCTCGCTCTTACTCCATGTCCAGTAAATGGAGTCTTTGTCATCTTTCCTTTGAGACAAGATTGACAAGTGTCATAAGTTTGATATTCGAACGAGTCCAAATATCCTTCTCTATGCAACTTAGTCAACATTCTCTCATTGATGTGACCCAGTCTACAATGCCATAAGAAAGCTTTATTTAAATCTGGAGACTTTCTTTTTAGTGTGTTCTGGACATTGAAAATTTGGAGTTGGTTTAACACATATATACCGTTTTCCAGTGTACCGGACCCAATCAAACTATGATTAAGATGGATGTTAACAACACCACTTCCAAACGTGAAATCATAACCTTTATTTGATAACAAGGAAACAGATATGATATTACACGTTAAGCTGGGTACACAAAAACAGTTATGTAAAACCAAAATGTGTCCACTCGTCAATCCCAGGTGATAATCCCCTACGGACACAGCTCCCACGCTAGCTCCGTTAGCAACCATCAGGGTCATATCACCTTCCTTCAGCACTCTACGGTTTCTCAGTGCCTGCAATGAATTGCAAATATGAGATCCTGATCCGGTATCCAATACCCAGAAAGTAGAGTTGATTGACAGACAATTCTCAATTACAAACACACCTGAAGTCGAAGCCACAGCTTGCTTCAGTTCCTGGTTCTTGGCGTTCCACGCCTTGCAATCCTTCTTCCAGTGCCCTTTCCTGTGACAATGGAAGCACTCATCCTGGCCCACTACCGGTACCGCAAACTTTTTCTTTCCCTTCCCTCCCACCTTACTTACACCTCCTTTAGGTCTGGGAGCGGCCTTCTTTTTCCTTCCTTTGGCCCTAATCTTGGACCCGGAAGAAGAAGCACCGCTAACAAACATAGCGGGTGTTTCCCTTGCCTTCTGCAAGGTGCCCTCTGCACTCCTTAACATGTTCAGGAGTTCCGGAAGTTCAACTTCTTTTCTTTGAATGTTGAAGTTCAGGATAAACTGGGCGTAGGTGGAAGGAAAGGACTGGAGAATAAGGTCTGTATAGAGCTCATTATCCAAAGTCGTCCCAAAGGCTGCGAGCCCTTCTATATAGCCGATCATCTTTAGGACATGTTCTCCTACCGATGACCCGACAGCCAACCTCGCTCAAAACAAGTTCTTAGAGGTCTCGTATCTTGCTATAAGAGATTGCTTTCCATAAAGTTCCTTTGTATGGAGAAATATGGCATCTAGTTCCATATCCTCGTGCCTTCTCTGATGTTCATTGTTCATCGAGGCAAGCACGATGCACTTGGGTTTCGCGCAATCGAAATCCCAGGTTTTGCGGATTTCCTTATCCGCATTACTGGATTTGGGACCAGGGACTGCAGGTGCCTTAGCGGTGAGGACGTACCCCAATTTGTCATAGGTCAAAGCCATTTTGACATTCCGCAGCCAATCTTTATAGTTTGGTCATGTCTGTATATTTTTCTCTAAAAGTAACTTAAGTCCAGTCATTTTCAGGGTCGCTGCAATTAGGAGAGAGAGAAGAAAACTCTTTAGCATGATGCTCTTGCAAGTTTACAGTGGTTTTTAATTTATCTAAACTGGATGGCTCCCACTGTTTCTCGAATCCTTCCTCAAACCATAAAAGAAGAATTAGCCAGGACTATTCTCACTGTACAATACTTGCTTAACCGTTCAGCCAGGCTGGTGTCGGTACTTCGAGGGAGGTTTTCCAACACTTTCGTGAAGTTCCTTAATTAAATAATCTCTTTTCTCTGGGGGCGTAACCCCGCTGACACCTTTCTAGACACCTACTTAGTTTATAGCATTGATCGTTAAGTGACGAATATCCTGATAAGTAGCATATACTCACAGTAGGATCGGGATCCAAATATCATCGTATGATAATGTTGAAGGAATCCTACCAACATTCATCAAACTCCAAATGGTATGCATCTCTTTGCAAATTTCAGTTTCTTTAGAAATTCCCAATATAGGTTTTTGCCCCATGCTCTTATGACCTTGGCTTTGGTCAAAATGTCATAAGTCACATGTCAAGTTCTACCCATCATTATCTTGTCAATTTGAACCCATCCGTACATACCCCTGACTTTGGTCAAATGATAATACAACTGTCCCAAACCAACTCATCTATCTTATGCAACAAATGAAAACCCAGCAGCTACCAAACACTATGCCTTGACTTTGGCCAAAATTCATAGCTTGAATACTACTGAATACCCAAATGAATTGACGGAGGGCTACGAATGGTTTTGGCGAAACCGTGAACATAGTGAACTTGATATAACCGAAGGAACCTGATAGCTTTTAAAAGGAGTGGTTAAAGCTCCGCATTTAAAAATATCTGTTTTAAAATTAACCGAGTGGTTTCTTTTAAATTGTTCCAACGATTAAACTTTTGGTTTATTTTCTTTGCATTATAAATAATGCATCCCATCATTAACCTATCATTGCACAAAAAAACGAAAATACAACGTCCTTTTATGCCATCCGCATTCGCCACTGGGTCCCGTCATCACTCGTTAAGCTACTTAACTAACGGCAGAGCGGGGGCTGGGCTAGCGCGGGTGTAAAACATAAGTGACGTCTAAATAGCTATCATATATAGATATTGTACATTCGTCAGACGCAATAATAGGAATTCCAGATCTCATATGAACTTTATTGGATTTTCAAGCAATCCGCGTTTGTTTAGAGCCTGCAATAAAAGACGGATTACACAGTTGTGATGAATAGCCATTACCCCACCCTAGACCCCTACGGGTACGGAAAACTACCCGCCAAGTACCCGAAGTGAAGCGGTCTCTCTCAACAAAGTGAGTAGGCCACTAAACACTTCAAAGTACCCGGTAGTTTGTGCACCCCACCTTGGGTCTAACCTAGGAGCAAAAATAGTAAAATGAAATAATACAACGGTGGCTACAACCGCAACCTGGATGCGCCCCGCAAAATAATATTACAACATATTACAATTATATCGAATGAATTAAAATAATAACCCATCACAAATCCCGGCTAATCATCACAACAGTCCAATACAGTTCACATCCACAAATAGTAAAAACCATTACAGAAATGTGCAACCCCCTGCCAACCGACATACTAGCAGTTAGGGGAGGTTTACGAACACATTATACAGACACAGATATAATCATATTAGCAAACATCGTAAAATTTCGATCGAGCAAAACACTTTAGATTCTACTGCAAAACTTCTCTGTGCACCTGAGATCTTAGCAGAAAATAAAATATCCAGAAATATCACTGTTAACACAAAGGGGTTACTGGAAAAATTTGGGCCGACTCGGCCCTAACTCGGCCGCGGATCCACGGCGGATCGCATGGATCCGCCGGGGTTCCGCGGTGAGTTAGCCGAGTTGGGGGTCCAAATTTCTTCAGTTGCCCTATAATTTCATGCTTGTTATACAGAAGGTCCCTGAAAAATTTTTAGGGACTGTTTTAAATTTGACAGAAACTGTGTTAAGACGATGATTTTTCCGGTTCTTTTTGCGTTCGAAACACTTACGACTTTGCTAATGAGTTAATTATTGTTTAGCGAGGCTCTGATATCACTGTAAGTCGATGTACAACACCCCACGACTTGCGGGGAGGCAGAATAATGAAAAACGATCTTATTTAAAGCGTAAACATCGACTAACCGAGAATCTTTGCATAAAAAATAACTAACAACAAACATAGGAGTTAACAACTACTATGAAAAGTGATTATACCTGTAGAACCGAGTCCTTCGTCTGGTCGTTCTCCACGTCCTCTTCGGCCTTCTCTAAGTAGTAGAAGATCCACCCGAGAGCTTTACTACAAGCTTCACCTCAAACTAGAGGTAACTAGGTTTCCTAAATCGCTAATCTAAGCAACCTAGGTGATATAGAGAATGGTTAAGGATTAAGTAGTCTAATCTAATTCTTGTACTCAACACGTGAGAGGGGAGGATTAGGGTTTGAAGAGAGAGAGCTTGAGAAGAGAGAAAGTGAGCAAGAGAATGAGATGAGAAAATGAGCTATCATAATATATATCAAGCATTATGATTTATCCAACAAAAGAAAATGAATGATTAATCATCATGCTTAATAAATATAAGAGGGTGATTCATCTCCATGAGTCATTAAGCATTTATGATGCATTAATCACTTGGATGAATCACTCAAATGACTCACTAATCTTTTTTAATGCATATGCCACTTTAACCCCCAAGTCACCATCTTCAAGAAGCTTCTCGCGCAATTACGAGAACGCCCCTCCTATCCGTGAAAACACGGAAAAACTTTAGACTGTATAAATCCAATAACCGGATACTAGAAACTGGCTTAAACCAAAGCCGACTAGTAAAAACTGTCCGGATGTCGTACGTGCGTAAACACACGTATGCATCCGAACCCTTGTCGTAAAACGTCCTCTATATCGTTTCGCCTGGAGTAGGGAAACTCTCTGTGTGGGACTCTAGAGACTCGACTACTACGCTAGCAGTGGGTTTAACCACAGACCGCAAGCGGCACTAGCTATACGTAACGGTCCCTAGCTAGATATCGATAAGAAGGCCGATGAGGAAACCCATCCGAACTCCTACTGAGTCTGATGTGACAATCTCCGTACAGTCCGGTCTGTTCGTCTAAGACTATCGCATATCGGGCCTAAGGGGGCGGCAAGCGTCATGTAGGATTCCTAGGCACTCTAATGAGGTCTCACAAGGCATCAACCATGCCAATTTCAAATTTTACAAGTGCCGAGAAACTCTAATACGGATCGTTAACTAGAATTTTAGGCGAAACAAAAACAAGTAAACGACTTTACTCTAAGTGAACGGAAATACAACCTTTGTAGATCTGGTTCTCCACCTCCATAGCTCCGTGATGAAGTCCCCTCGCTGTACAAATCGCATCCCGGACTCTAGCATCGGCTTCATCGGAGAAATGGGCGGGCTTGGTCGTCGGCTTCGATGCCGAAGATGATCTACATCGAGGCATCACAAGATCAAGCTCCAACTTCACCAAGTCAAGAAACTTGTGAAGAAAACACCCTATACTAATTGGCAAGAGGTAGAGGATGAAGAAATAGGAAGTGGGTTCACTTTAGAATTGGATTTCTCACTCTTTTCATCAAGTCACCATTGATGAAGCAAGGTTTTCTTCAAGTGAAGAAGAAGAAGAAGATGATAATTATGATGAGTTCTTTTCAAATAGAAAATAAAAGAAACAATACTTATCATCTGGCAACCATGGTCAAGTGTAGAGAATAAATCATGGTTAGATGGAATGGTTAGGGTTAAGCATGAAGACAAAATGGTCACTTAGTCAAAGCTTCATGAAGCTTCAACTTTGAAACAAAAATAGCCACCATTTTCCCTTTTGCCAAAATGAATAAATAAATAAATTCAAAACCCTAACCATTACATAACCATGGTTTAGTCTAAACATACACTTAAATATTCATGTATCATCAAACATGATACAATCAAGTGTACAAAATATATGACATATACAATGTGCACATCAAGTGAGAAAATCCTTTTAAAGTGAACCAATATTAGTTACTGCAAAGTAATATATCAAATATATAATTATGCATTAAATCATTAAATCAACGCTTGATTTAACGATCCGGTCATATCGCATATAACCGACTAGTATCCTATGTATCGGCTTACCGAATCAATCCTTGATTCGATAACTAGGTTATATCGCATACAACCATATCGATACATTCATAGCGAGAATAGAATACGGTATCATATACACGCATTATTCTCGGTCCCGCACATATCTCATATGCGCTCCTATTTCGTTTTGCTTGAGCCAGGAAACCTCTGTGTAGGACTCTAAAGACTCGTCAATACGCCGGCAGCAGGTGATGATCATATCAAACACCCACAAGCCGCAAGCGGTCTGCTAAACGTAACGGCCACCCGGGTATTGAGCGATCAGAAGATCGACGAGCAAGCCTGCTCATACTCCTGTGAATCCAACCAGTAACACTTACCGTACAGTCCGGTCTGTTCGTCTGATATGTCGCATATCTCGCCTAGGGGTGGTAAACGTCAGACCCCAATAGCTCGATAAGTCGTGTCGATATGAGGTCTATAACAGTTCGAGAAACTACAGGTAACACTTACCAGTAAATCTCAGCAACCCTGGCTAGGGATTTCCGGTTATAGCCAATTGAACACAGCGCAACATCAACTCCCTATACCGGGAGAGACGAATCCCCTCCTATCGCTCATTGCCTCCATGTGACTCGGGACTGTACCCAAAAACCACCGTTTTGCACGCCCTCTTGGACGTGGTAAGATGGAAATCAAAGCACAGTGGGAACCACACAAGACTCTATGACGATCTCGGGTCAACAGACTGTAGGGTTCCTAGGCACCCTAGTGAGGTCTCACAAGTGATCAAACATGCACAAATCAAATTTTACGGGTGCCTACAAACCCTAATACGGATCGTTTACTAGATATCTAGGCGAAGCAAGCAAGTAAACGGAAATATAGCTAAAGGAAAGGGGCTACAACCTTTGTAGATCCGTTCCACCACCTCCTAAGCTCTGTGATGAAGTCCCCTCGCTGTCCAAATCATATCTTGGGCTCTAGCGTCGGCTTCATCGGAGAAAAACGGGCTAGGTCATCGACGACGATGCCGAAGATGATCTACGTCGAGGCATCGCAAGATCAAGCTCCAACTTCACCAAGTCAAGAAAACTTGTGAAGGAAACACCCTATACTACTTGGCAAGAGGTAGAGGATGAAGAAATAGGAAGTGGGTAGACTTTAGATTTGGATTTCACACACTTTTTCATCAATCACCATTGATATAGCAAGCTTTCTTCTCATGGAGGAAGAAGAAGAAGATGAAGAAAAGAATATGATAAGTATTAAGTAAATGATAAATAAATCAATACTTATCATTTACTAACCCTTGGTTAGTTGTAGAGAATGGACCATGGTTAACTTGAATGGTTAGGGTTAAGGATGAGACAAGAATGGTGGACTAATTCAAAGCTTCAAGAATTTTCAACTAGCAAACAAAATTAGCAACCATTCTTTTCTCATCTTTATCCAAAATAAATAAATAAATAAATAAGGAAAAAGAAAACCCTAATCATAATCTTAACCATGGTCTAATTCTTTACACTAACCCTAGCTTGCATGTATCATCAAACATGATACAGTCATGTGCACAAAATATATCACATATGCAATGTGCACAAACCAAGTGAGTAAATCCATTTAAAGTGAACCAATACTAGTTAATGCAAAGTAATATATCAAATATATAATTATACATTAAATCATTAAATCAACACTTGATTCAATGATCCGGTCATGTCGCATATAACCGGCTAGTATCCAATGTATCGGCTTATCGAATCAATCCTTGATTCGATAACTAGGTTATATCGCATACAACCATTCGAACATTCATCATGAGAATGAAATACGGTATCATATACACGCATTATTCTCGGTCCCGCACATATCTCATATGCGCTCCTATTTCGTTTCGCTTGAGCCAGGAAACCTCTGTGTAGGACTCTAAAGACTCGTCAATACGCCGGTAGCGGATGATGATCATATCAAGCACCCACAAGCCGCAAGCGGTCTGCTAAACGTAACGGCCACCCGGGTATTGAGCGATCAGAAGATCGACGAGCAAGCCCGCTCACACTCCTGTGAATCCAACCAGTAACACTTACCGTACAGTCCGGTCTGTTAGTCTGATATGTCGCATATCTCGCCTAGGGGTGGTAAACGTCAGACCCCAATACCTCGATAAGTCATGCCGACTTGAGGTCCATAACATTCGTGAAACTACTGATAACTCTTACCAGTATATCACTGCAACCCTGGCCAGGGATTTCCTATTATGGCCAAGCGAGCATAGCACAACATCAACCCCCAATACCGGGAGAGACGAATCCCCTCCTATCGCTCATTGCCTCCATGTGAATCGGGACTGTACCCAAAAGCCACCTGTTTGCACGACTCAGTAGAGCCGTGGTAGGGTGGAAATCAAAGCACAGTGGGAGACACACAAGACTCTATGACGATCTCGGGTCAACAGACTAAGCTGTACCAGTGTCACCAGAGAACTGCCATCTGACGTGAGGTATAATACCATCTGGGAGTTCTCGGCGAGTCCGTTCAGTGTACCCAGTCTCTACTGAGCACCCGCATACCATCTACGATGTCAAACACCAATGGATATGGGATCATCCATCGCCCATCACATGTGTCGAGAAGATATACGCTAGTCTACTCTGGAATATCGATGCCCCGTCTCGATATTCCCTCGACTAGGAACATTTCAAGGATGTACTCATGGACTATCCAGGCCCCGCTAGTATGATCTGCATCATAGTCCTGGAAGTCGAGTACACATCCTAAGGGCTTTATCAACATGTAACAGAGAGACGAAAAGTATACACGTTAAGATAAAGAGCAACCAGATAGCGTACTATCATGTCGAGCAAGAAAATCCTTCCTATATATGTCCCAGCATCCATTACAATATGCATCCAATGTACAGTAATGGCCTCTAGGGCATACATATAACTAACAATCTCCCACTTGCACTAGGGCCATCTGTAGCAGTGGTTGCAGTATCACATACTCAACCATCCCCTAAAAGTCTCTCTTTGGGAAAAAGGCCTTCGTGAGTGGATCCGCCGTGTTGACCTCTGAGTCTACTCTCCTTAACCTCGATCACCCCGGAGATCAACTATCTCCATGATCAGGTGATGCTTCCTCAGAATTTGTCTGGGTCACTGATGGGACCAGGGTTCCAGGGCCAAAGCCACACTCCCATTGTCATACAATGGCAGGAACCTAGTTCATCTTATGAACCAATATACACCCAAACTTCCTCTTTGGTAGTATCTTCAATAGCGATGTTACCAGCCTTTATCATCTAGTTTGCCACGGTATCTAGCTTGGAACTCTTCCAACATACCGTCCCTTTACTGAGGGTAAAGACAGTGCCTGTGACTGACATTCAGTCGTCTTTATCACCCTGGAACACTTCCAGTGATTCTCCCCAGGATCGATTGATACAATCTCACTATACCTAGTGAGAACCCTAATATCCCTTTAGATCTATCTCATAGGTCCAAATCTCAGGATTTAAGAGGTGTCATCTATATCCTATTTGGAGAATCTTTGTGATAATAGGAGATTGATCGATCGTAGTATAGGAAACTCTTTTCCTATCAAGAGTATGTTGTCTACGTACAATACGAAGATCACCACCATACTCCCTACTACCTTCTTGTTTATACAAGGTTCATCTACCATTTTGATGATGTCAACTTCTTTGACCGCTTCATCAAAACAGATGTTCCAACTCCGCGATGCCTGCTTTATCCTATAAAGCATCTTGCACACGTTTCCGCTGCTCCCACTGTCTACGAAGCCCTCTGGCTGTGTACTTATAGACACTCTCTTCTAAACATCATTTAGAAAAGCTGTCATGACACCCAACCACCAGATATCGTAGTCATGGTATGTAGCCGTGGCAAGTAGGATCTGGATGGACTTAAGCATAGCTACTTAGAAAAGGTTTCATCATCATCCACACCTGGTCAATGATGTAGACCTTTAACAAGTCTAGTTTTGAAAGTCTCAACTCTTCCATGTACACCAAGTAATCTTCTCAAGATATACTTGCTCCTGATGGGGATTTAACCCTTCAGATATAGCAACCAAAGTCCATACTTTGTTGGTGTATATGGATTCCATCTCAGATCACTAAGCATCCAGCCATTCTTACAGAGTCTTACTCCTGATGGCCAGCTCGAAACTAGTTGGGTCATCATCTCATGATGCAGTCCTTGCTCCCACTGTCATAGAGAAACCGAAGTATCTCTCAGGTGGGTGAGGAACCCTACTAGATCGGCGGAGAGGCTGAGGTTCGTCGGAAACTATTGAATCCTTTGGTTCTGTCAAATCATTAGCAGTTTTGTACAGCTGGAACCTTTCCAGTTCTACAGAACTGATCTTACCTCGATCTTGTCCGGATTTTGCTTTTGACATAGGACGGACAATCCTAAATCTTAACTTACTTAAGATATAGGATCTTCCCATACCATATCTTATATGGAGTGGTAGGCACTGATTTGATTTGAACCTAATTCAATAGGTATGCAGCTTCTCAAGCGCATAACTCCTAAAAAGGAAATAGGCAACTCAGTAGTACTCATCATAGAGCACACCTTATCATATAGGGTGTGATTGCTCTGCCCCGATATACCATCGTGCTATGGTTTATACGGAGGAGTAATGCTGAGAGAGAATCTCATTTTCTTTTAGAATAGTCCAGGAATGCTATGCACAAGTATTCTCCTCCCTGATCTCATCATAGGACATAACACTTATACCCGTATTTTGGTTCTCTACTTCCTACTTATATTCTGTGAATACCTCAAAAGGTTCGGACTTATATTTCAACATGAATATATGACTGAATCTTGAGAGATCATCAGAGAACATAATGAAGTATAAAGAACCAGTCCTGGCATGTGTAGACAGGAGACTTTACATACATCATCATGTATCAGTCCCAAGAGTTTACCAACTCTTCCTCTGTTTCCAATAAACAGAGCTATGGTCATCTTATCTTTGTGACATGACTGGCAAGTTTCACAAGATGTAAATTCAAACTGATTTAAATATACATCTAAATGTAACTTCAGCCAGTCGGGTCGCATTGATATGACCTAGTCTACAATGCCTCAAGAAGGATTCGTTCATTTCTGAACTCTTCCTCTTGTGTGTGTTCTGTATACTAGGAACTGGAGTTTGATTTAGAACTTCAATGCTTTTAGATAACGTGCCTGAATCGATCAACTTTTGATATAGGAAATGTTCAAAACATTATCCATCAATACAAAATTATATCCTTTCTTTAGTAATAAAGAGACTGATATGATTTTGTATATCAGGTTCGGTATCTAATAGCATTTGTTCAGAATCAATGTATTCGTAATACAGGGTGACAGTGACCAACAGACTTGGCTGCAACACTTGCCCCGTTTTCTGTCTCATGAAACTTATCACCCGTTCTCAGTTTTTCTACCTTTTTGTAGCCCTATGTAACAGATTACATATCTGGGATCCTGATCCGGTATCATATACCCAGGATGCAGAGGATACTGAGAAACAGTTCTTTGTAATGAACACACCCGAAGGAGATGCATCATATGCACTTTCTTCGTTTGGGCAGCATAGGAATTCTGGTATTCCCTATTTCCTGCTCTGTCTTATAACAATTATAAGTTGGAGCGGGACCAACGTTCCCCAGCTCAGTATAACAAGCGGGTTCAGTCAATACATCCGTATTATTATCTTGATTAAGGCGTGATATGGTCGCTACCAGGAGAGAGAGAGAGAAGAAAACACTCTGCGTGCGCTCTAGCAAGATCAGATTGGTTATATATTTTATCTAATCAGGATGGCTCCCACTGTTTTTATCAAATCTTCCTTCAAACCTTAAAAGGAAAGACTAGCCGGGATTAATTACACTCTACAAGTTCGCCAATCTTTCAGCCAGGCCAGTGTCGGTACTTTGAGGGAGGTTCCACGTGCTTTCACACGGACCTAATTACAGTAAACCTCGTTTTCCCAGAGGCGTAACCCCGTTGACACCTTTCTAGACACCTACTTGATCGGCTAATTGTAAAGTGCAAAACTCTCCCAGGAGTAACAATTACTCGCAGTGGGTATCGGGATCCAACTATCACATAGAAGGTATGCAATCTCATTGCAAGTTTCAACACTTGAAACTCCCGATAAAGGTTTTTACCCCTAGCACCTATGACCTTAACTATGGTCAACAAATCATAAGTACTAGTCAAGTTCTACTCGTCATTTCGTGATTAATTAGACCCACCCACATGACCCTTAACTAAGGTCAACAAAGTCACGCGACTGTCCTAACTAATCGCATCATATGCGGTGTAGGAAGACATCACTTAGCTACCGTACACTGTGCCTTGACTATGGTCAACAAACACAGCACGAATACTAAGTACTCTACTTCCTAAAATGACGGAGGGTTGCGAATGGTTTTTGTGAAAACCTTTAACGCTTTGAACTTGATCTCGTTGCGGAATCAAATGGTTTTTAAATGGAATGTTTTTGAGGCTTTTCTAGTTTTGCTAAAGGGGTCACTCCCGGTGAAGGGATCGTCGGCCCTTTCCTCGTCGAATGAGGTGCGGGATATATCATATATATCACTGTGCAAAGCAGAAACTATAGAAGCGATCAAATACAAACCGAGTGTGTAGCATCTGCCAATTATTGCTAAAGGAGTCACTCCCGGTGAAAGGATCTCGGTCCTTTCCTCATCGAATAAGGTGCAGGATGTTCTATAATGAACACCACAATGCAAAGCAAGAACTGTAGCTACCTGTTTTATTTTGAAATTCGATTCCACAACATCAATTAGGTTTATTTTTCTTTCATTAATCTCATTAATGAATATCCCATCATTTAAATCCACCTAAACATCACAGATATATATAACGTACGCTTATGCCATCCGCATTCGCCTCGATGTCCCGTCTACACCGTTAGGTTAGGTAACTAACGCCAGAGCGAGGCAGGGCTAGCGCGGGTGTAAAACATAAGCAACGTCTATATAATATATCATATATACTATATATAATACCTGTCACAGAACATCACATGATCACAGATAAATCACAGCAGAAGAAACATATGAAATATTGGATATACTAGGACGTCCGTGTTTTCAATACGAGCCAGTATAAAACACGGATTCCACGGTCGTGATGAATAGCCAATCCCACACCCCTAGACCCCTACGAGAGCGGCAAGCAACCCTACCAATTCTAGGGTTAGGAGACCCGGACTCGACTCCTCGAGTTGGTCTCCCATTGGACCCCAGAACCCGGTTACTTGTGCTCCCCTCCTTGGGTCTATCCTAGAGCAGAAAAGTAAATAATATACATCAACGGTGACAACTTCCGCAACCTGGAAGTGCCCCAATAAAAGAATATTACATACAAGTTTTTTACATGAATGAAAATGAAAAACACTCATCTCACATAAAAACCCCCGGCTATTCAAACACGACGATCCAATATAACATATCCAGCAACACATAACATCACATGTCATCAACGTAAGTAAATATGCGCATCCCAATTGTCGTTGACATATAGCAACGAAACCGGCGATATCACATATTACACTTACGGTCACAGAAAAGAAAGTGTAAAACTACAACAGTTGGAATCCGCAACCTCCTCAGACATCGCATGCCTGACCAAATGAATTACTTAGACATCGCATGCCTAACAATTATAAACCCCGCATTTTAGTCTCATTATCGAAAACTCTTTTCAATATCAAGTCGGGCAATTCAACAAGATTCCCGACATTCTGATCGAATGCTCGTCGCAAACTTTAGTAGGCGGCCGCACCCCCGATACCGTCGACGAAGTGCACCAAGACGGAACACCGCTGCCGCGAGCACCCGAACGGATGCTTTCGGCGACGGGGTTCTCCTACAGTCACTTGGTCGGGGCTATGGAGTGAGGCTGTCTATTAAGTTTACCCGGCGAGTATCCGCGTACACTACGTGATTGCGACGGACTTTTGATCACATCAAAATTCCGTGGCAACCGATCAAGTGAGACTAAACTGCTATGTTTATAATATTCATTCCGTTATCTCATAACTATTTGTGAATTCCAATTATTGTATCCCATTCCAGATAATTAGAAAATGTTAAACTTTCCGATTGAACATTCGAACACCCAAGTTTTCCCGATACAGATCAACTCTTGAAATAAGTCTAACAACATTCAGTTCGTGCCTCAGTACCAACGGTCCAGCCGTAGAAGGGTCAAGCCAACGCCTCACATGTGGCACGCCGTACTGCCCCAAACCCGAAGGTTCAAAGGGCAGTTCAAGACGGTCACATAATCGAGTTAAGGTTTGTTGTCTTCTAGAGGGTCCATCGCGTTACTTGCACTACTTAGAACGTCGTTAAACTACGGAAAGATCCAACACTTGGAAATTTCCCGGTAGGGGAAAAGTTGGGTATTTATATCCGGTCGAACTTTTTAACATATTCTAAAAATTATCCGGAAAGCCACACTGACAAAATTAGACAATCCGATCGATACACTTAGTTCCTAATACAACCCAGAAAATAAAACTCTGGAATAAATATTAAAATATCCCCAGGAAAACCAGCACTTCATACTAAGAATTACTGTGCAAATTGGATGCACAAAGCGACAAAAGGGCCGCGGATCCGCCGCATGAGCCTCCTGTAGGGCCGCGGATCCGCGCCGCCTTTGTGGAATCAGGACCACGAATTTTATAGTATGTCTTAGATCTTCCTGCTGATTTTTCTGAATATTTTTAATCTCGAAAAAACCACATTTTACAGAAATGTCCAGAGAGCATTTTCAAAGTCGGGTTTTGGGTCGATCGGACTTCTGATTCCGTCGGGACTTCGCCTAAGGCTCTAGCTAGGCTCTGATACCACTGTAGGGTTCCTAGGCACCCTAGTGAGGTCTCACAAGTGATCAAACATGCACAAATCAAATTTTACGGGTGCCTACAAACCCTAATACGGATCGTTTACTAGATATCTAGGCGAAGCAAGCAAGTAAACGGAAATATAGCTAAAGGAAAGGGGCTACAACCTTTGTAGATCCGTTCCACCACCTCCTAAGCTCCGTGATGAAGTCCCCTCGCTGTCCAAATCATATCTTGGGCTCTAGCATCGGCTTCATCGGAGAAAAACGGGCTAGGTCATCGACGACGATGCCGAAGATGATCTACGTCGAGGCATCGCAAGATCAAGCTCCAACTTCACCAAGTCAAGAAAACTTGTGAAGGAAATACGCTATACTACTTGGCAAGAGGTAGAGGATGAAGAAATAGGAAGTGGGTAGACTTTAGATTTGGATTTCACATACTTTTTCATCAATCACCATTGATGTAGCAAGCTTTCTTCTCATGGAGGAAGAAGAAGAAGATGAAGAAAAGAATATGATAAGTATTAAGTAAATGATAAATAAATCAATATTTATCATTTACTAACCCTTGGTTAGTTGTAGAGAATGGACCATGGTTAACTTGAATGGTTAGGGTTAAGGATGAGACAAGAATGGTGGACTAATTCAAAGCTTCAAGAATTTTCAACTAGCAAACAAAATTAGCAACCATTCTTTTCTCATCTTTATCCAAAATAAATAAATAAATAAATAAGGAAAAAGAAAACCCTAATCATAATCTTAACCATGGTCTAATTCTTTACACTAACCCTAGCTTGCATGTATCATCAAACATGATACAGTCATGTGCACAAAATATATCACATATGCAATGTGCACAAACCAAGTGAGTAAATCCATTTAAAGTGAACCAATACTAGTTAATGCAAAGTAATATATCAAATATATAATTATACATTAAATCATTAAATCAACACTTGATTCAATGATCCGGTCATGTCGCATATAACCGGCTAGTATCCAATGTATCGGCTTATCGAATCAATCCTTGATTCGATAACTAGGTTATATCGCATACAACCATTCGACACATTCATCGCGAGAATGAAATACGGTATCACATACACGCATTATTCTCGGTCCCGCACATATCTCATATGCGCTCCTATTTCGTTTCGCTTGAGCCAGGAAACCTCTGTATAGGACTCTAAAGACTCGTCAATACGCCGGTAGCGGATGATGATCATATCAAGCACCCACAAGCCGCAAGCGGTCTGCTAAACGTAACGGCCACCCGGGTATTGAGCGATCAGAAGATCGACGAGCAAGCCCGCTCACACTCCTGTGAATCCAACCAGTAACACTTACCGTACAGTCCGGTCTGTTCGTCTGATATGTCGCATATCTCGCCTAGGGGTGGTAAACGTCAGACCCCAATAGCTCGATAAGTCATGCCGACTTGAGGTCCATAACATTCATGAAACTACTGATAACTCTTACCAGTATATCACTGCAACCCTGGCCAGGGATTTCCTGTTATGGCCAGTCGAGCATAGCACAACATCAACCCCCAATACCGGGAGAGACGAATCCCCTCCTATCGCTCATTGCCTCCATGTGAATCGGGACTGTACCCAAAAACCACTTGTTTGCACGACTCAGTAGAGCCGTGGTAGGGTGGAAATCAAAGCATAGTGGGAGACACACAAGACTCTATGACGATCTCGGGTCAACAGACTAAGCTGTACCAGTGTCGCCAGAGAACTGCCATCTGACGTGAGGTATAATACCATCTGGGAGTTCTCGGCGAGTCCGTTCAGTGTACCCAGTCTCTACTGAGCACCCGCATACCATCTACGATGTCAAACACCAATGGATATGGGATCATCCATCGCCCATCGCATGGGTCGAGAAGATATACGCTAGTCTACTCTGGAATATCGATGCCCCGTCTCGATATTCCCTCGACTAGGAACATTTCAAGGATGTACTCATGGACTATCCAGGCCCCGCTAGTATGATCTGCGTCATAGTCCTGGAAGTCGAGTACACATCCTAAGGGCTTTATCAACATGTAACAGAGAGACGAAAAGTATACACGTTAAGATAAAGAGCAACCAGATATCGTACTATCATGTCGAGCAAGAAAGTCCTTCCTATATATGTCCCAGCATCCATTACAATATGCATCCAATGTACAGTAATGGCCTCTAGGGCATACATATAACTAACACAGACTACTCTGTACCAGTGTCACCAGAGAACTGCCATCTGACGTAAGGTATAATACCATCTGGGAGTTCTCGGCGAGTCCGTCCAGTGTACCCAGTCTCCACTGAGCACCCGTATATCATCTCCGATGTCAAACACCAATGGATATGTGATCATCCATCGCCCATCTGTATGGGTCGAGAAGGTATACGCTAGTCTACTCTGGTATATCGATGCCCCGTCTCGATATACCCACGACTAGGGACCTTGAAGGATGTACTTATGGACTACCATGTCCCCACTAGTATGATCCGCATCATAGTCCAGGTAGTCAAGTACACATCCTAAGGGCTTTACCAACATGTAACAGAGAGACAATCAGTGTACACGTTAAGGTAAAGATCAACCAGATAGCATACTATCATATCGAGCAAGAAAGTCCTCCCTATATATGTCCAAGCATCCACTACAATATACATCCTATGTATAGTAATGGCCTCTAGGGCATACATATAACTAACAATCTCCCACTAGGGTCATCTGATAGCAGTGGTTGTAGTATCTCATACTCAACCATCCCATAAAAGTCTCTCTCTGGGAAAAAGGCCTTTGTGAGTGGATCCGCCGTGTTGTCCTCTGAGTCAACTCTCATAACCTTGATCACCCTGGAGATCAACTATCTCCATGATCAGGTGATACTGCCTTAGAATATGTCTGGATCACTGATGGGATGGACGTTCCTTGGCATAAGCCACAACTCCATTGTCACACAATGGGAGGAACTAAGTTCATCTCATGAACAAATATACATCCAGACTTCCTCTTTGGTAGCATCTCAAATAGCGATGTATCCAGCCTTTATCGTCTAGTATGCCACGGTATCTAGCTTGGAACTCTTCCAACATACCGTCCCTTTACTGAGGGTAAAGATAATGCCTGTGACTGACTTTCAGTCGTCCTTATCACCCTGAAACCCTTCCAGTGATTCTCCCCAGGATCGATTGATACCATCTCACTACAACTAGTGAGAATCCTAACATCCAATTAGATCTATCTCATAGATCCAAAACCCAGGATTTAGGAGGTATCACTCTGATCCTGTATGGAGAATCATTTTGATAAGTGGAGATTGACCGAGCGTAGCATAGGAAACTCCTTCCCTATCAAGAGTATGTCATCCACGTACTCTACGAGGAACATCACCATACCCCCTACTACCTTTTTGTATATACAAGGTTCATCTACCATTTTGATGATGTCAAACTGTTTGACTACTACATCAAAACAGATGTTCCAACTCCGCGATACCTGCTTTATCATATAAAGTATCTTGTATACGTTTCCGCTGCTCCCACTGTCTACGAAGCCATCTGGCTGTGTACTTATAGACGTTCTCTTCTAAAACATCATTTAGAAAAGCAGTCATGGCACCCAACCGCCAGATATCGTAGTCATGGTATGTAGCCGTGGAAAGTAGGATCTGGATGGACTTAAGCATAGCCACTTGAAAAGGTTTCATCATTATCCATGCCTGGTCGATGACGAAAAGCTTTAACAAGTCTAGCTTTGAAAGTCTCAACTTTTCCATCTACACCAAGTAATCTTCTCAAGATATACTTGCTCCTGATGGGGATTTAACCCTTCAGATATAGCATCCAAAGTCCATACTTTGTTGGTGTACATGGATTCCATCTCAGATCGCTAAGCATCCAGCCATTCTTACAGAGTCCCTACTCTCGATGGCCTGCTCGAAGCTAGTTGGGTCATCATCTTATGATGCAATCCTCGCTCCCACTGTCATAGAGTAACCGTAGTATCTCTCAGGTGGGTGAGGAACCCTACTAGATCGGTGGAGAGGCTGAGGTTCATCGGTAACTATTGAATCCTTTGGTTTTATCAAATCATCTGCTGTATTTTGTATAGCTGGAACATTTCCAGTTGTACATAACAGATCTTGCCTCGAGCTTGTCCCGATTTTGCTTTTAGACATAGGCCGGACAACCCCAAATCTTAACTAGCTTAAGACATGGGCTCTTCCCATTCCATATCACATATGAAGTGGTAAGCAACTGATTTGATTTGAACCCTATTCAATAGGTGTGCAGCTTCTCAAGCGCATAACTCCCAAAAGGAAACAGGTAACTCAGTAGTACTCATCATAGAGCAAACCTTATCACATAGGGTATGATTGCTCCGTCCCGATATACCATCGTGCTATGGTGTATACGGAGGAGTAATGCTGAGAGAGAATCTCATTCTCCTTTAGAAAAGTCCAAGAATTTCGCGCTCAAGTATTCTCCTCCTTGATCTCATCAAAGGACATAATACTTATACCCGTATTGGTTCTCTACTTCTTGCTTATATTCTGTGAATATCTCAAAAGGTTCGGACTTGTGTTTCAACAGGAACATAGGTCTGAATCTCGAAAGATCATCAGAGAATGTAATGAAGTATAAGGAACCGGTCTTGGCAAGTGTAGACAGGGGACCTACATACATCAACATGTATCATCCCAAGAGTTTACTAACTCTTTCTCTGCTTCCAGTAAACAGAGCTATGGTCATCGTATCTTTGTGACATGACTGGCAAGTTTCATAAGATGTAAATTCAAACAGATTTAAATATGCATCTAAATGTAACTTCAGCTAGTCAGGTCGCATTGATATGACCTAGTCTACAATGCCTCAAGAAGAATTTGTTCATTTCTGAACTCATCCTCCTCTGTGTGTTCTGTATACTAAGAACTGTATTTTGATTTAGAACATCAATGCTTTTAGATAACGTGCCTGAACCGATCAACTTTTGATATAGGAAATGTTCAAAACATTATCCATCTATACAAAATTTTATCATTTCTTTACTAATAAAGAGATTGATATGATTTTGTATATCAGGTTCGGTATCTAATAACATTCGTTCAGAATCAAGTATTGGTCATACAGGGTGACAGTGACCAACAGACTTGGCTGCAACACTTGCCCCGTTCTCTGTCTCATGAAACTTATCACCCGTTCTCAGTTTTTCTACCTTTTTGTAGCCCTATGTAACAGATTACATATCTGGGATCCTGATCCGGTATCATATACCCAGGATGCGGAGGATACTGAGAAACAGTTCTCTGTAATGAACACACCGGAAGATGATGCATCAGCATGCACTCTCTTCGTTTGGGCGGCACGGGAAATCTGGTATTCCCCAATTTCCTGCTCTGTCTTATAACAATTATAAGTTGGAGCGGGACCAACGTTCCCCAGCTCAGTATAACAAGCGGGTTCGGTCAATATCCGTATTATTTCTTGATTAAGGCGTGATATGGTCGCTACCTGGAGAGAGAGAAGAAAACACTCAGCGTGCGCTCTTTCAAGAATAGATTGGTTATTATTTTATCTAATCAGGATGGCGCCCACTGGTTTTATCAAATCTTCCTTCAAACCCTAAAAGGAAAGACTAGCCGGGATTAATTACACACTACAAGTTCGCCAATTTTTCAGCCAGGCCAGTGTCGGTACTTTGAGGGAGGTCCCTCGTGCTTTCGCACGAACCTAATTAATCTAAACCTCGTTTTTCCAGAAGCGTAACCCCGTTGACACCTTTCTAGACACCTACTTGATCGGCTAATTATAATGTGTAAAACTCTCCCAGGAGTAACTCTTACTCACAGCGGGTATCGGGATCCAACTATCTCATAGAAGGTATGCAATTTCATTGCAAATTTCAACACTTGAAATTCCCGATAATATTTTGCCCCTAGCGTGCTATGACCTTGACGCATGCCAAACAACCCATAGTCCGCTAGTCAAGTTCAACCCGTACATTTCTTGATTGAATTAAACCCACCCGCACGACCCTTGACGCATGTCAAACAACGCCGTACGAATACCCTAATCCAATCGCATCGTATGCTAGCAGATAAGCACTAGTTAGCTACCGTACACTACGCCTTGACGCATGCCAAACAACCGCAGCACGAATACTAACTAGTACTTATCTGAAATGACGGAGGGCTACGACAGGTTTTTCTGAAAACCTATTGCGTAATGAACTTGATATTGTTGTAGAATCAAATGATTTTAAAATGGAGTGTTTTTGAAGCTTTTCTAGTTTTGCTAAAGGAGTCACTCCCGATGAAGGGATCGTCGGTCCTTTCCTCATCGAATAAGGTGCGGGATATATCATATATATCACTGTGCAAAGCAAAAACTATAGAAGCTATCAAAGACAAACCGAGGGTTGAAGCATCTGCCAGTTATTGCTAAAGGCGTCACTCCCGGTGAAGGGATCTCGGTCCTTTCCTCATCGAATAAGGTGCAGGATATATCATATATACCGCTATGCAAAGCAAGAACTGTAGCTACCTGTTTTATTTTTGAAATTCGATTCTACAACATCTTAGGTTTCTTTTATTTCATTAATCATATTAATGAAGTCCCATCATTTAAGTACCTAAACATCACAGATAAATACGACGTACACTTATGCCATCCGCATTCGCCTCGATGTCCTCTCGTGCACCGTTAGGTTAGGTAACTAACGGCAGAGCAGGGCAGGGCTAGCGCGGGTGTAAAACATAAGTAACGTCTATATAATATATCAAATATACTATATATAGTATCCATCACAGAACATATCACATGATCACATCACAGATATCGCAGCAGAAGAATCATATGAAATATTGGATATACTAGGACGTCCGTGTTTTTAATACGAGCCAGTATAAAACACGGATTCCACGGTCACGATGAATAGCCAAACCCACACCCCTAGACCCCTACGAGAGCGGCAAGCAACCCTACCAATTCTAGAGTTAGGAGACCCGGACTCGACTCCTCGAGTTGGTCTCCCACTGGACTCCAGAACCCGGTTACTTGTGCTCCCCTCCTTGGGTCTATCCTAGTGCGGAAAAGTAAAAATATACAAAGGGTGACAACTTCCGCAACCTGGAAGTGCCCCAATAAAAGAATATTACATACAAGTTTTTACATGAATGAAAATGAAAAACACTCATCTCACATAAAACCCCCCGGCTATTCAAACACGACGATCCAATATAACATATCCAGCAACACATAACATCACATGTCATCAACGTAAGTAAATATGCGCATCCCAATTGTCGTTGACATATAGCAACGAAACCGGCGATATCACATATTACACTTACGGTCACAGAAAAGAAAGTGTAAAACTACAACAGTTGGAATCCGCAACCTGCATAGACATCGCATGCCTAATCAAATGAATTCCGTAGACATCGCATGCCTAACAATTATAAACCCCGCATTTTAGTCTCAAAATCGAAAATACTTTTCAATATAAAGTCGGGCAATTCAACAAGATTCCCGACATCCTGATCGAATACTCATCGCAAAATTTAGTAGGCGGCCGCACCCCCGACGCCGTCGACGAAGTGCACCAAGGCGGAACACCGCTGCCGCGAGCATCCGAACGGATGTTTTCGGTGACGGGGTTCTCCTACAGTCACTTGGTCAGGGCTATGGAGCGAGGCTGTCTATTAAGTTTACCCGGCGAGTATCCGCGTACGCTACGTGATTGCGACGGACTTTTGATCACATCAAAATTCCGTGGCAACCGATCAAGTGAGACTAAAGTGCTATGTTTATAACATTCATACAGTTATCTCATAACTTCTTGTGAATTCCAATTGTTGTATTACATTCCGGATAAACAGAAAATGTTAAACTTTCCGATCGAACAGTCGAACACCCAAGTTTTCCCGATACAGCTCAACACATGAAACAAGTTTAAAAACATCCAGTTCATGCCTCAGTACCAACGGTCCAGCCGTAGAAGGGTCAAGCCAACGCCTCACATGTGGCACGCCGTACTGCCCCAACTCTAAGGTTCAAAGGGCAGTTCAAGACGGTCACATAATCGAGTTAAGGTTTGTTGTCTTCTAGAGGGACCATCGCGTTACTTGCACTACTTAGAACGTGATTAAACTACAGAAAAATCCAACAATTGGAAATTTCCCGGCAGGGGAAAAAGTGGGTATTTATATCCGGTCGAACTTTTTAACATATTCTAAAATATCCGGAAAGCCACATAGACAAAGTCTAATAATCCGATCGAATCATCTAAGCTCCAAAACACCCTGGAATATTCAACTCTTGAATAAATATTAAAAAAATTCCCAGAAAATCCAGCACCTGAAGTGACAAATTACTGTGCAAAAATGAAGGGCTGACGTCATCATGTGGCCGCGGAACCGCCGCACAAGGCATGCTTGTGCCGCGGTTCCGCCACGCTTTAGATGAGTTAGCCCCTCGAATTTCACAGTAATTCAACTAAGACCCTGCTGAATTATTTAGCAATTTTTAATCTGGAAAAAACCCAGTTTTTGAAAAAAGTCCAGAGAGCATTTTGGAAATGGGATTTCGGTTCGATCGGACTTCAAACTCCGTCTACGCATCGCCTAAGGCTCTAGCTAGGCTCTGATACCACTGTAGGGTTCCTAGGCACTCTAATAAGGTCTCACAAGGTATCAACCATGCCAATTTCAAATTTTACAAGTGCCGAGAAACTCTAATACGGATCGTTAACTAGAATTTTAGGCGAAACAAAAACAAGTAAACAACTTTACTCTAAGTGAACGGAGATACAACCTTTGTAGATCCGGTTCTCCACCTCCATAGCTCCGTGATGAAGTCCCCTCGCTGTACAAATCGCATCCCGGACTCTAGCATCGGCTTCATCGGAGAAATGGACGGGCTTGGTCGTCGGCTTCGATGCCGAAGATGATCTACGTCGAGGCATCACAAGATCAAGCTCCAACTTCACCAAGTCAAGAAACTTGTGAAGAAAACACCCTATACTACTTGGCAAGAGGTAGAGGATGAAGAAATAGGAAGTGGGTTCACTTTAGAATTGGATTTCTCACTCTTTTCATCAAGTCACCATTGATAAAGCAAGGTTTTCTTCAAGTGAAGAAGAAGAAGAAGATGATAATTATGATGAGTTCTTTTCAAATAGAAAATAAAAGAAACAATACTTATCATTTGGCAACCATGGTCAAGTGTAGAGAATAAATCATGGTTAGATGGAATGGTTAGGGTTAAGCATGAAGACAAAATGGTCACTTAGTCAAAGCTTCATGAAGCTTCAACTTTGAAACAAAAATAGCCACCATTTTCCCTTTTGCCAAAATGAATAAATAAATGAATAAATAAATAAATTCAAAACCCTAACCATTACATAACCATGGTTTAGTCTAAACATACACTTAAATATTCATGTATCATCAAACATGATACAATTAAGTGTACAAAATATATCACATATACAATGTGCACATCAAGTGAGAAAATCCTTTTAAAGTGAACCAATATTAGTTAATGCAAAGTAATATATCAAATATATAATTATGCATTAAATCATTAAATCAACGCTTGATTTAACGATCCGGTCATATCGCATATAACCGACTAGTATCCTATGTATCGGCTTACCGAATCAATCCTTGATTCGATAACTAGGTTATATCGCATACAACCATATCGATACATTCATCGCGAGAATAGAATACGGTATCACATACACGCATTATTCTCGGTCCCGCACATATCTCATATGCGCTCCTATTTCGTTTTGCTTGAGCCAGGAAACCTCTGTGTAGGACTCTAAAGACTCGTTAATACGCCGGCAGCAGGTGATGATCATATCAAACACCCACAAGCCGCAAGCGGTCTGCTAAACGTAACGGCCACCCGGGTATTGAGCAATCAGAAGATCGACGAGCAAGCCCGCTCATACTCCTGTGAATCTAACCAGTAACACTTACCGTACATTCCGGTCTGTTCGTCTGATATGTCACATATCTCGTCTAGGGGTGGTAAACGTCAGACCCCAATAGCTCGATAAGTCGTGTCGATATGAGGTCTATAACAGTTCGAGAAACTACAGGTAACACTTACCAGTAAATCTCAGCAATCCTGGCCAGGGATTTCCGGTTATAGCCAATCGAACACAGCGCAACATCAACTCCCTATACCGGGAGAGACGAATCCCCTCCTATCGCTCATTGCCTCCATGTGACTCGGGACTGTACCCAAAAACCACCATTTTGCACGCCCTCTTGGACGTGGTAAGATGGAAATCAAAGCACAGTGGGAACCACACAAGACTCTATGACGATCTCGGGTCAACAGACTACTCTGTACCAGTGTCACCAGAGAACTGCCATCTGACGTAAGGTATAATACCATCTGGGTGTTCTCGGCGAGTCCGTCCAGTGTACCCAGTCTCCACTGAGCACCCGTATATCATCTCCGCTGTCAAACACCAATGGATATGGGATCATCCATCGCCCATCTGTATGGGTCGAGAAGGTATACGCTAGTCTACTCTGGTATATCGATGCCCCGTCTCGATATACCCACGACTAGGGACCTTGAAGGATGTACTTATGGACTACCATGTCCCCACTAGTATGATCCGCATCATAGTCCAGGTAGTCAAGTACACATCCTAAGGGCTTTACCAACATGTAACAGAGAGACAATCAGTGTACACGTTAAGGTAAAGATCAACCAGATAGCATACTATCATGTCGAGCAAGAAAGTCCTCCCTATATATGTCCAAGCATCCACTACAATATACATCCTATGTATAGTAATGGCCTCTAGGGCATACATATAACTAACACGTCAGTCCCCTAATAACGGTATAAGTCGTGTCGGAGCGAAGCCCATTACACCCTGAGAAACTACTGGAACCTACCAGCAAATCTCGCTTGCCCTGGCCAGGGACTTTGCGTAATGGCTCTCTGACACAGCGCGATATCAACCCCCAATACCGGGAGAGACGAATCCTGTCTAACCGCCACTGCCTCCAAGTGCTCGGGACTGCTCCCAACTGCTACCTGTTTGCACGACTCCTTTGAGCCGTGGTAGGGTAGCAATCTAAGAACAGTGGGACACACTCGAGGTGAAGTAGCAGTGTCAAGTCTGCGGACTATGCTGTACTCATGTCACCTGGGAACTGTTCACTGACGACTGGTATAAAACCAACCAACAGTTCCCTGTGAGTCCTGTCCGGTGTACCCGTAACCTAACGAGCACCTGCATACTATCTCCAGTACGACGTACTGACGGCTGTGGGACAGACCATCTCCCCAACTGGGATGAGAAGCGTACACACTAGTCTACTACGGAGTATCGATGCCCTGTCTCGATAATCCAACGACTAGGGACCTGAATAAGGATGTGCTTGTAGACTACCCAGCCCCCACTAGTGTGACTGCCATCACAACGCTGGTAGTCAAGTAAGATCCTAAGAGCTCTATCAATACGTATACTCACATATTAAGATAGAAAAACTAAGTAGCATACTACCATGTTTAGCAAGACTGTTATATACATGTGAATATCCCAAGCTTCCATTAAGTAATATACAAACTAGTATGATACAATAATGGCCCCTAGGGCATATACACTAACAGGCTTGAGCCTGTAGGGAAAAGCATCCCCACAATAAAAAACCCCTCGTACACGAGGGGGAATCTGACGAAGTCTGCAACAACGGCCGTGTTCCCGCAAAAAAATTTCTGCGCAAAAGATCCCAAGGTATCAAATGGCAGCGATACGTTTAAGAAAATGCGAACCAGTATTTTTTGGGGTGCATTTTGACAAACTCCCGAATGAGAAACAGCTAAATTCTAATGGTATCGAAAGTATCTCAAAAAATCCTTCGATTTGATATATTATGGGCCTCATAATTCATCCGGGATCAAAAGTTATGAGGCAACCACACGTGACCGGTCATCACGTGCCCACACGTGACCGGTCATCACGTGCCCACATGTGACCGGGCATCACGTGCCCACACGTGACCGGGCATCACGTGCAGACACGTGACCATTTCCAGGCAAAGCATGTAGGCACTGAATAAAATAAATAATTGGAAATAATTAATCAGTGGGGTCACGTGCCAACACGTGATGGGCCTTTAAACCCACTGAAAATAATTAAAGGTATAATAAAATAACAAGGAAAAATCCCAATGGGGCATCACGTGCCAACAAGTGACCAAAGGTCACGTGCTGACACGTGATAATTCCTGAGTTCTTTAAAACAACAGAATTAAATTGTGGTCAAATACTTAATTAGGGGGTCACGTGCCAACACGTGATGCATTCCTAAAGATCTATGAATTAATGGAATTAAATTTTAATTAAGAGGGAATCAAAAACCCTAACTGGAAAAATATTTCTCTAAATCTTTCCAAACAAAAAAGATGGTGCTCTATAAAATGGAGCACCATTGGATTAAAAATCCAATGGTGATTAAAAATCACCAATTTATGGAAAGATTTTATACAAGGAAAGATTTCCCTGAAATTTGCCAGGAATAACAGATAAAATATGTTTTGGATTAAAAATCCAATGGTGAATAAAATTCACTGGATGATCTAAAAGATCATGTTGGTTACAAAAAACAACTAAAATCTTTCAATGAAAGATTGACAAAACAAATTGATTCTTTTCTTTCTCCTATAAATAGGAGCCAAAAAGAGAAGAGAAGGGGATCTACTTTTTTGGGAAATATACAACAACAGAAAGAAAAAAAAGAGAGGAGAATTTAATTCTCAAGAGAGAAAAAGAAGATCTCTTCAGAAAAAGAAAACCCTAGGTGATAAAGGGAAAGAGATCTAAGCTCTATAAAACAAAAAAAGAATTTAATTCTCAATTTAAGAGTTTAATTTTTCTGAATAAGAACTTAGTTCTTCCTTTGGTTGAAAATCTGCAGAAGCAGATCTCCCCTCAAGTTGAGAATTTAATTCTCATCGGGAAGATTCTGCCATGCAGATCCAAAACTTAGAGGAAGAATTGAGTTTTGAGAATTTAATTCTCCCAAATTCATAGGAATTTAATTCCTCCAAATGAAACTAGGGTTTAACCCTATATAAGAATTTAATTTTTCCAAATACACAGGAATTTAATTCCTCTAAACAGAACTAGGGTTTAACCCTATAAAAGAATCTAATTCTTAAAACAAGAGACTTAAAGCTCTTCATGCGCGTAAAGAACTTGGTCACATGGTAACACGCGACCCTCATCCTCAATGAGTAGAAAAGAAAGAATGAGACATGGTCACGTGCCCCCACGTGACCCTTAAACAGACTCCTAAAAATGAGAAAGAACAAGTCTGGAGGCAATGCCTCACGTGCTCCCATGTGACCCTCAAAACAAAAGAGAACAAATCCAAAAGCAGTACCAATTTATAGGCGCCCTCACGTGTCCCCACATGACCCCTAACAGGTCTCTTTAATATCCAGTGGATGGATGCCCATCACGTGCTCACACGTGACGGCCTTAAAGACTAAAAGTGTTTAACACTTATTTGAATATTCTGAGAACAAAATAAAGGAAGTCTGGCCCCATCTATAGTTGCCTCACGTGCTCACACGTGATGGCCTGAAGGCTTAGTGTTTAACACTTATTTGCAGATTTGAGGGTAAAATAATGGAGGTTTGGCCCAATTCTTAGGCGCCTCACGTGACCCCACGTGACCACCCCATTTTTAGTGTTTAACACTATTTTGAGCATTTTGTCCCCAGTGTTTAACACTGTTTTAAAGCGCATCATGGGAGAACACGTGATCGCCAAATATCTTTTAGTGTTTAACACTATTTTAAAAACCAGTCTTAGCCCAAATCAGCTAAATTTTCCAGAGGCAAGTCTCCCCTTCAACTGAACCTCAAAATTGATCAGTTCATATGATATGCGAAGTGAAGTCCAGAGCTATAATGAATGTCTAGTGCTCAGCCAAAGACAAAATGTTGTCAGAATCCCAAACCCCTGTTTAGCATTGCTAAATAATAGGGGGCTGAACCCAGAAAAATGTTCAATAGTCCAAACAAAGGTCTAACATTTCAGACCTAATTGGACTTAGCCCAAGTTGGCCATAAGTCCTCAATTCAGATTTAACTGAGCCCATGTGCTCATAATCCAATTAATTGATCTTAGTCCCAAATTGGACTACAGATTTCCTAATCAACATTGGTTCAAGGGTACATCTCTTCACTCCTCTGATATTTGTCGTTGTAATCCTTTAACGTCTTCAGAGAGGTGACGGGTCCCGATAACCAATTATTCCACGGACTGTGGGGTCCTTAAGCCTATGGACTATGATGTCCTTAACCTCGGACTGTGGGGTCCTTAAGCCCATGGACTATGATGTCCTTAACCTCGGACTGTGGGGTCCTTTTAAACCCATGGACTATGATGTCCTTAACCTCGGACTGTGGGGTCCTTAAGCCCATGGACTATGATGTCCTTAACCTCGGACTGTAGGGTCCTTAAGCCCATGGACTATGATGTCCTTAACCTAGGACTGTGGGGTCCTCAACCCCATGGACTATGATGTCCTTAACCTCGGACTGTGGGTTCTTTTTAAACCCACGGACCGAGATGCCCTTAAACTAACATTGGACCACCATGTCCTTAAACTGGTAATTGACCGCAATGTCCCTAAACTAAACAATAGAGCTAGAATGCTCTTTTGTTGGATCTAAACGATCCCGTTAAGTTGATCTTAGTCTGAAATTGGACTAATGTATCCTTAACATACGTTTAAGTTGATCTTAGTCTCAAATGAGACTAACGTATCCTTAAACCCAACCCCAAACCCAAATCTATAAAAATACGGATTTGGACTAATCTACGCCCTACGGGCGACAACATAAATTAGTCTCCGTATACAATCCACGGGCAACCAAAAACAAAACAAACACACACGACACGAAGTGACCATCTGGAGAAGGAGAAAGTGGTTACCGCGATGCGGTAGCGTAATTAACTGCAGGGGCTTGCGCCTGTAGGGAAGAGCGTCCCCACAATCAAAAACCCCTCAACGAAGGGGAATCTGACGAAGTCTGCTATATCGGCCGCATCCGTTTAAACCTTCGATACATGGTGTCATAAATCAACTTGGTATCTTCGAAGAGGTGGACGGATAGCACCAAATAGCATCTGCCCCCAAATTCAGGCAAGACGTTTGTCTTCCCGTCTTTCGGCGGAGAACAGATTCTGGCACGCCCGGTGGAACCTTTGCCTCTTTCCACTCCACACTTCGTGTGTCGTGTTCGCGAATGAATCGCGGTTTGCTATGGTTGCCTGTAGATTCGAGGTATTAAGATCTGGTGTCTTGCTCCGTGCAGAAAAAAGAAGATCAATGGCTTCATACTGCACTAACTGCAACTGCAACTCTCACTCTGTCCCGTCTGGAGGAGTGACTTATGGGCCCCAAGCGGCGTCCATCTTCGCTATGCCGGTGGAACAGGTGACTCAGACCACCACTGGATTATTCTTCGGGACCATGATCCTACCAACAAGCTTCAACGCTCATGTACCATCACAAGAAGCTCTGAAGAAGTCGGTCTTTGATCGGCTTACCACTACTGCGGCCTCTCTTAACGGGTCGCCCAAACCAAGCGTCTCTGTTTTCAGGAGACTGGGCCAAAGCTCCAACGGACCCGTGAAGAAGCCCCAATTCCTGAAGAGGTCATCCCAAAATGGATAGCCATTCCTACTCCTGAAGTCCCCAAGGCGGCTTCTCCTGCTAAGGGGTCGGTCTTCACAAGCCTAGCCGTTTCAGCTCCGACTCCACGTGAAGTTATGAGTGCTGTTTCCCCTGTTCGAAAGTCGGCCTTCGCAAGACTGACTACCCCCTCTCAGCGAGCATCTTTCTTTGACAGGCTGGCGCTAACAGTAGACTCTCATCAGAACAGGGGGCACGGAAAAGTTGATCCAACAACATAAGTGATCACGGCCGCACAACATGCTCGACGTCGCCACTGGCGCCGAGTGAGGAAAGCTAGGGGCAATTCCCCTTCTGAACTGACTCCGCCGGCTCCAATGGTGGAAGTTGATGCTGCTGTTCCAACCGGGAACAGCTTTGAACTACTTAACAGGGTGCGCAGGAATTCGCCAACTGCCGTGCTAAAAATGTCTCCTCCGCCCGTTGAAAAGATCACAAAGGTGAAGCTGGAGCAGCCCCCTCGGCGGCTGTCCTCTAAAATTTATAAAGTTTGGCGACAGGTCCAAGACTTCATGATTGATCAGGACTATCCCTGCCAACAGAAAAAGATGAAAGCGTGGGGAGAAGAGGACAATCCTGTCAAGCCACAAAAGGTGTCGTCTACCTGGGTGCCCGTTGCAACGGCCCCCTCAGTTTCGACCGCCCACAAAAGAAGGAGGTCGGAGAAGATCCTTGCGTCTTTGGCAAATCACAAAGACACTGAATCTAAACGCCCCAAGTCTGGGGGCATGGTGGTGCACACTTTCTATATGGCATCCGGAAAAAAGGATAGACGTATCTCCACAGGTCATCGACCGCTTACGCGATCTGTAACAAAGGCCCAGGAGCAACAACAGAAGCTCCAGAAAATGTTGACGCAGATGGACGTACTCACAGGGCCAAAAGAATGCCCGGAAACGTCATCAGAGCAACGTCAAGAACAAGAAACTGATGCCGAATTCTTTCGGAGAATGCTTGAGAGGAAGGACAAAGAGGCTGCGGAACAAGTATCCAATATAAAACAAGTAGCCCTTCTATTCCAAGATATGGTGGGCATGATGATCCAGCCGAAGATCCTCCAGTAATAATGGAAGATGATAGAGGAAATACATCAAATCCTCTGCCGGCTCTGTCAACAGCCAAGGAGGAGACAATCTCCAAAACTTCCCTGGATGATTACATAGCTCAGCAGATATGAGTTCACCAGGCGAATGAAGCGGCTGGGCAAATTGTTAAGACTGGACGACCCTATCCGGGTTGGTACGACCAAATAAAGTACCCGCCGGGATACACGATCCCCAAATTCCACATATATAAGGGGACGGGGAATCCACACCAGCATGTTGCTCAATTCAGGGCTCTCTGCGGCAACACTGGAGGAGATGATAAGCTACTACTTCGCCAATTCGTCGGCAGCTTGGCGGAAACGGCCTTTGAGTGGTATTCGGAGCTTCCCAACGACTCCGTCAAAACTTTTACGGAGATGGAATTGTTGTTCACCCAACATTTCGCAAGCGCTAGAGAGCGCACTCCGATCACCGCATTAATTAACGCCAGAGTAAAGCCAGGCGAAACATGGGTGCAATACGCGATACGATGGTGGAATCTATGGTCGAAGTGCGAGCAGCACATCGAGGAAGCACCTGCGGTAGGCATGTTCGTGGGTACTCTTAATCCGCAAGCGACCATTTCACAATTCATGGCGTTCTTCAAGCTAACCACTTTCCAGGCCTTGATTGACAAACTGGCCCAAATGGACCAGATGGGTCATAGACCGTCTTCCTCAAAACTGGAATCTCGGAACAAAAAGGGTAAAGGGAAAGTTATCTTCTTCGCCGACGCTCAACAACAACCGAGTAGCCCGAGACCGGTTGTTCGCCAAGGCAACAAGCGGCAATCCCTCGATGAGAAGTTAAGACGTCCTTACTCATTTCTCCGGGATAAAACAAGGAAACTGTTTGAACTGGCAGTGCGCAATGGGCTCATTACTCTACCGGAGTCGAGACACCCACCGCTACCGAACGACATCAACGATCCTAATTACTGCCCCTACCACCGAGTATTGGGCCATCCGATCGAAGACTGCTACGTCTTCAAAAACTGGGTTGATGACCAATACCAACAAGGCAAGTTCGTGCTATCTGAAAATTGGAAGATGAATCCGCCACAACAGAACACTCCTAAAAGGATGGACACATCGGGGGCATTGTGCTCTTTTATAGAAGAAGCTCTATGGAAGGTCGCTCTTTCAGCCAAAACGAAAAGAATGCTGAAGAATCTTCACACGTGCCCGGAAATCAGGTGGAAAAGCCCGCTAGAGCCTGAGATCATTGAGGGAATGCTGAAACCACGCCCAACATTGGGAGTTAATAGTGATGGTGGACAAAACATTCAGGCCCAGCGGTCAAAGTCTTCGAAGAAAAAGAAGAAGACCAAAAAGCCCGCGCAGTTTGATGACAAGCGCACGGGTCTGCAAAAGCATATTGACGCGCTGGAGGAATATAACCAGAAGGCACGGACCCCGGTCACACTCCAAGAATTTCTCAACAATATCCTTGAGAGCGGAGATAACGACAATAACGACGGGGATGACTCGTCAGAAGAATCTGAGGACTATGTGGCTAGTTGCCACATGATCTCTCATTCGGCGTTAACTAACGAAGAAGCTCACTCGGCGATAGAAGACAGCATAAAAGATCTGGGGGTAGGATCGAAGCCAAAACTCTTGGAACCGTCTGACGAGATGATCGATTTGCTACTGAACGAAGCCCGTCAGAAAAGCAAGCCAATCGAGAGCGCGAACTGGCTATATTCGAAAAATCCAAACGCCGACGACTGAATGAAAAGGTCGAGACACCCCAACCGGATTGAAGCATCCCTATCGCCAACAAAAGCAAGCTTAAAGTAAGGAAACGATTCGCTAGGGCCCTGTCAATAGGAATGGAGTTGCCCTCTTTCAGAAGAAATTCTCCTGGCAGTTTACATCTTGATGAAGCGGACATACATCCTAACTTCTGCTTAGACCATCAGAGGATTGCACACCCTACCGAGGAGTGCATAGCCTTTAAAAACTGGTGGCAGGGATATGTTTTCCACCGACAACGCGTTCAACGAGTGAAGCGCAAAGCTCATCGGGAACAGAAAAGCACGACAGATGAGCGCAAAAGAGCTGCTGGCAACTGTCACATAGTCGACACCAAGGAATCGCGAGTTATCACCTTTGGAAGCGACTCTGACAAAGAAATCGCCCTCAGCCCTCTCTTCAAGGAATCCATCTCCGACACAAAAGATGCGAAGATTTGCGAGAAAATCTAGCTGCGTAATCGTACGTTGCCCGAAAAATCTCGGACCTATGAATAAATGACCGAAACGTCGTTAAACTACTACAAACCACGGTGTCCCCAGGCTGATGTGGTAAAAAAACGGTACACCCACAAGTGAGATGGGCACGGATGAAAACCCGAAAGGGCTCCGTGAGTAAAAACAGCAGGGCTACCGGCGAGTTTTGTGAAAATCCGAAAGGGCGCAATCTCGTTAAAAGACACTTGCAAGGTCCTCTCGACCTTGTAAGGAGAAACCACCTGCGTGAGATCCTTATGACTCACAAGGGAGCAACATACTTAGGGATCCCCACGATTCCTAAGGAGAAAACACACTTATGAGATCCTCACGACTCATAAGGAGAATTCCCTTTTGAGACCCTCACAGCTCACAGGGTTCAAAAGCCTTAAGCTACAGGGATCTAAACTTGTTCTTAAGCCATCACAATCTCCAATGCTGCCCTACAAGAGGTTAAATGCTGACCTTTGTATACAATCCACGGGCATGAATAAACGTTTCCCCAACAGAATCCCACTACTGACGAAGGATATCTTCACATGGTGAACGACCCTTGTAAGTCCTCTCGACTTATAAGGAGAAAACACTCTTGTAAGATCCTTACGACTTATAAGAGAATACATACTTAGGAATCCTCACGCTTTTTAAGGAGAAAACGCACTTACGAGATCCTTATGACTCGTAGGGAGAAATACCTTCATGAGACCCTTACGGCTCATGAAATTTAAAGCCTTAGTTGACAGGATCTTAACCCTGTTTGCTAAGCCACCTTTGTTCGAATCGACAGAGGCAAATGATGATTCGCTCATGGCAATATCCCAGTTGTAGCGATGTTGATGCCTAAATCAGTATCAAATTCCAAGTCCTTTTATGGCAAATGATGATTCGCTCCTGGCAATATTCCAGTCGCAGCAATGCTGATGCTAAGATGGGCACCAGATTCCAAGTTCCATACTCGTGGCAAAAAGTCAACGAGCCAAAAATGCATATGAAATAGCCGAAATGATGGGGCAACTTACAACGAAATCAGCAAGTAAAAATGTATGCATACAAAATAGCCGAAATGGTTGGGCAACCCGCAGTAAAAAGCAGTGAGTAAATAGAAAAAATAGCCGAAATGATTGGGCACCGCGAAAAATAGCCGAAATGATTGGGCAATCACGACCTTCGCGATATAAAAGCTGAAACGATAGAGCATCGCGGAAAGAATCAAAAAAAATTAAAGAATGAAACTTTTTGCCCTGCAGGTAAGGTCACATTGACCCCCGTATACGATCCATGGGCACAAACAAGAAGGGAACCATATCGTCCCACCAGATTTCGTCGAAGCGAAGCCAAATCTCGATGGTTCATAGACAACCTAAAGACAATCTTGACATTCGTCGTAATATTGCAGACACAATGTCAACAAACGAAGTGAAGGAAGATCCCTAGTTTCAGGGTCTCGACGTCAACATCGACAACTTAGAGATCAACACCGGCGTTCTTCCTCCCTCCAATCGGATGCAGACGCAACATCAATAAATGGAGCCATGACAAAGTCCCCTAGTTCCAAATCTCGACGGTTCACAGACAGCCTATAGACTACCCCGGAACCATGACAAAGTCCCCTAGTTCAAAATATCGACGGTTCACAGACAGCCTAGAGATCACCAACGGCGTTTCTCCTTACTCCAGCAGGATGCAGATGCGACGTCAACAAACGACCCCAGGGTCAAAACAACGGAACCATGGCAAAGTCCCCTAGTTCCAAATCTAGACGGTTCACAGACAGTCTAGAGATCACCAACGGCGTTTCTCCTCACTCCAACCAGATGCAGACGTGACGTCAACAACCGACCTCAGAGTTGCAACGAAGCGGAGCCCTGGCAAAGTTTCTAGTTCCAAATCTCAATGTACATCTACGACCCGAAGACCAACAATGGTGTGCCTCCTCATTCCAGCAGAACACGGATGCTACACTATTAATCGGAGCCACGGCAAAGACCCTAGCTCCAAGACTCTACGATCTACAGACAACCTAGAGTCAACCAGTGACCTCCCTGCCGGATCAACGCTCCGTCTCGGAAACAAGTCAACCAACCCCCAAGGAAATCAGCGTCCTTGGCAAAAACCTCGATTCAGGGAAATCAGAGTTCTTGACGAGAGCATCCCGATTCGCGTCGATGTTCACACCATAATATTGCATTATTATATTTCCTATTCTTATTCTTTTTATAAATAAACAGGTGCTTTTGACGCATGTCTGTTACATATTACAGGTTACAGGTTCTTGGAGCGAAAACAGTGAAAAAGACAAAAGACGGCACAAAAAAGGGACTTTGACCAACAAATAGAAGGATCTTAATCAAGCCTACATAAAAGATCAGTACAAGGCAACGCAAGGTCCAAGATTACAAAGCAAACGGTTAAAAGTCGACTGCAATTGTTCGCTGGAGATCCGGAAGAAATAGAGAAGCCAAATTGAATAAAGATCCAAAGAAATAAAAAGCCCAAGAAGCCCAGAATCAGTTCCAAAATTTCCAGACATAAAATTTTACCAAAGCTTACAGTCTACTTTGACTAGGTCTTCCTAAGGATATTTTGGTAAATGTAGACGTGCGAATCAATTGTAACCTAGGGTTTCCTATCCTCTATAAATAGGAACTCTAAATCATTGTAAAGGCTATGCCTCCCTATGCCTCTTTTTATCAATAAAATTTAGATTTCTTCTGGAGAGCATCGATGCCTCTTTTCAATTCATCTATTCAGATCTGACAACCCTGCGTAAATGTTTGGAGAGAGCCATCTGTAAAGTAAGTAGTTAATTTAAATTCTTGCCCTAGGTAATTTTTCATTCTCTGCCCTAGATAAATGTATTTTAATTCCCTAATGAGTGAGTAGTCTCCTCGCTTGTTAGGGTTAGATCTGGGGAAGGTTTGAGAGACGAAGATCTCTCATCCCCTTTCTTGCCCATCATATATTTTCATAGGACTCTATGCATACATGCACATACCGCTCCCTATGGCACCCTATCCCTCGAGGTAGCGGTGATACCGTAGTATAAAGGCCCGGTTGTGATGTTTTCCATGAAGGTTAGGGTAAGGATTGATAAAGGAAGGACAAGAAACTAGAGGAAGAAAACATCTTCCCGATGAATCTAATCCCTTTTATTAATAATTACCATAACACCTAATTAGATCTTTATATGGGTATAGAAAGCGGTGAGATTTATAGACTTTCCAAACTTAACCTAGACCTAACCCTAGCAAGACTTAGATATAGATTAATTTAATTTTTAGATTTAATAATCAATCTGACTCCGTTCAGAATTAACTTGTTTGAGCGACTAGGAAACTCACAACATCCCTGTGGACCGACCCGTACTCACCGGTTAGCTGCAAAGCGACGCCGTTCTTGATTACGGTTATAGATAGTTTTTGAGATCAATCAGTCGACCCGTAGAGAAATCAACGTCTTTGCAGGAATAGCTCGATTCGTCTCAACCCCGAGGAAATCAGTGTCCTTGGCAAAAACCTCGATTCAGGAAAATCAGCGTCCTTGACGAGAGCATCTCGATTCGCGTCGACCCGTAGAGAATTCAGCGTCTTTGCAGCAATACCTCGATTCGTCTCAACCCCAAGGAAATCAGTGTCCTTGGCAAAACCTCAATTCAGAGAAATCAGCGTCCTTGACGAGAGCATCTCGATTCGCGTCGACCTGCAGAGAAATCAGCGTCTTTGCAGGAATACCTCGATTCGTCTCAACCCCAGGGAAATCAGTGTCCTTGGCAAAAGCTCGATTCAGGGAAATCAACGTCCTTGGCGAAAGCATCTCGATTCGCGTCGACCCGCAAGGAAATCGGTGTCTTTGCAGGAATACCTCGATTCGTTTCAACTCCGAGGAAATCAGTGTCCTTGGCAAAACATCGATTCAGGAAAATCAGCGTCCTTGACGAGAGCATCTCGATTCGCGTCGACCCACAAAGAAATCAGCGTCTTTGCAGGAATACCTCGATTCGTCTCAACCCGAACGAAATCAGTGTCCTTGGCAACCTCCTCGATTCAGGGAAATCAGCATCCTTGACGAGAGCATCTCGATTCACGTCGACCCGCAGAGAAATCAGTGTCTTTGCAGGAATACCTCGATTCGTCTCAACTCTGAGGAAATCAGTTTCCTTGGCAAAACCTCGATTCAGGGAAATCAGCGTCCTTGGCGAGAGCATCTCGATTCACGTCGACCTGCAAGGAAATCAGTGTCTTTGTAGGAATACATCGATTCGTTTCAACTTCGAGGAAATCAGTGTCCTTGGCAACCTCCTCGATTTAGGGAAATCAGCGTCCTTGACGAGAGCATCTCGATTTGCGTCGACCCGCAGAGAAATCAGTGTCTTTCCAGGAATACGTCGATTCATCTCAACTCTGAGGAAATCAGTGTCCTTGGCAAAAACCTCGATTCAGGGAAATCAACGTCCTTGGCGAGAGCATCTCGATCCGCATCGACCCGCAGAGAAATCAGTGTCTTTGCAAGAATACCTCGATTCGTCTCAACCCCAGGGAAATCAATGTCCTTGGCAACCTCCTCGATCCAGGAAAATCATCGTCCTTGACGAGAGCATCTCGATTCGCGTCGACCCGCAGAGAAATCAACGTCTTTGCAGGAATGCCTCGATTCGTCTCAACCCCAGGGAAATCAGTGTCCTTAGCAACCTTCTCGATTCAGGGAAATCAGCGTCCTTGATGAGTGCATCTCGATTCGCGTCGACCTGCAGAGAAATCAGTGTCTTTGCAGGAATACCTCGATTCGTCTCAACTCCGAGGAAATCAGTGTCCTTGGCAAAACCTCGATTCAGGGAAATCAGCGTCCTTAACGAGAGCATCTCGATTCGCGTCGACCCGTAGAGAAATCAGCGTCTTTGCAGGAATACCTCGATTCGTCTCAACTCCGAGGAAATCAGTGTCCTTGGTAAATATCTTGATTCAGGGAAATTAGCGTCCTTGACGAGAACATCTAGATTCGCGTCGACACGCATAGAAATCAGCGTCTTTGCAGGAATACCTCGATTTGACTCTACCCCAGGGAAATCAGTGTCCTTGGCGAGAACTTCTCGATTCGTTTCGACCCGCAAGGAAATCAGTGTATTTACGAGAATCTCTTAATTTGTCTCAACTTGCGGGGAAATTAGTGTCCCTACGCATAAAGAAAATTCTCTTGTGGGATCCTTACGATTCTCAGGAGAAAATGCACTTAGGAGTCCTCACGACTCCTAAGGAGAAAAAACACCTGCGAGATCCTCACGATTCGTAGGGAGAAAAGCCTTTGTGAGACCCTTACGGCTCATAAAGTTAGAAAGTCTTAGGCAACAGATCCTAACCCTATTTTCTAAGCCATCGCTACCTTATAAAGAGTTCAAGATGAACTGTTATCTACCATCTATGGGCCACACTTACCAAAGCTACATGCCACTGAAATGGAGAAGTTACTCATGAGCATATAAACTACTTCAGGCCAGAGTAAAACATAAAGAAATAGAAGAGTGCGGCTCATGGAGCTGAGGGTTTAGAACTATATCCCTTACGAGTCGAGATTTGAGTCAATGATAAACGACGACGCTTGTGTCCGCTCGTTATCTTCTCAGATCAAGATTCTGAAAATTATATACCAACCCGAAACTGGTCATACGCTATGAATTACTCTGCACTATTTCACCCACGTATATACTTATGTGGGCAAAGTAGTGGGGGTCATTTGTTCCTGCCAAAAAATTTCTACGCAAAAGATCCCAAGGTATCAAATGGCAGCGATACGTTTAAGAAAATGCGAACCAGTATTTTCCGGGCTGCATTTTGACAAACTCCCGAATGAGAAATAGCTAAATTCTGATGGTATCGAAAGTGTCTCAAAAAATCCTTCGATTTGATATATTATGGGCCTCATAATTCATCCGGGATCAAAAGTTATGAGGCATCACGTGCTCACACGTGACCGGGCATCACGTGCCCACATGTGACCGGGCATCACGTGCCCACACGTGACCATTTGCAGGCAAAACCTGTAGGCACTGAATAAAATAAATAATTGGAAATAATTAATCAATGAGGTCATGTGCCAACAAGTGATGACCTTTAAACCAACTGAAAAGAATTAAAGGTATAATAAAATAACAAGGAAAAATCCCATTGGGGGCATCACGTGCTGACACGTGATAATTCCTGAGTTCTTTAAAACAACAGAATTAAATTTTGGTCAAATGCTTAATCAGGGGATCACGTGCCAACACGTGATGGGTTCCTAAAGATCTATGAATTAATAGAATTAAATTCTAATTAAGAGAGAATCAAAAAGCCTAGCTGGAAAAATATTTCTCTAAATCTTCCCAAACAAAAAAGATGGTGCTCTATAAAATGGAGCACTGTTGGATTAAAAATCCAATTATGATTAAAAATCACCAATTTATGGAAATATTTTATACAAGGAAAGATTTCCCTGAAATTTGCCAGGAATAACAGATAAAATATGTTTTGGATTAAAAATCCAATGATGAATAAAATTCACTGGATGATCTAAAAGATCATGTTGGTTACAAAAAACAACTAAAATCTTTCAATGAAAGATTGACAAAACAAATTGATTCTTTTCTTTCTCCTATAAATAGGAGCCAAGAAGAGAAGAGAAGGGGATCTACTTTTTTGAGAAATATACAACAACAGAGAGAGAGAAAGAGAAAGAAGAATTTAATTCTCAAGAGAGAAAAGAAGATCTCTTCAGAAAAAGAAAACCCTAGGTGAGAAAGGAAAAGAGATCTAAGCTCCATAAAACAAAAGGAGAATTTAATTCTCAATTTAAGAGTTTAACTCTTCTGAATAAAAACTTAGTTCTTCTTTTGTTGAAGATCTGCAGAAGCAGATCTCTCCACAAGTTGAGAATTTAATTCTCATCGGGGAGATTCTGCCATGCAGATCCAAAACTTAGAGGGAGAATTGAGTTTTGAGAATTTAATTCTCCCAAATTCATAGGAATTTAATTCCTCCAAATGAAACTAGGGTTTAACCCTATATGAGAATTTAATTCTTCCAAATACACAGAAATTTAATTCCTCTAAACAGAACTAGGGTTTAACCCTATAAAAGAATCTAATTCTTAAAACAAGAGACTTAAAGCTCTCCATGCACGTAAAGAACTTGGTCACGTGGTAACACGTGACCCTCATCCTCAATGAGTAGAAAAGAAAGAATGAGACATGGTCACGTGCCTCCACGTGATCCTTAAACAGACTCCTAAAAATGAGAAAGAACAAGTCTGGAGGCAATGCCTCACGTGCTCCCATGTGACCCTCAAAACAAAAGAGAACAAATCCAAAAGCAGTACCAATTTATGGGCGCCCTCACGTATCCCCATGTGACCCCTAACAGGTCTCTTTAATATCCAGTGGATGGATGCCCATCACGTGCTCACACGTGACGACCTTAAAGACTAAAAGTGTTTAACACTTATTTGAATATTCTGATAACAAAATAAAGGAATTCTGGCCCCATCTACAGATGCCGCACGTGCTCACACGTGATGGCCTGAAGGCTAAGTGTTTAACACTTATTTGCATATTTGAGGGTAAAATAAAGGAGGTTTGGCCCAATTCTCAGGTGCCTCATGTTACCCCACGTGACCACCCCATTTTTAGTGTTTAACACTATTTTGAGCATTTTGTCCCCAGTGTTTAACACTGTTTTAAAGCGCATCACGGGAGAACACGTGATCGCCAAATATCTTCTAGTGTTTAATACTCTTTTAAAAACCAGCCTTAGCCCAAATCAGCTAAATTTTCCAGAGGCAAGTCCCCCCTTCAACTGAACCTCAAAATTGATCGGTTCATATGATATGCAAAATGAAATCCAGAGCTATAATGAATGGCTAGTGCTCAGCCAAAGACAAAATGTTGTCAGAACCCCAAACCCCTGTTTAACATTGCTAAATAATGGAGGCTGAACCCAGACAAATGTTCAATAGTCCAAACAAAGGTCTAACATTTCAGACCTAATTGGACTTAGCCCAAGTTGTCTATAAGTCCTCAATTTATATTTAACTGAGCCCATGTGCTCATAATCCAATTAATTGATCTTATTCCCAAATTAGACTACAGATTTCCCAATCAACATTGGCTCAAGGGTACATCTCTTCACTCCTCTGATATTTTTCATTGTAATCCTTCAACGTCTTCAGAGAGGTGACGGGTCCCGATAACCAATCATTCCACGGACTGTGGGGTCCTTAAGCCCATGAACTATGATGTCCTTAACCTTGGACTGTGGGGTCCCTTTAAACCCATGGACTATGATGTCCTTAACCTCGGACTGTGGGGTCCTTAAGCCCATGGACTATGATGTCCTTAAACTCGGACTGTGGGGTCCCTTTAAACCCACGGACCGAGATGTCCTTAAACTAACATTGGACCACCATGTCCTTAAACTGGTAATCGACCGCAATGTCCCTAAACTAAACAATAGAGCCCGAATGCTTTTTTGTTGGATCTAAACGATCCCGTTAAGTTGATCTTAGTCTGAAATTGGACTAACGTATCCTTAACATACGTTTAAGTTGATCTTAGTCTCAAATGAGACGAACGTATCCTTAAACCCAACCCCAAACCCAAATCTAAGAAAATACGGATTTGGACTAATCCACGCCCTACGGGCGACAACATAAATTAGTCTCCGTATACAATCCACGGGCAACCAAAAACAAAACAAACACACACGACACGAAGTGACCATTTGGAGAAGGAGAAAGTGGTTACCTCAATGCGGTAGCGTAATTAACTGCAAGAGGTTTCGCCTGCAGGGAAGGGCGTCCCCACAATCAAAAACCCCTCAACGAGGGGAAATCTGACGAAGTCTGCTACATCTGCCGCATCCGTTTAAACCTTCGATACATGGTGTCATAAATCAACTTGGCATCTTCGGAAAGGTGGACGGATAGCACCAAATAGCATCTGCCCCCAAATTCAGGCAAACGTTTGTCTTCCCGTCTTTCGGCGGAGAACAGGCCACATCTGTCTAAACCTCTAATGTACGGTGCCATAAATCAACTTGGCATCTTCGGGGAGGTGGACAGATAAAACCAAATAGCATCTGCCCCCAAATTCAGGCAAGACGTTTGTCTTCCCGGTTTTTGGTGGCGAACATAGACTTTATACAACTTGGCTATATCACGGGGAAGGAGAAAAACACAGTAATGCGACAGAAGAAGAAGGGGAAAACGGTAATGCGGCAGAAGAAGAAGGAGAAAACGGTAATGCGGCAGAAGAAGAAGACGGTAATTTCTTTTCAGGAGGAGAAATGGAGGATATGGTAGATGCTGCCTTAGATGAATCTATTCATACCGAAGATGACATTCCTTCCGGTCAAGGACCGCATGCGGATATATATGAAAATTTCATGAATGATACTAGAAAACCAATTTATGAGAATACAAAGTATTCCACCCTCTCATGGTCCGTCCAACTTTTCCAGATTAAGTACTTAAATGGATGGAGCAATAAGTCATTCACAATGCTTCTTTCGTTCTTAAAATATTCTGTACCCCCGGGAAATAATATGCCCGACAGCTGGTACGGAGCCCAGAAAATGATGTCTGATCTGGGTCTGAAGTGTGAGAAGATTCAAGCATGTTTTAAAAATTGTGTGTTGTACCGGAAAGAGAATTCAGATTTGAAAGAGTGTCCAATATGCGGAGAGGCCAGGTATAAGCCGAAAGATTCTGATAAGAAGCCCGATATAACTGTCAAGATAGCACGATACTTTCCCATAACACAGAGGCTGCAGAGGCTATTCAGGTGCAAGAAAACAGCCGAGGTAATGATTTGGTATCACCGTGCTCCTCCAAGTGAAGATGGAAAAATGAGTCATCCAAGATATTCACCGGCATAGAAGGATTTTGATAGGATGCACGAAATATTCAGTAGCGATCCTCGCAATGTCAGGCTCGGACTCGCTAGTGATGGCTTCTGCCCATTCAACTATATTGCTGGAAACCACAGCACATGGCCCGTTATAATGATAGTTTATAATCTGTCGCCTTGGTTAGCTATGGACCAATATGTTGGAGATAGTGCCCTCAGAGTCAATTATTGGATCACAGGTACGTGATTGCAATGATTGATGGAGGACCTATCTAGGTAGGACAGTCTTACTCGAGATGATAGTATGCTATCTGGTTTACCTTTATCATCGTGTACTGTTTTAAGTGACCTGACACGTCGCTATTACACGTTGATAGAGCCCCTAGGATTCTTGCTTGACCACCAGCAGTATGAGGGCGATCATATAAGTGGGAGCTGGGGGTCTATAAGCATATCCTTAAAAGGTCCCTAGTCGTGAGAGTTTCGAGACAGGGCATCGATTCTCCATAGTTGACTAGTGTATACAGTCGAGACCCCGACGAGGGGCGGTGGCCGGTCTCACAAGCCACTGGTGTCAGTTGGATCACCTAAGATATATACAGGCGCTCATTGGGTTATGAGTACACCGGACAGGACTCGCCGGGAACATGCTAGTTGGTCATATACCAGACGTCAGATGGCAGTTCCCTGGTGACATGTGTGCAGGTTAGTTCATCGACCTGGGGATCGTCATTTGTCTCGTGTGAGTTCCTACTGTACTTTGATTACTACCCTACCACGGCTCAAAGGAGTCGTGCAAACAGGTTTTAGTTGGGTACAGTCCCGAGCCACATGGAGGCAATGAGCGTATCTTCAGGGGTTCGTCTCTCCCGGTATTGGGGGTGAGGTCGTGCTGTGTCTAGGAGAGCCATTACACGAAGCCCTCGGCCGAGGCAAGGAGATTTACTGGTAGGTATTCCAGTAGTATCTCAGGGTGTTCTGGGCTACACTCCGACACGACTTGTACCGCTTTTGGGGGTCTGACTTTTACCAACCCCCTAGGCCCGCCATGCGATGCTCATAGACGAACGGACCGGACTGTACGGATATTGTCACTGACAGGCTCAGTAGGGTGTCAGGCTGAGTTCGCTCACAGACGTCCCTTTTGGTCAATACCTGGTAGCCCGTTATGTATTGGCTTATACCTCTAACGTGCTAGTGGTTAAATCCACAACCAAGGTGTTGACGAGTCTTTAGAGTCCCCCACATTCAGTTACTCAGCTTTCGGGCGAAAGGTTGTAGAGGCCGTATGGAGATATGGCAAGGTCCGATCAGATACGTGCGGTATTGCACGGATCAGGATCGGACAGTTTGTACTATAGGCCGTATCGATATATGGCAGGGTTCGATCAGATACGTGCGGCATTGCACGAATCAGGATCGGACGAACATTACTAGCCTGCTTTGGTTTAAGCCGGATCCTAGTTTAGTACAGTGTAGATTTTGTCTCATTGCATTTGTATTTCGGTCGAAATACAGATGCGGGTGTGTATGCACAGTATCGGGGTTTTCCTGTAATTTATTACAGGACCTGTTTTCTGGAGTTGTCAGTTTGCTTTCCGTTTCGGCCGATTTCCATTGTTCCGTTCATTGGCCGAAGATTGGTGGAGGAGGGTTTATTTGCATTGTTGCAAATAGGCATTTGTGAAGGGGGTCTTTGCATCTTTGTTTTATCATGATGGTTTTCATGATGAGCACCATCACTTGACTTTCCTTTTTCATGATTGCTTGACTTTGGATGTCATCATGGTTGTTGATGATGATGAGGGGTGAGGTTGGTGGAGTGAAGTTTTGTTTGAGTGATCATTTCCTTTTGCATGATAGCCTTCTCTCTCTCTCCCTTTTGGATTATGAGATGGCTCCCATTATTTTTGTAGCTCATCCTCATTCTCACTCTCCCTCTCCTCTAGTGATGGCCGGCCACCATGAGGGTGGGCTGTCCAAGTTTTTATGGTGTGGGGTTTTGTTCATTTCATGTTCCAAAATCCCCAAAAAGTCCCTCCACATTGTTCTTGTATCATCCCTCCACAAAAGGCAATTCCTACAACCCCAAATGAGACTTCTTCACTACATATTCTACAGCGAACCTTGGGCACGTCGAGTAGCCGGCTTCGTGCCCGAGTTGCCTCGGCATTGAGGTGGGAGCCCGTAAAAGAAGTAGGCGATGTGGTGCACTTCCGGCGACGAGGAGGAGACGGGACATTCCGCAAGAGATCGGGACGATGACGAGAAGACCGGAGGACTTGGATCGTCGGTATATCTCTATTCCCTTTCTTGTAGATAGCTAGGACTAATTAATGGTTCGATCCGGGTATTAGTGCGCGGCGGTTTGCCAGTTCAAGTAAAAATTAAAGTATTTCACCGCTTCCGCATTTGGCCGTCGGATTGACGGCCGGGGCGCCGCCGTGCACTTACAGTGGTATCAGAGCCTCGCCATTAACTTAGTCTAGCTTTGTGTAATGTGTTTGCATTTTCGATCGATCAAAAATCCTAAAACCGCATTTTTGCCCGCATCAGTTTTCTGTTGAAAATTTTTGGTGTCGAAAATTTTTTCAGGTTACAGAAAAGTGATGTGCTAGAAGAAATAAGAGTTCTGTAGAAATTCGATGGACCAATTCCACTATGGGAGCACGGAACCGCGGCGAAACACCCCTTTGGGCCGCGGTTCCGCCGCACTGTGTTGGGTTTGCTGCATCAATTTTCTACAGTCTCTTTATGGGCTAAAAATTGGGGTTTTGGAATATTAATATTGGGCCCAGAATTTCTTGATCTGCTACAGTAATGCTTTGGGGCCCACTTGTTAAAATTTGATCGATCGGATATTTTAAACACATTTTTCACAGTATTTACATTATATCTGCGACCGTGAATGTCACTCGATCGGTAAATCCGGTCTAACTGCTATAGCCCGGTTAGACGGATTTGCGAACGTGACTTTCACGTTGATGTTCTGTTTTTGCTGTGATGTTGCGGATCGGTCGTGGGGGATAGCCTGGTTGCAATGCTAGTATAGTTGTGGTTGTATTATGTACATTTGATATTGCGGGGCGAGCGTCCGACATGTGGATTGCCGTCACTGCCTGTTTGTATTATTATTTTGGGGCACGGCCAGGTTGCGGTCGATGTACCCGTTGTATGTATATTTTACTTTCTGTACTAGGCTTACCCCGCGGAGGGGTGCACGGATAGCCGGGTTCTAGAGGGCAACAAGCCCGCATCTCATGGCATTGGGACGGAGGGGGCTTCGCTCTAGGATTGGCGGGCTATTCGCCGCACTCGTAGGGGGTACAGGTTGACCCAGGAGGGGTGCCCAGGTTACCGGATTCCGTGAAGTGCTGGGTGGTCCATTCACGGAGCTGAAGGGGGCTGCCTCGCTTCAGGTTTTGGCGGGTAACTTGCCGCGCCCGTAGGGGTCTAGGTTTACATTGCACAGGCTATCCACACGACCAGGGGAACGTCGGGTTTCAGTAGTGGCTCTGTGAAACCCGGGGATCCCAGATATCTGTATTGTTTCTGTGATGCTGTTCATTCTCTGTGATGTTGCATTTCTTATCACGCCTTGAGCGAAATATAATATATTGGTATATATATTAGTAGATATTGTATATGTTTTACATCCGCGCTAGTCCAGTCCCCGCTCTGTCGTTAGTTAGCTAACCTAACGGGTAATGACGGGACCCAGTGGCGAATGCGGATGGCATATACGTACATCAGTATATTTTCGTTCTTTTTGGTGTGATCAATTGATGGGACTGCGTTGATTCGGATCAATGCAAGTTAAAAACAAACCTAATCGGATGTTGTTGGAACACTTTTCAAAAAGCTGTTATTGCAAGGACGTTCACTTTTGTTTTGCATCGTGGTATTCAGTTAGAATATCCTGCTCCTCAGTCGACGAGGCAAGGGCCGAGATCCCTTCACCGGGAGTGACCCCTTGGACAAAAAGTTTGCGTCAGGGCAATGACTTCACTATAGCCGATTACTTTTGCTTTGCATCGCGGTATTCATTTGGAATATCCTGCACCCCATTCTACGGGGAAAGAGCCGAGATCCCTTCACCGGGAGTGACCTCTTTAGCGAAAGTTTTCGTCACTATATTTTCAAAAAGCTATCCGTTCCTTCAACGATATCAAGTTCATTACGTTAAAGGTTTTCGCCAGAAACCATTCGTAGCCCTCCGTCGTTTCAGACGGGTAGCACGTAGTATTCATGCTGTATTTGTTGACCTTCGTCAAGGCATAGTGTATGGTAGCTGCTTGTTACCTTTCTGCTGCATAGATAGATGCGTTGGTTTGGGACAGTCGTATAGCCTTGTTGGCCTTCGTCAAGGGCTTGTACGGGTGGATTCAAATTAACCTGGAAATTGACGGGTAGAACTTGACATGTGACTTATGATTTGTTGACCTTCGCCAAGGTCATAAGAGCATGGGGCAGAAATCACATCGGGAGTTTCAAAAGAACTGAAACTTGCCAGATATGCGCATACCATCTGGAGTATGATGATGTGAGCGGATTCCGTCACGTTATCATGCGATGATAGTTGGATCCCGATTCCCACTGATGAGTTAGTTTACTCCTCGGGTGTTCCCGACTAATTCTTCTTTTAGGTTTGGAGGAGAATTTGAAGTACAGTGGGAGGATTCCAGATTAGATAAATTGGTAACCATTCTGATCTAGGTTAGAGTGCACGCTGAGTGTTTCTTTTCTCTCTCTCTTTGGCAGCGACCATTTTGACCCGACCCTAAGACTATGACTCAGTGACCAAGTTTACCGAACCTTCTTAACACCGGCTTTTGGATTGTCAGAGTTGCAAACCTCATTGCCACTCCTACTTTTACCCTTTTCTCCAGGACACCCCGTTTTACCACGAACGTCCACTTCCATTGGAAAAAACCATCGTATGGTTAGATACGAACTCGAAAGAATTTATTCGAGGATGGTTTCCGGTTCTGGAGAAAACGGATAGGATTATTCAGTTGTCTTTTCCTTTTACCTTCTCTCAGGTTGCGAGTACTCCTTGGTTTAGGAGATAGTACATCTATTACGCAAATTGGATAGTCTTCTTCCAAACCTTAGGCTGGTGCCGACCGGTAGGGAATGAAGAAAACCAATTAGCCTAACGATGGTGTACAGAAGGTATTAAGTTCAGACAAAGCAAGGGATTAGTAAGAGGGCAAAGTAAATTGCAACAGATATTCACGACCAAACCAAATATTTCGTTACCACTCCCACATCACCTTTGTATTTCTCCAGGACACTCCGTATCACTACGAAGATCCACAGTTTATTTGGATACTCCATCGTATGGTTATATACAAACTCGAATGGAACTTGTTCCAGTTCGGGGATGGATTCTGGTCCAGGAGAAATAGGAATAAGGTTTATTCGGTTGTCTTTTATCTTCACCCTCTCTCATTGCGAGTGTTCCTAGGATTGGGACAGTACACCCATTATGCTTGCTGGATAGTCTTCTTCCAAACCATAGGCTGGTGCCGAACGGTAGGGAAGGAAGAAAACCATTTGGCCTAAAGGGGTGTGCAGAAGGTAACGACTAAAGACATATAAAGGGATTTGGAGAGGTGGCAAAGAATTATACGGTTATAGTTGTGAATCTGGATAATGGTAGAGGCATTACTAGGAATACCAGGATACCCCATCGAAACATTTCGATGTTTCAGTCTCACTGTGTACTGTTAAAGGAAAACTGATTTCCCGATTAGATACTTGCTCCAGGGTATGTATTTACCAAGTATGATTCTCACATCTGTATGGTTTTACAAATGATGAGTGGGAGTAAGTTATTGGGAATTGGGTGATCATCCTCATTATATCGGGGTTCGTTGCAATCGGTGATATTTGAGGAAATCACCTGGGCTGTTTGCCGGTTGGCAAATATTTGGTTTTGAATATCCGCAGTTATGCACCAATTTCAAATTGATATATCTGTACGTCTATTTTCATAGAGTGAGATATACCTTTCTGAAATTATGTCTACGACATTTACCTATATCAGTGGATGGTTAGGTAAGGAGCATTAAACAGCGGTGTAATTCTTCTTAACCATAAGTACAGTTTTCAACCTGCGACACACAGTGAATGAGTTATCAGACTCAAGGGACTTATACAGAGTATTGTATGTTGTCCAGGGTCCATCAGGACAGAGGGGTAGGTCCTCGTACTATATTCGGTTTACTTATGACTTCTCTAGTTTTTAGACCGGTGTTTCGTGGAAACACAGGGTCCGAATTTTGAGAAGTTACAGGTATTTGAATAGAGTAGAGAACCAGGTGTAGCAAGTATCGGGATTCTTCAAAGAGATCGAAGATGTAGATACTTGTGTATGGTATTAAGTTGATAGTAGTGATTAAGAGAAATTGCTTCTCTTTCAGGTTACTCATAATTGGAAGCATTCCTAAGTTGAGTAACGCTGATCGGCCTCCTTCCATTTAGTTGACATGCACTGGAGACAACTGCATGATTTGAATCTGGTTCAATTAAATCAGTGCCTCTGGTTCTATATTGGATATAGAACAGTTCATATCTTAACGATGTTAAGGTACGGGGAGTTGTCCGGTTTATGATTAAAACCAGACACTGGACAACTCAAGGCACGTTTCTGTAATGGCTGTTTGTGGGTTGACCCAGGCTATGACGCGGGTTGATTTTCTACCATCTGGATGAACAATAGCAATATTGTTCTATACTCGCCACAGTTTTAATAAAAATGGATTTTTTCATAAAACAGTAGTGGGAGTATGGTAGAACTGGAAGTGATTCCAGAACCACAAACGATTACTGAAGATTTGATAAGGAACCTAAAGATTCAATCTGGATTGACATTCCATTGGCCACTCCGCAGATAAGGTGGGTAACTTCAGCCACCCGAGAGGTACTACGGTAGCCTCAAGGACGGTGACAGGGAAGTTCTTGTTTACCCACAATTACCATTGCTGTTGTTCCAGGCTGCGAGACCCGGTGGGAGGATGAGTATAGCGTCGTTCTAAACTAGTTTTAGAAGTGTACATGTATATGACTCTGCCAGAGGGTTGTCATAGTCAGTGGGAGCAGCGGAAGCATTGGTGGACAGGTAGCTTATGTCTATTTATAGACTGAAGCACCAGTAGCGGAGATAGATCATCTATTTCTGACGTGACAGTCATAGGTTTGACTTCATCAGAATAGGGGATGGATCTGTTGAGAAGGTAGTAGGGTGTGATATCCTAGTATTTGGATGACATACACAGAGTAGGAAAAGAAACTCCTATACTACAATCGGTTATACTTTAGTCGTCACACAGTGTTTTCTCCACATGGGACTTGGACATTATATCAGACATACTGGTTACTAGATCTATGGTTTTAGATCTAGATTTGGGTAGTTTCCCAATCTGGGTACTTAAACGGCATTCTAAGAGTATTTAGAATGGACGACTCCATGCACGGTAGTGTACCTGCAGAAGATGGAGTCACCCTCTCTAAAGGTGTCTTATAGACTAAAGGGGAGAGGGATGTGCATGATTGACAGATCACTTGCTTAGGCAATTGAGTCAATCATGAGATGTCAAGTACCACACCGGATGTTGTTCTTGCACTAGATGCAATAAGTTGATATTGATCCTATCCTGGAGAAACAGTCGGAAGCAGTTTTAGAACATAAGTGGATGTTCTAGGGATATGATAACGACAGCCTCGTTGAGGAGACAGTTATCATTCCAGGCTTCCAAGGTGACCTGGACGACAGGGAGGTTGTCAGAGTTATAGTTATTCCTTCTAACGAGGGGCAGTATTTTGGACTGGTGGTCCAAGGAAATACTGAGGGTGGCATGGCGCAGGATACTGATTAAGTTCAGTTGACGATACAGTCTAAGGAGTTTGGATTTGGAGTTCATTTATGAGCTATGTCCCATCAGACATCCAGACACATCCTAAGACAGGTATTGCTCATTTCGGGAGATGGGTTTCTCCGCGAACTTGAGATATAGAGAGACATGGAAAGAGACAACAAAGCGGATCCACTCACTGAGGCTATTCCTCGAACGCAATAGTTTCACAAACGAGCTTTGTGAGACTGACTAGTAGAGGAGTTGGGTGTTCGGTATCACACGGGCTGTGAGTATGCGACATCGCAATAATTAGCCTTGAGTGCAAGTGGGAGATTGTTGGAGATAGTGCCCTCAGAGTCAATTATTGGATCACAGGTACGTGATTGCAATGATTGATGGAGGACCTATCTAGGTAGGACAGTCTTACTCGAGATGATAGTATGCTATCTGGTTTACCTTTATCATCGTGTACTGTTTTAAGTGACCTGACACGTCGCTATTACAAGTTGATAGAGCCCCTAGGATTCTTGCTTGACCACCAGCAGTATGAGGGCGATCATATAAGTGGGAGCTGGGGGTCTATAAGCATATCCTTAAAAGGTCCCTAGTCGTGAGAGTTTCGAGACAGGGCATCGATTCTCCATAGTTGACTAGTGTATACAGTCGAGACCCCGACGAGGGGCGGTGGCCAGTCTCATAAGCCACTGGTGTCAGTTGGATCACCTAAGATGTATACAGGCGCTCATTGGGTTATGAGTACACCGGACAGGACTCGCCGGGAACATGCTAGTTGGTCATATACCAGACGTCAGATGGCAGTTCCCTGGTGACATGTGTGCAGGTTAGTTCATCGACCTGGGGATCGTCATTTGTCTCGTGTGAGTTCCCACTGTACTTTGATTACTACCCTACCACGGCTCAAAGGAGTCGTGCAAACAGGTTTTAGTTGGGTACAGTCCCGAGCCACATGGAGGCAGTGAGCGTATCTTCAGGGGTTCGTCTCTCCCGGTATTGGGGGTGAGGTCGTGCTGTGTCTAGGAGAGCCATTACACGAAGCCCTCGGCCGAGGCAAGGAGATTTACTGGTAGGTATTCCAGTAGTATCTCAGGGTGTTCTGGGCTACACTCCGACACGACTTGTACCGCTTTTGGGGGTCTGACTTTTACCAACCCCCTAGGCCCGCCATGCGATGCTCATAGACGAACGGACCGGACTGTACGGATATTGTCACTGACAGGCTCAGTAGGGTGTCAGGCTGAGTTCGCTCACAGACGTCCCTTTTGGTCAATACCTGGTAGCCCGTTATGTATTGGCTTATACCTCTAACGTGCTAGTGGTTAAATCCACAACCAAGGTGTTGACGAGTCTTTAGAGTCCCCCACATTCAGTTACTCAGCTTTCGGGCAAAAGGTTGTAGAGGCCGTATGGAGATATGGCAAGGTCCGATCAGATACGTGCGGTATTGCACGGATCAGGATCGGACAGTTTGTACTATAGGCCGTATCGATATATGGCAGGGTTCGATCAGATACGTGCGGCATTGCACGAATCAGGATCGGACGAACATTACTAGCCGGCTTTGGTTTAAGCCGGATCCTAGTTTAGTACAGTGTAGATTTTGTCTCATTGCATTTGTATTTCGGTCGAAATACAGATGCGGGTGTGTATGCACAGTATCGGGGTTTTCCTGTAATTTATTACAGGACCTGTTTTCTGGAGTTGCCAGTTTGCTTTCCGTTTCGGCCGATTTCCATTGTTCCGTTCATTGGCCGAAGATTGGTGGAGGAGGGTTTATTTGCATTGTTGCAAATAGGCATTTGTGGAGGGGGTCTTTGCATCTTTGTTTTATCATGATGGTTTTCATGATGAGCACCATCACTTGACTTTCCTTTTTCATGATTGCTTGACTTTGGATGTCATCATGGTTGTTGATGATGATGAGGGGTGAGGTTGGTGGAGTGAAGTTTTGTTTGAGTGATCATTTCCTTTTGCATGATAGCCTTCTCTCTTTCTCCCTTTTGGATTATGAGATGGCTCCCATTATTTTTGTAGCTCCTCCTCATTCTCACTCTCCCTCTCCTCTAGTGATGGCCGGCCACCATGAGGGTGGGCTGTCTAAGTTTTTGTGGTGTGGGGTTTTGTTCATTTCATGTTCCAAAATCCCCAAAAAGTCCCTCCACATTGTTCTTGTATCATCCCTCCACAAAAGGCAATTCCTACAACCCCAAATGAGACTTCTTCACTACATATTCTACAGCGAACCTTGGGCACGTCGAGTAGCCGGCTTCGTGCCCGAGTTGCCTCGGCATTGAGGTGGGAGCCCGTAAAAGAAGTAGGCGATGTGGTGCACTTCCGGCGACGAGGAGGAGACGGGACATTCCGCAAGAGATCGGGACGATGACGAGAAGACCGGAGGACTTGGATCGTCGGTATATCTCTATTCCCTTTCTTGTAGATAGCTAGGACTAATTAATGGTTCGATCCGGGTATTAGTGCGCGGCGGTTTGCCAGTTCAAGTAAAAATTAAAGTATTTCACCGCTTCCGCATTTGGCCGTCGGATTGACGGCCGGGGCGCCGCCGTGCACTTACACAATAATACTTTATGATGCCTCTTCTTATCGACGGACCAAACTCACCGGGAAACAATTTCGATGTCTATCTCCGACCTCTGATCGAGGAGTTAAAATCTTTATTCATTGGTGGTGTAGAGACTTACGATGCAAACACAAATACAACCTTCATACTGCGTGCGTCTTTAATGTGGACAATTAATGACTTTCCTGTGTATGGAATGCTATCAGGTTGGTCCGTACATGGTCACAAAACATGTCCTTATTGTTATCAACATACAACATCGAAATTCTTGAATTTTAGCAGGAAGGTTTGTTATTGCGGCCATCGACGTTTCCTGCCTCTAGACCACCCCTACAGGTTAGACGCTGTTCATTTTAATGGTCATCAGGAGCTTCTTGGACCTCCAGCTCCATTGTCCGGAGAGGACATGACTGCTCAGTGGGATGGTTACAATAATATAACCTTCGAGATGGATCCGACAAAACAGGTCAAACCACCATTCTGGAACAAATTAAGCATTTTCTTCGAGCTTCCGTACTGGTCAATAAATTTAGTGCGTCATTGTCTGGACATCATGCACATAGAGAAAGGAGTATCCGAGCACATACTCAACATGCTTCTTTGTAAAGACGGGAAATCGAAAGACAAGCTCAATATTCGGAGGGATCTACAGGACTGGGAAATTAGAAGTGAATTGCATCCTAAACAGGTAGCGGGTAAACCAGGCAAGTTTATACTTCCCAATGCAGCGTATCATATGTCACAACCGGAGAAAAAAAGATTCTTGCAGGTGTTGCATGATTTGAAAGTTCCCACAGGTTTCTCAGGATCATTCAGCAAGAAAATAAAAATTATGAAACGCAAGATCGATGGGCTGAAAAGTCATGATCACCATATTATTATGGAGCACCTTCTCCCATTAGCCCTCAAGACTTCCATTCCCGAATCGGTTAGTCTAGTAATCAATGACCTATGTTGTTTTCTCAGAGAATTATGCACTAAAACACTAGATGTTGTGACGCTGGAGAAACTAGAAAATTCTATTCCGTTGATAATTTGCAAGTTTGAGCATATTTTCCCACCGTCATTTTTCGATATCATAATACACCTGACGGTTCATCTTGCAACTGAGGCTAAATTAGCCGGACCAGTACAATATCGATGGATGTATCCCGTCGAGAGGTACGTGGAATTTTTCATTTCATGCAATTTGTAAAGTTATTGTTGTCCTGTATACCCGTATTTATTTATTTAACATATTTTTCTTTAGGTATCTCTACACTCTTAAAAAGTATATACGCAATAGAAATCGACCAGAGGGTTCTATCATGCAAGGTTATTTTCTAGATGAAGCAACCACATTTTGTTCCCGCTATCTGGATGAGAACATTGAGACGAGACTTAACCGGCCTTGAAGAATTCAGGACGGGCCATATGGTAAAGCCGATTATAAAAGGATAGACACTATATTTATCAACAAGATATACCGGTTTATCCTCCTCAATAGCGCATGTCTTGAAAAAATTAGAGAGTAAGTTTTTCTGGATTAATTGTTATATTTGTGTTTGTGTGTGTATGAAATGATATAATATTAATGTTATAATTTATTGTCGAGAACAGAATTCATTTTAACGAGGTATATGAGGGGCATCCTGATTGGAACGATGAACGATTGGAAAAATATCATCAGGATAACTTTTGCGATTGGGTTGCAGATCATTTAAGTTATTCGAATAACATGTTATTTCAATCAGTTTTAATCTAAACTTATATCGTTATGTATTTGTCGTAAAATTTGTTTTGTTAGATCCACGATCCGAACTTGTCTGCATCATTAGAGAGTGATTCAAGATGTTTAGCTCAGTTTCCTAGTATAGAGGTTGCATATTATAAAGGATTCGGTGTCCTTGGATACAAATTCAAAGTTAAGAACATAGAAATATCTAGAACCACTCAGAATAGTAGGATTACGACGGTAGGATCGGATGGTGTGATTTATTATGGATACTTAAATTGTATACTTGGCATCCAATATCCCGGACGATCAGAACCGTTTTATATATTTCAGTGTACTTGGTACGATACACGAACCGATACAGATAAGTGGAGAAGCAATCTCGGGACTTGGAAAGATGAATATGGATTGACCAGTGTGAACACACTTCGATTTTACGGTCAGGAAGATCCGTTTGTCTTTCCGAACCAAGCGTCCCAAGTATACTACTCACGATGTTTGAAGCATCCGGGATGGAGTGTCGTATGCCGTTGGAAACCCATGAATGTTTACGATGTCCCAGAATTCGAGGACAGCGATGAGGATGAAGAAAAGAGAAGATCCAGAGTGCTCCGACTGTCTGTTTCGAAAGACGGGTAGTCTTCAGCTGATCATGAAGTTACGTGGGTTAGAAATGATATCGATGATGAAATCCAAGTAGATATGTCTAATGCGTCCACGAAACGAAAAAGGTTATCAGTAATGTTATATTATTACTTCACATTTTACGATCTATACATATATAGCATGCATATGTAATGATTGTCTAATGCGTCCACGAACTATTTTATCTAGATTTGATGATGATGACGGGAACAGCGAGGGGCGGCAGGAGCTCCAGTCGTGGCACCGGCAGAGGCGGAGGCAGAGGCAGAGGCAGAGCGGTTCTGCCGTCCGGAGAGCAGCATAGGGAGCTTCAGAAGGCCGGTCTTGCACCCCGATCGGATACCCCTTCGGATGCCTCCTTTCGTGTGTACTTTGCCACATCTCCAGATATATTGCATGCATATTTATTTTGAATGTAATATTATAGATATACATGTATATTCATGTCAAAATTACTTACATAGTCAATGTTTGATTCTCTAGCTGTTGGTGGTGCGTCCACATCAGGGACAGTGGCCACTCCCGCACCTCCAGGTATGTTGCACGCATATTCATTTTGAATGTAATATTATAAATATACATACACATTCATGTCAAAATTACGTACATAGTCAATATTTGATTGTCTAGCTGTTGGTGGTGCGTCCACATCAGGGACAGAGGCCACTCCCGCACCTCCAGGTATGTTTATATATCATATAGTGCATGTATATTTATTTATAATGCTATATCATAAATATACATATATTCTTTTTGCTTTTACGTACTTACATCTCGGGCTGTAAGTGGTGCCTCCACATCTCAGGCAGAGGCCACCACCGCACCTGCGGGTATGTTTATATATCCTATAGTGTAAACATGTTGATTTAGAATGTTATATTATTGATATACACATTCTTTTTGCAATTAATTATATAGTCAATGTTTAATTGTCTAATTATAGGTGGTGCGTCCACGTCTGGTGCAGGGGTCACTCCCGTCACTTCCATACCCTCTGCTCAGTTTGCTGGTTTGTATGAATAAATATAAAATAATTATTCATTTTACATATCTTTTAAGAATAAACATGAACTTCATGTAATTTTATCGATGTTTATTTTCTAGTTGGAGATGCGTCCACGTCCGGGTCACCGGCCGTTCCTCACCGGAGGAACTATCATCCCGCTCGTACTGCTGCCCGGGCCCAGGGTCGTGCTTCTGTCGCCGGAGCTATATATCATACTTCAATTTTCGTTAAACCTTTATTTCTTAATACCACTTTATCTTAATATTGATTGTATTGATATTTCTTGTATATGCAGGGCATCCCCATCCCGAGAAGAGGATTCGAGGCCCGAATCAGTCCCACAGGCTGAGGCCCGATAGAGCTAGGGGGAGGCAGCATTCCCCCTCTTCTTTATCCCTGATTATCGCTATACCGGCGATTATGCCGAGAGGATCGGCCGGTATATGGGGGATGAGAACCGCCTCGTGAAGAAGTATCCACTTCACGTTGAATGGGGCGACCAACACCGGCGCTCATTTGCCCTCTTCTGGGATCAGGCTCGAGTATTAATATATAGTTTCATTTGACTTATCCAATATATTTATTATTATTTAACACTTTCAATTTAATAACATTGTTTTTTTGTATATGCAGTTGGATTACGACTTTCAGCCTGTACCCGACCCTGATCACCCTGAGAGAGTGCTCGATCTTCACGCTCTGTACCATGGCCTGATGAAGAACATGCAATCAAAGGTCCGATACAATAGGAACGAGCTGAAGATCGACTACTATTCCCTGTGGATGGCGACCTTCGAGGCAAAGAGAGAGGCTCTCCTACAACCTCCGGCCTTTGCGAGAGTCGACGTAGATACATGGCCTTTCTTGTGCCAATATTTCGACTCTCAGCGCAAACAGGTTTGTATTTTAAATGTAATTCATTATTTAGTATATAATTTTATCTTTTGTATTGCTTAATTAGAAAACTAAATCTACATGTGTTGTGCAGAAACAGGCCGATCAAAATAAAGAGAATAGGAAGTCGGCGAAGAGGGGTCGCCCCACTTATACAGGTGGCTCGAGGAATTATTATCCGTGCCATGGAGTTATCGGTAAATTACAATAGACCTACTGTGATATAATGTAATATTAAGAGTTATTTTATAATATATGTAAATTTTTCGCGAATTGCAGAGAGCTCAGACCCTGGCGCAGAGTGGTACACTGAGAATGCTGTCTGCGTATCTTGTCGTCCACGGCACCTCGATAGATCCTTCCACGGGCGAGCTTCGATTCCCCGACACCGCTACCTAGGAGTATTGCGTAAGTGTTAATATTTATTCTAACAGGTTTGAAATTTTTGTTTTGAAAAGTTCAAATTTAAATGATATACTTATATTTTAATGGTTAATGTGGGTGTAGGAGCGGGTGGTGGAGCAGGCGGAGGCATCGGGGATCGATTTTACTGGACAGAACAATCCGATGCTGCTGACCCCAGTTCTAGACACCGCACAGGGAGGGCACCACGGAGGTTGGGAGAGAGGCCGGGGACTGGGTCCTAGCAGGGCTCATATGATGTTGGACTCTACTCCGGCGGTTACTTCCCTTACCCCCCGTGAGCGACGTCTAGAGTAAGATGTTGCCACTTTAAAGACCACCGTCCAAGAGTTGAAAGAAATGATGGTATGTATACTACTTAATAGTAAAACATTATATCATATTACAAATAGTAACATATCCAATATTAGTAGTCTGAGCTTATTTGGTTGAAGACTTAACTTTGATTAATCTTAGATTGGGGTTTCGCAAGAACCTGATAATGAAACTAATTCGACTAATACACAGTTCTTATATTACACACAAAATTGAACAGATGCGACAGAGTACTTTGGCTGCGGATCCACATGCATCTCCTTCGGCTGCGGCTCCGCAAGCCACTACCTCGGCTGCGGTTGTACAAACCACTCCTGCAGCTCCACAGCCCGCTCAGACTCCTGCACAGTCCGCTCTTTCATTGGTTGAGTTTTTGACGACTCAGAGCTGCACCGAGGAGCAAATGCGCCAGATTACGTCGATTATCAGAGGTGGATGAGCTGGACCGAGCTAGGATAGCTTTATTTATATTTTTTAGAATGTATATACTTATCTGATACATATTGTATAAATTTTGGACGACAATGGTTGGTGGTTGTTTATGAACGATGATTTATCCTGATATCGTATTCGGTGTGTCTATTTTTATTATATATTATGTGTGACATGGTTGATTATGAATATTTCTGTATTATGTCCATTTCTATTATATTTATCCTGATATCGTGTGACGTATATATTATTGTGCACAGTGCGGGTTAAAAACAGGAAACCCTTTTTTAAAAAAACCCTGATATTATATCCCTACGGATTAAGCCGTAGGGCCATCAGTTGCACCTACGGATTAATCTGTAGGTCCATAATTTTCCCCTACATATTATCCGTATGGACAAAATATCAGGATAACTGATATTTTTCCCCTATGGACTCAGTAACAGGAGTTACACATTTGCCCTTACGGATACACTCATAGGGGCTTATATGTAGACATACGGCTAACTCCGCAGGGGCTGGAAGATGCCCCTACGGATAGCACCGGAGGGGCAAGTATTTTATTTTATAAACCACTAAATTAAATAAATATTTTGTCCCTACGGAATACACCGTAGGTACACAGTCCCCTACGCATGAAACCGTAGGGACGGTTTTTACTCCGTAGGGGCATGTTCAGGACGAAGACTTCCACCTGCGGCGATTGCACCTACGGAGAATTTTCTAGCCCCTACGAAGATATCCGTAGTGGCAATATTTTGCCCCTACGGATAAATCCATAAGGGCAACCCCTTATTGCAGTAGTGTCTTCTTCTTCCTCTTCTCATTCTCCACCTCCTCCACCTCCAATCTACAAACCACAAACACCCATCCAAATCTTCTCAAATCATCATGTAACCATCATTATAAATGTTCCTATTCTGATTCTAAGTATCATGATGTGATCAAGTCTCCACTTTGAAGCCATCTCCCAAACTTGGAAAATTCCTTAATCCCTATCTAGAGGTAAAATGCTCACTTTAAGTTAAGTTTTCTTAATACTTGCCTTCACAAACTAGTTTAGAGTTAAAAGTGCATGTTTCTTAGACTTGAGTTTTCCAAGATGAGTTTTTGGTGGATATAACTTGTAGTGGTGCTTTAGTAAAGGATTATTGAGTGACTATTACCTAATTAATGATAGATGAGGGTGTTTTAGTCTAAGTATCACTGGTTTTAAAGAGTTTTAAATTTGAGTTAAGATTTTCAAATGTCGGTTTTCTTTGAGTTTTTGATGTTCAAATCAAATCTGCAGTAACTTGGGGTCTCTGCAAAATATTTTGCATATATATTAGATCTAATTAGACCACGAGGAGACACCACCACGAAGACGAGATCCTAACTCCAAAATCGAACCGCAATTTGCGGCCGAAATGATTAAATCTGCGGTTTGCTGTTCATATTAGTTGTCTGGGTTTAGTCCGTAGGTGTTTTATATTATATACAAGCTTATTCTATATGCCAAATTGCCCCAGATTCCCTTAGTAAAAATATGGTGTTGTTTTACTTGGTTTTGGCGATATTTGAAAACTTGATTTTTGGATTTTCATGATGTGACTTGGTCGTTCAACGTTCGTACATCGACGTACAGGGGTATATTGTCGTTTTAGCACGCGTTGACGATAGGTTCTAACCTATGTGCGCTTCGCTCGTGATTTCAAATTCGATTTGAGTTTTTATGCGATTTTGGTTATGATTTTGATTGTAGGTACAATTGCGTGGACTTCCGAGACGATGAAGAAGGGCAAGGCATCCATCGGCTTCGACTAGAGCAAGGCGTCTAGGTGAGTAGATGTATATTTACGGGGGAAGTCGGGTGGATGACGTATAGCACCCTCGCAACCGTATTAGTTAGGATAGTATATATATTAGAATTATATACCTAGTCTAACCATATACGATAGTAGTATACTTAGTAGATGATTATACCCTTGGTCGCTATTTCTTACCATTAAGCTATATACATACATACATACATATATATATATAAGGATATTTACTATATAAGTATACATGATATAGTACGATAATGATATGATATGAGATGGGATAATATGAGATGATACGATATGATATGAGATAAGACGATATGGTATGAGATGAGACGAGATGATGTACGTGACTATAGATCCGTATTTTTTTGATTTGATGATATCGTACGAGAGATATTCCGTACGTAATATGATGAAAATTGATTGCCGATTATGGCCAATATTTATTTCAATTCGAGAAGTCTTGTTTAAAATCACAAAAGGAGAATTATGAGATGTTTAGAGCCATATCTACTTTCAAAACTAACGAATTGTTACGTACTTTTAAATGATAACTTCAAGGGTGTGCTTCGAACTTTCAAATGGTATCTATTTCAAAAATATCGCAGTCCCCTATTTCCAAAACAATATTTTGTGCTATTTTAAATTATAATTGTATGACTCATACGTAATTGAATATTTTAATACCTTTTCACGTTACGATTTCATTATACTCCATACGCTCGTAATTCAATTTCTTATTCTGCATACGCTCGCGCTTTGATCATTCACGATATATATATTACGTTTATACTTTTAGCTCTACTTGACTTCGTTTGTTAGGACACGCGTACCATTACCGATGACTTACATGCTCCACGTACACATGCTCGTATGCTCACATACACACATCATCGGTAATTGCCATACCAAGTACACATATAGAACTCTCTATGTCACCGTATCACACTATACCCTATTAGAATTTTTGACTCCTGTTAGTACCCAGCACCACGTACTGTTTCAGATATTGTACTTTTTTTACATTGCTTATACAAACACGCTTATATGAACACACTTGCCATGCTATATTTCTGCTAGTGCTTTAGATTGCTACTCAATTCACATCAGCATGTATTATATTGTTGTTTTGTACCTTTACATGTTGTTTCATTATTACCATGTTCTTATGAGATTCTGTTTTCATGAGATTTTTGGATTTGAGAAACCGCAGATACGATTTTATAAAACTTGTGAATGTTTTAAAAATACGGTTTTCTCTTGATATGATATTTCGGCGTCCACCATGAGTTTTCTCGGTTCTGAGCTATGATTATTATCCGATTCGAGAAGTGAGGAGACACCGTCTGTGGATACATGGTGGACCCGGTACGGTACCTAGAGGCAAGAAGATCGTATACAGATGTGTTGAACCTGGCTGGGAACACTATCTACCGATGACAGTATTGGACTCGGCGGTTATCCGGAGGATACCGACCGGAGTGATATGAGACAGATGGATATTATGGCCGATCTGATGAGACGGCGTCTGAGATATGAGGGCCGATCCGATGAGACAGCGCACGAGATAGGAGGATTTACATGTCGATACTGAACACGGGATTTATGAGGATTTCGAGTGTCGATACTGGACACTCGGTGTTTTATGATAATTTTGAGTGTCGTTGATGGACACTAATTGGATGATATATATATACATATATGGTATAGATGACATGTCATCACATATTGATACAGACACGACACACACACACGTACATATTCGTTACCATATAGTATGATATTATATTACAATATGATCTAGGCAGATTGTTATGCATTCGATTTCTACCTGATCATGTCTTCTACTCTCGAGTTGGCAACTCACCTCAGTTCCGCCATAGTTTTCTTGCAGGACCGATCGTTCGGATTCACAGTGGCTTGCTAGCACGTTTCCTCATTTGGGAGATTGCTAGGTAGATGAGTTACATTTCAGATCATTACCATCGCTTATATATTTTTATTTTTTTTGTAATCTACTTAAAAACTCTATCAACCAGACTATGTGTATTTTGTAGACCTAGAGACATATATTCTTTCGAACTTAGAGTGAGACTTGTATATTATTCTTTACAGCTGAGTTGATGATATTTTTGGTATTTCTCTATTTTCTTTCTTGTTTTGATTTTCGTCTTGGGCGTCGTATATATTGCGTGGTGGTGATTCCGCCGTTTGGTGATGAGATAGCTCCCGATTGGAGATGCAGATTATATTTATGTATATATACTGGTTTTTATCAAAATTTACAAAAGAGCTACTGCCAAAATTTCAAATGACGAAAATGTTTTCAAACTTTAGTATATAATCCACTTGCATTTCTATAAACTTTACTTATACTTTAAATAGCGGAACTTGATTTTATTTATATCCCCTTTTTTAAAACTTTACCTCCACTATTTACTTAAAAAGATTTAGAGTCATGGTTTTTGGCTTGCTTGGGTTACGGTGGGGTGTTATAGGCTTCACGCGATTCAAGTACCGGTCACGTGCCGTTTTCGGGTCATGACATTTAGGCTTAGAATAGAGTAGTTTTTATTGAAAGAAAAAAATAATATGATATTGTCGAGGTAGGCAAAATGGAAATCATTCTATTCCTTATTGTGCTAGCTAGGCTGGGTCGGAAAGTTCAAATATAAATTTCTCATAAAAGGAAAATAATTTATTTATAATTTTTGAGCCTCTACGATATTTTTAGGCTTAGAATACAGTAGATTTTATTAAAATATACTTGTATAAATAATAAAATGAAAACTTTATGTTGTTAATCTTATAACAATATTGTTGAGATTCAAATATATAAACTTTTCATAAAAGGGAAAATGATAATTTTTTAGCCTCTACAAATATTGAAAATTAGTTATATAAAAAATAATATGCAATATTGTTGAGCTCCAAATATATATCATAAAATAAAATGAGTAGTTTATAATTTTTGAGCTTTTACGGTATATTTTTAGGCTTATAATGGAGTAGCTTTTATTGGAAAAATACTTCTTATTCTCAAGAGAAATCAAAAGAAATTCGCAAAAAAATTCTAATCAGAAATCGTAACTGCAGCTACCTATGATCACAGTAACTAATTTTCCGCTCCACAACTCCTCCCGCTACAGAACCAAAAACTTCAGAAACAATGCCCCCCACACAGATGAAAATAAAAAGGAAACCACCATTTGTCAAAGTTAACAAGCAGAGAAAATTAAAGAGGAGGACAAAAAGAAGAAGAAGATAAAGAAGAAGGAACAGGTGTCTTCTTATTAATTAATTTGCTGTGATCTTTCTCTCTCGCCCCCTCTCAATTGATTGCATGATTTGGTTATTTTATTTTAATGACGTCCCATTTCTAAATCATTTTCACCATTATTTTATTCATAAAATTCCGCATATATATAATAATCTTGGTGTAATTGCATAATGCAGAGAATAGACAAGCAAATATATAATAATCTTCAAGAAATCCGCAAAAATAATAATATTTAGGCTCGATCTTAATTCAATTTTCACAACAAATATGGTTTCAACAGTTAATAACTACAATTAAGTTGTGATGCTAAATCCTATTGGACCTTTTGAAACCAAATACAGCTTTATGAGAATCCAGAACAGATTGTTTCGTATTTGTTTGTTAAGCGAGAGGGATTCTAATTAAGCTATTCGTAAATATGAAGCCGCAAAGTTTCAATTTCAGATAACTGTTTACAATTGCATCTTTGAATTTTACAGCCTTTTGATTATAAAATTTTCACTTATTAATTTCGAATATTTTGAAAATGTTTGCAGGCTATGCGAGATGTCTTCATATTTTCGACAGTTGTTGGCATATGGTGATGTCCGCGGTTGTCTTTACATTTGTGGTTAGTATTTCTTAGAGATAGTTAGGAATTTTTTAAACATAATTATAGAATTTAGAAGTTTCTGTAATTTTGACCTCCCAGTTTAACTGTGCTTAGCGCAGTTGGTACCAAGGTCGCAAGTTTGATTCCTGAAGGGGATTTTGATTTCCAAACCAAAAAAAGTATATCTTTTATTCTGTTATGATCTCTAATACTTTTTCATATGATGCATGCATGAAAGTTTTGAAGCTATTTTTTCTGGTGTGATCTTTATTTCTTATGTAATTTTGTGTTTTGTGTTTTCTTAGTTGCAGACCAAAAATATATATATTAATTGATTTTATAACAATAATGTCATGGTTCAAATATATAAAGATCTCAGCTCTAATATTATAATGCTAATGGGAGGGGTATCCAATTTCACAAATTGATTTTCTCTGGAGCCTGACATAAATCCTCATCAAAATCATAACGCGACTAATTAATATATCCCTTAATATCACAGTAGCAAACTCTTCTCTCACCAATATGCAGACTCACGTGGATAAAAACCACCTACGATCTTCCCACATGAGAAAGAACGGAACGCAAGGGAAAAACAACACTCCTTCGGCAGCAGACCAACGCCCTTAGCCGAGGAAATCGAATAAAAAGAAGGAATGGAAGGATGTGTAGGAGGATAGCAAGAAAGAGGATACAAAGCTACAGCAGATTCAATTTTTTTGGGTATGTTTTAAGAAAATTATGCTTTTAATAACCACTCTTAGTTATTTAATTTTTAAATATTCAATTATTAAAATCAAATTCTGTTTTTTTTTTCAAATTTCTAAAATTATTCCATCAGATTTTTTTAATACTGATTTTTGGATGTTATCTGCTCTGAACTTGCGGGTTCTATTTTGGAGCTAATATATATATATATATATATATATATATATATATATATATATAAAGCTGATGAAGCGACGAGATTAAAGAGTTCATACATGTGTTCCGAGTATAGTAGTGAGTTTCTTGTTAAATATCTTTTTCAAATGTATTGACTTCTTTAATTATTGTTGTTTTGGTCTCCAATTTTTGAAATTGATTTTGTTCAATTGCCCATCTCTTTTTATAACCGCAACTAACTAATAAGCCAGTAAGAAATACTTCTTCTTCTTCTTCTTTAGCCTAAAAAGGGGACAAAAAAGTGAAAATGGAAAAGGAAAGAAAAACTCGAATACCCAGAGAGAAGCAGTGAAAAACAAAGAAGAAGAAGGATGGCGAGAAGTTGAAGAAGGATATACTCGAAAGGGAAAGAACATGTCTCTATCTTATCACTTCTATACCTTTCTATACCTTCCTGAACTTTACTTTTATTTAGGATGCATCAAAATTCATAAAGCTTGGTGGAAATGCATAATACAGGACCTAGCTAACTTTTTAATATGTTAAATGGGTAACATGATTGATATTTATGTTTCTTTACTGTAAAAGAGCACTAAAAGAAACTGTAGCCTAATTCTATGGGAGACCAACTTCGACGTAAGACTCCTGTCGATTTAGTCCACACTTGAAAATTTTTCACCGATCCCTCCTCCTCCTCGTCGCCTCAGCCGCCGTCTCTTCACGATCTTCTGGTCCTTGTCGATCTCCGAGTCGTCGCCGCCTCCTCACCGTTCCCCTTCTCATGCAATCTCTTCGATCCACACCGCCTCGTCGTCGTCACCGCTCCTGCCTCCTCCTCGTCGACCTCCATCGCCTTCTCGTCACCACTGAGCTCTCCTCTTCGTCGGCGTCGCCCTCATCCCTGCCTCTTTTCACCTAATCGCCGCCGTCATCCCCCTCTTCCTCAACATCCTCGCCGGCGTCGTCTCTTCCTCATTGCCGCTGCCATCCTCTTCTTCTCATAGAGCCAAGTTGCCTTAATCATCCTCCTCCTACCTGTGGTCGATTCCTAGTTATTTCGACGTGAAATCGACGACGCATAAGATGAATTAATTTATAAAATTTCAATTTTTCATATAATAGTTATTGTTAATTTTAGTTAATTTCATTATATTTGAATCATTGGAGTAGAAATTTTGAGAGATAATACTTGTAGAATTTGTGTGATTGTAGGGTTGACAATGGCGTGGTTGCTTGCTTTTCTTTTGCACTCGATATACGTCGATATCCGGTACATGGCCTTCTTTAATTCTTAACTATATATTAAACCTAGATTAAGTCACCAATTAAATATTAATTAAATCGACGATATAGAAACGATAACCATCAAAACTAATCTAATTAATTGCATGATACTCGATGATAACAAAAAGTAAATTAATACATATCGTCATCGAGTATCTCATATTGATAAAATATCGCGCCTTAGAACTCGTTTATCAGTTATATGCATATGGTTATCTTCGTGAAATAAAACCATGTGTGTTGTGTCAATCTCGAACGTTAATCATTCTTCGTTGACAACCATCTCGTACGCGACGAGAATATTAGTCGCATCATGACCGATAGATTTTTCCCGCTTTGGACAAGCTAAGAATGTATAACATATACACTTTCCTGTATACCTATTGCTTTCATTCATTCGAGATGAGTTTCGTCAGTAGTTTTCCGCTAGTTCTCCGTGTACAAATATAACTGAGATGATCATTTCAATACTGATAGTATTGAGATATTTATCTGGGTGAAGTTTTATAAATTTTTGAATTTTTTTTTGTTTTTGGAGTTTATGAAATTGTTTGTTTGTTTTTGAAAAATACGGAATTATGAGAATAAACTTTACACAATTACAATCACAATCACTGAAAGTCTACCCTAACACCACCATAAGGTTTTTATAGCATCAAGCATACTAAATTCAAAAAATTTAGGTGCTAAGTAAGACTCACCAAGATCTGTACTAGAATATTTAGGATTAAACCTATGATGATATGAAAAACTAAAGAAGAGAAGATGGCTATACTCTCGTACATCGAGTCCTTCTCTTCTAAAGCTCCGGGATATAGTCAACGCGCTCCACTAGACTTCACTTCAAGTTTGATCGAGCTTGCTCCGAAGACCTTCATGCCGAAGATGATCCACCCGAAACCCACCAATACAAGCTACCTCTACACTAAACTATTTAGTGTAGGAAACACACTATACTTGATTGTTAATCAAGTATAGGATGGTGAAGTAGGGGTGATGGTTTGCTCACTAATTTGTTCAAAGTTCTATGGTTCACATCTCACGTGAGGGGTTGGAACTTTGATGCATGAAGAGAAGGAAGAAGATGCTAGAGAGCAACTCAAGAAAGAGCAAGCATGATAAATGATGAAGTGTAGAATGGCTTGTAAAAAACTCTCACTTATTGAAGCATACATATTCTTCAATTATAAAATTGAAGCCATGCTTCAATAGTGAAGTGAGATGAATATAATATTCATCAAGCCATGCTTCACACAATTCTCCTCAATTTCCACCTCATTTTCTATTTTCTAAAAATAGAAAATCAAACCATGCCATATATATATATATATATATATATATATATATATATATAAAGTAAATAATTAGTGAGCTAATATAATATTAGTTAAAATATAATTATATAAAATATAACATATATCAAATTATTAAATCAACACTTTATTTAATAATCCGGTTATATCATATATAACTGACTAATATCATTTATCTGTATATCACATTATCAAATCAACACTTGATTCGATAATCCGGTTATATCACATATAACCTAACCGATATCAGATAACTGCCAGATTAGAATACGGTATCGCATACACGTATTTAATCAGGCCCCCATACATATCACATATCTGCCCTACTTCGTTTTGCTTGAACCAGGAAACTTCTGTGTGGGACTCTAAAGACCCGTCAATACGCCAGCAGTAGGTGATGATCACATCAGTCACCCACAAGCCACCAACGGTACTAGATGGACGTAACGGTTACCCAGGTATTGAGCGATATGAAGATCAACAAGCAAGCTTGTCCATACTCTCCATGAAGCCTATCGGTAACGCTTACCGTACAACCCAGTATCTTCGTCTGATATGTTGCATATCGAGTCTAGGGATGGTCAACGTCAGACCCCAGTAACTTGATAAGTCATGCCGATGTCTGGCCTATAACAGTTCGAGAAACTGCTAATAACTCTTATCAGTAAATCTCAACAGCAGCCCTGGCCAGAGACTTCCAGTTATAGCCAATCGAGTATAGCGCAACATCAACCCCCAATATCGGGAGAGACGAAACCCCTTCTATCGCTCATTACCTCCATGTGACTCGAGACTGTACCCAAAATCCACCTGTTTGCACGACTCCTTTGAGCGTGGTAGGGAGGAAATCAAAACACAGTGGGAGCCACACAAGACTCTATGATGATCTCGGGTCTACAGACTAATCTGTACCGGTGTCACCAGAGAACTGCCTCCTCCTCGTCGACCTCCGTCGCCTTCTCGTCACCACTGAGCTCTCCTCTTCGTCGGCGTCGCCTTCATCCCTGCCTCCTTTCACCTAATCGCTGCCGTCATCCCCCTCTTCCTCAACATCCTCGCCGGCGTCGGCTCTTCCTCATTGCCGCTGCCATCCTCTTCTTCTCATAGAGCCAAGTCGCCTTAATCATCCTCCTCCTACCTGTGGTCGATTCCTAGTTATTTCGACGTGAAATCGACGACGAATAAGATGAATTAATTTATAAAATTTCAATTTTTCATATCATAGTTATTGTTAATTTTAGTTAATTTCGTTATAATTGAATCATTGGAGTAGAAATTTTGAGAGATAATACTTGTAGAATTTGTGTGATTGTAGGGTTGACGATGGTGTGGTTGCTTGCTTTTCTTTTGCACTCGATATACGTCGATATCCCGTACACGGCCTTCTTTAATTCTTAACTATATATTAAACTGAGATTAAGTCACCATTTAAATATTAATTAAATCGATGATATTGAAACGATAACCATCAAAACTAATCTAATTAATTGCATGATACTCGATGATAACAAAAAGTAAATTAATACATATCGTCATCGAGTATCTCACATTGATAAAATATCGCTCCTTAGAACTCATTTATTAGTTATATGCATATGGTTATCTTCGTGACATAAAACCATGTGTGTGTTGTCAATCTCGAACGTTAATCATTCTTCGTTGACAACCATCTCGTACGCGACGAGAATATTACTCGCATCATGACCGATAGATTTTTCCCGCTTTGGACAAGCTAAGAATGTATAACATATACACTTTCCTGTATACTTATTGCTTTCATTCATTCGAGATGAGTTTCGTCAGTAGTTTTCCGCTAGTTCTCCGTATACAAATATAACTGAGATGATCATTTCAATACTGATAGTATTGAGATATTTATCTGGGTGAAGTTTTATAAATTTTTGAATTTTTTTTGTTTTTGGAGTTTATGAAATTGTTTGTTGGTTTTTTGAAAAATACGGAATTATAAGAATAAACTTTACACAATTACAATCACAATCACTGAAATTCTACCCTAGCACCACCATGAGGTTTTTATAGCATCAAGCATACCAAATTCAAAAAATTTAGGTGCTAAGTAAGACTCACCAAGATCTGTACTAGAATATTTAGGATTAAACCTATGATGATATGAAAAACTAAACAAGAGAAGATGGCTATACTCTCGTAGATCGAGTCCTTCTTTTCTAAACCACCGGGATGTAGTCAACGCGCTCCACTAGACTCCACTTCAAGTTTGATCAAGCTTGCTACGAAGACCTTCATGCCGAAGATGATCCACCCGAAACCCACCAATACAAGCTACCTCTAGACTAAACTCTTTAGAGTAGGAAACACACTATACTTGATTGCTAATCAAGTATAGGATGGTGAAGTAGGGATGATGGTTTGCTCACTAATTTGTTCAAAGTTCTATGGTTCACATCTCATGTGAGGGGTTGGAATTTTGATGCATGAAGAGAAGGAAGAAGATGCTAGAGAGCAACTCAAGAAAGAGAAAGCATGATAAATGATGAAGTGTAGAATGACTTGTAAAAAACTCTCACTTATTGAAGCATATATATTCTTCAATTATAAAATTGAAGCCATGCTTCAATAGTGAAGTAAGATGAATATAATATTCATCAAGCGATGCTTCACACCATTCTCCTCAATTTCCACCTCATTTTCTATTTTCTAAAAATAGAAAATCAAACCATGCCATGCTTAATATATATATATATAAAGTAAATAATTAGTGAGCTAATAATATTAGTTAAGATATAATTATATCAAATATAACATATATCAAATTATTAAATCAATATTTTATTTAATAATCCGGTTATATCATATATAACCGACTAATATCATTTATCTGTATATCACATTATCAAATCAACACTTGATTCGATAATCCGGTTATATCACATATAACCTAACCGATATCAGATAACTGCCAGATTAGAATACGGTATCGCATACACGTATTTAATCAGGCCCCCATACATATCACATATGTGCCCTAATTCATTTCGCTTGAACCAGGAAACTTCTGTGTGGGACTCTAAAGACTCGTCAATACTCCAGCAGTAGGTGATGATCACATCAGTCACCCACAAGCCACCAACGGTACTAGATGGACGTAACGGCTACCCAGGTATTGAGCGATATGAAGATCAACAAGCAAGCTTGTCCATACTCTCCATGAAGCCTATCGGTAACACTTACCGTACAACCCGGTCTCTTCGTCTGATATGTTGCATATCGAGTTTAAGGATGGTCAACGTCAAACCCCAGTAACTTGATAAGTCATGCCGATGTCTGGCCTATAACAGTTCGAGAAACTGCTAATAACTCTTATCAATAAATCTCAACAGCATCCCTGGCCAGAGACTTCCAGTTATAGCCAATCGAGTATAGCGCAACATCAACCCCTAATACCGGGAGAGACGAAACCCCTCCTATCGCTCATTACCTTCATGTGACTCGGGACTGTACCCAAAATCCACCTGTTTGCACGACTCCTTTGAGCATGGTAGGGAGGAAATCAAAACACAGTGGGAGCCACACAAGACTCTATGACGATCTCGGGTCTATAGACTAATCTGTACCAATGTCACCAGAGAACTGCTATCTGACGATAGGTATACTACCAACTAGGAGTTCTCGGCGAGCCCTGTTCGGTGTACCCATTCTCTAATGAGCACCTGTGTACAATCTTTGAAGTCAAACACCAATAGCTATGGGACCATCGCCCTATACAGGTCAAGAAACGTACACACTAGTCTACTCAAGAATATCGATGCCATGTCTCGATAACCCCTCAACTAGGAACTGTTAAAGGATGTACTTGCAGACCACCCTGGCCCCACTAATATGATCTGCATCATAGTCCTGGTAGTCAAGTGCAGGGTTCCCTAGCGCGGCAGCAAGGTTTCGGGAAGCATCGTCCATGCCGTTTTCAAATTTTTGCCGTTCTAAAAAACCCTAACCCTAGAATCTTAACTAGATATTTAGACGAAACAACATATAAACAATTTTACATACAAATGAATGAGGAATACAACCTTTATAGACCGGTCCTTCACTTCTAAAGCTCCATATAGTAGTCCCTTCGCTCTAAGTAGTGGACTCCCGGACTCTAGAGAAGGTTCATATGAAAAAATGAACAAGCTTACTCAATATCTTCGAGGCCGAAAATGATCTACGTCGAGGAGATTCAAGCTCATGCTACCTTTTCACTAATGATGAAATTAGTGAAACAAACACCCTAAACTAAATGGCTAATAGTAGAGGATGATGAAATAGGAAATGGGCCCACTTTAGATTTGTTTTTCTCACAATATTTTCTCACCTTGAGAAAAGCTGGCAAGTTTTCTCAATGAAGAAGAAGATGAAGAATGAAGATGAGAGAATAAACTCATAAGGTGAGAATAGCAATCATGGGTGAGTTAGTGTCATACACTAACTCATGTAGAGAATAAACCATGGCTAAACAATAATGGTTAGGTTAATAAATATCTACAAGTAAAAAAAAATTAGTGGACTTGGTCAATGGTTCCACAAGCTTCTACAAGATTCAACCATGTGACTAATTACCATTAATTTTGATTAATTTTAAATAAACAAAACCCTCACATTATTATAAGCATGGTGTTAGTCGCATGCACCCATGTAGTATGTGGCATCTAGCATGACACAAAAGATGTACATTAATATATATATCGCATATATACCAAGTGTACACAAGTGAGAAAAAGAATTCTTAAGTGAGCTAATATTAGTTAATGTAAGTTAATATATCAAATATACAATTATACATTAAATTATTAAATCAACACTTGATTTAATAATCCGGCTATATCACATACAACCGACTAATATCAAATGTAACAATCTATCGAATCAACACTTGATCCGATAACCCGGCTATATCACATATAACCGACCGATATCACATATCGCGAGAATAAAATGCGGTATCACATACACGCATTAATCTCGGTCCCGCACATATCACATATGTGCTCCTACTTCGTTTCGCATGAACTAGGAAATCTCTGTGTAGGACTCTAAAGACTCGTCAATACGCCGGCAGTAGGTGATGATCATATCAAACACCCACAAGCCGCAAGCGGTCTACTAAACGTAACGGCCACCCGGGTATTGAGCGATCAGAAGATCAACAAGTAAGCCTGCTCATACTCTTGCGAATCCAATCAGTAACACTACCGTACAGTCCGGTCTCATCGTCTGATATGTCGCATATCTCGCCTGGGGGTGGTAAACGTCAGATCCCAATAGCTTGATAAGTCATGCCGATATGAGGCTCATAACGGGTCGAGAAACTACTGATAACACTTATCGATAAATCTCAAAAACAGCCCTGGTCGGGGACTTCCTGTTATAACCAATCGAGCACAGCGCAACATCAACCCCCAATACCGGGAGAGACGAAATCCCCTCCTATCACTCATTGCCTCCATGTGACTCGGGACTGTACCCAAAAACCACCATTTTGGACGTTCTCTTGAACGTGGTAAGGTGGAAATCAAAGCACAGTGGGAATCACACAAGACTCTATGACGATCTCGGGTCGACAGACTAACCTGTACCAGTGTCACCAGAGAACTGCCATCTGACATGAGGTATAATACCATCTAAGAGTTCTCGACGAGTCCGTCCAGTGTACTCAGTCTCCACTAAGCACCAGTATATCATCTCTGATGTCAAACACTAATGGATATGAGATCATCCATCGCCCATCTACATGGGTCGAGAAGGTATACGCTAGTCTATTCTGGTATATCGATGCCCTGTCTCGATACACCCACGACTAGGGACATTAAAGGATGTACTCACGGACTACCTTTGTCCCACTAGTATGATCTACATCATAATCCAGGTAGTCAAGTAAACATCCTAAGGGCTTTATCAACATGTAACAGAGAGACATTCAGTGTACATGTTAAGATAAAGAGTAACCAGATAGCATACTATCATGTCGAGCAAGAAAGTCCTTCCTATGTATGTCCAAGCGTCCACTATAATATACATCATATATATAATAATGGCCTCTAGGGCATACATATAACTAACAATCTCCCACTTGCACTAGGGCCATATGTTGTAGTATCCAGTACCCAACAATCAGCAGTGGTTGTAGTATCTCATACTCAACCATCCCATAAAAGTCTCTTTTGGGAAAAGGCCTTTGCGAGTGGATCCGCCGTGTTGTCCTCTGAATATACTCTCCTAACCTCGATCTCTCTAGATCAACCATCTCCATGATCAGGTGATACTGCCTTAGAATATGTCTGGGTCACTGATGGGACGGAGGTTCCTAGCCATAAGCCACAACTCTATTGTCACACAACGGTAGGAACGAAATTCATCTCATGAACTAATATACACCTAGACTGCCTCTTTGGTAGTATATTTGGTAGCAATGTATCCAGCTTTTATTGTCTAGTTTGCCACGGTATCTAGTTTGGAACTCTTTCAACATACTGTCCCTCTACTGAGGGTAAAGACAATGCCTGTGACTGACATTCAGTCGACCTTACCACCCTGGAAGCTATCCAGTGATTCTCCCCGGGATCGATTGATACCATCTCACTACACCCAGTGAGAATCCTAACATCCACTTAGATTTATCTCATAAATCCAAAACCCAGGATTTAGGATGTATCACCTTAATCATTTATGGAGAATCCTTGTGATAAGAGAAGATTGACCGAGTGTAGCATAGCAAACACCTTCCCTATCACGAGTATGCCATCTACATACAATACGAGGAAGACCACCTTACTCTCTACTACCTTTTTGTATATAAAAGGTTCATCTACCATTTTGATGAAGTCAAACGCTTTGACTACCACATCAAAACAGATGTTCCAACTCCGCGATACCTGCTTTAACCCGTAAAGCAACTTGCACACGTTTCCGCTGCTCTCACTGTCTACGAAGCCCTCTGGCTGTGTACTTATAGACGCTCTCTTCTGAATCACTATTTAGAAAAGCAGTCATGACACCCAACCTCCAGATATCGTAGTCATGGTATGTAGCAATGGCAAGTAGGATCCGGATGGACTTAAGCATAGCCACTGGAGAAAATGTTTCATCATAATCCACATCTGGTTGATGACGAAAACCTTTTACAACAAATCTAGTTTTGAAAGTCTCAACTTTTCCATCTACACCAAGTAATCTTCTCAAGATATACTTGCTCCTGATGGGGGTTTAACCCTTACATATAGCAACCAAAGTCCATACTTTGTTGGTGTATATAGATTTCATTTCAGATCGCTTAGCATCCAGCCATTCTTACAGAGTCTCCACTCTTAATGGCCTGCTCGAAACTTAGTTGGGTCATCATCTCATGATGCAATCCTCGCCCCCACTGTCATTAGGAAAACTGAAGTATCTCTCAGGCGGATGAGAAACCTACCAGATCGGCGGAGAGGCTGAGGTTCGTCGGGAGCTATTGAATCCTCCGGTTCTACCAAATCATCAGCTGTAGTTTGTATAGCTGGAATTTATTCCAGTTCTACCTCATGACCACTAATTTCTTCCATAAAAATATTCCTTTTCTAAAAAGGTGGCATGCCGAGAAATAAAACACCTTTTGTTCCTCGGTGCGGTAGAAGATATTCCCTTGCGAATGCTTGGGATATCCAGCAAACTTCCACAGAACTGACCTTACCTTGAGCTTGTCCGGATTTTTCTTTTAGACATAGGCCGGACAACCCCGAATCTTAACTTACTTAAGATATGGGCTCTTCCCATACCATATCTCATATGGAGTGGTAGGTACCTGATTTGGTTGGAACCCTTTTCAATAGGTATGCAACTTCTTAAGTGCATAATTCCCAAAAAGGAAATATGCAACTTAGTAGTACTCATCATAGAGCGCACCATATCTAATAGGATACGATTGCTTCGCCCCGATACACCGTTGTGCTGTGGTGTATGCGGAGGAGTAATACTGAGAGAGAATCTCATTCTCCTTTTGAATTGTCCAGGAACTCCGTGCTCAAGTATTCTCTTCCCTGATCACATCAAAGGACATAATACTTATACCCGTTTTGGTTCTCTACTTCAAACTTATATTCTTTGAATTTCTCAAAAACTTCAGACTTGTGTTTCAACAGGAACATATGTCCGAATCTTGATAGATCATCAGTGAATGTAATGAAGTACAAAGAACCAGTCCTGGCATGTGTAGACAGAGGACATACATACATCATCATGTATCAATCTCAAGAGTTCACTAACTCTTTCCAGTAAACGGAGCTATGCTCATTTTATCTTTGTGACATGACTGGAAAGTTTCATAAGATGTAAATTCAAACTGATTTAAATATGTATCTTAATATAACTTAGCTAGTCGCATTGATATGACCTAGTCTACAATGCCTCAAGAAAAATTCGTTCATTTCTGAACTCTTGTGTGTTTTGTACGTTAAGAACTGCAGTTTAATTTAGAACGTATATGCCATTAGATAACGTGCCTGATCCGATCAACTCTTGATATAGGAAATGTTTAAAACATTATCCATCAATACAAAATTATATCCTTTTTTATTAAATAAAGAGACTGATATGATGTTGTATATCAGGTTAACATTCGTTCAGAATCAATGTATTTGATAATACAGGGTGATAACCGCTAGCGACTTTGGCTGCAACAATTGCACCGTTTCTAACTCTTGAAACTTATCACCCATTCTCAGTTCTCTGTAACGAACACACCCAAAGAAGATGCATCACATGCACTTTTTTTGTTTGGGCGGCAAGAGAATCCTGGTAATCCCCTATCTCCTGCCCGGTCTTATAACAATTATAAAGTAGAGCAGGACCAACGTTCCCCAGCTCAGTATAACAAGCGGGCCCGGTCAATACATCCATATTATTATCTTGATTAAGGCGTGACATGGTCGCTACCAGGAGAGAGAGAAGAAGAAAACACTCTGCGTGCGCTCTTGCAAAATCAGAATGGTTATTATTTTATCTAATCAGGATGGCTCCCGCTGTTTTTATCAAATCTTCCTTCAAATCCTAAAAGGTAAGACTAGCCGAGATTAATTACACTCTACAAGTTCGCCAATCTTTCGGCCAGGCCAGTGTCAGTATTTTGATAAAGGTTCCCCGTGCTTTCGCACGGACCTAATTAAAATAAACCTCGTTTTCCCATGGGCGTAACCCCGTTAACACATTTCTAGACACCTACTTGATCGGCTAATTGTAATGTGTAAAACTCTCGCAGAAGTAACTCTAACTCGCAGTGGGTATCGGGATCCAACTATCTCATAGAAAGTATGCAATCTCGTTGCAAATTTCAATACTTGAAATTCCCGATAATGTTTTGCCCCTAACTTCCTATGTCCTTGACAAAGGCCAACAAACCATAGGATGCTAGTCAAGTTCAACCCGTCATTTCCTGATTGAATTAAACCCACCCGCACGACCTTTGACAAAGGCCAACAAGGTCGCACGACTACCCTAATCCAATCGCATCATATGCTTAAGCAGATAAGTACTAGTCAGCTACCGCACACTACGCCTTGAAAAAGGCTAACAAACGCGGTACAAATACTAAATACTACTTATCTGAAATGATGGGGGGCTACGACAGATTTTTAAGAAAACCCTTTGCGTAATGAACTTGATATCATTGTAGAATCGAGTGATTTTGAAAATGAGTGTTTTTTAGGATTTTACTAGTTTCGCTAAAGAGGTCACTCCCGGTGAAGGGATCTCGACTCTTTCCTCACCGAATGAGGTGCTGGATATTTCACAAATACCACTATACAAAACAAGAAGTAGAAAAGCAATCAAAAGACAAACCCGAGTGGGTTGTAGTATCTACCAGTTTTGCTAAAGAGGTCACTCCCGGTGAAGAGATCTCGGCTCTTTCCTTATCGAATAAGGTGCTGGATATTCTACAAGGAATACCACTATGCAAAGCAAGAACTAGAGCTACCAGTTTTTAAAACAAGTTTCTGCAATATCTTTAGCTTTCTTTTCTTTTCATTAATCTCATTAATGAAGTCCCATCAAATTATGCTTCCTAAGCATCACAGAAGAAACGAAAGCATCAATATTTACTATATATCATCATATATATAATATAAGCATTCGTCTCAACACATAAAATGATCACATCACAGAATATCAGCAATAGAAGAATATATATGAAATATTGGATATACTAGGAATTCCGTGTTTTAAATTAAGCCAGTATAAAACACGGATTCCATGGTCGCGATGAATAGCCAAACCCACATCCCTAGACCCCTACGAGAGCGGCAAGAAACCCTACCAATTCTAGAGTTAGGAGACCCGGTCTCGACTCCTCGAGATGGTCTCCTACTGGACCTTAAAACCCGGTTACTTGTGCTCTCCTCCTTGGGTCTATCCTAATGCGGAAAAGTAAATAATATACATCAATGGTGACATCATCCTCAACCCGGAAATGTCCCAATAAAAGAATATTACATACAAGCTTTTACATGAATGAAAATGAAAAACTCTCATCTCATATAAAAAACCCCGGCTATTCAAAACACGACGATCCAATATAACATATCACAGTAACACATAACATCATATGTCATCAACGTAAGTAAATATACGTATCCCAATTGTCGTTGACATATAGCAACGAAACCGGCGATATACCACATATTACACTTACGGTCGCAGAAAAGAAAATGAAAAACCACAACAATTGGAATCCGCAACCACCTTAGACATTATAAATCTAATGTATCACATACTTTGGATTTCATGTCTAACTAAATGAATTCCTTAGACATCACATGCCTAACAATTATAAACCCTACATTTTAGTCTCAATATTGAAAACACTTTCCAATAACCTGACGGGTAATTCAACAAGATTCCTGATAACCTAATCGAATACTCGTCGGAAGCTTTAGTAGACGGCCGCACCCCCGATACCGTCGACGAAGTGCACTAAGGCGGAACACCGCGGCCGCGAGCACCCGAACGGATGCTTTTGGCGACGGGGTTCTCGTACAGTCACTTGGTCGAGGCTATAGGGCGTGGCTATCTAGTAAGGTTACCTGGCGAGTATCTGCGTATGCTACGTAATTGCGACAGACTTTTGATCCACATCAAAATTCCGTGGCAACCGATCAAATGAGACTAAACTGCTAGTTTTATAAAATTCAAACTAGTTATCACATAACTAATTATTGTGGATTCCAAATATTGTATCACAATCACAGATAGCTAGACGATATTAAACTTTTCGATTGAATAAACAAACACCCAAATTTTCCCAAAGAGCAAAACACTTGAGCGGAGTTCAAAAAGTACCCAGAACATACCACGGCTCCTATGAACCATCCGTAGAAAGGCCGACCCATGCCTCACTCATGTCGCCACGAAACTACGGCAAACCCTAGGGTATGACCGTGGTTCCGCGATCCAAAAAGTCGAGTTTAGGTATCGTTTTTCTAGAGAGTCCACAGAATCGCTTGCATAATTTTCTGAAGATTTTAAACTCGGAAAAATCCAACTCTTGGAAAATTTTCAGTGAGGGAAAATATGTGTTATTGATATCCGTTTTGTAACATTTCAGAAAAATAAATTATTATTTTTGGGAATTTTTATAATTTAATATTAATTTTAATGAATATTTTAATATTTCGGTATAATTAAATACCGATAAATGGGAAAAAATTTTGGAAAATTATAGAATTACTAAAAGAGCGTGTTTTATGTGAATTATGTAAATTTTAAGTTTTTATGATTAGTTTGACACTAATTTAGTGCTAATCGCGATTAAAAATAGCTAATCGCGTTTAAGCTTGTTTTGTGCAAAACATGCATCATTTCTTTTTCTACTCTTGTTGCATTTTCCTACATGTTTTGGGTGCATGGCTTGTTATTTTGGGGTTACTATTGATGTGAGAAGGGAATTAAAAAAAGAAAAAGAAAAGGGAATAAAATATATAGGTATGGCTGAGAGAGAGAGAATGTGAGGGTTTACTTTGACCCAAGTCTTGGCCATTCCTCTTCATTGCCTTCACTCATTTCTCTCCCTCTCCCTCATGTTGCTGCTGCTGCTGCACTCTTGCTCTCTCTCTTCACAAAATCCTCCAAAACACCATGGAAATAAACTCAAAACCCAAATCCCATTTCATTAAATAGATGCACAAGCTCAAGAGAAGCACATTGGACCAAGAAAGAGAAGATTTTGAGGAATTTAAGCAACTCAAGAAAATTCTTGAGTTGCCAAAGGAGGTAATTTCTGAAACATAAGCTTAGTGTTTCCTTTACTTTTACCCCCATATTAGATTTGAACCGATATCGAAAGAATTGTGGAATCTGTGAAGGTTAAATGGAATCTGCTATCACTCCGAGACTCTGAAAATTATTTTGCTAGGACAGTGATACATGTAGGCACCTAGGAAGCTACCACCAAAGCTCTGGCCCCTAACCCTCAAACCTGTCCGCAATTAAATCCATTCTGGCCACAAATTGCGGCCAGACCAGGGTGGATTTGGCTCGTATTTGTTCTGTGGTTTTGTCATCAGTAAAATAGATCCCTGGCATATGCAAAATTGTCCAATTTGACCTAGGGTAGAATCTGGAGCCTTTTTCCTGAGTTGTTGTTTTAATTCGTGTTTTCGTATTGCGTATTTTAAATTCTGGATTTGCGTATTGTGTTTTACCTCGATCACTTGACGTTTGTACGACGAGATCGAGGGTCGTTTGATGGTTTTGAAAGCGTAGTTTATAGGTTCTAACCTATAGGCATTAACGTGTCGTTTTGGGTATTCCCGATGTGATTTTAATACACGTTCCGATTATGTTATCTATGTAGGTACCATCATGTGGATTCCATACGATGAAGAAGATGAATGCGACATCAACACCGACACGCAGGATACAAGGTGAGTAGATTATATCTACGGGGGAAGTCGGGTGGATGGCGTATAGAACCCCCGCAGTTCGATGTCTAGTATACTATATACTATATATATATGATAGCTTATAGCGTGTCATGGATATTTGAGATGAGATTAAGTGTACTAGGGTTAGATTAGGGCGTAGGAGTAAACTAGTATAGTTCCTAGTTGCGAACCCTAGAATAGGCTTACACCCACACGCACACACCTGCATATTCGTTATACATATACTTAGGTGACGAGGATAGTGGATGATATTTGGGATAAGAAAGGTGATTTTAGCGGGCCTTTAGACGTGTGTTTCACACACGCAATTATACTTATATAGATGGTATCGATTTGTACTAGACTTAAATCAGTACCCCAGATCATATGATATGATGATAAGGATACCTGTTGGGGTAAAAATCTACACCCCTGTTGACCGAGTCAAAGTCAAGGTCAACCCCCAAGCTAGGTGGGCCCAACCCCAGGTCAAGCAGGCCCATGCCCAAGTCGAGCCCGCAGCCAGCCTCCCCATGCCAACAACAAAATCATGTAATAAATAATTTTTATGTAATTGTTTATGCATGAATGTATGCAAAGTGGGCATAAAGCCAATATTTTGTAAGCCCATGGCTTATGTGCAAAAAAGAAATGGCACATGAGCCATGGGATGGTTAAAATGCCATTTTTGTAAAGCCCAAGGGGCTATATGTAAATATGTAAGCCTATATAAGGCAAAATGATGATGAATAAAAAAACAACTTTTTCTCTCTCCAAAAAAGTTTCAGATCTGAGATCTTTTCTTCCTCTTCAAGGTTCCAAAACCTTCTTCTTTCTCTTGAATTAAATCAAGAGTTTTACTCTTCTTTTCATAAAACAAATTAGTTTTTCACCACAAAACCCACAAAGGGGAACTTGGTTCTGTCATCAGATCTCAAAAAGGAGAGATTTTGAGATTTCACATCTCTTAATCTTCAAGATCCAGCAAGCAACAGGAGGAAAAAGAAGAACCCCTTCCATTAACCCCAAAACACCTTCAGGAGTCCAACTCCTCTCTGATTTCTCTTTTGAGAAATCTTTTTTTCGAGGCTAAAAGCCTCTTATCCTCGCCGGCGCGCAGCGCTCATGCGCAAAGCGCCCACGTGCCGACACGTGGCGCGCGCGCTTGCGCTCCAGCGCGCAGCGCAAGTGCGCAAAGCGCCCGCGTACCGACACGTGGCGCGCGCGCTTGCGCACCTGCGCGCTTGCGCAAGTGCGCAAAGCGCCCGCGTGCCGACACGTGGCGCGCGCGCGCTTGCGCACCTGCGCGCAGCGCTCTTGCGCCAAGCGCCCGCGTGCCGACACGTGGCGCGCGCACGCGCTTGCGCACCTGCGCGCAGCGCTCTTGCGCAAAGCGCCCGCGTGCCGACACGTGGCGCGCGCGCTTGCGCACAGCACCTAAGCGCACAGCGCTTAAGGCGCTGGCCCCACGCATCCCTTGGATGTCTTTTCCCCCCTTTTAAAACAACACACACGCACACTGCACATTGAGTTCGCATGACCAGTTTAACCCGTTAATCGGAGGTTCCCTCGCCACAAAGGCGAGGGGTAATTAATGGCAGCTTAGTCCGCGGCTGCCGGAGATTCGGATCCCCACAATCATTAAACCCCAACCTACCCTAGGCAGGGGGAATCTGTAGTACGCCTGACAAGCGTGCGCGTATTCCCATCTCAATGGGATGACGAAAAACACCCTACAGATTCTGGCACGCCCGGTAGGACCAATCTCTCCTCCCATATTTCGGGTTAACGTTCATGCGAACTCAATCAATATACATATCTGTATTTATACTAAAATAATGCTCTTTCATGCAGGTTCTCAAGCAATCACTTCTCAACGATGTCTCCAAAAACCTGCTCAGCTCTCAACACGGCTCCCATCTCATACACGATGAAGATAGACTCCAGGACGGTCCTTCCGGCCAGTCTTGGGCGACAATGGGAGGAGCCGCTGCTACCATTCGGCTCTATCATGTTCATGCCAGTTGGCGCCATCCCAGCTCCTCAAGCCCCGGTGGCAGACAAACCAGTCCCGAAAGGCAAGAGACCAAATGTGGTGATCTTAAGGGCGCCCCAACCCAAACGCAAGTTGGTGTCTGAACGACTTTCCTTGACCCCAGCTGGGGGCAAGGCCATCAACACCGACAAAGCAACAAAGCCTCTCGAGCAAGCTCTGGCGGTGCCCTTGACAACTGCTCGATCGGGTATCTTCTCAAGCATCCCCATCACTCGGCCTATGGCGGCTTCCCGAAGAGCAGAAGCCTGCCAAGCGCTTAAGGCAGAGAAGCTGAGGCAGAAGCGGCTCAGATATAGAGCCAACAAAAGGGCTAGGGCTCTGGCCATGTTAAAATTTATGAATTTCCAAAGCCCGGACCGCTCCGCGAAACCAGCTGCCAGTGGTGAAAGAACGGCTGAATGTGTTATCCACACCGTTTACACGGCCGGATATGAAGAAACGAACCCTCTTCTTCTTCACAGCCATGGTGATGATACGGTTGACGCTACCCAGCATCGGCTCGATCTAAATGATGAAGAGCCCACTCAGGCCGATAAGCCAGAGGAGCCCGTGGTTCCTACGGAATGGAGCTCAGGCAATAAAGATTACCCGGTTGTCATAGCCGGAACTACAGAGCAAGCATTATTCCAATGGTTTCAAAGGCAATTTCAGGACAGGGATGAAAAGATGGCCGAGGTCTATTCCAAAGTCGACGAGCTGGCAAACGTCGTGGCAGATCTCGCGACCCAAGTCGCCCGGTTGCAATTACAGCAGAATCAAATTTTGGCTCATGAGCCAGGGATTGGTACCCGGGAGCAGCCAACTGATGTCCCTTTAAACCTAAAAGCGGAGCGCCTTCGCGAGCAACGGCCGCAATCAGCCTCCAGTCCCTCCGATACATACGCCGGGGGGGAATCGCCTCTGAAAGAGAAGCTGGAAAAGGTCTATTCCTTCAAGAGGGAAAAGGTCCGCAAGATATTCAGGGACGCCCTAAGGAACGGTCTACAACTGCTGGAATCAAAGAGACCGCAAGAAGCGAATATGACCGACGACCCAGAATATTGCCCCTGTCACAGGGTGATAGGTCATGCCATTGAGGACTGCTTCGTCTTCAAAGATTGGGTCGAAAGGCAATACAAGATGGGAGAGATAGAACTGTCTAAAGGCGTGTTAGCAAACAGTCAAGCTACGATCACCGATTTCATGCAAATGGAGACCGAAGCCTTTCGGGAACCTAATCCTCCCAGGCATGTGCTATCATCTGAAAAAGGCGAACCAAAGACCGATCGGCCTCGAGGACCAGCATCAGTAAAGGCACCTACGCCAATGGAGAGAACAAAGAAGGTATACTCCTTCAGGAGGGATGAAGTCCGCAAAATATTCATGGACGCCTTGAACAACGGTCTGCAACTACCTGTTCCAAAGAGGCCACAGGAAATGAACATGACCGGAAATCCCATATACTGCCCATATCATAGAGTGGTGGGTCATACCATCGAAGACTGCTATATTTTCAAAGATTGGGCAGAGGACCAATATAAGCTGGGAAAAACCTCACAATTCTCGGATGTATCGGCAAGCCACAGAGCTAGGTCATCAACACAGCTCCGCCAAGATCAAAGTTCAAGGAGCTGGGATAGGCAAAAAGGACCACCACGTCGTTAAACTGGGAACACCCGCTGACCACCACGTCATTAAACTGGGAACAGTTGACCACCATGTCACTAAACTGGGAATAATCGACCTCTAAGTCGCTAAACTGGGAATGTAAAAAAAAAATGTAAATAAAAAAAAATGTGTAAATAAAAGAAAAATAAAGAAAAGCCGAAATGATGGGGCAACTCGCAATAAAAATCAGCGAGTAAAATAAAGATGAAAATAAAGCCGAAATGATTGGGCAACCGCGAATAAAAGCCGAAAGGATAGGGCAGTCGCAATCTTCGCGATAAAAAAAAAAAAGAAAAGAAGCTGAAATGATAGAGCAATCGCGGTAAAACAAAAAAAAAAAAAAAAACAAACAAAAACAAAAAAAAAACAAGGGCGGATGATGAGTTGCTCCTGGCATTATTCCAGTGCAGCAATGCAGACGCCAAACAAAAATCCAATTTCTCAAAATTCTTTCCGCCCTACGGTTAGTCCCCAACTTGACTACCGTATACAATCCACGGGCTCAAATAATCCTCAGTATACGCATGCCCCGCCGCAACCACCAGTTACGCGGCTGGTCTCCACCTTTGGAATTATGCTTCATTGGGAAGACCCACTCATGTGTCCTGGCACATGTGCTTCAGTGTTAACAACGCTGATGCCGGCCCCTATCTCGAAATTCCAAATCAATCCAGATGACCTCTAAGTCTTTAAACTGGAAACAGATGACCACTAAGTAGTTAAACTGGAAACAGATGACCACTAAGTCGTTAAACTGGAAACAGATGACCTCTACGTCGTTAAACTGGAAACAGAAGACCTCTAAGTCTCTAAACTGGAAACAGATGACCATTAAGTCGTTAAACTGGAAAAAGACAGACCTCTAAGTCTTTAAACTGGAAACAGATGACCACTACGTCTTTAAACTGGAAACAGATGACCACTACGTCGTTAAACTGGAAACAGCTGACCTCTAAGTCGTTAAACTAGAAAAAGCAGACCTCTAAGTCATTAAACTGGAAATAGCAGACCACTACGTCGTTAAACTGGAAACATATGACCACTACGTCGTTAAACTGGGTGCAATAGACCTCTAAGTCTTTAAACTGGGAACAGATGACCTCTAAGTCGTTAAACTGGAAACAACAGACCTCTAAGTCTTTAAACTGGAAACAGATGACCGCTAAGTCGTTAAACTGGGCACATTAGACCTCTAAGTCTTTAAACTGAAAACAGATGACCTCTAAGTCTTCAAACTGGAAACAGATGACCTCTAAGTCGTTAAACTGGAAACAGTCGACCTCTAAGTCATTAAACTGGGAACAAGAGAAATCCACTCATGTGTCCTCACGATACATGAGGAGAACAAACCTTTGTGGGATCCTTACGACTCACAAAGGAAAAACACGCTTAGGAGTCCTCACGACTCCTAAGGAGAAAATACACCTGCGGGATCCTTACGACTCGCAGAGAGAAAATGCTTTTATGGGACCCTCACGGCCCATAAAATTGAAAAGTCTCAGGTGACAGGGATCTAAACCTGTCTCCTAAGCCATCGCTCCCCAATCCCCAAGTGGCGAATGGTGAGTCGCTCCTAGTACCACATTCCAGTGCAGCGATGCAGACGCCATCCAAATTCCAAATCCCGACGGCGAATGATGAGTCGCTCCTGGTACCACATTCCAGTGCAGCGATGCAGACACCAACAAAGTCCCGAAATTTTTCCGGCCCTACGGTCTGGATCATACATCCTGCAAAACCGTATACAATCCACGGGCTTAAAACAATCCCGATCTCTCCATAAAAAAAAAAAAAAAGGTATGTCCACAAGTAAAATGGGCACGGATGAAAACCCGAAAGGGCTCCGTGAGTAAAAACAGCAGGACTACCGGCGAGTTTGTGAAAACCTGAAAGGGCGCAAACTCGTCAAAAAAAAAATGAAATGCACTCGCAAAGTCCTCTCGACTTTGTGAGGAGAAATTCCCGCGTGAGATCCCTACGACTCACAAAGGAGCAACACACTTAGGAGTCCCCACGACTCCTAAGGAGAAAATACACCTACGGGATCCTTACGACCCGTGGGGAGAAAATGCTTTGTGAGACCCTCACGGCTCACAAAATTGAAAGTCTTAGGTGATAGGGACCTAAAACATGTCTCCTAAACCATCGCTTCCTGATAAGAAAAGAGCAAATGATGATTCGCTCCTGGTACCATATTCCAGTGTAGCGATACTGATGCCAAGCAAAAACCAAATCCAAATCCTCCCGGGGCAAATGATGAGTTGCTCCTGGCATCATTCCAGTGCAGCAATGCAGATGCCGACAAAAAACCATTCCCAAATCCTCTCGGGGCAAATGATGAGTTGCTCCTGGCATCATTCCAGTGCAGCAATGCAGATGCCAAACAAAAAAAAACCCATTCCCAAATCCTCTCGGGGCAAATGATGAGTTGCTCCTGGCATCATTCCAGTGCAGCAATGCAGATGCCGACAAAAAACCATTCCCAAATCCTCTCGGGGCAAATGATGAGTTGCTCCTGGCATCATTCCAGTGCAGCAATGCAGATGCCGACAAAAAACCATTCCCAAATCCTCTCGGGGCAAATGATGAGTTGCTCCTGGCATTATTCCAGTGCAGCAATGCAGATGTCGACAGAAAACCAACTCCCAAATCCTCTCAAGACAGATGATGATTCGCTCCTGGTATTATATTCCAGTGTAGCGATGCTGATGTCAACCCAAATCAAATCAAACCAACAACCTCTATGGCGGAATCATGCTCCGTCCCAGAAATTACCCCGTGTCGAAATCATGCTTCGCCTCGGGATATCTACCTTCCCTGCCGGAATTATGCTCCGCCTCGGAATCAAATCAACCGACACTCTGCGCCGGGGAAAAGTCCATCAGCGACACTCCATGCCGGGGAAAAGTCAACCCGACACTCCGCGCCGGGGAAAAGTCGATCAGCGACACTCCGTGCCGGGGAAAAGTGAATCCGACACTCCGCGCCGGGGAAAAGTCCATCAGCGACACTCCGTGCCGGGGAAAAGTCAACCCGACACTCCGCGCCGGGGAAAAGTCAATCAGCGACACTCCGTGCCGGGGAAAAGTCAACCCGCGACACTCCGCGCCGGGGAAAAGTCGATCAGCGACACTCCGTGCCGGGGAAAAGTCAACCACTGACACTCTGCGCCGGGGAAAAGTCCATCAGCGACACTCCGTACCGGGGAAAAGTCAACCCGACACTCCGCGCCGGGGAAAAGTCGATCAGCGACACTCCGTGCCGGGGAAAAGTCAACCAGCCGGAATTATGCTCCGCCTTCCCTGCCGGAATTATGCTCCACCTCGGAATCAAATCAACCGACACTCTGCGCCGGGGAAAAGTCCATCAGCGACACTCCGTGCCGGGGAAAAGTCAACCCGACACTCCACGCCGGGGAAAAGTCGATCAGCGACACTCCGTGCCGGGGAAAAGTCAACCCGACACTCCGTGCCGGGGAAAAGTCCATCAGCAACACTCCGTACCGGGGAAAAGTCAACCCGACACTCCACGCCGGGGAAAAGTCGATCAGCGACACTCCGTACCGGGGAAAAGTCAACCCGCGACACTCCGCGCCGGGGAAAAGTCGATCAGCGACACTCCGTGCCGGGGAAAAGTCAACCCGCGACACTCCGCGCCGGGGAAAAGTCGATCAGCGACACTCCGTGCCGGGGAAAAGTCAACCACTGACACTCTGCGCCGGGGAAAAGTCCATCAGCGACACTCTGTGCCGGGGAAAAGTCAACCCGACACTCCGCGCCGGGAAAAAGTCGATCAGCGACACTCCGTGCCGGGGAAAAGTCAACCAGCCGGAATTATGCTCCGCCTTCCCTGCCGGAATTATGCTCCGCCTCGGAATCAAACCACCGACACTCTGCGCCGGGGAAAAGTCCATCAGCGACACTCCGTGCCGGGGAAAAATCAACCCGACACTCCGCGCCGGGGAAAAGTCGATCAGCGACACTCCGTGCCGGGGAAAAGTCAACCACTGACACTCTGCGCCGGGGAAAAGTCGATCAGCGACACTCCGTGCCGGGGAAAAGTCAACCCGCGACACTCCGCACTGGGGAAAAGTCGATCAGCGACACTCCGTGCCGAGGAAAAGTCAACCCGCGACACTCCACACCGGGGAAAAGTTGATCAGCAACACTCCGTGCCGAGGAAAAGTCAACCTGACACTCCGCGCCTGGGAAAAGTCGATCAGCGACACTCCGTGCCGGGGGCACGTCTACCAAATCGCTTCATAACAGAGCGTCGACCGTCTATGTCGCAAAAAGGGCAGTGCAGGCTCCCGCGAACTGGGAACCCAAATCACTTCATAACAGAGCGTCGACCGTCTATGTCGCAAATAGGGCAGTGTAGGCTCCCGCAAATTGGGAACCCAAATCGCTTCATAACAGAGCGTCGACCGTCTATGTCGCAAAAAGGGCAGTGCAGGCTCCCGCAAACTGGGAACCCAAATCACTTCGTAACAGAGCGTCGACCGTCTATGTCGCAAAAAGGGCAGTATAGGCTCCCGCAAATTGGGAACCCAAATCGCTTCATAACAGAGCGTCGACCGTCTATGTCGCAAAAAGGGCAGTGCAGGCTCCCGCAAATTGGCCCAAATCGCTCCGGATCAGAGCGTCGACCGTCTATGTCGCAAAAAGGGCAGTGCAGGCTCCCGCAAATTGGGAACCCAAATCGCTTCGTAACAGAGCGTCGACCGTCTATGTCGCAAAAAGGGCAGTGCAGGCTCCCGCAAATTGGGAACCCAAATCGCTTCGTAACAGAGCGTCGACCGTCTATGTCGCAAAAAGGGCAGTGTAGGCTCCCGCAAATTGGGAACCCAAATCGCTCCGGATCAGAGCGTCGGCCGTCCATGTCGCAAAAAGGGCAGTGCAGGCTTCCTACAAAGCAGGAACCAGATCGCTCCGGGCCAGGGAAACGTCTACCATGGACACTCCGTCTCGAAGACGCATTAAGCGTCGACCGTCCACGTCGTAAAAAGGGCAGTGCATCCCAAAAACCGGGAACCAAAGCAAGTCGCCTCCACGTGAAAGAAGATCCATCAATTTCATGCACACGATCCACATATGCTGTGTGCATTTATTGAAGGGGGGCAATTTGTTGGGGTAAAAATCTACACCCCTGTTGACCGAGTCAAAGTCAAGGTCAACCCCCAAGCTAGGTGGGCCCAAGCCCAGGTCAAGCGGGCCCATGCCCAAGTCGAGCCCGCAGCCAGCCTCCCCATGCCAACAACAAAATCATGTAATAAATAATTTTTATGTAATTGTTTATGCATGAATGTATGCAAAGTGGGCATAAAACCAATATTTTGTAAGCCCATGGCTTATGTGCAAAAATGAAATGGCACATGAGCCATGGGATGGCTAAAATGCCATTTTTGTAAAGCCCAAGGGGCTATATGTAAATATGTAAGCCTATATAAGGCAAAATGATGATGAATAAAAAAACAACCTTTTCTCTCTCCAAAAAAGTTTCAGATCTGAGATCTTTTCTTCCTCTTCAAGGTTCCAAAACCTTCTTCTTTCTCTTGAATTAAATCAAGAGTTTTACTCTTCTTTTCATAAAACAAATTAGTTTTTCACCACAAAACTCACAAAGGGGAACTTGGTTCTGTCATCAGATCTCAAAAAGGAGAGATTTTGAGATTTCACATCTCTTGATCTTCAAGATCCAGCAAGCAACAGGAGGAAGAAGAAGAAGAACCCCTTCCATTAACCCCAAAACACCTTCAGGAGTCCAACTCCTCTCTGATTTCTCTTTTGAGAAATCTTTTTTTCGAGGCTAAAAGCCTCTTATCCTCGCCGGCGCGCAGCGCTCATGCGCAAAGCGCCCATGTGCCGACACGTGGCGCGCGCGCTTGCGCTCCAGCGCGCAGCGTAAGTGCGCAAAGCGCCCGCGTGCCGACACGTGGCGCGCGCGCTTGCGCACCTGCGCGCTTGCGCACCTGCGCGCTTGCGCACGTGCGCAAAGCGCCCGCGTGCCGACACGTGGCGCTGCGCGCGCTTGCGCACCTGCGCGCAGCGCTCTTGCGCAAAGCGCCCGCGTGCCGACACGTGGCGCGCGCGCGCGCGCTTGCGCACCTGCGCGCAGCGCTCTTGCGCAAAGCGCCCGCGTGCCGACACGTGGCGCGCGCGCGCTTGCGCACAGCACCTAAGCGCACAGCACCTAAGCGCACAGCGCACAGCGCTCAAGGCGCTGGCCCCACGCATCCCTTGGATGTCTTTTCCCCCCTTTTAAAACAACACACACGCACACTGCACATTGAGTTCGCATGACCAGTTTAACCCGTTAATCGGAGGTTCCCTCGCCCCAAAGGCGAGGGGTAATTAACGGCAGCTTAGTCCGCGGCTGCCGGAGATTCGGATCCCCACAATCATTAAACCCCAGCCTACCCTAGGCAGGGGGAATCTGTAGTACGCCTGACAAGAGTGCGCGTATTCCCATCTCAATGGGGTGACGAAAAACACCCTACAATAAGGATACCTGATAATTGATGAGAGGAATGCGATATTGACCCATACCCAGCTTTTGGGATGCCGTACGATGACTTACCGTACGAGCTTTATGCTGATGATAGATCCGCACTCCTGACTCGAGGATGTCATATGATATTGTATCGTACGCGGTACCTTTGAGACGGGATCACCAACTATTATATTTACATATATATATTATATCGACTCAGATTTAGGTGGTTTCCATACCCCTCCTGATTGACTTGTTAGTTAGAGCCGTAGTCTTGCTAGTAAATGTTAGGCTAGACCCGAGTCATATCTATTTCAAAACTAACGAATCGGGAGTATTTTAAAGACAGGCAAAGGAATTCTACGGATATTTTCAAAAGACGCATCTTTTCTTAAAAACACCGTAGCCCTTATTTTACTAAAAACCCCGATTCGTCTTATTTCAAATGGCAAACTGTATGACCTTTTATATTGATGCAGATGCACCACTGTTGCATTTATTAGTCGATTCCTGCATATTCTTGTTATTCGCATCGCATTGCATGTGCAAATGGTTATTGCTATATTAAACTCATACTGTTAGGACACCAGCACCATTATCGATGATGCATATGTTCCACGTACACCTGCTTGCCGGCTCACACACTTCATCATCGATAATTGCCATGTCACTACACTGTAGGACTGTTGCATTCAGGATATGACCCCTTGCATGACATATTTGCGTACACCCATACTTGCATATATATGTATTTGCACATACGTAGATGGTTCTGTCTTGATTTGGAGATTTGGGAACCGCAAGATATATCTTAAAACTGTAATCATTTTAAAAGAGCGGTTTCCCTCAACATGTGCATATTACTATTCCATGTTGCATGACATACTGATATGCTTACATTCTTTTATATGTCGCATACATCATGCTTTATGATTATACGCATTGAGATATGTTGTTTCCATGATATTTCTGGATTTGGGAACTGTGGGTATTTCAAAAGAGAGTATGTATTGTTTTAAAAACCCGGTTACCCTTGATATGATATTTCAGTGCGTCCACCATGCGTTTTCTCGGTTCTGAGACATGTGCTTGAAAGCCGATTCGAGGAGTTGGATGATCCGTTTGCGGGTTCATGGTGGACCCGGTATGGTTCCCCGGGGCGAGAAATGTTTTTCGTGGAGCAGACGATGAGCCTGGCAGGGTGGCTAGTACCTACCGGTGACTGTATTTGAGCTCGGCGGATATCCAGAGGATACCGACCGGAGTTGAGAGATGGTGTGGGACGATCCAGACTGACGGAGCCCTATATATATAAGGATTTTACGTACCGATGATAGGCACAGATTTCATGATGTTTTCGAGTGTCGATGCTTGGCACTCAGGTTCCATGATTTTAATATGTCGCGAGCGACACATGTTGATTTACATCCTCATACTTCCATGCATATGTTTATGATATTTACATGTGTGATGCTTATTGTCATTGGGTGACACGTGGACGATTTCCACATACATATATTGACATTGATGATATTGATCACATAGTTAGATGATATCCACATACTCATAGACTTCCTGATATAGTTGACATTGATTATATTGATCATACCTTATATTTATGATATATTGCTACCTGAGGCACTGACACAAGTTTTTAGTACTACACTTATGTATAGATGTTTGCCCTAGCCACCTTATCATACTTCAGACTTATTCATATTGAGGATATATTATTACTGATTGTATTGATCTAGGATTATGTCATGCATACGATTTCTACTTTGCGATGTTTTCTATTAACGAGTTGGCAACTCACCCCCGTTGTGCCACAGTTTCTTGCAGGTTTTGCCGTACAGGTTTCATTGCGGCTTTTCTGGCACACTGCTTCCTTTCTGGGTGTTTGCATTGGTAGGTGGGTTCACTCGCATCGTGACCACCCTTGTATTTATTTTATTCAGTTGTATTTAGAGATTCCATCAACCAAAACTTATATATTGTTTCAGACTTAGAAAACCAGTTATGTATTATTTCGACCTTAGAGTCGCGCGTTGTAGTATTACGGTTTTCATGCTGTTTTGAGTTTCTTTTTGAGTTTTGATCCTCGCCCTTCGGCGTTGTATATTATACTGATTGCGATTTTGTGACCGTCGATTGACGAAGAGCTAGCTCCCGCTTGGGGATGCCTTTTATCATTGTATATATATTATTCTTGTTGTACCCCGTTCGGGGCCAGTATTTACAAAGGAAACTTTGCCGAAATTTTCAGAAAGGACTATAGATTTTAAAAATGCATATTCGGTTTACCTATTTAAAAATCTTGTTTTTTTTAAAACTTGTTTTCTCCACTTCTTAAAACTATTTCCTTCATTTACTCCTTAAAATGGTTTTAGAGTTTGGGCTTTTGGCTTACTTGAATTGGATGGGGTCCTATAGACTTCATATGATTCAAGTGCCAGTCACAGGCTATTTCGGGTCGTGACACGTTTAAACTTTTTAACGTCATCTAAATAATCCGAATAGATGTTAGAATTACGATTATGAAACACTTCGAATTGCCTTTGCAGAAAGTTAACATCACATGTAAATTTAGCAAAAACAAGCAACACCTGAAACACCAAAACCCAAAGACCGGAACACCCTAAAAATTTGAAGCCCAAACTCCCTAAAAGACCCGCTAAGCTCGGTTTTAGAGCCTATGTGGCCGGCCAAAATCAGTCCAAATTGCTTTAAATTTCTATGGTGTTCATGTTATATCACATACAACATTCTGCAGTTGCTAAAAAAAGTTTAGAGGCCATTTAAAATTCGACAGAAACTAGATTTTGATATCGGGTGTTTCGGAGTTGTTTCGGTTTCGTAATCTAACAAATATCGTCTAAATCTCTAGCTTGGCTTTGATACCACTGCAGGGTTCTCTAGCGCGGAAGCAAGGTTTCGGGAGGTATCGTCCATGCCGTTTTCAAATTTTTGCCGTTCTAAAGAACTCAAACCCTAGAATCTTAACTAGAGATTTAGACGAAACAACATGTAAACAACTTTACATACAAGTGAATGAGGAATACAACCATTGTAGACCGGTCCTTCACTTCTAAAGCTCCGTGTAGTAGTCCTTTCGCTCCAAGTAATGAACTCCTGGACTCTAGAGAGGGTTCACATGATAAAATGAACAAACTTACTCAATGTCTTTGAGACCGAAGATGATCTACGTCGAGGAGACTCAAGCTCATGCTAGCTCTTCACTAATGGTGAAATTAGTGAAGCAAACTGTCACGCCCCGCTTCCCAGAGTACGCAAACTTGGGCACGTAACATAGCCAACCATGCTACCTGCGGGTAGGACGCATCCGTCCACAGTCACATTACGGTTGTAGAGATATCAAGAACAGTAAAATAAACTAAACTAATACATGTCCAAATCCATAATAACAAGAATCAATAAACAATAAGTGCGGAAGCTAATGATCCAATACAATGAATAAACAGTACGTCCCATAATGCGGGCTCACATCTGGAAATGAAAAGCAATAAATAAACTAAACCATAAGGACTCACTGGTCAACCTGCTGGCTGAAGTACTTCTGCTCGGTCGACGACAAAGGTACGGAATCTGGGCCATGCAAAACCCAGACGTCAGCGCGTCATGATATCAAGTATACAGTATAAACATGGTAATAAACAATGCAAGCATGAACATGAATAAAGCAGTAATAAGAAGTAACAAGCAGGGTAATGTGCAATGGTGACTAAACTGTCCTATCAGGTTTTCTACTCTATAGTCTTTGAAACCAATTGATGAATCATCGATGTAACTCAATAGTATCCCGTGCATGCCCGGGACCACGGTCAAGATCCTCGGGGCTGAATCCGAGACGTGCCGCTAAGCAGTAAAAGGTAGTAGGAGGGACGAGTGATGTCAGCATCAACACTCCGGAGCTGGCCAAGCCCGTAAGACTGATCAGAACAATGTATCGAACTGTTGAGTTACAAGTCGGTTTCACCTTTGATTTCCCCATACCCCCAAGCTATATATGTCAGGTCAGGTATTCAGTAGTCAAGGACTAATGCCAACACAAGGTCGAGTAAAAGTAGGTCTGTCTGGATCGACAGCAGGAATGGTTAGGTTTGTCGGCATTAGGCATGAAATCATGAAGCAGGTAATGTCATGGTACGGCAGGATGAGTCGGTATGTATGTATCTGTCAGGTGTGGCAGGGTCAGGCCAATATGTCGTGCAATCGGGTAAGTGCTCCCAACAGGTATACAATTAATAATGAACAACAGCAGGAAACAGTAATTAACCACAATATTCCATATAACCACAGTGATGTTTGTATTCTCTTATTAACAGGTTCAATCATCTTAGGGTGCAATAGCCACAAGGTAAAGCAATATCCACAATTATAAATTTAGGAACTACATGAAATTATACTAAATATAATAATTGTCTCAAGAATGATTTAACAGTTTAAGCAGATGTGATTCAGTCGTTTTATTTAGTTAAAGCATGGATTGATGTGGGTTAATTAATTACGAGGAACGGTTGTAACGATTCCAATATAAAGATACTGCAATAATACGATATTAAATGCCATCACTAAGTTACGGTATTAAATAGTGTGAATTGAATTGCGTGGCAAGACTAGATCTCGCACGCTAGCATGTTCAAGCAAGTATTCAGATACTTGCCTCGACGGTCTGCAAACGGGAACACGGATGCGATGTCGGCAGAAAACGCGATATGAAAGCACGGGCCACGGATCGAGTCCCAACAGAGATCAACGAGATCACACGGACCAGGGGACCTCGCTGGAGCGTCGGGTTCGCCAAGACGGCACGGTCGGATTCCGGCAACGACAAAAGGGAGCGAAGTTAGCAATACGATAGGATACAAGTGACTACGACCAGCAAGGGGGATGATTTGCACAAAGGAAGGAAAGGGGACACTTACAGAGAGGTGTACCAGGTGACCCCGGCGAGCTCGACGGCGCTGGAACGCCGGCGAAGCAACGGCAGCGGCTGCAGCAAGGGTTGGAGGCTTCGGGGTGCACGGGAGAGGGTGTTGCGGCTAGCTGGAGGAGAGGGGGGTCGGCTCTGGTGGTCGAGGGGAGAAGGGGTCGGCCCTGGTGACGACGGCGAGGTCGCCGGTGCGTTCTCCGGTGAACAGCGGGGTAGGCAATGGATGAAGGCTCGGGTTGGTGGTCCGGCGAGGAGAGGAAGGGAGGTGCTGATGAGGTCTCGACGAGGAGGGTGAGAGGGAGTCGTGGGAGGCGTCGGCGGAGAGGGGCGGCGTCGACGTCGGCTGTGCAGGGTTGGAGGCGACGCCGGGGGTTGGGTGCAGTGCGGGAGTCGTCGGGAGAACGGGAGGAGGAAGGCGCGGTGAGTCTCGTGGTGGCGAGGGCGGCGACGGCGAGGTCGCGGGGGATCGGCGGTGAGGTCGCGGGAAGCTAGGGTTAGGGTTTGTTGGGTTCTCGTGGTGAAGGTGGGTTGAAGGAAGGCGGCTGCATGCATTATCATATATAGAGGAAGAGAGAGAGAGAGGGATTGGAGAGAGAGAGATAGATTTGGTGAGATAGAGAGAGAGAGAGAGAATGAGGAGAGAGACAGAGAGAGATAGGGAAAGGAGGGGCCCACGCGTGAACAGTCTCGCTCGCGATTGGCCAGGAGGGAGGTGAGGAAATTATTTGGCTAAGGATTTGAGGGGATAAACTGTTAGGAATATATTCGTAGATATATATTTTAGTTTTATATATTAAATTGAAACGGGCCCTTTTTGGCGCGAATTGAAACATTTCCAAATCGCGCCCGGCTTGCGCCCAAATGTTCCAAATTCAAATTATAGGATTTTAAGCGGGTTCCAAATTTTGAAAATAGGTGTTTAATGATTAAAATGCATGCCCCCAAGTCGGACACTTGTACGCGCGCGTAGTCGCCCAAACTGGCCCGTTTAACCAAACGGAACGGAATCTCGACACGCGGACGCTACCACGCGACTAGTGGCGACGAGTAGGCCAACATGGACATCTTAAATTTCATTTTCGGAGTTAAAATTTGTTATGTGCCAAAATGACTTAACCGGGTAAAATTTAGCAATAAACACCAGAAAATCAGGAAAATTGGAATGAGCAATATATAACCCTCAACTAGTAATATAAATAGCATTATTGGGCTCGGGTGTTACATCATACCCAACTACAAAAAGAATTTCGTCCTCGAAATTCCAAGAATACAAGATAGCTAACTACTGGAAAAGATGAGGGAATTTCTGCCGGATCTCGTCCTCTCGCTCCCAAGTGGATTCTCCATGTGATCGATTACCCCAAGAAACTAGCACAAGAGGGATAACCTTGTTCTTAAGAACCTTTTCTCTTCGATCCTTGATTTCAACTGGTCGCTCCTCGAAAGTCAGGTCCTCTCGCACAGTCAACTCCGAATGATCCAAGACATGAGTCTCATCACGAACATACCTCCGTAGTTGAGACACATGAAACACATCGTGAACTCCTGCTAATGACTGTGGTAACGCCAACCGGTACGATACCTCTCCAACACGCTCCAAAATCTCGAAGGGTCCGACGAATCGAGGACTAAGCTTTCCCCGACTGCCAAAGCGAATCACCCCTCTAGTCGGTGATATCTTCAGGAATACCAAATCACCCACGGCGAACTCTAGAGGTCTTCTTGACGTATCGGCCCAACTCTTCTGTCTGTCTTGAGCTGCCTTCATATGCTTCCTGATTGTATTCACCTTTTCGACTGTCTGTACCACCAAATCTGGTCCTAGTAACCTTCGTTCACCAACATCATCCCAACAAACCGGCGAACGGCACTTACGACCATACAACGCTTCAAACGGAGCCATCTGAATTGTCGCTTGGAAGCTATTGTTGTATGAAAACTCCACCAAGTGTAGATGATCCTCCCAAGAACCTTTGAAGTCTAACATGCAAGCCCTCAACAAATCTTCAAGGGTCTGGATCGTTCTCTCTGATTGTCCATCAGTCTGGGGATGATAAGCTGTGCTAAACTTCAATCGAGTCCCCAAACTTTCTTGTAAACTCCTCCAAAAGTGCGACAAGAACCGAGTGTCCCGATCGGACACGATGCTTACCGGTACTCCATGAAATCGGACAATCTCCTGCATGTACCGTTCTGCCAAAGTCTCCGTCGATTGACCAACCCGAAAAGGAATAAAGTGAGCTGCCTTGGTCAACCGATCGACAATCACCCATACAGCATTGTTGCCCTTTGGACTCCGCGGTAAAGCCGTCATGAAATCCATGGTTATATGTTCCCACTTCCATTGAGGAATCGGAAGTGGTTGCAACAAACCAGCAACCCTTTGGTGTTCAGCCTTGACTTGCTGACACACCAAGCACTTAGCCACGAAGCGAGCAATTTCCCGTTTCATACCTTCCCACTAGAAGTGATGTCGAATATCTCGGTACATCTTTGTCCCTCCTGGATGTACAGAGTAAGCTGAACTGTGTGCCTCCTTCATAAGCTCTTCACGCACATCTCCTTTTGGCACACACACACGGCTACCATATCTCAACGAACCATCTTCATGGATCAGTAAATCGGTTCGTAGTCCGGCTTCCACCTGCTCTCGAAATTCTTTTGTAGTCTAGGATCCTGCGATTGCGTCGTTTTAATCTTCTCAACTAAGGACGATTGTACTTGCAACTGCATCAACTGTCCTGTAGCACGCGGTAACACAACCTCCAAGTCAAATCTCCGAAACTCCTCAATGATCTCTCTCTGTGCAGTCAATAACTGAATTGCTGGTAACCGACTTAGCGCATCTGGCACGACGTTAACTTTTCCCGGATGGTCCTTAAGATCGAGGTCGTAGTCGGCCATCAGCTCCAACCACCTGCGTTGTCTCATGTTCAACTCCTTCTGAGTGAACACATGCTTCAACTCTTGTGATCTGTAAAGACTTCGACTCTCTCGCCCAATAGGTAGTGTCTCCAAATCTTCAGGGCGAAGATCACGGCTGCAAGCTCTAAGTCATGAGTCAGATAGTTCTTCTCCTGAGTCTTCAGTTGTCTCGATGCGTAAGCGACGACTTTCCCATTCTGCATTAAAACACATCCCAATCCTTTTCCAGATGCGTCGCTGTGACACCAGTCCTCCTGAATTATCCGGTACGGTCAGGATCGGGGCGGTTATCAACTTCTGCTTCAACGTCCCGAAGGCCAATGCACATCCAAACGGTATCTCCTTACGCGTAAGCTTGGTTAACGGCTCAGCTAAACGAGCAAAGTTCTCCACAAATCTTCTGTAGTATCCGGCGAGTCCAAGAAAACTCCTTATCTCCACAACATTCTTCGGAATAGGCCAATCTCGAACTGCTGCAATCTTCTCGGAATCGACGGCGATTCCATCGCCCGACACGACATGCCCCAGAAACTTCACTTCTCCCAGCCAGAATTCACACTTACTCATCTTCGCAAATAACTTCCCTTGTCTCAGCGTCTGCAGTGCGATCCTTCTTCCTCACTAAAAGAACTGGAGCTCCCCAAGGTGAGTTGCTGCTTCGAATCCAACCCTTCTCGAGTAATTCACCAACTTGTTTCTTAACTCCTTCCAATTCCACTGGTGCCATTGGATAGTAAGATTTTGATACTGGCGCTGCACCAGGAATAAGGTCAATCGCAAACTCCACATCTCGCTTCGGCGGTAAGCCCGAAATATCTTCAAACACATCCATAAAGTCGCGGACAACTGCCGGCGCTTCACTATTATCCACTACCATAGCCGCAAGAACACTGTTCGTCGGCCTAGCCCTAAACTCGACTGGCCCGACAGAACTGCTTCCTCCAATGAAAGTAAACTCAGGGTGCCCGGGAATCTGGAAAATTACTTTCCTTGCCCTACAATCAATGTGTGCGTGGAAAGTGCCAAGAAAATCCATTCCCAAAACTACATCATAACTGCCCGTATCAATCACCAAGAAATCTGCAAAAAGCTCTCGTCCGCAAACAACAACCGTACAATCTCTACATTCCTTACCAGCTATGATTTTCCCATTCCCAGTGTGTATGTCCCAGAAACTAGACAGGGTCGTGCAGGTGATCGAGTGTGTAGTTATAAATTTGGATGACATAAACAGTGGGATGCTCCGAAATTAAGTAATGCCAAGCGGGAAAACCATGAACGAGTAAATTACCTGAAACCACTTCTCCCGATGCCTTAGCTTCCTCAGCTGTCATCGTGAACGCTCGAGTCTGATTTGGTCCTTGGGTAAGCCGTTCCCGCCCTTGGAACGAACCCTGCGGAGGCTTCGACGGACAAGCATTAACGGCGTGATCTGCCGCTCCACATCTAAAACAGAGTCCCAGTCTTCTTCGACAATCCCTTTTCATGTGGCCCGGTAAATTGCAGTAGTTACAACTTATGCTCTTCCTTCGATCAGCGATCACAGGCTTCTTCATTGGCGCTACGCTGCGCCTGTTCACAGGAATACTTCTACGTACCGGCGTTTGGTTCAGTGCAAAAGCCGGTTCCAGCTCGGTCTGTTCCTTTAGACTCTCCAGCAATCCCCTTATCACTCTACGCCTGGCGGCTAAGACCGCACTTCTTTGGTCCATCTTCAAATTCGTACTGGCCATAAATCCTGGAAATCAAAGTACCCAACATTAGTATGATGATAGATTTCGAGTATAGATCAAGGCTAGAACTCCAAGATACTTAAATAGAGTACTGCATTGTACCTATGCCGCGGTATCATAGCCGCAATTACTTAACTCCACCCAAGTCGCCCAAGTCCTAGGGATAACAATAATTCAGGTTTCCGAGTCGACATGCAAAGTAAGTTTGCACGTCGTAAAAGATATAATCAGGAGGAATGTGATTCAAGAATGGTAAAACGGTCAATGTGGCTGGACATGTTTCCTAAACACGGGTATTCTGATTCGTGTATTGGGTACAATACCCAACTACAAAGAATCAACCCAATTAACCTATGGCTCTGATACCAAAAGAACCATGTCACGCCCCGCTTCCCAGAGTACGCAAACTTGGGCATGTGACATAGCCAACTATGCTACCTGCGGGTAGGACGCATCCGTCCACAGTCACATTACGGTTGTAGAGATATCAAGAACAGTAAAATAAACTAAACTAATACATGTCCAAATCCATAATAACAAGAATCAATAAACAATAAGTGCGGAAGCTAATGATCCAATACAATGAATAAACAGTACGTCCCATAATGCGGGCTCACATCTGGAAATGAAAAGCAATAAATAAACTAAACCCTAAGGACTCACTGGTCAGCCTGCTGGCTGAAGTACTCCTGCTCGGTCGACGACAAAGGTACGGAATCTGGGCCATGCAAAACCCAGACGTCAGCGCGTCATGATATCAAGTATACAGTATAAACATGGTAATAAACAATGCAAGCATGAACATGAATAAAGCAGTAATAAGAAGTAACAAGCAGGGTAATGTGCAATGGTGACTAAACTGTCCTATCAGGTTTTCTACTCTATAGTCTTTGAAACCAATTGATGAATCGTCGATGTAACTCAATAGTATCCCGTGCGTGCCCGGGACCACGGTCAAGATCCTCGGGGCTGAATCCGAGACGTGCCGCTAAGCAGTAAAAGGTAGTAGGAGGGACGAGTGATGTCAGCATCAACACTCCAGAGCTGGCCAAGCCCGTAAGACTGATCAGAACAATGTATCGAACTGTTGAGTTACAAGTCGGTTTCACCTTTGATTTCCCCATACCCCCAAGCTATGTATGTCAGGTCAGGTATTCAGTAGTCAAGGACTAATGCCAACACAAGGTCGAGTAAAAGTAGGTCTGTCTGGATCGACAGCAGGAATGGTTAGGTTTGTCGGCATTAGGCATGAAATCATGAAGCAGGTAATGTCATGGTACGGCAGGATGAGTCGGTATGTATGTATCTGTCAGGTGTGGCAGGGTCAGGCCAATATGTCATGCAATCGGGTAAGTGCTCCCAACAGGTATACAATTAATAATGAACAACAGCAGGAAACAGTAATTAACCACAATATTCCATATAACCACAGTGATGTTTGTATTCTCTTATTAACAGGTTCAATCATCTTAGGGTGCAATAGCCACAAGGTAAAGCAATATCCACAATTATAAATTTAGGAACTACATGAAATTATACTAAATATAATAATTGTCTCAAGAATGATTTAACAGTTTAAGCAGATGTGATTCAGTCGTTTTATTTAGTTAAAGCATGGATTGATGTGGGTTAATTAATTACGAGGAACGGTTGTAACGATTCCAATATAAAGATACTGCAATAATACGATATTAAATGCCATCACTAAGTTACGGTATTAAATAGTGTGAATTGAATTGCGTGGCAAGACTAGATCTCGCACGCTAGCATGTTCAAGCAAGTATTCAGATACTTGCCTCGACGGTCTGCAAACGGGAACACGGATGCGATGTCGGCAGAAAACGCGATATGAAAGCACGGGCCACGGATCGAGTCCCAACAGAGATCAACGAGATCACACGGACCAGGGGACCTCGCTGGAGCGTCGGGTTCGCCAAGACGGCACGGTCGGATTCCGGCAACGACAAAAGGGAGCGAAGTTAGCAATACGATAGGATACAAGTGACTACGACCAGCAAGGGGGATGATTTGCACAAAGGAAGGAAAGGGGACACTTACAGAGAGGTGTACCAGGTGACCCCGGCGAGCTCGACGGCGCTGGAACGCCGGCGAAGCAACGGCAGCGGCTGCAGCAAGGGTTGGAGGCTTCGGGGTGCGCGGGAGAGGGTGCTGCGGCTAGCTGGAGGAAAGGGGGGTCGGCTCTGGTGGTCGAGGGGAGAAGGAGGCGGCCCTGGTGACGACGGCGAGGTCGCCGGTGCGTTCTCCGGTGAACAGCGGGGTAGGCAATGGATGAAGGCTCGGGTTGGTGGTCCGGCGAGGAGAGGAAGGGAGGTGCTGACGAGGTCTCGACGAGGAGGGTGAGAGGGAGTCGTGGGAGGCGTCGGCGGCGAGGGGCGGCGTCGACGTCGGCTGTGCAGGGTTGGAGGCGACGCCGGGGGTTGGGTGCAGTGCGGGAGTCGTCGGGAGAACGGGAGGAGGAAGGCGCGGTGAGTCTCGTGGTGGCGAGGGCGGCGACGGCGAGGTCGCGGGGGATCGGCGGTGAGGTCGCGGGAAGCTAGGGTTAGGGTTTGTTGGGTTCTCATGGTGAAGGTGGGTTGAAGGAAGGCGGCTGCATGCATTATCATATATAGAGGAAGAGAGAGAGAGAGGGATTGGAGAGAGAGAGATAGATTTGGTGAGATAGAGAGAGAGAGAGAATGAGGAGAGAGACAGAGAGAGATAGGGAAAGGAGGGGCCCACGCGTGAACAGTCTCGCTCGCGATTGGCCAGGAGGGAGGTGAGGAAATTATTTGGCTAAGGATTTGAGGGGATAAACTGTTAGGAATATATTCGTAGATATATATTTTAGTTTTATATATTAAATTGAAACGTGCCCTTTTTGGCGCGAATTGAAACATTTCCAAATCGCGTCCGGGTTGCGCCCAAATGTTCCAAATTCAAATTATAGGATTTTAAGCGGGTTCCAAATTTTGAAAATAGGTGTTTAATGATTAAAATGCATGCCCCCAAGTCGGACACTTGCACGCGCGCGTAGTCGCCCAAATTGGCCCGTTTAACCAAACGGAATGGAATCTCGACACGCGGACGCTACCACGCGACTAGTGGCGACGAGCAGGCCAACATGGACATCTTAAATTTCATTTTCGGAGTTAAAATTTGTTATGTGCCAAAATGACTTAACCGGGTAAAATTTAGCAATAAACACCAGAAAATCAGGAAAATTGGAATGAGCAATATATAACCCTCAACTAGTAATATAAATAGCATTATTGGGCTCGGGTGTTACACAAACACTCTAAACTAAATGGCTAATAGTAGATGATGATGAAGTAGGAAATGGGCTCATTTTAGATTTGTTTTTCTCACAATATTTTCTCATCTTGAGAAAAGCAAGCAAGCTTTCTCAATGAAGAAGAAGATGAAGAATGACGATAAGAGAATGAACTCATAAAGTTAGAATAGCAACCATGGGTGATTTAGTGTCATACACTAACTCATGTAGAGAGTAAAGCATGGCTAAACAGTAATGGTTAGGTTAATAAATATCCACAGGTAAAACAAAATTAGTGGACTTGGTCAATGGTTCCACAAGTTTCTACAAGCTTCAACCATGTAACTAATAACCATTAATTTTGATTAATTTTTAATAAACAAAACCCTCACAATATTATAAGCTTGGTATTAGTCTCATACACCCATGTAGCATGTGGCATCTAGCATGACACAAAAGATGTACATTAATATATATCACATATATACCAAGTGTACACAAGTGAGAAAAAGAATTTTTAAGTGAGCCAATATTAGTTAATGTAAGTTAATATATCAAATATATAATTATATATTAAATTATTAAATCAACACTTAATTTAATAATCCGGCTATACCACATACAACCGACTAATATCAAATGTAACAATCTATCGAATTAACACTTGATCCGATAACCCGGCTATATCATATATAACCGACTGATATCACATATCGCGAGAATAGATTGCGATATCATATACGCGCATTAATCTCGGTCCCGCACATATCACATATGTGCTCCTACTTCGTTTCGCATGAACCAGAAAATCTCTGTGTAGGACTCTAAAGACTCGTCAATATGCCGGCAGTAGGTGATGATCATATCAAACACCCACAAGCCGCAAGCGGTCTGCTAAACGTAACGGCCACCCGGGTATTGAGCGATCAGAAGATCAACAAGCAAGCCTGCTCATACTCCTGCGAAACCAATCAGTAACATTACCGTACAGTCCGGTCTCTTCGTCTGATATGTCGCATATCTCGCCTGGGGGTGGTAAACGTCAGACCCTAATAGCTTGATAAGTCATGCCGATGTGAGGCTCATAACAAGTTGAGAAACTACTGATAACACTTACCAGTAAATCTCAGAAACAGCCATGGCCAGGGACTTCCTGTTATAGCCAATCGAGCACAGCGCAACATCAACCCCCAATACCGGGAGAGACGAAATCCCCTCCTATCGCTCATTACCTCCATGTGACTCAGGACCGTACCCAAAAACCACTGTTTTGTACGTTCTCTTGAACGTGGTAAGGTGAAAATCAAAGCACAGTGGGAATCACACAAGACTCTATGACGATCTTAGATCGACAGACTAACATGTACCAGTGTCACCAGAGAATTGCCATCTGACGTGAAGTATAATACCATCTAGGAATTCTCGGCGAGTCCATCCAGTGTACCCAGTCTCCACTGAGCACCCGTATATTATCTCTGATGTCAAACACCAATAGATATGGGATCATCTATCGCCCATCTACATGGGTCGAGAAGATATACGCTAGTCTATTCTGGTATATCGATGCCCCGTCTCGATACACCCATGACTAAGGACATTAAAGTATGTACTGACGGACTACCTTTGTCCCATTAGTATAATCTGCGTCATAATCCATGTAGTCAAGTAAACATCCTAAGGGCTTTATCAACATGTAACAGAGAGATATTCAGTGTACATGTTAAGATAAAGAGTAACAGATAGTATACTATCATGTCGAGTAAGAAAGTCCTCCCTATGTATGTCCAAGCATCCACTATAATATATATCATATGTACAATAATGGTCTCTAGGACATACATATAACTAACATCAAGAATATATCCTAAGGGCTTTATCAACATGTAAGAGACAGACAGTATAATAATATCAGTCTACATGTTAAGATAAAGGCAACCAGATAGCATACTATCATGTCGAGTAAGAAAATTCTATATATATATATATATATATATATATATATATATATCCAAGCATCCACTATATCAACAATAATGGCCTCTATGACATACATATTCCTAACAATCACAATATGTACAAACAATACCTAGAGTTAGAGTCTTCAAAATCCAACTAGACCGCTCATAGACTTCCAAGCGACAATTTATAGGATAACCCTCTAATCGCCTATTTATTGTCAATTGTGGCCAGGTAAGCACAAGTGAGATAGGGAGGGTTCCGCTCACGAATCACCGTAAGACATGACTTTTAAAATTACCTCCTCACTTGTCTAGCGTAGACACAACAAAATTAAGTTTAGATAAACGACCGATTCCCCGTAATCTTCACTTGTCCTAAATGAGCGCGACAAGTCCTTATAGGTTTGGTCTAGATATTTTTTATTAACTCAAGATAATGTATATGCTTTTTATGATTTGTGGGGTCTTAGGAAGGGTGATAAAATCCCCACCTAATCTTAATTGGTATTCAAGCCTCTTAATGTCCGTATTATTATATGCAAAGCGTTAAAACAAACAAAATCTAAAACAACAAAAAATTTATTAGGCGGCGGCGTAATCTGTGCAAAGAAATCTGCAGAAAATACAAATCAGTGGAGTTTACATAGGTTTCTAGAGAAGAAGAGAAAGTACAAAAAAAAATTAGGCTCGGAATCCAAGGAACGACCGCGGAACCGCCGCCGTTCCCACTTTTTGACCGCGGTTCCGTGGTGTAAAAGTTGATTTGATACTTCAGTTTTGTTATGTGCACTCCCCTTGCTCTTTTATCTAGTTTCTAATCCTCTATTTCTTTCATGAATAGATCACTGTACTTGCTCCAGATTTGTCTGCACACTTGTACAAAAAAAAATCAAAAATAACAAAATGGTTTTTATTTTTATTTTGTTTTTATTTTTATATATATACAAAAAAATATTAATCCAAATGACAAGAAAGAAATACGTTACCGTCTCTCCGGCAACGGCGCCATTTGATTGATTGAGCGGAACTATGCGATATGTGTTATGATATGCATTCCGCCTTATTCTATTCGTTCTACTTACCGCAATCAAGACGGTGTCGCTTTGCAGCTAGCTGGTTGAGCACGGGTCGATCTAGGGAGATGGTTGTATGTTCTTTCTTGTCTTAGACGAGTCAATAAAAGTGTATATGTATGTTCAATTATATCCTGCGTGTTCGTATTTTATGTTCAAGTAAACTTGTTAGGGTTAAGATTGGTTAGTAGAGTTAGAATTAGTCGCTTGTCTTTTGCCATCTTTAAATTAATGTTGGGATAATCAAAAGTAGCGGGGATTAGGAGGATATAGGAATGAGATTTGCGAGTTTAAATAAGCTTTCCAATACTAAATCCATTCCTAGTGCCCATTGTCCTTTCGTTACGTGCGTTTATTTCCAACTCTCGACCAAACACCCACAACTATTTATCCAATTAAGTCACAACTATATGTCACATTGTAGTATGTCCAAAAGAATTCTCGACTTAGGTCGCGGCTATATATCATGGATAGCGCCCCTAAATGAGGTGGTTGTGTTTGTTTGGTCTAGATTCATTTTAAGGTGTTTGGCGAAGAGAAGCACAAGAGAGTTTTCCATCCCTCATACTAACCTTCCTTAGCCCCTAATAAGTGTGGAAATTATTCACACATATGAAAGAAAAACAAAACAAGAAGGAAGAAAAGAAAGAATGGAAAAAAATACGGTTTTACAAACGGTAGCAAGCTAACTACTTGGGCTCTCACCGAAGCAAGGGACTCCATAGAATATCATGGCTTGAAAATACGGTTTAGAAAAGAAGAAAAATAAAATAAGAAATAACAACAACTACTTAACAATAATAAATAAAATTACACTAGGAATTAAAATTATAAGACAAGAAATGAAAGATACAAGATAATAAAAACCCTCATCTTCATTAATCTTCCACTGAAAAAGCTCTCACTACAATTTTCATGGAGAATAAATGAAGAAGAAGAAGAAAATACAACTAAACAATACTAAATCCTAATAAAGAAAAAGACATTTTTGGTTGGGCTCAAAACTGGACTATTTATAGGCAGAGAGCTAAAACCCTATGGCCATATTCTGAGCCCCTATACAATTACCAAACAACCCTCAAAAGTTGATCTAAAGATGATAGGATAAGGCCGCGGAACCGCCGCCCAAAGGGCCTATTGGCCGCGGTTCCACGATCGTTTGGAAGGTTTGTTGTGTCGTTTTTTCTGGGCTTTCTTGTGTAGTTTTGTTCTTCTGTTTTATAGGTCCCAATTTGCAAAATGGTTCTAAAATTTCTTCAGATTTTCAATAGTCCAAAATGGCTTCACTTTTAATCCATTTTACCTTTATCTCCCTCGAGCTCCGCGCACCTCTTGAATTTTGTGCTGCCCTTCTCGTGCTCTATGCTTGACCAAGACACGAATGATCATTGTTATTTGTCTTGTCTCTTGAACTGGTAAGTGGCACTGGACGGGTGTAGATGACCGGAACCCGGATTTTATCTGTTTTTGGCAGATGTTCTGGATTTTGGTATAACTGTGGAGATTTTGCATAGTATGCGTTATTTTGGACTGGAAACCTGTAACCTGTAAATATATAGAAAATACGGATCAAAATCACCTACCTATAAATAAACGAGCAGAAGAATGGGCAGTATTAAATGCAATATTCTGGTGTGAATAGATGATCATTTCAATACTGATAGTATTGAAATATTTATCTATTCTATTGCAGTGTACTCGAACAAAGGCGGGGAGGTGCTGCCAAAATTTTCTTGAAGCGAATGAAAGCATGATTGAAAGGGTTTCACACCCTAGTTTTTAAAGTCCTATTCTGTAATCAAGACGGGTTCGCTTGATAGCTAACCGGTTGAGTACGGGTCGATCAACGGAGAGATGAGTGTCTTTTTCTTAATGTTTTAACGAGTTAAGTCAAATTTGTCCAAATTTGTTCGATGCTAACTATGTGTATTGATATATATGTTAATGGAAGCTTGTTAGGATTAGGATTAGGTTGGTTTGAGTTAGGAGTTCGCTCACTTCTTTCATTTGCCTCTCTTGATATTGACGTTATGGTAATCAGAAACAATGGCGGTTAGCACGATTAGGAAGGATACTTGTAAGTATAAGATAGGTTTTCGAACACTTAGTTCCTTCCTTTTGGTCTTTGTCCATCCGTTTTTGGCTCTAAGCCATAATCTCCGGTCAATCCAACCACAACCGGTCTCACTAGGATATCACTACTATCATAGAGAATAGGGTGTCATAGGGAGCCGATTGTGGATATTTTGACGGGGGTTCAATTCAAGTTGTTAGGCAAAAGAAAGAGTGAGGGAGATTTCCTTCTCTCAAACTTCTCTTATCCTACCCTAACAAGTGAGAAAACTACTCGCCCATTATAAAAATAAAAATAAAAACAAGTAGAGAAGATAGAAAGAAATATAGTAGAAGACAGCAACTAACTACTTGGGATCTCACCTAAACAAGAATCACACTTGAGTATCATGGTTGCAATGATAAACAAAAATAGAAAAAGAATATATGAAAACCGATAAATAACAATTTATAATATTTGGAAAAATAAAAGCAAGTAAGTAAACTAGTTAACAATTTAAGCAAGATATGCATATAAAACTCTCCACTTCATTTATTATCCACTTAAAAAACTCCCATACAATTTTTAATGGAGGAAAAATGAAGAAGAAGAAGTTTACACTAAATTATATCTAAAACTAGGGGAAAATATGCATCCTTTGTTTGTCCTTGATCTGGAGTATTTATAGACAGTGAAGTGAAGCCCTACGGTCTTTTTCTGAACCCATGTACAATGACCAAAACACCCCTGAAATTTTGTTGCGAGACAGTATGATGAGACCGCGGATCAACCACCAATAGAGGGTAAATTTCGCGGTTCCGCATTCTTGTTGGGGAATTGGATCCTCATTTTTCTTGTGCTCTCTTGTGCCTCTTTATTCTTCTTCTTGGTACACTTGTATTTACAGAATCATTCCAAATTACTCCCAGATTTACAACAGTCCCAAAAAATGAAAATGAATGGACTTTTTGCCTTGATCTTTCTCGAGCTCCGCATTGCCTTCTTGATCCTTGTGTGGCTACCCTCGTGCTTTGTGCTCGTATGAGACACGAATGACTCTCGCTAGATCTTGTCTCCTATAATGGTAAGCGGCACCTGACGGATGGTGAGCGAAACCCGTATTTTTATTTGTTTGTTGGCAGCTGTCCTGAATTTGTCATAACTGTGCGTGATTTGCATTATTTTGTATTGAGAACCTATAACCTGTATTTATGTAGCAAACACGGATTAAAATCACCTATCTATATGTAATGCGATCAAGAATTGGTGGTATAAAAGTGCAAAATTCTGATTTAAACAAACACCCTCAAACTTATCTTTTGCTCGTCTCGAGCAAATAATTTTATTTTCAAAAAATCCTAAGCTCACTTTCTTAGGCGTCACGGTTACACTTAGCGTGTGCAACAAACCGTTAAACCCCTAAGTTGCCCTAGAGGGGGAGTTTTGTCTCTTGAGGGTTTTCGGTGGATACTACCCACAAAATCCTGTCAAGTTAGCCGTTGACTTTAATTCTACAGTTCAGCATCTTAGTTAGAAACTCTATCATCCTAAAGTAAAAATATCCACCCTTATTTTTTATACCTCCTATTCATTTAACTTAAGATCCTATATATTTTGTCAGTTTATAAGGATCTCAGTTTCTCTTAACTTTTCTTTCTAAAACGTAGTCTTCAATCCGGAATTTTTATAATTTTTAAGGAAGATATAAGACTTATTTTTCATTCTTATCTCTTTTCCAAACATCGATCATATACCCCTACGTGTGTGTAATTGCACCCTTACACTTAGGAATTCAATTCAAGCTATAGTGTTCTTGCCCTAATATTTAATACTACTTCTTTTTATTAATAATGGGCGGATTCACTCACACACTTTTCATGTGACTACTACTGCTTCCTGAGACACTAATCAGCCGATTACCGAGTGCGTGAGCTTATTAAGGTGTAAATAATAATTTCCAGGTCTTGTAATGTACACAATATTTTCTCTCTTTCTTAAAGACCAGATATATTTTTCAGCGATGCTCTATTAGCTTCAAATACCATTTTTTTCTTTCATACTAGGCTTTCAGACAAGAGTATTTCTAGGTATCTTCTACCATCCCAAGTTTCAAGGTGTGTGTAGGTGCAGTTTGTAAGGTATATACTTTTTGAATTTGGACTAAAAATAGGAAATAATTTTCAGACTTATATCATTCAATAAAGTTTTCAATAATTTCCCTTCATTTCAACTGAACTCAAAATTACTTGCTTCTGAACAAACTGCAAGGACGTATATATACTACGGTTATACTTCAAGAAGGGTTATTTTTAGGGTTTTTAATTTCTAAGCTTGGGATTTAATTATTTTTAATTAGTCAACCATCATGTCGAATTCAAGTCTAAATAGCCAACTTTAACGACAAAATTTTTATGATTTTTTTTTTGGAAAAGAAGGTTTCAAATTTTTATGGGTTCTTAGAATTTTCAAATTTTTAAAAAAACAATACAATGTAGAAATATAAATATGATGCGATGCGGAATTTAAACATGCAAACAAAAGAAAAAATATTTATAAGCAAAAAAAATAAACGTGCAAATGCAGAATGTATGGATAACTATTTACAACAAATCCCACCCTTAAATTTACTCGCAGCAATACCCTCACTGATGCCTACTACGTCTCTTAGAACCAGACGTAGTACCACTCGTGTCAGCACCACTTATGCTTACCCCACGGTAGCAGCTCCATCAGCAACACACCCCCACGCATCAATAGAGAAGCAGCAGCAACAGCAGAGGCAAACAGCAACAACAGCATCAGCATTGCAGCACAAGCAACATCAGTAGCAGCAGCCTCAGCTTGCAGCAGCAGCAGCTCCAGAAGTAGCAGTAGCAAGCTCTCACCTCCTCCATACACTTCTTCACCTGCTTCTTAGGGTTCACTAGGGTATATCTTCTGAACCCATCTCTCTTTTGCTTAGCTTGTGTGCTAATTAGTGTCGGTTTGTGTTAGTTAGCTAGTTTGGTGCTAGTTTTGGTGATTTGAGAGATGTGGTGGTAAATTGGTGATTGTGTCGGTAAACCCTACCCATTTAAGTGTTGTTAAGGTCACCTTAACTGAGTTTTGACCCAGATTTCACTAAAATACCATAGGGTTTGTGTGTTGTGCTAAATTGGTGATTTTTAAGTGATATTTGTGACATTCTGTGATCTGCTTTTGACCCAGGGCCTTCAGGACAAAATTGAGGAAACTGGGGCATGTACACTAGGTATAGACACCACCACCAAAACACGAGCCCCTATTTCCCTACCCAGGCCGCAGATTTAATGTGTTTGGCCGCAAATTGCGGCCAAGTAGGGGGCTGGGGTGTCGGGGTCTTGGCTAGGGTTGTCTGTAGGGTTGTCTAGTGTTTTGACATGTCTAGTGTTGTAAGATTTGACCTGTAGGAAAATCTGGGGCTATATATCGTTTTTGTGTTCGTTGTGTTTGCGCGATACACGCGATACGTGAGTGGGTTCTGTGATCCAGCGTATCGCGGCGTGTCGCGGTAGTTTTAGACGCGTACACACACGTTTCAGCGTATCGTGCACACGCGCGTTTAGTTCGCGACGCGAGTTTCTCGTTTTGGTTCGATATCGCGTTTCGCGGAATATTTAGCTTATATATGATTTCCATGTCTTATTTGCAGGTTTGCAGGCGGGGACTACGGACACTGCTACAAGGGGGAGCAGATGGTAGGATTCACCTAGAGTGGAGCGTAGGTGAGTAGATTTAACATCTACAGGGGAATCGCCCGCATGGCGTTATGCGTCTGGGCTAGGATTCAATTACCTGTCGCATATTCTACGTCATTGTTAGAATTGCGCCGTTACTTTATTTCCTTGATATTGTTGTACTGTGACTAGCAGCCGTAGGACACTGCACATATTATTGACGGTTCATGTTGCACGAGCACGGATTGTATGCTACACACACACCGTCAATAATTGCCATGTCACACACAACCCTTTATAGATACTATATTGCTTATCATACTTGACATCTAGCTTATTGATATACTTATAGTGTATCTTACCTTTAGTGATAGGTACATCTACACCTTGCGATACAGCTACAGGTATACCTTGTGCATATTTTACTTATACCCAGAGGGGTATACGACATCTTTTACTTATAGGTAGATACCTATACTTAGCTGTACCTTATTGATTTCGCATACATCTGGTTTCAGCTACATATTTTCATTTATATGCTCGCATTTCAGATATATCGCATATATTTATTCCTGGATTTGTGCATTGTTTATTTGGATTTTACATGATGTTTTCTGGATTTGGGAATCGCGGGAGTTCATGAAATTATGCATACATTGAAAAACCCGGTTTCCTTGATATGATATTTGCGCAGCCACCATGAGATTTATCGGTTCTGATTATATACTCCATACGAGGTATGGTTGCCGTATGAGGGTACATGGTGGGGCCCGGTATGGTTCCCCTCGGCAAGAAGATCGATGGACTTTGCCGATTGAGCCTGGAGGCGGGCGAGTACCTACCGGTGACAGTACCCATGACTCGGCGGGGGATCACGGAGACACCGCTGGGAGTCATGTACGTATGCATACGTCGAAAGGCGAGGGTCAGAGCTAGGCACTCGTGCTTTCGGGATAGCGTATGATACGTGATCAGGATTTCTGTGTCAATGCTTGGCACATGGTTTTCATGATATTTCTTTAATACCTTTGTATATATAACAGGGGGTTTAGCCGTTGTTATATATATCCTTACACCAATATTAGTGGAATGGGACGCTAGTATATGTGTATTGCCCCCATCATATTTTACTTCTGCATATATATATAGGATGTTAGAAATTATTTGAGATTCGACTTGGGATATAGATGATTCATTGAGATTGGATATTGGATACGAAAGAGATTGATGATTTGTACATTCGGAATATAGGAGATCTATTCGATATTGTATATTGAGGAGATGTGAGACTTATATGATATGAGAGCCCAACTTGGGGGCTGATTTGAGGATTTGGAATTTGAGTGTCTTGATGGATTGTGATCCGGCCACGATGTCAGGTTTCCGTGGAAATGACATATTCCACCCTATACCTCACACTTATCTATTCTTTACACAGATTCATATATTGGTAGTACCTGTTAGTGTACTTTTATGATAGTTGCATATTTGCTTTCTCATATCCCTATTGCATAGTTATTGCATACTATTATCATGTCATCATTGCTTCATATATTGATTGTACCAGCTAGTGTACATCTCCATTACTTTGCTTTCACATGACCTGTTCTTACTGTAAATTGTATATCTTAGATTCATGCTGTACGTACATTCCTGCGATTACCTGCATATGTTATCTACTATTCACGAGTTGGCAACTCACCCCCGTTGTGCCACAGGTGTTTCAGGTTGTTCCCCAGAGTAGTCGAGGCAGGCTATTCCGCTATTCAGCTATTCATCTATCATCTTTTGCTACAGATACCGCATCAGCTCACAGTACTATTTTGCTTAGGTAGGTTGGATGATTATCTGTATTTCATATTGTACATTCGTTGTATTTTGTACTCTCCATCTACTAGTATGTTGTTGACTTAGAGACTTGGTGAGGACGATATTGTATATTATTTGTGGATTTGTTGTCTTTTATATACAGCTTTCTCTCTATTGTCTTTATTTCTTCGCTACGGCGTCGTATATTTGTATCGTATTCATCTTGGCTAGTTTTTACAAAAAAGGGGGTGTTGCCAAAATTTTAAAGAAAGAAAGTAAGACTTTTAAAGAATTTGGGTTGCGATTTCAAATATTTCAAAAACTTATATTATCTTTTCCGTATTTTCTTGGTTTAGATTTCTGGGTTTTGGCTTTCTTTTACTGCGTTACGTTTTTAGGCGTTGCGCAGTATTAGGGCCGTCACGGGCCAATTTTGGGTCATGACAAAAATACTCTTATTTGCCTTATAACAATATTATCGAGGTTCAAATATATAAACTTCTCATGAGAAGAAAATGAGTAGCTTTATAATTTGTCTCTATAATAATTTTAGGCTTGGAGTATATCTATAATAATTTTAGGCTTGGAGTATATTTTATTAAAATAAACTTATAGAAAAAATAATATAAAATCGCCTTTAACAATATTAAAGAAAAATAAGTAGTTTATAATTTTTAAGTCTCTACAATATATTTATGCTTAGAATGAAGTAGTTTTTATTAAAATATACTTACATAAAAGGCCCCTACAATAATTTTAGGTTTCGAATGGAGCATTTTTTAATAAAATATACTTATATAAAAAATAATATGAAAACTCTGTTGTTTCCCTTATAACAATATTGTCCAGAGTAGTTTATAATTTTTGAGTCTCAACAATATTTTTAGACTTAGAATGGAGTAGTTTTTATTAAAATTTAGTTATAGCAAAAATAATATGAATTCTCTATCTTGTTCTTCTTCGTCTTTTGACAATATTGTCGAGATTCAAATATATAAACGTCTCATAAAATGAAAATGAGTAGTTTATAATTTTTGACCCTCTACAATATTTTTAGGTTTAAAATGCAGTAGTTTTATTAAAATATACTTATAGAAAAAATAATATGAATGTGTAATATTGTCGATGTTCAAATATATATACTTCTAATAAAAGGAAAATGAGTAGTTACGTAATAATTGCACAAGAAAAAGAGTATCCTAGGGTATACCATACGCAAGGAAAATGATACATGATGCATATTACAATTTACCCTCGTTCATTTAAACAATACATTATGTCAAATACATATTTTGAGTCATCCTCTTCTTTCGCTGTCCCACTTGATCTCTTTTGAATTGCATATTACTAGGATTTTCTTCTTATATTCTGTTTGGATTCTCTTTTCTGTGATTTTTCTTTCATTTCATTACACTTTTAGTTTTCTATATCCAAAATGGAGGTATCATCCAATTGTACATGTCTTTTTAAAAGCCAAATTTTGTGTTCTTGTGGATAGACCTATACTGCTTGAAATTCATTATTAATTTTTTGGAACGTGCTTCATGCAAATACAGTAAATTTGGAAGCATGCATCTTAATAAATATAATCACCTCTTCATAGATCTACATTTGTAGAAGTGGAACCCTGCACCAATTAGCCCTCTAGTGAGTGTGAAAAGTCGAGATTATCGGCTAATCATGTGTGGACTGTGCTTAGTGAAAGGCATTGCTTTTTACTGCTAAACCCACCAACCAATTGTGCATCTTTTCAAAGAAAATGAAAAACAAAACAAAACATTATTGTCTTCAAAATAACCAAGCATTACCAAGGAATTGAAAATATATTGGATTGTGAGGCAACTTTACCTAATGTAAGAAGCGTCAATATCTGATGGTGATTTTTCCTCATGTTTTACATATTGTATAACAGGTGAAGCATTTGCATTGGTTGTCTTGTCGTCTGAAAAATGTTCTGATATCTGCAAATATGAGGTGGCATTAATTAAGGAACTCAGACGGGACCCATACAAGAGAAGGGTCAGGCATGGAAGAATGTACAGGTTTTGAATTTTTTTTGTTAAAACCAGTTACGAGCGGTTGAGTTTGGAAGTAAAATACAAATCTTATTTTTAAGATATATTTCCTTCTTATTAAATCTTAACCGTCTGTGTATATTATATCAAGATTACCAGCTTTGATAAAGAAAACTTCAAAGCTTATCCATGGCTCAAAAAGTTTTTCTTCCTTGTAAAATTGTATTTCTTTCCAAAATATTTTGGTTCCTTGCCAAATTATAATTCTTTCAGCTATTTGAATCATCAATTATTGTTGCTTGCTAGATCGAATATTTACTAACTTGTATCATGTGAGCAAATTTGGTTCTTTGCTATTTTTCTTTCAGTAAATTGTGTAATCAATCTGCAGTATGGGCCATGGATGTAACAGCGTCTATATTAATTTCAGTCACCAATCTCTTTCACTTTCAGTGTCTTAGTTAAATTTGTAAGTTTATTATCGAGTATTAAATTACCATATGATTACTCTTAGGCCAATGAGCTACTAGCTCCTCGAAATGTTACCACATTTTAAAAATTATTCATGGGCATTCTGAAGAAAATTATTGAACTAGCAACAATCACTAAATTGTCGGCAGTCATGTAAAATAATTTTTCTCAACCCTCTTATTTTAATTGGCTCTGTTGTTGCAACAAACTCAGGAATGGTGATGGGGTTGAGTGAATATTTTACATTCTAATTCGCCCATTGTTGATTTGAGCCTCTGGGTAATGATAATTTTTAAACATTAATATGCTTTTAAACAAATATCCGGTGGGAATCGAATCTGGATTGTTTTGATGCCATTTTAAAAGTTTGTGGTTGTATCAAATGTTGGGTAAATATATATGTTAAAAGCTAGAGTCTTTTGACAATACGGTTTATGGTCATTTAATACATTTTTTGAAGGTAGGAGAAAGAGAAAAAAGACATTATGAAACTTTGTGAAATTCCATCTTTTGGATTTTGGATTTTGGAGTTAGAAAAATGGGCTTTCGAGTCCTTGAAACATTTTGAAAACCATTACAAAGTTTGACACTGATCGATAAAATTTGAAAGTATAACAAAATTTACACAAAATTCTATCAAATTATATATTAAGAGAGAACCTTATAATTTATAAATCAAATCACCAACAAAGGCGATTGTTAAATGGTAAGGTCTTGCTTACGACAAACAGCTTAACAGCTATGCTACTAATTAATGGCACCATCATGTGTTTAATTCTCCAAGTGTTATCGCAAGTCAAATGTCAACTCTAGTGAGTAATTTTTTTCTTCATAATCATAAAAAATTAAAATCCATTAATTAATATTAATTATATGCAGTGTAAATTAATATTAATTTACCCAGTAATGTCAAAATAAACTTAAGCCCTTCCCGGCTTTAATTTAAACGGTTGAGGGATGCAAAACCTAAATGAAATACAGCTTAGAGGTTTTTCCACAAAGATTTTGAACAATAGGTCCTTCCCAACAATTTTGAAAATTATAATGTTTTTTAGACAACTTCTGAACGGGCCGGGCTCTTTTTGACATTTTATCCTAAATATGATTTCTTGAATGCTATCGGATTCTTTGGTATGATACTTAGATATGGATTGGTTGGATGATAGCCATGAGAGGCCATGTGTCTTCAATTATTTGAAAATATTTGTTAATTATATCTTAACCCTTGTTATGTGTTTTTTAATCAGTCATTGATATAACCCTTACATCATTCTTATAAGCTTACTGCTTACATCTAGTTCTTGATAATTTTAATATTTATATTTTATGTTACCACCATCTTCATTTATATTTGATATTGTTCGGTACCAATCAGTTAGTATGTAATGCATAATAATCTAAAATGCATAAATGAAAGGGTTAGAAGGTGGTTGTTTTCTTGGCGAAATCTCTGATATTTAATACAATAGCCACAAATAAAGTTAAAATATCCTGTGTGTTGTGTAAGTGCACGGCGGCGCCCCGGCCGTCAATCCGACGGCCAAATGCGGAAGCGGTGATAAACTTTAATTTTTCTTGAACTGGCAAACCGCCGCGCACTAATATCCGGATCGAACCACTAACTAGTCCTAGCTAACTACAAGAAAGGGAAGAGAGATATACCGACAGATCCGAGTCCTCCGGTCTTCTCGTCGTCGTCCCGATCTCCTGCGGAATGTCCCGTCTCCTCCTCGTCGCCGGAAGTGCACCATATCGCCTACTTCTTTTACGGGCTCCCACCTCAATGCCGAGGCAACTCGGGCACGAAGCTGGCTAGTCGACGTGTCCAAGATTCGCTGTAGAATGTGTAGTGAAGAAGTCTCATTTGGGGTTTTGGAGCTTTGCCATTTTGGTGGAAGAAAAGAGAGCAACTTTAGGAAATGAACTAGTGGGCTTTTCTAGCAAGCATGAGAAACAAAATGCCACACCCAAATGAATCAAATCCCATCCCCTAAGGGAATGGCCGGCCAAAAAACAAAAAAGAGAGAGAGAATGGAGAGAGAGAGTGAGGTGTATGGATGATTGAACCACTATCATAATCATGAGAGAAAAAGAATGGTGAAAAGAAACAATCATCACAACCAAATCCATACTCCATCAACCAATCAACAACAACCATGATGACATCCAAAGTCAAGCTATCATGAAGCTAGAAGTCAAGGTCAATGAGAGACTATCATGATACAACAATAAGCAAAGACCCCCTCCACAAATACTTATTTGCAACAATGCAAATAAGCCCTCCTCCACCAATCTTCGGCCAATGAACGGAACAATGGAAATCGGCCGAAACGGAAAGCAAACTGGCAACTCCAGAAAACTGGTCCCGTAATAAATTACAGGAAAACCCCGATACTGTGCATACACAGCCGCATTTGTATTCCGACCGAAATACAAATGCAATGAGACAAAATCTACACTGTACTATACTAGGATCCGGCTTAAACCAAAGCCGGCTAGTAATATCCGTTCGATCCTGATCCGTGCAATACCGCACGTATCTGATCGAACCCTGCCATATATCCATACGGCCTGTAGTACAAGCTGTCCGATCCTGATCCGTGCAATACCGCACGTATCTGATCGGACCCTGCCATATCTCCATACGGCCTCTACAACCTTTCGCCCGAAAGCTGAGTAACTGAATGTGGGGGACTCTAAAGACTCGTCAACACCTTGGTTGTGGATTTAACCACTAGCACGTAAGAGATATAAGCCAATACATAACGGGCTACCAGGTATTGACCAAAAGGGACGTCTGTGAGCGAACTCAGCCTGACTCCCTACCGAGCCTGTCAGTGACAATATCCGTACAGTCCGGTCCGTTCGTCTATGAGCATCGCATGGCGGGCCTAGGGGGTTGGTAAAAGTCAGACCCCCAAAAGCGGTACAAGTCGTGTCGGAGTGTAGCCCAGAACACCCTGAGATACTACTGGAATACCTACCAGTAAATCTCCTTGCCTCGGCCGAGGGCTTCGTGTAATGGCTCTCCTAGACACAGCGCGACCTCACCCCCAATACCGGGAGAGACGAACCCCTGAAGATACGCTCACTGCTTCCATGTGGCTCGGGACTGTACCCAACTAAAACCTGTTTGCACGACTCCTTTGAGCCGTGGTAGGGTAGTAATCAAAGTACAGTGGGAACTCACACGAGACAAATGACGATCCCCAGGTCGATGAACTAACCTGCACACATGTCACCAGGGAACTGCCATCTGACGTTTGGTATATGACCAACTAGCATGTTCCCGGCGAGTCCTGTCCGGTGTACTCATAACCCAATGAGCACCTGTATACATCTTAGGTGATCCAACTGACACCAGTGGCTTGTAAGACCGGCCACCGCCCCTCGTCGGGGTCTCGACTGTATACACTAGTCTACTCTGGAGTATCGATGCCCTGTCTCGAAACTCACACGACTAGGGACCATTTAAGGATATGCTTATAGACCCCAACTCCCACTTATATGATCGCCCTCATACTGCTGGTGGTCAAGCAAGAATCCTAGGGGCTCTATCAACGTGTAATAGCAACTTGTCAGGTCACCTAAAACAGTACACGATGATAAAGGTAAACCAGATAGCATACTATCATCTCGAGTAAGACTGTCCTACCGGGATAGGTCCTCCATCAATCATTGCAATCACGTACCTGTGACCTAATAATTGACTCTGAGGGCACTATCTCCAACAATCTCCCACTTGCACTCAAGGCTAATTATTGTGATGTCGCATACTCACAGCCCGTGTGATACCGAACACCCAACTCCTCTACTAGTCAGTCTCACAAAGCTCGTTTGCGAAACTATTGCGTTCGAGGAATAGCCTCAGTGAGTGGATCCGCTTTGTTGTTTCTTCCTATGTCTCTCTATATCTCTAGTTCGCGGAGAAAGCCATCTCCCGAAAAGAGCAATACCTGTCTTAGAATGTGTCTGGATGTCTGATGGGACATAGCTCATAAATGAACTCCAAATCCAAACTTCTTAGACTGTATCGTCAACTGAACTCAATCAGTATCCTGCGCCATGCCTCCCTCAGTATTGCCTTGGACCACCTGTCCAAAATACTGCCCCTCGTCAGAAGGAAAACTATAACTCTGACAACCTCCTTGTCGTCCATGTCACCTTGGAAGCCTGGAATGATAACTGTCTCCCGAATGAAGCTGTCGTTATCATATCCTTAGAACATCCACTTATGTTCTAAAACTGCTTCCGACCGTTTCTCCAGGATTGGATTAATGTCAGCTTATTGCATCTAGTGCAAGAACAATGTCTGGTGTGGTACTTGACATCTCATGATTGACTCAATTGCCTGAGCAAGTGATCTGCCAATCATGCACATCCCTCTCCCCTTTAGTCTGTAAGACACCTTTAGAGAGGGTGACCCCATTACCTGCAGGCACACTACCGTGCCAGGAGTCATCCATTCTAAATACCCTTAGAATGCTGTCTAAGTACCCAGATTGGGAGACCACCCAAATCTAGATCTAAAACCATAGATCTAGTAACCAGTATGTCTGATATAAAATCCATTTCCTTTGTGGAGAAACCACTGTGTGACGACCAAAGTATAACCGATTGTAGTATAGGAGTTTCCTTTCCTACTTTGTGTATGTCATCCAAATACCAGGATATCACACCCTACTACCTTCTCAACAGATCCATCCCCTATTCTGATGAAGTCAAACCTATGACTGTCACGTCAGAAATAGATGATCTATCTCCGCTACATCTGCTTTAGTCTATAAATAGACATAAGCTACCTGTCCACCAATGCTTCCGTTGCTCCCACTGACTACGACAACCCTCTGGCAGAGTCATATACACGTACACTTCCAAAGCGAGTTCAGAACGACGCTATACTCATCCTCCCGCCGGGTCTCGCAGTCTGGAACAACAGCAATGGTAATTGTGGGTAAACAAGAACTTCCCTGTCACCGTCCTTGAGGCTACCGTAGTACCTCTCGGGTGCCTGAAGTTACCCACCTTATCTGCGGAGTGGCCAATGGAATGTCAATCCAGATTGAATCTTTAGGTTCCTTATCAAATCTTCAGTAATCGTTTGTGGTTCTGGAATCACTTCCAGTTCTACCATACTCCCACTACTGTTTTCTGAAAAAATCCATTTTTATTAAAACTGTGGCGAGTCTAGAACAATATTGCTATTGTTCATCCAGATGGTAGAAAGTCAGCCCGCGTCATAGCCTGGGTCAACCCACAAACAGCCATTACAGAAACGTGCCTTGAGTTGTCCAGTGTCTGGTTTTAATCATAAGCCGGACAACTCCCCGTACCTTAACAACGTTAAGATACGAACTGTTCTATATCCCATATAGGACCAGAGGCACTGATTTAACTGAACCAGATCCAAGTCATGCAACTATCTCCAGTGCATGTCAACTTAATGGAAGGAGGCCGATCAGCGTTACTCAACTTAGGAATGCTTCCAATTATGAGTAACCTGAAAGAGAAGCAAGTTCTCTTAATCACTACTATCAACTGAATACCATTGACAAGTATCTACATCTTCGATCACTTTGAAGAATCCCGATACTTGCTACACCTGGTTCTCTACTCTATTCAAATACCTATAACTTCTCAAAATTCGGACCCTGTGTTTCCTACGAAACACCTGTCTAAAAACTAGAGAAGTCATAAGTAAACCGAATATAGTACGAGGACCAACCCCTCTGTCCTGATGGACCCTGGACAACATACAATACTCTGTATAAGTCCCTTGAGTCTGAAAACTCATTCACTGTGTGTCGTAGGTTGAAAACTGTACTTATGGTTAAGAAGAATTACACCGCTGTTCAATGCTCCTTACCTAACCATCCACTGATATAGGTAAATGTCATAGACATAATTTCAGAAAGGTATATCTCACTCTATGAAAATAGACGTACAGATATATCAATTTGAAATTGGTGCATAACAGCGGATATTCAAAACCAAATATTTGCCGACCGGCAAAATACCCAGGTGATTTCCTCAAATATCACCGATTGTAACGAATCCCGATACAATGAGGATGATCACCCAATTCCCAATAACCTACTCCCACTCATCATCTGTAAAACCATACAGATGTGAGAATCATACCTGGTAAATACATACCCTGGAGCAAGTGTCTAATCGGGAAATCAGTTTTCCTTTAACAGTACACAGTGAGACTGAAACATCGAAATGTTTCGATGGGGTATCCTGGTATTCCTAGTAATGCCTCTTCCAGATTCACGACTGTAACCGTATAATTCTTTGCCACCTCTCCAAATCCCTTCATATGTCTTTAGTCTTTACCTTCTGCACACCCCTTTAGGCCAAATGGTTTTCTTCCTTCCCTACCGTTCGGCACCAGCCTATGGTTTGGAAGAAGACTATCCAATAAGCATAATGGGTGTACTGTCCCAATCCTAGGAACACTCGCAATGAGAGAGGGTGAAGATAAAAGACAACCGAATAAACCTTATTCCTATTTCTCCTGGACCAGAATCCATCCCCGAACTGGAACAAGTTCCATTCGAGTTCGTATATAACCATACGATGGAGTATCCAAATAAACTGTGGATCTTCGTAGTGATACGGAGTGTCCTGGAGAAATACAAAGGTGATGTGGGAGTGGTAACGAAATATTTGGTTTGGTCGTGAATATCTGTTGCAATTTACTTTGCCCTCTTACTAATCCCTTGTTTTGTCTGAACTTAATACCTTCTATACACCATCGTTAGGCTAATTGGTTTTCTTCATTCCCTACCGGTCGGCACCAGCCTAAGGTTTGGAAGAAGAATATCCAATTTGCGTAATAGGTGTACTATCTCCTAAATCAAGGAGTACTCGCAACCTGAGAGAAGGTAAAAGGAAAAGACAACTGAATAATCCTATCCGTTTTCTCCAGAACCTGAAACCATCCTCGAATAAATTCCTTCGAGTTCGTATCTAACCATACGATGGTTTTGTCCAATGGAAGTGGACGTTCGTAGCAACACGGGGTGTCCTGGAGAAAAGGGTAAAAGTAGGAGTGGCAATGAGGTTTGCAACTCTGACAATCCAAAAGCCAGTGTTAAGAAGGTTCGGTCAACTTGGTCACTGAGTCATAGTCTCAGGGTCGGGTCAAATTGTCGCTGCCAGAGAGAGAGAAAAGAAACACTCAGCGTGCACTCTAACCTAGATCAGAATGGTTACCAATTTATCTAATCTGGAAACCTCCCACTGTACCTCAAATTCTCCTCCAAACCTTAAAGAAGAATTAGTCGGGGTCACCCGAGGAGTAAACTAACTCATCAGTGGGAATCGGGATCCAACTATCATCGCATGATAACGTGACGGAATCCGCTCACATCATCACACTCCAGAAGGTATGCGCATATCTGGCAAGTTTCAGTTCTTTCGAAACTCCCGATGAGATTTCTGCCCCATGCTCTTATAACCTTGACTTTGGCCAACATATCATAAGTCACATGTCAAGTTCTACTCGTCATTCTCCAGGTTAATTTGAATCCACCCGTACCTACCCTTGACTTTGGCCAAAATGGCAGTACGACTGTCCCAAACCAACGCATCTATCTATGCTGCATATGAATACCCCAATAGCTACCAATCACTGTGCCTTGACTTTGGCCAACATACACAGCTTGAATACTATTGACCATCCATATGAAACGACGGAGGGCTACAAATGGTTTCTGGCGAAAACCTTTAACGTAATGAACTTGATATCGTTGAAGGAACGGATAGCTTTTAAAAATATAGTGACGAAAACCGTTGCTAAAGAGGTCACTCCCGGTGAAGGGATCTCGGCTCTTTCCCCGTAGAATGAGGTGCAGGATATTCCAACTGAATACCGCGATGCAAAGCAAAAGTAATCGGCTATAGTGAAGTTAATGCCCTGACGCAAACTTCTGTCCAAGGGGTCACTCCCGGTGAAGGGATCTCGGCCCTTGCCTCGTCGACTGAGGAGCAGGATATTCCAACTGAATACCACGATGCAAAACAAAAGTGAACGTCCTTGCAATAACAGCTTTTTGAAAAGTGTTCCAACAACATCAGATTAGGTTTGTTTTAACTTGCATTGATCCGAATCAACGCAGTCCCATCAATTGATCACACCACAAAGAACGAAAATATACTGATGTACGTATATGCCATCCGCATTCGCCACTGGGTCCCGTCATTACCCGTTAGGTTAGCTAACTAACGACAGAGCGGGGACTGGACTAGCGCGGATGTGAAACATATACAACATCTACTAATATATATACCAATATATTATATTTCGCTCAAGGCGTGAAAAAAATGCAACATCACAGAAAATGTACAGCATCACAGAAACAATATAGATATCTGGGATCCCCGGGTTTCACAGAGCCGCTGAAACCCGACGTTCCCCTGGTCGTGTGGATAGCCTGTGCAATGAAATCCTAGACCCCTACGGGCGCGGCAAGTCACCCGCCAAAACCTGAAGCGAGGCAGCCCCCTTCAGCACCGTGAATGGACCACCCAGCACTTCACGGAATCCGGTAACTTGGGCACCCCTCCTGGGTCAACCTGTACCCCCTACGAGTGCGGCGAATAGCCCGCCAATTCTAGAGTGAAGCCCCCTCCGTCTCAATACCATGAGATGCGGGCTTGTTGCCCTCTAGAACCCGGCTATCCATGCACCCCTCCGCGGGGCAATCCTAGTACAGAAAGTAAAATATACATACAACGGGTACATCGACCGCAACCTGGCCGTGCCCCAAAATAATAATACAAACAGGCAGTGACGGCAGTCCACATGTCGGACACTCGCCCCGCAATCAAATGTACATAATACAACCACAACTGTACTAGCATTGCATCCAGGCTATCCACCACGACCGATCCGCAACATCACAGCAAAAACAGAACATCAACGTGAAAGTCACGTTCGCAAATCCGTCTAACTGGGCTATAGCAGTTAGACCGGATTTACCGATCAAGTGACATTCACGGTCGCAGATATAATGTAAATACTGTGAAATAATGTGTTTAAAATATCCGATCGATCAAACTTTAACAAGTGGGCCCCCAAGTACTACTGTAGCACATCAAGAAATTCTGGGCCCAAAATTAATATTCCAAAACCCATATTTTAAGCCCAGAAAGCCTCTGTAAAAAATTGGTGCAGGGATCTCCACAGTGTGCGGCGGAACCGCTGCGAGAAGGGGGTATATGCGGCGGTTCCGCGCTCCCACAGAGGAGTCACTTCATCGAATTTTTACAGATCTCTTATAATCTCCAGTACATCAATTTTATACAACCTGAAAAATTTTTGGAGACCAAAAAATTTCAACAGAAAACTGATGCAAGCAAAAATGTAGATTTTGGAATTTTGGTCGATCGGAAATGCAAAACACATTAAACCAAGCTAGACTAAGTTAATGGCGAGGCTCTGATACCACTGTAAGTGCACGGCGGCGCCCCGGCCGTCAATCCGACGGCCAAATGCGGAAGCGGTGATAAACTTTAATTTTTCTTGAACTGGCAAACCGCCGCGCACTAATACCCGGATCGAACCACTAACTAGTCCTAGCTAACTACAAGAAAGGGAAGAGAGATATACCGACAGATCCGAGTCCTCCGGTCTTCTCGTCGTCGTCCCGATCTCCTGCGGAATGTCCCGTCTCCTCCTCGTCGCCGGAAGTGCACCACATCGCCTACTTCTTTTACGGGCTCCCACCTCAATGCTGAGGCAACTCGGGCACGAAGCTGGCTAGTCGACGTGCCCAAGATTCGCTGTAGAATGTGTAGTGAAGAAGTCTCATTTGGGGTTTTGGAGCTTTGCCATTTTGGTGGAAGAAAAGAGAGCAACTTTAGGAAATGAACTAGTGGGCTTTTCTAGCAAGCATGAGAAACAAAATGCCACACCCAAATGAATCAAATCCCATCCCCTAAGGGAATGGCCGGCCAAAAAACAAAAGAGAGAGAGAGAATGGAGAGAGAGAGTGAGGTGTATGGATGATTGAACCACTATCATAATCATGAGAGAAAAAGAATGGTGAAAAGAAACAATCATCACAACCAAATCCATACTCCATCAACCAATCAACAACAACCATGATGACATCCAAAGTCAAGCTATCATGAAGCTAGAAGTCAAGGTCAATGAGAGACTATCATGATACAACAATAAGCAAAGACCCCCTCCACAAATACTTATTTGCAACAATGCAAATAAGCCCTCCTCCACCAATCTTCGGCCAATGAACGGAACAATGGAAATCGGCCGAAACGGAAAGCAAACTGGCAACTCCAGAAAACTGGTCCCGTAATAAATTACAGGAAAACCCCGATACTGTGCATACACAGCCGCATTTGTATTCCGACCGAAATACAAATGCAATGAGACAAAATCTACACTGTACTATATTAGGATCCGGCTTAAACCAAAGCCGTCTAGTAATATCCGTTCGATCCTGATCCGTGCAATACCGCACGTATCTGATCGAACCCTGCCATATATCCATACGGCCTGTAGTACAAGCTGTCCGATCCTGATCCGTGCAATACCGCACGTATCTGATCGGACCCTGCCATATCTCCATACGGCCTCTACAACCTTTCGCCCGAAAGCTGAGTAACTGAATGTGGGGGACTCTAAAGACTCGTCAACACCTTGGTTGTGGATTTAACCACTAGCACGTAAGAGGTATAAGCCAATACATAACGGGCTACCAGGTATTGACCAAAAGGGACGTCTGTGAGCGAACTCAGCCTGACTCCCTACTGAGCCTGTCAGTGACAATATCCGTACAGTCCGGTCCGTTCGTCTATGAGCATCGCATGGCGGGCCTAGGGGGTTGGTAAAAGTCAGACCCCCAAAAGCGGTACAAGTCGTGTCGGAGTGTAGCCCAGAACACCCTGAGATACTACTGGAATACCTACCAGTAAATCTCCTTGCCTCGGCCGAGGGCTTCGTGTAATGGCTCTCCTAGACACAGCGCGACCTCACCCTCAATACCGGGAGAGACGAACCCCTGAAGATACGCTCACTGCCTCCATGTGGCTCGGGACTGTACCCAACTAAAACCTGTTTGCACGACTCCTTTGAGCCGTGGTAGGGTAGTAATCAAAGTACAGTGGGAACTCACACGAGACAAATGACGATCCCCAGGTCGATGAACTAACCTGCACACATGTCACCAGGGAACTGCCATCTGACGTTTGGTATATGACCAACTAGCATGTTCCCGGCGAGTCCTGTCCGGTGTACTCATAACCCAATGAGCACCTGTATACATCTTAGGTGATCCAACTGACACCAGTGGCTTGTGAGACCGGCCACCGCCCCTCGTCGGGGTCTCGACTGTATACACTAGTCTACTCTGGAGTATCGATGCCCTGTCTCGAAACTCACACGACTAGGGACCATTTAAGGATATGCTTATAGACCCCAGCTCCCACTTATATGATCGCCCTCATACTGTTGGTGGTCAAGCAAGAATCCTAGGGGCTCTATCAACGTGTAATAGCAACTTGTCAGATCACCTAAAACAGTACACGATGATAAAGGTAAACCAGATAGCATACTATCATCTCGAGTAAGACTGTCCTACCGGGATAGGTCCTCCATCAATCATTGCAATCACGTACCTGTGACCTAATAATTGACTCTGAGGGCACTATCTCCAACATGTTGTTGATATTGTGGCTAGGATTCTAATAGAACAAAGCCGGCTTAGTTAGGTTCAGGTACTGCTTCCTAAGAACATGTTTAAGTTCGGTTCATTAATAAGCAAACCAAACTTGAGTTAAGAAATTAGGATTGTCGTCTAGCTAACTAGCAGAACTCGACTTGACCCTAACCCGATCATATATAGTTCGGGTTTGGCTTGTTTATGTATTATATTTTATTTTATATATTTTTAGACATTATCCAACTTATACATAAACAAATGGGAATATATTCAGAAAACTTATCGTAGTACTTACCTAATAATTAATACCTCCCCTCTTCCGCCAGCCACGCCCGATTGATTTGCATTGATAATATTGGTTAGCAAGCTATAAACCAGCCGTACTCATATATTAGTTCGAACCAAACTTGTTCGTTCGTTTATAATAATTAGGTCGTTGAAAATCCAAACTCAAACCGGGTAAATGAACCAAACCGAACTTGAGCCAGACAAGTTCAACTCAAAACAAACTCGGGCCGCACTGAAAATAAATGAGCTGAACTCGGTATGACCCCGGCTCATATAAGTTCGGTTCGTTTAATGTTGGCTTTAGAGATTATGCATCATTCACAAGAGATTCAATTAGACTGTAATATATGCCGACTTGCGGTGGCTGTAATATTCTAACAAATCCTGTTGATGATTGTAGTTTAATTAAGATCACCAAGTGTTAGTCAAAGTTTATATACGTCGCCCTGTGTAATTTACACCAATCACTTGTAGCCATGAACTATAGATGATTGACAATGACCCTTTGACGGATGTCGGATCACGTCAAGATGTTACCTTCCATAGATTCTCTGGGGGCGACGATGGACGACTGAGATTGAAGTTGGAGGCTTTGAGCGCTAGCGCTTGGTATTTATAGAGGAAAATATATGTGTAGAGGAAATTAAAAAGATAATAAAATGTATTAAAAGTGAGGGTAAAGGGGCAGATGAAGGGTCTGGGGTTCTCTGGTTAATTATAGGAAAGTCAAATAGGAAAAAGAAGTAGTTGTATCACCATGGTGCATTTATACTATGAGAATAATGGAGAAAAGAGGCCATAGGAGGGGATTTCCTCCTATGGCGTGGAAAAAATACAACCTCCGCCATTTTTTCCGACGATCGGCCCCCATCATCTTCATCGTTATCATCTAAGATGTGGGTAAACCAAATTTCATGTGATTCTACAACTTTTTCACCGTTGATTTAGCAATGTAAAAAGTTCTATTGTCCGTAAACCGTTAATTTTGAACCCACTAAAACAACGGTGAAAAAGTTGTAGAATCACATGAAATTTGGTGTACGCACATCTTAGATGATAACGATGATGATGATGGGTACCGATCGTCGGAAAAAATGGCGGAGGTTGTATTTTTTCTACGCCATAGGAGGAAATCCCCTCCTATGGCCTCTTTCCTCCATTAATCTCTTATACTATATATTTGGGGTATTTCAAATTTTGCGGTAAATTTCTTTTCTATTGTTGCTTTTGGGTTGAGGATAGTACAATTGGTAGTTATGGTTTTTATCCGATCCGACCCGCATGTTTAAAACCCATCATGGTTCAAAATTACATCAAATATTTGCTAGTACTGAAGATCCATGCAAATCTAGATTTTATATACATATATAATATATTTTAGAATCCACATACTTTTTAAAATACAATATAAAATCAAATAATATATTTTTTTTATCTAACCTTGCATGTTATAGTACCCCATGTCATGTGGTTGCGCCCATATATCATGTTCATATCCTAATTGTTAAACTGGCAGATTATTTGATTGCTACGTATATTTACGTAGATCCGTACTTGGGGGTATATGTTTTTATTATCAAGTTATTGCATAATGGTTTAAATTCTTACATATATTCTCTATATTGAAAAACTAGATTTTTTAATGGATACGGGTAATATTTGGAGAGATCCGGTATTATCTGTAGAATCTAACTATATATATATATATATATATATATATATATATATATATATTTTATATATACAATATATATATACTGTTATATATATAATATATTAATAAATTTTAATTAATAACTCTATCTCTCTTCCTTTCGCCCCTCTCTCTCTCTTTTCCTTCTCTGTTTCTCTTTCTAACCTTATTCTCTCTCTCTAATATATATATACTATAATATAAAATAAATCCAAAACCCTCTTTCTTTCTCTTCCCTCCTTCACGACCTCGACACTGCGAACCCTAACCCATGCCCTCGTCCCTCATCGTCGCCGTCCTCTCCGCCGTCCCCATCACCTCGCCTCCTTGTCCTCACCTCTATCATCTCCTCCTCTCCTCCCCGACGACCGCGTCCAAACCCGACCTCCCCGACCCAAGAACCCAACACCCTCATCGCCGAAAACCCCTCATCACCGGGAACCCATCACCACTGATCACCTCCGTCGCCTCCTTGTCTCCCCAGCAACCCAGAACACCATACACCACTACCACCGACCCTTTCTCTTTTCCCCGATCACCATTCAAGACTCACGGCCCCTCGTCCAGACGACCTCGCCGCCGATGACCTCATCTCATCGCCACCATCTCCTCTGTCCTCGACAGAACACCAACAAACCCAGCAACAACCGCTCTTATTCTTCTTCTTCTTTCTTTTCCTTCTTTTTTCTTGTTCCCTGATCGTCTCGCCGGAGTTGTGCACGTCGCCGTCGATCCGGACGACCCAGTCACCTCATCATCTAGCCCAGTCACCATGTCATGTAGCTACTCATCCAGGTCCAGTCCTGCGTGCGTAAGTTTTACATCGTGACTTTATTTCGCCGTCGGAACGTGACATCCGTATCTCGACGTGAGATCCGATCAGGAAAGTTCTAAACTTACAACATGCTAGTTTATTATATCAATATTTATTTGATAAATTTTAGTGCATGTGTTTTACTATTCGGCAAAAATTACCGATTTACAGTTGTTCACCGCCGAAAACAGAGACGAACCGAGATGGACCGTCTTGCCTGAATTTGGGGGCAGATGCTATTTGGATTTATCCGTCCACTTCTTCGAAGATGCCAAGTTGATTTATGACACCGTATATCAGAGGTTTGAACGAATGCGACATTTGTAGCGGACTTCATCAGATTTCCCCTCGTTTGCGAGGTTTTTTTTTATTATTGGGATGCTCTTCCATGCAGGCATAAGGCCCTACAGTTAATTACGTTACCACATCGTGATAACCACTTTCTCCTACTCTGAAAGTTCACTTCGTGTCGTGTGTATTTTTGTTTGTTTAGGTTGCCCATGGATTGTATACGGAGACTAATTTATGATGTCGCCCGTAGAGCGTGGATTAGTCCAAATCCGTATATCTTAGATTTTCGGTTTTTATTTAAGCACCGTTAATCTATTTTGAGATTAAGATCGACTTAAATGTATGTGAGCATTTAGGGCTCGATTTGTTTTTGTTAAGGATACATTAGTCCAATTTGAGACTAAGATCCACTTAACGAGATTTCAGGATCATTTTTATTTAGGATCCAACAAAAGAGCGTTTGGGCTCTATTGTTTTAGTTTAAGAACGTTTCGGTCCATTATTGTCATTTTGGAGGCGAATATTAGTTTAGGGACATTTCATTCCGTTATCCATCCTGTGCGCACGTGTATTTGTTACGTGGCAGAGTGAACAATGGAGATAAGGAATGTACCCAATTTAGGGCACGATCCGATTTGAGGCGTGCACGTCAATTTGGAAGTGCACCAAAGAGTTGTTGGTTGTCGGGACCCGCCACCTCTCTAAAGACGTTGAGAAATTACAACAACATATATCAAAGGTGTAGAGAGATGTACCTTAAACCAAATCCCGTATTTGAGGGAAAAAGGGGGGCTGTTGTAAACCTAAGAAATGTTAGTCATGTTTGAGACTAAAATTATCTTAGGAGATATAAAATGAATATCATTAGGGATATCATCAATGGGAGACCACTAGTCATTTTTGAAACTGAGGTCACCTTGGGGCTCGGTTGTTTTAGTTTCAAAGTGGTCTAACCTCAGGAAACTTAGCCAATTTAGAATAAAATTGAGTCTCCAACAATGCTCAGCACTGAGGAATACATTGCTCACGTGCGTTTCACGTGGGCACTGGATTAGTGTTAAACACTAGAGTTTTATGGCACTCACATGATACACGTGAGGCACCCCAAATATGGTCACTGGACTAGTGTTAAACACTAGAGTTTTAGGGCGCTCACGTGACACGTATGAGGCATCCCAAAAATGGGCGCTACCTTTCGGGTTTTATCTCCCTCTTTTTATAAGTGCTGAGCACTTGGCTTGAGTTCTCATGCAAAGCACGTGGATATCCCATCTTTCTTTATTGATGCCAGAAAGTTGTAGTTTCCACTTGCTTTTACTTGTTTTCCTCTTAAACAACTCACGTGGGAAACACGTGAGGAGGTTTTGATTATTCTCTTTGTTCGTTTGAAGCACTCGCGTGGGAAACACGTGAGACTTTAAAATAGTGCTAAGCACCAACGATTTGGCCAGGGAGATCTTGGATCACTGTTTTTTTTATTGAAGAACTAAGTTTTTTATATAGGGTTAAACCCTAATTTTTGGAGGAATTAAATTCCTATGTGATCCCGTTCTTCTTCTCCTTTTTTATGTAACTTAGTTATTTTCCCCTAGGTTTTGAATCTTGCAAAGTAAAATCTCCCCGATGAGAATTAAATTCTCAACTTGTGGGGTGATTTGCCTCTGCAAATCTCAAACAGAGGAAAGAACTGAGTTCTTATATAAAGAGTTAACTCTTAGAGAGGCAAAGAAGATATGTTTTCTTTTTATCTAGTGTTTCAAGGAAGCAAGTCTTTTCTTTGAGAATTAAATTCTCCCGTTCCTCAAAAGCTCACTATATATTCCTTTTTTTAAGCCTCTAGGGAGTTCTCTCCCTCTCTCTCTCTGCCTGTGTGTGAGACTTAAAGTCTCGGGTTCTTGATATAGTGGAGAGAAGTTTGTTTAAGTCTGAGAAAATCTTTCATTGAAAGATCCCAATTGATTTAATTGGTCTAAGAATTGATTTGGGGAATTTTACCCACCGTTGGATTTTTGATTCAAGAACTTCTGTTTTTACAAAAGATATTGTTCTTGTTTTTAACAAGATTGGGGATATTCTCCCATATATAGAATAAAATTCCATCGAGCAGTGACATTTTAATCACCATTGGATTTTTAATCTAAGTGTGCTCAGTTTAACACTTTTTCTGTTTATAAAGATATAGAAAATATTTTGGATCTTTGATCCACTAACTCTCTGTTTAACAGAAGATATTATTCCCAATAGAATTTAATTCTATGTTTACTCACCGTTGGATCCTTGATCCAACTATTCATTAAGTAGAATTTAATTTTACGCAAGGAGGTGTCCTCACGTGTTTAGCATGTGGGACTTAATTTGTCCCTCTTAACTGTTTGATTGTAGTGACTATATGCTTTGCATATAGGCGCTCACCTGTTTACCACGTGAGGCTTTTTTAGCCTATCAGTAGTTTAATTGCAGCGCCTATATGCCTTGCATATAGGCGCTCACATGTATAACACGTGAGGCTTATTTAGCCTATCACTAGTTTAATTACAGCGTCTATATGCCTTGCATATAGTCGCTCACGTGTATAACACATGAGGTTTATTTAGCCTATCAGAAGTTTAATTGCAGCGCCTATATGCTTTGCATATAGGCGCTCACATGTATAATACGTAAGGCTTGTTTAGCCTATCGGTAGCTTAAATGCATCGCCTATATGCTTTGCATATAGGCGCTTACATGTTTAACTCGTGAGACTTGTTCATCCTATTAGTAGTTTAATTGCAGCGCCTATATGCCTTGCATACATGCACTCATGTGTATAACATGTGAGGCTTGTTTAGCCTATCAGTAGTTTTAATTGCAGCGCCTATATGCTTTGCATATAGGCGCTCACATGTTTAACATGTGAGACTCGAATAATGGGGAGTTTCCCCTTTTCTTACTCTCCCTCTTTTTTATGAGGGAACAAATGCCCCCCAGCGTTGCTCTCACATGGCTTGCGCGTGAGTGCAACGCTGTCCACTCTTACAGCCGTTGGATTTGCCTAGGGGAATGGGAAGATGAACCGCTCCCCATCATGTTTTATAAATGTGGGGGCTTGGCCCTTGAGATAACCTCTGTTTTTCATCTCCTTCCTTGCTTATTTTCTTTGAGAATTTAATTCTCTTTTCAGAGCTTAGTTATCCGTCTGCAGAACACCAGAATTAAACTCTGTAAAAACTCTTTCTCTGGTAAGGATTATGAACGAAATTCATTTCTTAGGAAACCCTTTTTGTTCTTGTCTTGGATTTTAAATCCATCAACAGAGCTTTGCTCCTTTTCTTGGAACGATTTCTTAGATCCAAACACACATTTTTTAAGCAAACCCTAGGGTCTTGAGGATCGTGAGTTCTCCTCTGCTCTTTGAGTATCTCTGGAATTTAATTCCATTTTCTTCGTTTCCCCATCGTGAGGGTTTCTGGGATTTAATCTCATTATTAAAGGAATTTAATTCCATACTACAGAGCTTAGCTCTGAAAGACTCGGGGGCTTTTGGGCAGACTTTTCTCCAGCGTTCTTCAGCATATATATTTTTATCATTATACATTTTTTAGGGTTTTAATACCCTTTTCACAGATTTTGAATCTGTTGGGTATTTTAACAAAACTCATTTTTCGAGAATGTTAGGAGTTGTTTAAACTCCACTGTTTATTTAATGAGAATCCTTTTGGATTCTCACAATGATTATCTAGCCTCATCGTTGGTGAGCCATCACTTTGATTTTATAGGGCCCTCTGACTTTGTAATTAGTGGTCCCATGAAACTGATTCACACTTTTCATTAATGGGTATTCTCCTTTTTTTATAGATACAATGTCATAACTTCCTTACTTTCCTTACACGCGCTCAGAAGCTGCTTTTCCACAATCGCCTTCAGACGAGAAGGTTATGGCAATGATCAGGGAATATGATAGGGACAATACAAGCCTTCTCCTATGGGGGGTTTGGTACGGTCATATTATCAGGGGCCGCTATAGTTTCACATGCGGAGTTCCGGCAGAACCTATCTGCTCGATGTCATTGATAGAGCATCCGCGTACTGCTTATGCGGTGGAAGCGACCAATTGGACCCCCACAGGCCGTCTTGAGCTATCAACGACAGGGATACCCAGTTAACCCTTGATGGTTATCGATATTTTTTGGCGCCGAATTTGCCAAGGCGAAGCTCGACCCTGGGGGTAAGTTTATAAGGTAGGTATTACCCCGCGCCATCCAGTAGGTTATTTTCCTTGGGCCCGATACAGTCTCTCTTCCCAACGCGCACGGTTGCAAAAGGTTGGGTTATACCAAGCAGTATATGCGTCACTATTCTACCATCACGCTCCCCACATCTGGTGGGTCAAAGCCTTCTTGAACCAATGGAATCTTCCCACTAACACGTTCTTGCTAGGGGATCGTGAAGTCTCGATTTCGCTGGAGGAGTTTCGTGAAATTTCAGGGTTGCCGATCAGGGGAGAGCATTACGAAGAATTACTGCCTCCTGATGAGTACATATTTGCTACAGTGCCCACTATGCTGGATGGCTTGACGACCGAGAACGCTGTTCGTCATAAGTACCCGAGTCTAATCAAGGCCCTGGGTATTTTTGAAAAATAGTTCGTGACATTGGAAGGGCAAGGTGTCACTTTTGATGCGTTCATTGTGTGCTTTCTCCACTAAGATGTCTTATCTAAGAAGGCTCCGAAATTCACGAAGATCGAAGATCCTTTCGGTTTCGGCTTGAAGAAATTGCCGGCCAAAGAAGAAGACCTGCCGCAGTTTTATATTCCGAACTCGCCAGCCATGGCTTTTGACGCGATCGCTGCTCCTAGAATGGATGAAGAAACTTTCTTTGTCGGCTTTATCAGTATTTGGTTTAGCTGGTTTGCCATGCCGATACATCGCCACTTCATGATAGCCTTCGTCTTCTACCCTGCTCATTGCATAGATAAAGGAGCGCGATTAGCTGTTGGTGTTGCGGGATTGTCACACCTATACCACGGGTTAAGCACTGCCGCCAACACTTCGAACCCAAGTACGGATACCGTGAATTTCTCCCTCCACTACTTCACGTCGTGGATCGAGATGCACATGTTAGAGGAGTTTGCCGCGCACCGGAGGCCTGCTTTCTATGAGTCGTATACATTCCCACGGATTATGAGACTGGTTGATACTTCCGCTCCTGACCCGACCCAGCTAGGGACTTTGTGAGTATTACTTAATCCGTATTCTAATGAAGTTGGGATGGTTTTTAACGATCGAGTCCTTTTTTCTCCTGCGGGACCCGTTCAACAATTGTTTGATTTATCAAAGAATGGGGCTCCAGCTTTAAAGACAAAAGAGATCATGCACTTATACTCAATCAAGCCAGGTTACTTGGTGTTCCGTCTTAACGACGCTACCCTCTTCATGCAGTATAATCCGCATCGTTTTGTCCAGCAGTTAGGCTACAACCAGGACGTCCCCCTCGAAGCATTTTTAATTGAGCCTACTCCTTCTTTGGAGGTAGCCCGCGATGTTATCCATCATTTCATGCAGTTGAACACGGGTTCTCTTTTCATGCTCCCGGAGCCAGACTATCTTCCAAGGCCAGTGGGGCCCTTCAAAGGCTGGTATCGCCACCAGGTCGGTCCTATAATCGCAGAAGAAAAATGGGTGATCTTTGAGTGTAGAGCTCCTGTTCCAGATCAAGCTATCAGCGCCCCGTTGCGGCCACGGTCGGTTTTTTACCCTCCTCTAAGGGACAGCAGCTCACTGCTCATTCCCAAAGCCACCCAAGCTGAATCAACCCCCCGTACCGCTGGTATGCCGGTGCGTACGAGAACCGAGACAGTGACTCCTGATAAAGCACCAGCCATGGCGTCCACAAAGGCAGATATCGAAGGCAATGTCGGGCAGCGCCGTGCAAAAGCGCTAAAGGGGAGGAAGCGCCCCTCTGCTGGTATTAGCTCAGGCTTCAAAAGGAGAAAGAAATCAGTCACCGGCCTACTCGAACGCTTTGCTTGAATCCGAGCCCCTTATCCAGGATGAGCCGATATCTATGCAGGAGCCAGACGACGGTCTTCTCTTCCCCGGTTCCTCTTCCGAGGAGGCTGCTCAGTTGGCCGAGGTTTTAAAGCCCTCACAAGACGAGGCTGAAAACGTTCCCTCCAGGAAAGGAAAACTTCCCGCTGTTGTATTTCATGATGTTGATCCGGCTCCAGCCATGTTACCGATAACTCCTTTGACGCTGGAGGAGGAACTCGCTTTGAAACAGCTGGTGTCGGACGTCTCCGAAGATGAAGCTGCTTTGAAAGCGGGTAGGGATCCATTTTCGATTGAAGCCCGACGAGCGCATCTGAACAGAAAAGCACAGCAGCTCTAATAGACCATCCTTCAGGCTCCTTAGGGTATTGGTATGTATATTTCTTGTCCTTTTCAGCAAATAATTTGTATTACTTTCACGTCGCATTATATAAAAAAAATTTGCAGGGCTTTGTGCAGCAGACGTAATTTCGAGCCTAGATCGCGCCATGGACGTAGGTTCTATGAATATCTCCCGTGACACACCGGAGGGTGTAAAGGAGATTACTGAAGCTGCTATCCCCGCTGTGGAGCTCCCGGTGATGGATTCTGTCCCTCCAACAGAGACTGCCACACCGGAAATAGATTCCAGGTATATCTCCAATGACGCACCGGAGGGTGTAGAGGAGATTACCAGAGCTAACATCCCTGCTTTGGAGCCCCCGGTGATAGCTTATGTCCCTCTATTGGAGACTGCCACGTCGGCATAAATTTCACGAATATTTCCGGTGACGGGCCTGAGGGTGTAGAGGAGGTTACCGAAGCTGCCATCCCTCCAGTTCAGAGTGAGCAAAGTATCGAAGGTAATCTTATATACATATACATTTTGTTTAACGACCCCTCCATATTTCCGAACCTTTCTCTCTCTCAGAATTGCGGGAGTTGGCGTCTTTTATTGTAGATCTTTCTCCGAGGTAAACCTTCCAGCGTTTACTTGATATGGCGGCCCCGTAAGCGATACCTCCACAAAGCATAGTCCTTTCTTCTGGCCAAGGTCGGTATTCTTTTGCCTTTTTTGTTTTATATTTTCATAATGATGCTGATATGCCCTTTTATTTAAACTACAGTACTGGAAGCTGACGACGAAGTCGAAATTCTTGACGGACCTGGGGAGCTCTCAAACCCGCCTTGTATGGCCGTGGGTAAGTGACACAATATCCTTGGCATCATTTTACTTGTTCTATATTTGGGAAGGCAACTAACCGCACATGTATATTCACAGCTTTTCCAGTCCTGACTCCATTAGAGTCCCGGATTTCCATGCCGCCGGGCTTTTACACCCGGCACGTATCTGAGAGGATGGAAAAACAGAGCGTTCATTCATTGGTGACTCTCATTGAAGATCTTCGTGCCGGTAATTCTGTCACGGACGAGGAATTCGCTGTTGAACCCAACGCTTCCTTATCTGTTCTTGCCACTTATCATGACGATACACTGGTGCGTACTTGGGTCGAGTATTGCCGACGAGTGGAGGCATGCCTACATGGGATTGAATGCATACGCCTCCCTCTGACATCATGTCTATAAAGGCGAGTCTGCGTGGATAGATCGACCGATGTGCAGCCAATCTCCAGTCATGCGAGAAAAGACTCAACCGGAAGTTTTCGGCAAGGGAGTTAGCTTCAAAGGCTTTAGGGGAGCTTCAAAGGCTTTAGGGGAACTTCAAGCCCATCTCACTGCCAAGACCACTCATGCTTATGAAATTTGGCGGGTTCTTCAAGAGGGCATTACAGAGGTGGTGGCCCTTGATAAAGCCGTTATTTTTACACGTGAGATGGTCGAGGCCCACAAGGCTACTGAGAAAGAGCTTGAGAGTCGATTTTCTTCATACCAAAACCAACAGACACAGGCAGGAACTCGGCTCACGGCGTTGATGGAGCTCGAAGCAGAAGTCCAACGGAAAAATGACGAACTTGTTGGCTTATTGAATCGCCCATCAGCTTAGAAAACTTTTTACACCTTGTATTCATTTTGATTCATGAATAAAAGCACTTGTATTCATTTTGATTTATGAATAAAAAACATATTTCATTTCATACTTGTATCTCTCTATCCTTTGATGTCTTGACTTGACGTAAAGTAGTTTATGTACTCATTTCGGAGCTTGTAGTTTATTTACTCATTTCGAAGTCTTTAGTTTATAAACTCATTTCGGAGCTTGTAGTTTATTCACTTATTTCGGAGTTTCTAGTTTAAGGACTCATTTCGGAATTTGTTTAGTTTATGGACCTATTTCGGACTTTTTTAGTTTACCTCCCTTGGTTTTACAGGAAAACTTATCCTAACATTATATATAGATAACCCCTGCTCTTTGCGACAGAGGTCCGTTAGGTTTTGTGGTACTAGGGCTTTGGTCCATGGTACCGTCGCGTTGGCTGATGTATTCCTCGATATATTAAGCTGTTGTTCGAGTAGCCCTGCGACTGCCGTGTCTCTGATCCCTTCGGGGGCTGGATAAGAAGTCTTCAAGTAATCTTCCTAGGCTATATGGCCATCGAAAGAGCAAGCATTAGGAATTTTCCATGTCACTTTTTACTTGAGGTTAGGCTCAGTTTGGAGCCCCGATGAGTCATAACCACTCCGTGCTGGTGTGGGATGATCTCCGATAGGCTCTTAGGCTTTATATGAGTTGCCGTCGAGACCCTGAAGCTAGGAATATGCCGTTGCTTCATTTTTTGTTTTGATGATGCTGTGCCGTTTCTTTGCTGAAATAGGGTAGACATCTGTAGGACCTTTGTGTTGTATGTATTGCAGTTGAAGTACGGAGCTAGGAGTATGCCTTTGCTCCAGTTTAGTTTGGCTATTTGGAGCCTTTGTTGACATTGCGTCTGCTGTAACGAGAAGAATACCGAGCTGGAGCTGGGATTTTGTCGTCACTCCGTTTTTGATTTGACCCTTGGGTCTTTGTTGACGTCGTGTCTGCATCTTGATAGAATGAGAAGGTACGCTGAGGGAGTCTTTAGGTTGTATATGAACCGTCAAGCCTTGGAGCTAGGAATTTTCCATGGCTCCGTTTTTTTGTTCGACCGCTTAGGTCTTTGTTAACAACGTGCCTGCATCCTGCTGGAATGAGAAGGAACACCGGGGTAGTCTCTAAGTTGTATATGAACCATCGAAATCTGGCTCTCCCTTTGACGGAGCCTGGTGGGAAAACATGGTTCTCGATTTTATTTGTGCCCATGGATTGTATATAGGGGTTAGTGTAGGCTCGCCTGTAGGGCAAAGGAAACTTTATTTTATTTTACTTTTTTAATGCCGCGATGCTCTATCTTTTCAGCTTTTCATATCGCGAAGGTTGTGATTGCCTAATCATTTTGGCTATTTATTGCGGTGCCCAATCATTTCGGCTATTTTTATATTTTTACTCGCTGCTTTTTATCGCGAGTTGCCCCATTATTTCGGCTATTTCGTATGCATTTTTTTTGTTACTCGCCGCTTTTTTATTGCGAGTTTGGAATCTGATACCAACCTTAGCATCAACATCTGTACAACTGGAATATTGCCAGGAGCGAATCATCATTTGCTGTGAAAGGACTTGGAGTTTGACACCTGTCTATGCATCAGCATCGCTACCACTGGAATGTTACAAGGAGCAAATCATCATTAGCCTTAAGAGGACTTGGGGTTTAACACCTATTTAGGCATCAGCATCGCAACCACTGGAATGTTACCAGGAGTGAATCATCATTTTCCTTTGTCGGTTTGAACGAAGATGGCTTAGTAAACAAGGTTAGGATCCTATCGACCAAGACTTTTCGACTTTATGAGCCGTAAAGGTCTCATAAAGTTATTTCTCCCTACGAGTCGTAAGGATCTTGTAGGTGTATTTTCTCCTTAGGAATTGTGGGGATTTCTAAGTGTGTGTTCTCCATTGCAAGTCATAGGGATCTTGCGAGAGTTTTTTCTCCTTATAAGTCGAGAGGACTTATAAGTGTCGTTCACCATATAGAGACATTTCGCGCCATTGGTGGAATTAGGTGAGGGCTATATTTATTTGTGCCCGTGGATTGTATATAAGGGCCAATATTGGACGGCCTGTAAGGCAACTTGGGGAATGTGATGGCTTAAGAACAGGTTTGGATCCTTATAGCCTAAGGCTTTTGAATCCTATGAGCTGTAAAGGTCTCATGGGGGGAGTTCTCCTTACGAGTCAAGAGAATCTCGTAAGTGAAAATTTTACGAGATTGCGCCCTTCTGGGTTTTCATAAATTCGCCGGTAGACATGCTGATTTGACTCATGGCGCCCTTTCGGGTTTTCATCTGTGCCCCTTTTGCTTGTGGACATACCATTTTTTTTAACGAGATTGCGCCCTTCCGGGTTTTCACAAACTCGCCGGTAGCCCTGCTGTTTTTACTTACGGTGCCCTTTCGGGTTTTCATCTGTATCCCTTTTGCTTGTGGACATACCATTTTTTTAACAACCCATCTGTTTGCCAATGGGACTGAGGGGTGACTTCACCGCTGGAGTAGTTGTATAGCCAGTGGAACTTGAGTTGCAGTCTTCGTCGTTGTGGTTTTGATCACCGTTTTGGAGGCAATGTGCTAGTTTAGGGACATCTCGGTCCGTTATCGCCATGCTTGAGGCGCCTTTTAGTTTAAGGAATCTCGGTCCGTTATCGGCATGTTTGAAGTGACGGAGATTCTTTGCATTCTTCTCTTAGAGTTTTTGACTCAGAAAGATAGCAAGCGGACACGAGCGTCGTCATCTATCATTGACCCAGGTCGTAATCCGTTAGGCGTTGTATGTTTTGAGGAATCGGCCGTTTATTGGCTGGAAGGGTCTTTCGCCATGCATATCCATGAGCAGGTAGGATCCAGCTTGGTAGACTTTGTCTATGATGTACGGGCCTTCATAGTTCGGCTCGAATTTCCTCCGTTTTGCATGGTTGGGAATCATAGGTCTTTTGACGACTAGCACGAGTTCGCCTTGGCGGAGTTTTCTCGGCCTGGTCAGTTTCTTATATGACCGCGTCATCCTTGCCTTATAAGCCTCCAGGTTTTGTTGTGATATAAGGCGAGTTTCGTCGAGAGCGTCGAGCTCCTCAAGCCGGAGATGAGCGTTTTCTTCATCTGTCAATTAGTATCGAAGCGCTACTCGCAGAGAAGGGAGTTCTATTTCCAGGGGAAGTAATGCTTCCATGCCAAATACTAACACATATGGGGTCATATTCGTGGCTGTTTTGAATGTCGTCCGGTACGCCAGAGAGCTTCGTGCAGCCTTTCGTGCCAGTCTTTTTTGTTTCTAGACACCGTTTTCTTTATAATCTTCGTCAAGGTCTTGTTGAAAGTTTCAGCTAGACCGTTAGCTCGGGGATTATAGATGGAAGAGTATCTCCAATATATTTTATGTTGTTGTGCTAAGTGGCTAGTTTTATAGCTTCTGTAGGCTGGTCCATTATCCGAGATTATCCATCGCGGAGTGCCGAATCGGTAAATGACACGTGTCTTGAAGAAATGGAGAATATTCTCCATCTTCGCTTCCCTTAGTGGTACTGCTTCTGCCCACTTAGAAAAGTAATTGGTTGTTGCTAGTATGAACCGATGTCCTTCGGATGATGCTAGTTCGATGGGGCCAATTATGTCGGTTCCTCACATTTCGAACGGTCAGCTAGCTACCGTTGGATGTAGCGGATTTGGATGTTGGTTGATGAAGTCCCCGTGAATCTGACATGAGTGACACTGCTTCGCATATTTGAGACAGTCCTGATTTATTGTGGGCCAATAATAACCCATTCTTTTGATCTTCGGTTTCATTTTTGGCCCGGCTAGATGAGAACCACAGAGTCCGTCGTGAGTTTCTTGAACGACTCTCTTTGCTTCTCCTGGCCCCAAGAAACTTACTACAAAAAGTCAAGCGACCTCTTGTATAGAATATTATTGACGAAGGCGAAAGACAGAGCTCGTTTCATAAGCTGATGTCTAGACGACATATTTTCAGGCGTTCGTCGAGATTTGAAGTAGTCTATGAAGACTTTCCTCCAATACTTGACCTTTTCTTCGTCCTCTATATGGAGGGCTTCTTGTTTGTGTTGGATATAGTGCCCTCAAAGTCAATTATTGGATCGCAGGTACGTGATTGCAATGATTGAGGCAGGACCTATACCGATATGACAGTCTTGCTCGAGATGATAGTATGCTATCTGGTTTGTCTTTATTATCGTATACATGCTTTAGTTCACTATTGCATGATGATAGAGCCCATAGGATTCTTGCTTGACTGCCAGCAGTATGATGGTGATCATATACGTGGGAGCTGGGGTCTGTAAGCACATCCTTAAAGTGTCCCTAGTCGTAGGAGTTTCGAGACAGGGCATCGATACTCCAGAGTAGACTAGTGTATACAGTCGAGACCCCGACGAGGGGCGGTGGCCGGTCTCACAAGCCATTGGTGTCAGTTGGTTCACCTAAGATGTATACAGGTGCTCATTGGGTTATGAGTACACCGGACAGGACTCGCCGGGAACCTGCTAGTTGGTATTATACCTATCGTCAGATAGCAGTTCCCTGGTGACATGTGTACAGGTTAGTTCATCGACCTGAGGTCGTCATTTGTCTTGTGTGAGTTCCCACTGTGCTTTGATTTCTACCCTACCACGGCTCAAAAGAGTCGTGCAAAAAGGTCTTTTTTGGGTACAGTCCCGAGCCACATGGAGGCAAGTGAGCGGATCGGCAGGGGATTCGTCTCTCCCGGTATTGGGGGTGAGATCGCGCTGTGTCTAGGAGAGCCATTACACAAAGCCCTGGGCCGAGGCAGGAGATTTACTGGTAGGTACTCCAGTAGTATCTCAGGGTGTTCTGGGCTACTCTCTGACACGACTTATACCGCTATTGGGGGTCTGACGTTACCAGCCCCTAGGCCGATATGCGATACTCATAGATGAACGGACCGGACTGTATGTATATTGTCACTGTTAGGCTCAGTAGGGTTTCTGGATGAGTTCGCTCGTCAGCTTCCCTTCTAATCAATATATAGGCAACCGTTCCGTACAGTTCGTACCTCTGACGTGCTAGTGGTTATACCCAGTGCCAGTGTGTTGATGAGTCATTAGAGTCCCCCACAGACCGTTTCCCAAGTTCGGGCGAAACGTTGTAGAGACCGTATGGTTTTATGGCAGGGTTCGGAAAATGCACGTGCGTTTTCGCACGTGTCATATTTCGGGCAGATAATATTGGTAGGCTTTGGTTTAAGCCGGATCCGAGTATTATACTGTGTAGATATAATATCTTTGTCTCAGCTGCATTTGTATTCGGTCGTAATATAAATGCGGATATGTTTATACTGATACGGGGTTATCCTGAAGTTCGTTTCAGGATCGCTTTTTGGAAGTTGTCAGTTTCCAGTTTTCTATCACCCTATTTGACATTCGGTTAAATACGGATTTATCTTTTCATCACTTGGGTGAGTCATGAGGGTGAGTCGTGCTTCTAGAAGTTTCTAGATGATGACTAGGATTAGTGACTCATGGTTGCATTAATTGTCCAATTAATGTTTTGGTGACTAAGGGTTATGAATCATTTATTTCATTTAATGTTTTAAGTGAGGTGTATCTTTGACTCATGCTTTTCTTAATGTGCTAATGGTCACCCCCCTCCTACACTCACCCCCCACCTCTTCAAGTAGTGGTCGGCCCTTCATGGATGGATATGGTTGTTCATTTGATTAAAAAGATTAGGATTTTGATTCATGGAAATTTCATATGCCCATTTCTCATTTCACCTGATTCAAATGGCAACTTCATTAACCATTCGTCCACGGCTTTGGACGAAGTGAGACAAAGTGTTCTACTCATTCTCTATATCATCTTGGTCATCTCTTTTGGCAAACTTGACGATCGAGTTGCCTCGGTTCAGAGGCGGGAGCCCGTTTAAAGATCCGTCGACGTGGTGCCACCTGGACGAGAAGACTGGAGATTCAGGAGTTCGGAGCAGCCGCAACAAAGCGTAGGATGATGGTTGAAGACTGAAGGACTCGAATCGTTCGGTATAACATTTCTACCCACTTTGTAGTTTGTTAGTTTAGCTTTAATGGCAGATCCGGGTTATAGTATACGATAGCCAGTTTGTAAAAAGTTTTTGTTCCGCATTTGGCGTCTGTTAGACGGCCGGGGCGCTACCGTGTACTTACATTGATATCAGAGCCTCACCATTAAGCTTTACTAACTTGTGCTAACACGTTTAAAATATCGATCGAACGGATTTTCAAAAATCGCAATTTTCCATGTTCTAAGTTTCTGTCGATTTTAAAAGGGTTCTAAAAATAATTTTACATATCACAGAAAATAGAGCAGGCTTTTCTAAGCATTCTGGGAAAATTTAGGCACGTGATCCCTCATTACCACCGCGGAACCGCGGCCGTTTTGAGGGAACAGTGCTCCAAGTTTTCCAGAGAGCTTAACATTTGGAAATTGTGGTTTTTGGTACTGTTCTTTTGGGCCCAGATTTTATTACTGTACAGCAGATGTACGTGGGGCCCACTTCGGGAAGTTTTGTTGATCGAAATTTTAAACTTGTTAGTATGCAGTATTTACATTATATTTCCGACCGTGAATGTCATTCGAGCGGTAAATTGCGTCTAATTGCTATAGCTCTTTTAGACGGATTTGCGTCTGTGTTGTGCTGTGATGTTGCGGATTTGTCGTGGTGGATAGCAGGGTGCAATGATAGTGTTGTTTGGATTTATTTGTACATTTGATATTGCGGGGCGAGCGTCCAACATGTGGACTGCCGTCACTGCCTGTTTGTATAATATTCTTTTAGGGCACGACCGGGCTGAGGTCGATGTACCCGTTGTACATATTTTATTTCTGTACTAGGTTTACCCCGCGACGGAGTGCACGGATAGCCGGGTTCTGGAGGGAAAATGGTCCGTATCTTATGGCTTTGAGAGGCAGAGGGGCCTCGCTCTAGAATTGGCAGAATATTCGCCGCACTCGTCGGGGGTACAGGTTGACCCAAGGAGGGGTGCTCAAGTTACCGGATTCCGTGAAGTGCTGGGTGGTCCATTCACTTTGCTGTAGGGGGCTGCCTCGCTTCAGGTTTTGGCGGGTAACTTGCCGCACCCGTTGGGGTCTAGGTTTCATTGCACAGGCTATCCACACGACCAGGGGAACGTCGGGTTTCAGTAGCGGCTCTGTGAAAACCGGGGATCCCAGATTATCTGTATTGTTCAGTGATGCTTATTACTTTTCTGTAATGTTGCATATTATCACGCCTGGAGCGATTATTGTATATTGGTATATATACTATTAGATGTTGTATATGTTTTACACCCGCGCTAGTCCAGCCCCCGCTCTGTCGTTAGTTAAGTAACCTAACGGGTGATGACGGGACCCAGTGGGGAATGCGGATGGCATATACGTACATTTTTTTTCGTTCTTTTCTGGTGTGATTGTTTGATGGGACTGTGTTGATTCTGATCAATGCAAGGATAAAACAAACCTATATTTGATGTTGTTGGAACAGTTTTAAAATGTGTTATTACAAAGACGTTTCCTTTTGTTTTGCACAGTGATATTCAGTTAGAATATCCTGCACTTCATTCGACGAGGCAAGGGCCGAGATCCCTTCACCAGGAGTGACCCCTTGGGCAGAAGTTTGCGTCAGGGTAATAACTTCATTATAGTCGATTACAAGTTGCTTTGCATCGCGGTATTCAGTTGGAATATCCTACACTTCATTCCACGAGTAAAGAGCCGAGATCCCTTCACCGGGAGTGACCTCTTTAGCAAAAGGTTTTCGCCACTATATTTTTATAAAAAGCTATCAGGTTCCTTCAGCGATATCAAGTTCATTACGTTAAAGGTTTTTCTCCAAAAACCAACCGTAGCCCTCCGTCATTTCTTATGGATAGTCAGTAGTATTCAAGCTATGTTTGTTGACCCTTAGTCAAGGCATAGTGTTTGGTAGCCGCTGGGTATTCATTTGTTGCATAGATAGATGCGTTGGTTTGGGACAGTCGTATTACTTTGTTGGCCCTTAGTCAAGAGTATGTACGGGTGGGTTCAAATCAACCTGGATAATGACGGGAAGAACTTGACATGTGACTTATGATTTGTTAGCCCTTAGTCAAGGTCATAAGAGCATGAGGTAAAAATTATATCGGGAGTTTCTAAAGAGACTGAAACTTACCAGGCATGCGCATACCTTCTGGAATGTGATAAGTTGAGTGGCTTCCATCAAGTATCATGCGATGATAGTTGGATCCCGATTCTCACTGATGAGTTGGATTACTCTTCGGGTGATCCTGACTAATTCTTCTTTCAGGTTTGGAGGAGAATTTGAGATTACAGTGGGAGGTTTCCTAATTAGATAAAGTGATAACCATTCTAGGTTAGAGTGCACGCAGAGTGTTTCTTTTCTCTCTCTCTCTTTGGCAGCGACCTTTGACCGACCCTAGATTATGACTCAGTGACCAAGTTGATCGAACCTTCTTAAAAATACTGACTTTTGGATTGTCTATAGTTGCATAAGTCATTGCCGCTCTTTCTTTTACCCTTTGTATTTCTCAGAACACCCCGTATTACTACGGACATCCACTTCCATTGGATAGATCCATCGTATGGTTATATACAAACTCGAAGGGACTTCTTCGAGTATGGATCCAGGTTCAGGAGAAATAGAATAAGGTATTATTCAGTTGTCTTTTATCATCACCTTCTCTCAAGTTGCGAGAGCTTCTTGGTTTAGGAGAGTACACCTATTACGCTTATTGGATAGTCTTCTTCCAAACCATAGGCAGGTGCCGAAAGGTAGGGAATGAAGAAAACCAATTAGCCTAAGTAGGGTGTACAGAAGGTAATAACTAAAGACAAAATAAAGGGATTAGAAAGAGAGCAAAGTAAATTGCGACTGTTATCATTCACGACCAAACCGCGTACTTCATCGCCACTCCTATTTCACCTTTGTTTTTTTCCCCAGTTCGGAAGAAATAGAATAAGGTATTATTCAGTTGTCTTTTATCATCACCTTCTCTCAAGTTGCGAGTACTCTTTGGTTTAGGAGGGTACACCTATTATGCTTACTGGATAGTCTTCTTCCAAACCATAGGCTGGTGCCGAACGGTAGGGAAGGAAGAAAACCACTTAGCCTAACGATGGTGTACAAAAGGTAATGACTAAAGATGAATAAAGGGATTTGGAGAGATGGCAAAGAGATATACGGTTAAAGTCATGAATTGGATTATGGAAGAGGCATTACTAGGAATACCAGGATACCCCTACGAAACATATTCATGTTTCAGTGCATTGTTAAAAGAAAACTGATTTCCCGATTAGATACTTACTCCATGGTATGTATTTACCAGGTATGATTCTCATATCTGTATGGTTTTACAGATGATGAGTGGGAGTAAGTTATTGGGAATTAGGTGATCATCCTCATTATATCGGAATTCATTGTAATTGGTGATATTTGAGGAAATCGCCTGGGTACAGTTTTCAACCTACGTTGCACAGGTTTTGAGTTATTCAACTCAGCGGACTTTTACAGAGTATTGTATGTTGTCCAGTGTCCATCAGACAAAGGGGTTGGTCCTCGTACTATGTTCTATTTACTTGTGACTTCTCTAGTTTTAGATAAGTGTTTCATAGAAATACAAGGTCTAAGTTTTGAGAAGTTGTGGGTATAAGAATAAAGTAGAGAATCCGGTGTCGCAAGTATCGGGATTCTTCAAAGAGATCGAAGATGTAGATTCTTGTGATTGGTATTCAGTTGATAGTAATGGTTTTGAGAAACTTGTTTCTCTTTCAGGTTACTCATAATTGGATGGATTCCTAAGTTGAGTAATGCCGATTTGCCTCTCTCCATTAAGTTGATATGCACTGGAGACAACTGCATGATTAGAATCTGGTTCCAATTAAATAAGTGCCAAAGTTTCTATATTGGATATAGAATGGTTCATATCTTAACGATATTAAGGTACGGGGAGTTGTCCAGCTTATGCTTAAAACCAGACACTGGATAACTCAAGGCACGTTTATGTAATGGCAGTTTGTGGGTTGACCCGGACTATGTCGAGGGTTGATATTCTACCATCTGGAAGATCAATAGTGATATTGTTCTTGACTCGCCACAGTTTTAGAAAAATGGATTTTTTCAGAAAACAGCAGTGGGAGTATGGTAGAACTTGAAGTGATTCCAGAACCGCAAATGATTACGGAAAATTTAATAGGACCTATATATTCAATCAGGTTTGACATTCCATAGCCACTCCGCAGATATGGTGGGTAACCTCAGACACCCGAGAGGTACTCAGGTAACCTCAAGGACGGTGACAGGGAGGTTCTAGTTTACCCAGACTTGACATTACTGTTGTTCCAGACTATGAGACCCGACAGGAGGATAAGTATAGCGTCGTTCTAAACTAGTTTTAGAAGTGCACGTGTATATTATACTGCCAGAAGGTTGTTGTGGTCAGTGGGAGCAGCGGAAGCATAGTGGGCAAGTAGCTTATGTCTATTTATAGACTTGAACAAATATAGCGGAGAAAGATCATCTAATTTTGATGTGAAAGTCATGGGTTTGACTTCATCAGAATAGGGGATAGATCTGTTGAGAAGGTAGTAGGGTGTGATGTCCTGGTATTTGGATGATATACACAGAGTAGGAAGTAAAATTCCTATACTACGATCGGTTGTACTGTGGTCGTCACACAGTTGTTTCTCCACAAAGAATATGGATATAATATCTGACATTCTGGTTACTAGATTTATGGTTTTAGATCTAGATTTGGGTAGTTTCCCAATGTGGGTACTTTGACAGTATTCTAATAGTATTTTAGAATAGATGACTCCTGGCATGGTGGTGTACCTGCAGGTGAAGGAGTCACCCTCTCTAAAGGTGTCTTACAGACTAAAAGGAAGAGGGATGTGCATGATTGGCAGATCACTTGCTTAGGCAATTGAGTCAATCGTGAAATGTCAAGTACCACACCAGATGTTGTTTTTCCACTAGATGCGATAAGTTTATATTAATCCAATCCTGAAGAAACATAAGGAAACCGTTTTAGAACATAAGTGCATGTTCTACGGATTTGATGACGGCAGCCTCCTTCGGGAGACAGTTATCATTCCAGGCTTCAAAGGTGACATGGTTGACAGAGTGATTGTCAGAGTTACAGTTTTCCCTCTGACGAGGGACAGTATTATGGACAGTTGGTCCAAGAGGATACTGTGGGAGGCATGGTGCTGGATACTGATTAGGTTCAGTTATCAATACAATCTAAGAAGTTTGGATTTGTAGTTCATTTATGAACTAGGTCCCATCAGATATTCAGACATATTCTAAGGCAGGTATTACTCGATTCGGGAGATGGCTTTCTCCGCGAACTTGAGATTGAGAGAGACATAGAAAGAAACATCAGGTCGGATCCACTCACTGAGGCTATTTCTCGAACACAAGAGTTTTACAAACTAGCTTTGTGAAACTGATTAGTAGAGGAGTTGGGTGTTCGGTATCACACGGGCTGTGAGTATGCGACATCGCAATAATTAGCCTTAAGTGCAAGTGGGAGATTGTTGGATATAGTGCCCTCAAAGTCAATTATTGGATCGCAGGTACGTGATTGCAATGATTGAGGCAGCACCTATACCGATATGACAGTCTTACTCGAGATGATAGTATGCTATCTGGTTTGTCTTTATCATCGTATACATGCTTTACTTCACTATTGCATGATGATAGAGCCCATAGGATTCTTTCTTGACTGCCAGCAGTATGATGGCGATCATATACGTGGGAGCTGGGGTCTGTAAGCACATCCTTAAAGTGTCCTTAGTCGTAGGAGTTTCGAGACAGGGCATCGATACTCCAGAGTAGACTAGTGTATACAGTCGAGACCGCGACGAGGGGCGGTGGCCGGTCTCACAAGCCATTGGTGTCAGTTGGTTCACCTAAGATGTTTACAGGTGCTCATTGGGTTATGAGTACACCGGACAGGACTCGCCGGGAACCTGCTAGTTGGTATTATAACTATCGTTAGATAGCAGTTCCCTGGTGACATGTGTACAGGTTAGTTCATCGACCTGAGTTCGTCATTTGTCTCGTGTGAGTTCCCACTGTGCTTTGATTTTTACCCTACCACGGCTCAAAGGAGTCGTGCAAACAGGTCTTTTTTGGGTACAGTCCCGAGCCACATGGAGGCAAGTGAGCGGATCGGCAGGGGATTCGTCTCTCCCGGTATTGAGGGTGAGATCGCACTGTGTCTAGGAGAGCCATTACATAAAGCTCTCGGCCGAGGCAGGAGATTTACTGGTAGGTACTCCAGTAGTATCTCAGGGTGTTCTGGGCTACTCTCTGACACGACTTATACCGCTATTGGGGGTCTGACGTTACCATCCCTTAGGCTGATATGCGATACTCATAGACGAACGGACCGGATTGTATGTATATTGTCACTGTTAGGCTCAGTAGGGTTTCTGGATGAGTTCGCTCGTCAGCTTCCCTTCCAATCAATACATAGGCAACCGTTACGTACAGTTCGTACCTCTGACGTGCTAGTGGTTATACCCAGTGCCAGTATGTTGATGAGTCATTAGAGTCCCCCACAGACCGTTTCCTAAGTTCGGGCAAAACGTTGTAGAGGTCGTATGGTTTTATGGCAGGGTTCGGAAAATGCACGTGCGTTTTCGCACGTGTCATATTTCGGGCAGATAATACTGGTGGGCTTTGGTTTAAGCCGGATCCGAGTATTATACTGTGTAGATATAATATCTTTGTCTCAGCTGCATTTGTATTCGGTCGTAATACAAATGCGGATATGTTTATACAGATACGGGGTTATCTTGAAATTCATTTCAGGATCGCTTTTTGGAAGTTGCCAGTTTCCAGTTTTCTATCACCCGTATTTGACATTCGGTTAAATACGGATTTATCTTTTCATCACTTGGGTGAGTCATGAGGGTGAGTCGTGCTTCTAGAAGTTTCTAGATGATGACTAGGATTAGTGACTCATGGTTGCATTAATTGTCCAATTAATGTTTTGGTGACTAAGGGTTATGAATCATTTGTTTCATTTAATGTTTTAAGTGAGGTGTATCTTTGACTCATGCTTTTCTTAATGTGCTAATGGTCACCCCCTCCTACACTCACCCCCCCACCTCTTCAAGTAGTGGCCGGCCCTTCATGGATGGATATGGTTGTTCATTTGATTAAAAAGATTAGGATTTTGATTCATGGAAATTTCATATGCCCATTTCTCATTTCACCCGATTCAAATGGCAACTTCATTAACCGTTCGTCCACGGCTTTGGACGAAGTGAGACAAAGTGTTCTACTCATTCTCTACATCATCTTGGTCGTCTCTTTTGGCAAACTTGACGACCGAGTTGTTAGTTATATGTATGCCCTAGAGGCCATTACTGTACATAGGATGTATATTGTAGTGGATGCTGGGACATATATAGGGAGGACTTTCTTGCTCGACATGATAGTACGCTATCTGGTTACTCTTTACCTTAACGTGTACACTGATTGTCTCTCTGTTACATGTTGGTAAAGCCCTTAGGATGTGAACTTGACTACCTGGACTATGATGCGGATCATACTAGTGGGGACATGGTAGTCCATAAGTACATCCTTCAAAGTCCCTAGTCGTGGGTATATCGAGACGGGGCATCGATATAACAGAGTAGACTAGCGTATACTTTCTCGACCCATACAGATGGGCGATGGATGATCCCATATCCATTGGTGTTTGACATCAGAGATGATATACGGGTGCTCAGTGGAGACTGGGTACACTGGACGGACTCGCCGAGAACTCCCAGATGGGATTATACCTTACGTCAGATGGCAGTTCTCTGGTGACACTGGTACAGAGTAGTCTGTTGACCCGAGATCGTCATAGAGTCTTGTATGGTTCCCACTGTGCTTTGATTTCCATCTTACCACGTCTAAGAGGGCGTGCAAAATGGTGGTTTTTGGGTACAGTCCCGAGTCACATGGAGGAAATGAGCGATAGGAGGGGATTCGTCTCTCCCGGTATAGGGAGTTGATGTTGCGCTGTGTTCGATTGGCTATAACTGGAAATCCCTGGCCAGGGTTGCTGAGATTTACTGGTAAGTGTTACCAGTAGTTTCTCGAATTGTTATAGACCTCATATCGACACGACTTATCGAGCTATTGGGGTCTGACGTTTACCACCCCTAGGCGAGATATGCGACATATCAGACGATCAGACCGGACTGTACGGTAAGTGTTACTGGTTGGATTCACAGGAGTATGAGCAGGCATGCTCGTCGATCTTCTGATCGTTCAATACCCGGGTGGCCGTTACGTTTAGCAGACCGCTTGCGGCTTGTGGGTGCTTGATATGATCATCATCTGCTACCGGCGTATTGACGAGTCTTTAGAGTCCTACACAAAGGTTTCCTAGCTCAAGCGAAACGAAATAGGAGCGCATATGAGATATGTGCGGGGCCGAGAATAATGCGTGTATGTGATACCGTATTCCATTCTCGCGATTTGTGACATTGATCGGTTATATGCGATATAGCCGGGTTATCGGATCAAGTGTTGATTCGATAAGTTGTTACTATTGATACTAGTCGGTTATGTGCGACATGACCGGATCATTGAATCAATTGTTGATTTAATGATTTAATGTATAATTATATATTTGATATATTACTTTGCATTAACTAGTATTGGTTCACTTTAATAGGATTTTCTCACTTGATGCACATTGTATATGTGATATATTTTTGTGCACCTTTTTGTATCATATTTGATGATACATGCTCACAAGGGTTTGTGTAAAGATTAAACCATGGTTGTGTAATGGTTAGGGTTTTCTTTTGCTTAATCATTTATTTATTTTGTTTATTTATTTTGCAAAATAAATGAATGGTGGCTTTCTTTGGATGCTAGTTGAAGTTTCATGAAGCTTTGACTATGTGACCATTTTGTCTCATACTTAACCCTAACCACTTCACTTAACCTTGGTTCATTCTCTACACTTAACCATGGTAATTATTATGATAAGAATGGATGGGATTATCTTTTCAAGTTAATCTTTTTTTATTCTATCATAATATTATCATCATCTTCTTCTTCTTCTTCAAGATGAAGAACCTTGACTTCATCAATGGTGATTGATGAAAAAGAGTGAGAAATCCAAATCTAAAGTGAACCCACTTCCTATTTCTTCATCCTCTACCTCTTGCCAAGTAGTCTAGGGTGTTTCCTTCATAAGTTTTCATGGCTTGGTGAAGGTGGAGCTTGATCTAGTGATGCCTCGACGTAGATCATCTTCGGCATCGTCGTCGATGACCTAGCCTGTTTTTTCTCCGATGAAGCCGACGCTAGAGCCCAAGATCCGATTTGTACAGCGAGGAGACTTCATCGCGGAGCCATGGAGGTGGAGAACTGGATCTACAAAGGTTGTATCTCCGTTTACCATTTAGTTAAGTTGTTAACTAGTTTCTTTTTCGCCTAAACTTCTAGCCAACGATCCGTATTAGGGTTTCTCGGCACCGTAATTTTTGAAATTGGCATGGTTGATGCCTTGTGAGACCTCTTGGGAGTGCCTAGGAACCCTACATTGGTATCAGAGCCTAGCTAGAGCCTTAGGCGATGCGTAGACGAAGTTTGAAACCCGAACGAACCCGAAACCCTAAAATTTCATGCTCTCTGGACTTTTTTCAAAAACTCGGATTTTTCCAGATTAAAAATTCCTAAAAAATTCAGCAGGAAGATCTAAGAATTATGGTGTAAAACTAGCTCATGATGCGTCTAAACCGCCGCGGAAACGCGGCAGAAGCATGGCTTCTGCCGCGGAAACGCGGCAGAAGCATGGCTTCTGCCGCGGTTCCGCCGCCTACTGTTCAAAATGCACAATATTTTTTTGCACAGTAATTCCTCTTTTCTGGTGCTGAGTTTTATGGGAATTTTTAATATTTATTCAAGAGTTGAATTTTCTGGGGTTGTTTTGGGGATTCGGTGTTTCGATCGGAGCATCAGATTTTGTCTATGTGGCTTTCCGGATGATTTTTGAATATGTTAAAAAGTTCGACCGGATATAAATACCCAACTTTTCCCCTGCCGGAAAATTTCCAAGTATTGGATTTTTCCGTGGTTTAAAGACGTTCTAAGTAGTGCAAGTAACGCGATGGACCCTCTAGAAGACAACAAACCTTAACTCGATTATGTGACCGTCTTGAACTGCCCTTTGAACCTTAGGGTTTGGGGCAGTACGGCGTGCCACATGTGAGGCGTTGGCTTGACCCTTCTACGGCTGGACCGTTGGTACTGAGGCACGAACTGAATGTTTTTAGACTTGTTTCATGTGTTGATCTGTATCGGGAAAACTTGGGTGTTTGACTGTTCGATCGAAAAGTTTAGCATTTTCTATTTATCTGGAATGGGATACAATAATTGGAATTCACAAGTAGTTATGAGATAACTGAATGAATGTTATAAACATAGCAGTTTAGTCTCACTTGATCGGTTGCCACGGAATTTTGATGTGATCAAAAGTCCGTCGCAATCACGTAGCGTACGCGGATACTCGCCGGATAAACTTAATAGACAGCCTCGCCCCATAGCCCCGACCAAGTGATTGTAGGAGAACCCCGTCGCCGAAAGCATCCGTCCGGGTGCTCGCGGCAGCGGTGTTCCGCCTTGGTGCACTTCGTCGACGGCGTCGGGGGTGCGGCCGTCTACTAAAGTTTGCGACGAGCATTCGATCAGGATGTCGGAAATCTTGTTGAATTGCCCGACTTGATATTGAAAAGAGTTTTCGATAATGAGACTAAAATGCGAGGTTTATAATTGTTAGGCATGCGATGTCTAAGGAATTCATTTGGTCAGGCATGCGATGTCTGAGGTGGTTGCGGATTCCAACTGTTGTAGTTTTACACTTTCTTTTCTGTGACCGTAAGTGTAATATGTGATATCGCCGGTTTCGTTGCTATATGTCAACGACAATTGGGATGCGCATATTTACTTACGTTGATGACATGTGATGTTATGTGTTGCTGGATATGTTATATTGGATCGTCGTGTTTGAATAGCCGGGGTTTTTTATGTGAGATGAGTGTTTTTCATTTTCATTCATGTAAAAACTTGTATGTAATATTCTTTTATTGGGGCACTTCCAGGTTGCGGAAGATGTCACCTTTTGTATATTATTTTCTTTTCCGCACTAGGATAGACCCAAGGAGGGGGGCACAAGTAACCGGGTTCTGGAGTCCAGTGGGAGACCAACTCGAGGAGTCGAGTCCGGGTCTCCTAACTCCAGAATTGGTAGGGTTGCTTGCCGCTCTCGTAGGGGTCTAGGGGTGTGGGTTTGGCTATTCATCGCGACCGTGGAATCCGTGTTTTATACTGGCTCGTATTGAAAACACGGACGTCCTAGTATATCCAATATTCCATATGATTCTTCTGCTGCGATATCTGTGATGTGATCGTGTGATATGTTCTGTGATAGATACAGTATATAGTATATATGATATATATTATATATGTGTTACTTATGTTTTACAATCGCGCTAGCCCTGTCCCGCTCTGCCGTTAGTTACCTAACCTAACGGTGCATGAGGGGACATCAAGGCGAATTCGGATGGCATAAGTGTACGTCGTATTTATCTGTGATGTTTAGGTACTTAAATGATGGGACTTCATTAATGTGATTAATGAAATAAAAGAAACCTAAGATGTTGTAGAATCGAATTTCAAAATTAAAACAGGTAGCTACAGTTCTTGCTTTGCACAGCGATATATGTGATATATCCTGCACCTTATTCGATGAGGAAAGGACCGAGATCCCTTCATCGGGAGTGACTCCTTTAGCAATAACTGGCAGATGCTACATACTCGGTTTGTCTTTTGATTGCTTTTAAGAGTTTTTGCTTTGCACAGTGATATATATGATATATCCCGCACCTTATTCGATGAGGAAAGGACCGACGATCCCTTCACCTGGAGTGACTCCTTTAGCAAAACTAGAAAAGCCTCAAAAACACTCCATTTTAAAATCATTTGATTCTACAACGATATCAAGTTCATTACGCAATAGGTTTTCAGAAAAACCTGTCGTAGCCCTCCTTCATTTCAGATAAGTACTAGTTAGTATTCGTGCTGCGGTAGTTTAGCCTCCGTCAAGGCGTAGTGTACGGTAGATAACTAGTGCTTATCTGCTAGCATATGATGCGATTGGATTAGGGTATTCGTACGGCGTTGTTTGGCCTCCATCAAGGGTCGTGTGGGTGGGTTTAATTCAATCAGGAAATGACGGGTTGAACTTGACTAGCGGACTATGGGTAGTTTGGCCTCCGTCAAGGTCATAGGACGCTAGGGGCAAAATTATCGGGAATTTCAAGTGTTGAAATTTGCAATGAGATTGCATACCTTCTATGAGATAGTTGGATCCCGATACCCGCTGCGAGTAAGAGTTACTCCTGAGAGAGTTTTATACATTACAATTAGCCGATCAAGTAGGTGTCTAGAAAGGTGTCAACGAGATTACGCCTCTGGGAAAACGAGGTTTACATTAATTAGGTTCGTGCGAAAGCACGGAGGACCTCCCTCAAAGTACCGACACTGGCCTGGCTGAAAGATTGGCGAACTTGTAGTGTGTAATTAATCCCGGCTAGTCTTTCCTTTTAGGGTTTGAAAGAAGATTTGATAAAAACAGTGGGAGCCATCCTGATTAGATAAAATAATAACCAATCTATTCTTGCAAGAGCGCACGCTGAGTGTTTTCTTCTCTCTCTCTCCAGGTAGCGACCATATCACGCCTTAATCAAGATAATAATACGGATATATTGACCGAACCCGCTTGCTATACTGAGCTGGGGAACGTTGGTTCCGCTCCAACTTATAATTGTTATAAGACAGAGCAGGAAATTGGGGAATACCAGAATTCCCGTGCCGCCCAAACGAAGAGAGTGCATGCTGATGCATCATCTTCGGGTGTGTTCGTTACAAAGAACTGTTTCTCTGTATCCTCTACGTCCTGGGTATGTGATACCAGATCAGGATCCCAGATATGTAATCTGTTACATAGGGCTACAGACAGGTAGAGAACTGAGAATGGGTGATAAGTTTCATGAGGCAGAAAACGGGGCAAGTGTTGCAGCCAAGTCTGTTGGTCACTGTCACCCTGTATTACAAATACATTGATTCTGAACGAATGTTATTAGATACCAAACCTGATATACAAAATCATATCAGTCTCTTTATAAGTAAAGAAATGATAAAATTTTGTATTGTTGGATTATGTTTTGAACATTTCCTATATCAAAAGTTGATCGGTTCAGGCACGTTATCTAAAAGCGTTGATGTTCTAAATCAAACTACAGTTCTTAGTATATGGAATACACACAAGAGGAAGTGTTCAGAAATGAACGAATCCTTCTTGAGGTATTGTAGACTAGGTCATATCAATGCGACCCGACTAGCTAAGTTGCACATAGATGCATATTTAAATCAGTTTGAATTTTCATCTTGTGAAACTTGCCAGTCATGTCACAGAGATAAGATGACCATAGCTCCGTTTATTGGAAACAGAGAAAGAGTTAGTGAACTCTAGGGATTGATACATGCTGATGTATGAAAGGTCCCCTGTCTACACATGCCAGGACCGGTTCTTTATACTTCATTAAATTCTCTGATGATCTCTTTTGATTCAGACATATGTTCCTGTTGAAACATAAGTCAGAACCTTTTGAGATATTCACAGAATATAAGTTAGAAGTAGAGAACCAATACGGGTATAAGTATTATGTCCTTTGATGCGATCAAGGAGGAGAATACTTGAGCACGGAATTCCTGGACTATTCTAAAGGGGAATGAGATTCTCTCTCAGCATTACTCCTCCGTATACACCATAGTACGATGGTATATAGGGGCGGAGCAATCACACCCTATATGATAAGGTGTGCTCTATGATGAGTACTACTGAGTTACCTATTTCCCTTTTTGGGAGTTATGCACTTGAGAAGATGCATACCTATTGAATAGGGTTCGAATCAAATCAGTTGCCTACCACTTCATATGTGATATGGAAAGGGAAGAGCCCATATCTTAAGATAGTTAAGATTTGGGGTTGACCGGCCTATGTCTAAAAGCATAATCCGGACAAGCTCGAGGCAAGGTCTGTTATGTAGAACTGGAAATGTTCCAGCTATACAAACTGCAGCTGATGATTTGAAAGAACCAAAGGATTCAATAGTTACCAACGAACCTCAGCCTCTCCGCCGATCTAGTAGGGTTCCTCACCCACCTGAGAGATACTTCGGTTACTCTATGACAGTGGGAGCAAGGATTGCATCATGAGTTGATGACCCAACTAGTTTCGAGCTGGCCATCAGGAGTGAGACTCTATAAGAATGGCTGGATGCTTAGCGATCTGAGATGGAATCCATGTACACCAACAAAGTATGGACTTTGGTTGCTATATCTGAAGGGTTAAATCCCCATCAGGAGCAAGTATATCTTGAGAAGATTACTTGGTGTACTTGGAAAAGTTAAGACTTTCAAAGCTAGACTTGTTAAAAGTTTGCATCATTGACCAGGTGTGGATAATGATGAAACCTTTTCAAGTAACTATGCTTAAGTCCATCCAGATCCTACTTACCACGGCTACATACCATGACTACGATATCTGGTGGTTGGGTGTCATGACTGCTTTTCTAAATGATGTTTTGGAAGAGAGCGTCTATAAGTACACAGCCAGAGGGCTTCGAGACAGTGGGAGCAGCGGAAACGTGTGCAAGATGCTTTATAGGATAAAGCAGGCATCGCGGGGTTGGAACATCTGTTTTGACGTGGTAGTCAAAGAAGTTGACATCATCAAAATGGTAGATGAACCTTGTATATACAAAAAGGTAGTAGGGAGTATGGTGGTGATCCTCGTAGAGTACATGGATGACATACTCTTGATAGGGAAAGAGTTTCCTATGCTACGCTCGATCAATCTCCGCTTATCACAATAATTCTCCATATAGGATCAAAGTGATACCTACTAAATCCTGGGTTGTGGATCTATGAGATAGATCTAAATGGATTTTAGGATTCTCACTAGTTGTAGTGAGTTGGTATCAATCGATCCTGGAGAGAATCACTGGAAGTGTTCCAGGGTGATAAAGACGACTGAATGTCAGTCACAGGCATTGTCTTTACCCTCAGTGGAGGGACGGTATGTTGGAAGAGTTCCAAGATAGATACCGTGACATACTAGACGATTAAGGCTGGATACATCGCTACTTAAGATGCTACCAAAGAGGCTGTCTGGCTGTATATTAGTTCATGAGATGAACTACGTTCCAACCATTGTGAGACAATGGAGTTGTGGCTTATGCCAAGGAACGTCCGTCCCATCAGTGATCCAGACATATTCTAAGGCAGTGTCACCTGATCATGGAGATGTTTGATCTCCAGGGTGATCGAGGTTAGGAGAGTAGACTCAGAGGACAACACGGCGGTCCACTCACAAAGGCCTTTTCCCAGAGAGAGACTTTTATGGGATGGTTGAGTATGAGATACTACAACCACTGCTATCAGATGGCCCTAGTGCAAGTGGGAGATTGTTAGTTATATGTATGCCCTAGAGGCCATTACTGTACATAGGATGTATATTGTAGTGGATGCTGGGACATATATAGGGAGGACTTTCTTGCTCGACATGATAGTACGCTATCTGGTTACTCTTTACCTTAACGTGTACACTGATTGTCTCTCTGTTACATGTTGGTAAAGCCCTTAGGATGTGAACTTGACTACCTGGACTATGATGCGAATCATACTAGTAGGGACATGGTAGTCCATAAGTACATCCTTCAAAGTCCCTAGTCGTGGGTATATCGAGACGGGGCATCGATATACCAGAGTAGACTAGCGTATACCTTCTCGACCCATACAGATGGGCGATGGATGATCCCATATCCATTAGTGTTTGATATCAGAGATGATATACGGGTGCTCAGTGGAGACTGGGTACACTGGACGGACTCGCCGAGAACTCCCAGATGGGATTATACCTTACGTCAGATGGCAGTTCTCTGGTGACACTGGTACAGAGTAGTCTGTTGACCCGAGATCGTCATAGAGTCTTGTGTGGTTCCCACTATGCTTTGATTTCCATCTTACCACGTCCAAGAGGGCGTGCAAAACGGTGGTTTTTGGGTACAGTCCCGAGTCACATGGAGGCAATGAGCGATAGGAGGGGATTCGTCTCTCCCGGTATAGGGAGTTGATGTTGCGCTGTGTTCGATTGGCTATAACCGGAAATCCCTGGCCAGGGTTGCTGAGATTTATTGGTAAGTGTTACCAGTAGTTTCTCGAACTGTTATAGACCTCATATCGACACGACTTATCGAGCTATTGGGGTCTGACGTTTACCACCCCTAGGCGAAATATGCGACATATCAGACGATCAGACCGGACTGTACGGTAAGTGTTACTGGTTGGATTCACAGGAGTATGAGCGGGCTTGCTCGTCGATCTTCTGATCGTTCAATATCCGGGTGGCCGTTACGTTTAGCAGACCGCTTGCGGCTTGTGGGTGCTTGATATGATCATCATCTGCTACCGGCGTATTGACGAGTCTTTAGAGTCCTACACAGAGGTTTCCTGGCTCAAGCGAAACGAAATAGGAGCGCATATGAGATATGTGCGGGACCGAGAATAATGCGTGTATGTGATACCGTATTCCATTCTCGCGATTTGTGACATTGATCGGTTATATGCGATATAGCCGGGTTATCGGATCAAGTGTTGATTCGATAAGTTGTTACTATTGATACTAGTCGGTTATGTGCGACATGACCGGATCATTGAATCAATTGTTGATTTAATGATTTAATGTATAATTATATATTTGATATATTACTTTGCATTAACTAGTATTGGTTCACTTTAATAGGATTTTCTCACTTGATGCACATTGTATATGTGATTTATTTTGTGCACCTTTTTGTATCATGTTTGATGATACATGCTCACAAGGGTTTGTGTAAAGATTAAACCATGGTTGTGTAATGGTTAGGGTTTTCTTTTGCTTAATCATTTATTTATTTTGTTTATTTATTTTGCAAAATAAATGAATGGTGGCTTTCTTTGGATGCTAGTTGAAGTTTCATGAAGCTTTGACTATGTGACCATTTTGTCTCATGCTTAACCCTAACCACTTCACTTAACCTTGGTTCATTCTCTACACTTAACCATGGTAATTATTATGATAAGAATGGATGGGATTATCTTTTCAAGTTAATCTTTTTTTATTCTATCATAATATTATCATCTTCTTCTTCTTCTTCTTCAAGATGAAGAACCTTGACTTCATCAATGGTGATTGATGAAAAAGAGTGAGAAATCCAAATCTAAAGTGAACCCACTTCCTATTTCTTCATCCTCTACCTCTTGCCAAGTAGTATAGGGTGTTTCCTTCACAAGTTTTCATGGCTTGGTGAAGGTGGAGCTTGATCTAGTGATGCCTCGACGTAGATCATCTTCGGCATCGTCGTCGATGACCTAGCCCGTTTTTTCTCCGATGAAGTCGACGCTAGAGCCCAAGATCCGATTTGTACAGCGAGGAGACTTCATCGCGGAGCCATGGAGGTGGAGAACTGGATTTACAAAGGTTGTATTTCCGTTTACCATTTAGTTAAGTTGTTAACTAGTTTCTTTTTCGCCTAAATTTCTAGCCAACGATCCGTATTAGGGTTTCTCGGCACCGTAATTTTTGAAATTGGCATGGTTGATGCCTTGTGAGACCTCTTGGGAGTGCCTAGGAACCCTACACGAGTTGCCTCGGTTCAGAGGCGGGAGCCCGTTTAAAGATCCGTCGACGTGGTGCCACCTGGACGAGAAGACTGGAGATTCAGGAGATCGGAGCAGCCGCAACAAAGCGTGGGATGATGGTTGAAGACCTAAGGACTCGGATCGTTCGGTATAACATTTCTACCCACTTTGTAGTTTGTTAGTTTAGCTTTAATGGCAGATCCGGGTTATAGTATACGATAGCGCCAGTTTGTAAAAAGTTTTTGTTCCGCATTTGGCGTCTGTTAGACGGCCGGGGCGCTACCGTGTACTTACAGTTTGGTCATTTCTTTTCCTTCGGATGGTCCTATTGAATCCTCCGAAGATATTTCTGCTGGCGTGAGAACTCTATGGGTTTTCACGGTGATCCTTACGTCGTCGAGGTCTTCATCGGCTAGTTCCTTAGCCAGCTTGGTCAATGCATCCGCCTTACTATTTTCTGCACGTGGTATGCTCTCTAAGATGTAAGAGGGGATTTGCGTCAGCAGTTGTTGACTCTTTCACCGTATTTTATCAACTCTAGTTTGCACGCCTGATAGTCGCCATTTACTTGGCTAACGATCAGCTGAGAGTCTCCGTATATGAGGAGGTCTTTGATTCCCATGTCAAGAGCGATCTCGAGACCTGCTATCAAAGCTTCATATTCAGCTTCGTTATTAGTCCTTGGCTCCATTAAAGAGAAGGCATAGCATAGTATCCCTCCTTGTGGAGACACGAAGATAAGGCCCATCCCAGCTTTGATTATGGGGGTGTTGTGCTTTCGCCTTTTCATGGAAGATACTCCATCGAATTAGAGTACCCATCGGGCATCATTCTCTTCTTCCTTTGTGTCGAACGCAAGTTCATCCGGTAACTCGCAATTTAACAGGGGTCAGCTGGTATCGGATGCTCGGTGAGAAAGTCGACGATGTCCTGGCCCTTCACTGCTTTAAAGGGTCGGTATGTTATCGAGAACTCCATTAAGAGGAGAGCACATTTGGTAAGCCTTCCTGTTAGAATGGCCATTGACATCAGAGATTTAAGGGGATCCACATTTGATATGAGATGGACCTCATATGCCAAGGCGTAATGTCTGAGCTTCGTTATCGCAAAGATCGGTGCCAGGCAATGCTTTTCGATGAGGGAGTAGTTGTTTTCTGCCCCCAGCAGAATTCAACTCAAATAGTACATAGCTCTTTCCTTTCCCTAGTCATTCTCTTGTGCCCATAGCTCACCCAGAGAACCTTCAAGGGCCGTTGTGTATAGGATGGGGGGCCTTCCTCTAACCGGGGTGGTCAGTACTGGTGGATTTTGCAGGTACTGCTTAATCTCGTCTAGTGCATTTTGGCATTTTTTATCCTAGACGAATGGGGTCCCCTTCTTCATTAGATGACTGTAGGGACGACATTTTCCCGAGAGGTTGGCTATGAACCGTTAGATATACGCGAGTTTTTCTTGAAGGGATCGCAACTACTTGAGAGTCTTTGGCGTAGGCATCTCCATAATCGCCTTGATCTTCGAAGGGTTGATTTCGATACCTCGGTGTCGTATGATGAATCCTAGGAATTTTCCTGAGGAGACTTCAAACCCGCATTTTAAAGGATTCATCTTCAGATTATACTTCCGAAGACATTGGAACACTATGTCTAGATGTTTCCAATGTTCCTCGTAAGACTTGCTTTTCACCACCAGGTCGTCGATCTAGCATTCGACAATCACATGGATGAGGTCATCGAAGATCTTCTTCATGGCCCTCTGGTAGGTAGCGCCAGCGTTCTTTAAACCAAAAGGCATCACTTTGTAGCAGAATATGCCCAGCGGAGTCCGGAAGACAGTATGCTTTTGGTCTTCAGGATGCATTTTTATTTGATTGTACCCCGAAGATCCATCCATGAAAGAGAAAACCTCATGGTTAGACGTATTATCGATCATCACCTCGGTAACAGGTACTAGGAAGTCATCCTTCGGACAAACTTTGTTGAGGTCTCGAAAGTCCATGCAGATGCGCGTTGTCCCATTTTTCTTCATCACTGGAACGATGTTAGCGATCCAGTTAGGGTATTGAACTTCTTGGATGAAGCCGGAGTCGATTAGCTTATTTACTTCAGCATTGATGATCATCTTGAGTTCGAGCCGCATTCTTCTTGGCGCTTGCTTGACGGGCTTTATGTCCGGCGATATGGCTAGTTTATGTACTGCTACTTCTGGATCTAGACCTGACATTTCGAAATAGTTCCACGCGAAGCAATCTTTATACTGCATGAGTACATCTTTTAAAGTGACCACCTTCTTTTTAGATAGTAGCTCATTGACGAACGTCGGCCTCGGATCGTTTTCCGTCCCTAAGTCAATTTTCCTTAGGCTATCCGTCGTAGTGTGTATTACATCTTCTAGCTCTTTTGGTGCTGGTGGAAACTCTAAGATCACCTCATCCTCGTCTTCATTTTTGAAGCACTTGAAAGGGTCATCTATAGTCTCGTGCCCTCCCTCCTTTTAGAGTGTTACCGCATGGCATGTATGAGTTTGCTTCCTTTCTTGACGTTGAATTGGTCATGTCCTCATGGTATAGGTCCTCTTTGGCTCATACTTTTGCGGTGGGGTTACCCTCTAATTGTCGGACAAAACGAACCTGCCTTGTTGATATTGGTCTTCGACCAAGTCTTTAAAGGTGAAGCAGACTTCGAAGGGATGCTAAGACTCCAGAAGCGTCATCATTTGATACTTCATGACAAGGTTGAATATTTTCCTTGTCTTGTCTTCAGGGAAAGAGTATTCCCGACGCATCTTCCTGATAAAGGACAGGTTCCAACCACGTTTTTCTTGACTATACAGCTTCTTGGATCCGCTTCGGTGTTTCCGAACGTTATTCATGTTCTTCACCTTGTTTTTTGTATGAGAACGTACAGCGGGCTGGGGATGACGGGCATTATAGTCTTCTTTCTCCACAGATTGTTGCTTGAGACGTTGCATCCTGGCCTTTTCATAAATAGCCATTTCGCGGCTGCGGTCGTCCCGGATCTTTTGACAAGCTTCTTTTATTAGCATGTCAACTTGTTCTTCGAACGATGAACTTGACATTCTTAGAGCGTGATTTTGCTCTGTTTCAACATCACGGCTATTTGGAAGAGCATTCCCTTCTTCACCGAAGTTGTCTATGACGCGGAAGCTACGGAATCACTCCCGTTTCTTAGACCGAACGTATCCGATCCCGGTTGTTTCCATCTTCCCATTGGGCATCTTTTGCTGGGTCCCAGGGATATCCTAAATCTTCTTGTAGAATTGGGCTTGTCGAACAGTCTGTTCGAGGAGTACACCTTGACATCTCAACAACCTTTTCAGTCTCTCCGCGTAGTATCTTGGCAGACGAATTAGTTGAAGCCTATCAAATGCAAAATCGGCACCGTGCCAGACTTTTTTCTACTCTAATTTCCGTAGATAGGTAGAAGAGGATCTCCTTTTCACCTCTTCACCTAGGAGGTACGTAGAAAGTCTGTAGCTCTTGTACGCTGTATGTATCGAGCGTATCGAGTTCCTTATAATGCCGAGGCGGAACCATTGTGATTTGTAAACTCTGATCGTCTCCGGCAAAGGTTTGCATTGACGGGAAGATTGAGAACACTACATTGGCCTCGTCCTCAGAGTCGCTGCCAAAGACCAGAATAGGGGTAAATGGTTCAGGCCTGTTGCCTTGGGGTTGCCCCGAATAGACTATTTCTTCATCTTCCTCGTTATCTGTTCATAACATAATATTGCATTTTATATCCCCCGTTCTTATGCATTTAAGAATAAAAACAGGTGCTTTTGACCCATGTCTGCTACATGTTACAGGTTACAGGTGCTTGGAGCAAAAACAGTGAAAAACACAAAAGACGACACAAAAAAGGGACTTTGACCAACAAATAGAAGGATCTTAATCAATCCTACACAAAAGATCAGTACAAGGCAACGCAAAGTCCAAGATTATAAAGCAAACGGTTAAAAGTCCACTGCAATTGTTCACTGGAGATCTGGAAGAAATAGAGAAGCCAAATTGAATAAAGATCCAAAGAAATAAAAAGCCCAAGAAGCCCAGAATCAGTTCCAAAAATTCCAGACATAAAATTTTACCAAAGCTTGGAATCTACTTTGACTAGATCTTCCTAAGGATATTTTGGTAAATGCAGACGTGCGAATCAATTGTAACCTAGGGCTTCTATGTCTTATAAATAGAAGCCCAAATCATTTTATTTTTTTCATGCCTCCCTTCATTAATAAATTTCAGCATTCTTTTGGAGAGCATCATTTTTTGTAAGTTCTTTATTTTCTGCTCTAGGTTAATTTTCTATTCTTGCCCTAGATAAATTTAATTCCTTGCCCTAGTTAATCTTTTATTCTCTGCCCTAGGTAAATGTATTTTAATTCCCTAATGAGCGAGTAGTCTCCTCGCTTGTTAGGGTTAGATCTGGGGAAGGTTTGAGAGACGAAGATCTCTCATCCCCTTTCTTGCCCGTCATATATTTTCATAGGACTTCATGCATACATGCACATACCGCTCCTTACGGCACCCTATCCATCGAGGTAGCGGTGATACCGTAGTATAAAGGCCCGGTTGTGATGTTTTCCATGGAGGTTAGGGTAAGGATTGATAAAGGAAGGACAAGAAACTAGAGGAAGAAAACATCTTCCCGATGATTCTAATCCCTTTTATTAATAATTACCATAACACCTAATTAGATCTTCATATGGGTATAGAAAGCGGTGAGATTTATTGACTTTCCAAACTTAACCTAGACCTAACCCTAGCAAGACTTAGATATAGATTAATTCAGTTTTTAGATTAAATCAATCCGGCTCCCATCGGAATTAACTCGTTTGAGCGACTAGGAGATTCACAACATCCCTGTGGACCGACCCGTACTCACCGGCTAGCTTCATGCGACGCCGTTCTTGATTGCGGTAATAGATATAGTTTTTGACATACAAATCAGTATCGCTCCCAAAAATCGGGATGGTGGCGACGGGCTTCTGTTTAACCTCCGGCCTATGACACATTTCCGTATCCTCGAAGTCTGGTCGGAAGTACTTTGCGTCTTCATATTTCCGGACATCGTTTACTGAGAACAGGTTTAGTTCCCCCATAACGGTGTATTCCAAGCCGTCTTTGAAATATTTCATACACTGATGTTGTGTAGAAGGGATGACGTTATACTTGTGTAACCAAGGCCTGCCGAGTAGAGCATTATAGCAAGTCTTGGCGTCAATGACGTGAAATTTGATATCGGTAACGAGCAAGACGAAGCGTAACGTCAGAATTACGGACCCAAGCGTCCACGACGATTGTGAATCGAACCCGGAGATGGTAATTTTGTCCCGAGTCAGGTGTTGAATGTTCATGCAAATCTCTTTCAACACCTTCACGTTGATGAGGTTGACAGAGGATCTGTTGTCGACAGGATTTTGCCTATGTTGATGTCATGGTAATATCCGGTGACATATAGAGGACGGTTGTGCTCGTACGTTCCGAGGAGGAGATTTTCATCGCTGAATGTAATGTCAGCTGTGTGAACCTCCGCCAGTTCGTCCTTCATCTTCTCTTCAGCGAAGAAATCTTGGAATTGATCAGGCACTTGCAATGCCTTGATCAGAGAATCTCATGCCTCTTTGGACAGGAGGAGAGCATCCAATATGCTCAGTTGTGAGGGTATTTTCCTCAAATGTGTCAGGACGTTGTAATCCATCTTATTTTTCTTAAGTGGGTCCCTCACAGCGAGCTCTTGGAAAACTCCCTCATCAAGGGTGATTTCCTCAGGGATTCTTTCTTTGCCTTTGTCTCTTTGGCTCGAACCCTTTTTTGTAGGTCCAAAGTTCTTTTCAGGCAGCGTGTGGTTACGCAGCTGAATGTTCCCACAGTTCTTCTCCCCCTCTTCTTTTTCGGAGGTGGAGTTCTTGAAGAGAGGACTAAGGATTGTTTCTTCCTCAGAATCTCTCCCGAAGTTAAGAACTTGGAGTTTTTCCTTTTCCAAACTGGTATCAATCATATGACAGTTGCCAGTCATTTTCTCACGCGCATTCGTCGCACTTTTTTGCTGTCGATGGGCTTCGCGCTTCATCCTCTTGAAGTTTTGTTGATGGGCAATGTATTCTTGCCACCACTTCTTGAAGGCACTGCATTCTTCGGTGGAATGAGTAACCCTCCGATGATATAGGCAGTAGTTCGGATAATAGTTCTCCCCGTCGAGGCTTATGACCCCGGGTGTGTTTCCTTTGAAAGGTGGCAGCTTCATTCCTACTAACAGGGCTTTAGCAAACCGCTTCTCTGCTTTGATCCTGCTCTTATTTATGGCAAGTGTGTGTTTCCCCCAATCAGAGCAAAGCTCTGTTGGAAATTCAAAATTTAAATTTTGAAGCAACGCTTCAAATTTCGGGCGCAACGCACCACGTGTCAGGCGCTGATACGTCAGCGCAGCGCCCAAGAAGGCGCGCCCAATCAGAGCAAAGCTCTATTAAAAAACAAAAGGAAGCAACGCTTCAGTTGCGCAAGCACTGCGCTGCGCGACACGTGTCAGCGCAGATGCGCTAGCGCAGTTGCGTCGTGCTTTGCGCTGCGCGACACGTGTCAGCGCAGTTGCGTTGCGCGACACGTGTCAGCGCAGATGCGCTAGCGCAGTTGCGCTGCGCTGTACGCTGCATGACACGTGTCACGCGCTAGGGCATTTGCGCCAAACAGAATAAAAATCTTAAAGAAATCTTTCTGTTCATGTTAAAACAAGAAGATTTTCTTCTGTAAAACAGGAGCGCTTGGATCAAAGATCCAACGGTGGGGAAAATTCCCCAAATCACTCAGAGAAAGATATCTTTAACAAATTTAACTAATTTATGGGCACTATAAAAATGACCCTAGGCCTCAATTCAAAAGCATCAACATCTTGTGAGAAATCAAGAATTTCAAACAGAGAAAACTCTGAATAAATTTCAAGAAAAAGGTAAAAACCTTTATAAAATAGAAGAAATTTCTTCTAATAGATCATTGATCTAAGAACAAGATCAATGATCTTCACATAATAAACAGTGCTTTGCACTTTTTATGAACCATTGGTTCTTTGAAACAAGAAAAACAAGCAATACTTGTTTTCTTTGATTCTAATTAAATCAAAGAAAACAAACAGTGCTTTACACTTTTTATGAACCATTGGTTCTAAAAGATTCTCAAATTAGAGTGCATTGCACTTGCAAACTGCGCTGTTGCGCTCCTGGATTGGCACAAGCCACCAAAGAGCGCCACGTGTCAGCATCTGAACCATCTGCGCAATGCGCTTTTGAAATAGAGCCTTGCTCTCTGGAATTGGCGCACCTCACCAGAGCGCGCCACGTGTCAGCAGCGCAAGCGCAGCGCATTGGCACAGCGCACTGCGCTTGCGTGACATGTGTCAACACCACAAGCGCTTGCGCTCTCTGATTGGCGCAAAGCGCCTGACAAATACAATGCATTTCCTAAAGGGTCAGGCCCAAATCGAAAAGACCTAATAGGTCTAATTAAATTGCAAAGCAATAAATGGGCAGAGCCCAGGTAAAATTGATGCTCTGCATCTTTTATAAAAGGACAGAGCCCAAGTAAAATTGATGCTCTGCATCATTCATAAATGAGCAGAGCCCAAAATAAATTGATGCTCTGCATCTTTTATGGGCAGAGCCCAACCAAAAATAGAAAATAATGCAATGCATTATTTAAAAATGGGCCAAGCCCTAGTACAGACCAAAAACAAATTAAAGTGTCGAACATTTTTCAATTGGACTTAGCCCAATCGTGGCCGTAAGTCCTCAAATTAAATTGACTGAGCAAGACCGCTCTCCTAAATCAATTTACATCCGGTTCGAGGGTACATCTCCGAACTCCTCTGACACCTATCGTTGTAATTCATCAACGACGTCAGAGAGGTGACGGGTCCCAACGACCACACATGAATACGGACTGCGGGGTCTTTAAACTCGTGGACCGAAACGTCCTTAAACTAATGTTGGACCGAAACGTCCTTAAACTAATAATGGACCACCACGTCCCTAAACTAGAACATGGACCACTACGTCCCTAAACTGGAATAATAGAGCCCCCAAATGCTCTTTTGCCGGATTTAAACGATCCCGTTTAAGTTGATCTTAGCCCCAAACACGGCTAACGTATCCTTAAACATTCAAATGTACTGTAAAACTCCAAATCGACTTTGGCTCAAGGGTACATCTCCGAACTCCTCTGACATCTATCGTTGTAATCCTTCAACGACGTCAGAGAGGTGATGAGTCCCGACGGCCATATATTAAATGGATCACCACGTTAAGTTGATCTTAGTCTCAAACAGGACTAACGTATCCTTAATGAACGTATAAGTTGATCTTAGCCTCAACACGGTTAACGTATCCTTAAACTAAAACACCAAACCCAAATCTAAGTAAATACGGATTTGGACTAATCCACGTCCTATGGACGACGACATAAATTAGTCTCCGTATACAATCCATGGGCAACCACAAACAAAACAAACACCCACGACACGGAGTGAAATTCTGGAGAAGGAGAAAGTTGTTATCGCGATGTGGTAACGTAATTAACTGCAGGGGCTTGCGCCTGTAGGGAAGAGCGTCTGATTGAAAGAATTTAAGTTAACCGCAATCAAGACGGTGTCGCTATGCAGCTAGCCGGTTGAGCACGGGTCGATCCACAGGGAGATGGTTGTATGTCCTTTCTTGTCTTAGACGAGTCAATAAAGAATTTGTGTATGTTTGTTCGATTCTATCCTATGTGTAATATTTGCAAGTATAAAGTTGTTAAGAAAAAGATACGAGATTATAAGCTAAAGAAATCCGTACTCAAAACCTTTGAGCCGAATCTTGACCAATTGAAGCTAGAGCAATCGGCAACAACGTGGATTAGGGGATTTAAGCGTGGTATTCGTGGAATACGGCTTATTTACCCTTGTCCTTCCGTTCTTGTCTCTTGCTTTCGCCTCCGGCCAAACCGAACGCAACCGGTCGCGGTTAGGAATCACCGTTACCTTGTCAGGGTACGGTGCCTAACGGAGCGCTTGCGTATCGTTTGGGCGGAGTTCAATGGAAAATACGGGAAAAGGAAATGGGCAAAGAAACGTTAACTTATAATACCGTATTTCTTCTTAACAATAATAATTACATTCATTCACAAAAAAGAACCAAAAAGAGAGAACAAAAAGAAAAGAACAAAGGAAAGAAAAGATTACAAGTAATTAAGTGCATGAATTAAATTGCAAGAAAGTAAAGAAAGGTAATAAAAAGCAAGTAATAAATAAGCAAATAAAAAGAACAAGAAACTAGAACTCAAGACAAGCATGTGATCAATAGCCAACCCTTAAACTTGCAAGCTCAATCAAGAGGTTGCAAGATCAAGGGAAGGGTAGAGAACGCATGTGAAATGAAGTGCTAATTCCATGAAAGAATACGACCCTTGAGATCAATAACTAACCCTTAACCATTCAAGCTCAATGAAGAGGTTGAATGATCAAGAGAAAGCAAGAATCTCAAGGGGAAGAAGAAACAAGAGAGAATGATACAAAAAGCCCTCATCTTCATTGATCTCCCACTCAAAAAGCTCTCACTACAATTTTCATGGAAAAAGAAATGAAGAAGAAGAAGAAAAAGACTAAATCCTAACAAAAAGAGGAACAAAAGAATGACCCTTGGCTTAGCTCAATTCTGGAGTATTTATAGGCAGAGGGTTGAAGACCTAGGGCAAGAATCTGCCACAATATGAAGTCCCCAAACTACCCCCAAAAAACGACACGACAAGGAGTCAGTAAGGCCGCGGATCCGCCGCCAATACCCCCTATTGGCCGCTGATCCGCCGCACTATAGAGGGTTCAGGGCATGGGCTTTTCTGTAGGTCCCTGGTCTGCTGTCCCCTGTTGTCTGGTACATATATTTTCTGATAATCTTTCCAGAATATCTTCAGAATTCTTAGTCCAAGATTGCTATCTTTTCTTTACTTTTGACTTTATCTCCCTCGAGCTCCGCGCACCCATTGATTCTTGTGCAGCCCCCCTCGTGCTCTGTGCATGTCCGAGACACGAATGACCACTGTCATATGTCTTGTCTCTGGAACTGGTACTCGGCACTGGACGGATATGGATGACCGGAACCCGGCTTTTATCTGCTGTGACAGATGTTCTGTATTTGGTGTAACTGTGGAGATTTTGTCTTCATTTGCAATATTTGTACTGGAAACCTGTATTCTGTAAATATTTAACAAACACGGATTTAAAAGCACCTACCTATAAACACACGAGCATAAGAATGGGCGATATAAAATGCAATATTCTGCTATGAACAAATACCCCCAAACTTAACTTTTGCTCGTCCCGAGCAAAACCAATTATTCACAAAAATAAAATCCTAACCGCACTTTCGCAGGGAACGCGATTGCACTGAGCGCGTGCAACAAGCCGTTAAACCTCTAGGTGTCCCTAGTAGGAGGAGTGTTATCTCCTGAGGGTTTTCAGCGGATACTACCCACAAAATCCCGTCAAGCTAGTGTCATAAGTTAACGTCGATTCTACTCCTACAGTTTAGTATTTACGTTAGAAACTCTATCATTCTAAGTTAGAAATATCCAACCCTAATTTTTCACACCTCCTATCTATTTAACCTTGGGTCCTATACGTTCCAAAAAAGTTTAAAAAGATATCGGTATCTCCTGAGTTTTCCTTCTAAAGTGCGGCCTTAAATCAGGGATTTTAATCAACTTTACAGAAAATACAAGTCTTATTCTTTATTTCTATCTTTTATCCAAACATCGATTGTATACCCCTACGTGTGTGTGTATTTGCACCCCTACACTCAAGAATTCAATTCAAGCTATAATACCCTTGCCCTAATACCTAATACTACTTCTTTTCATTAAGGATGGACGGATTTGCTCACACACCTTTTATGCGACTATTAATGCTTCCTGAGGCACTAACGGCCGATTACTGAATGTGTGAACTTAAAGCGTAAATAGCAGTTTCCAGGTCTTGACTTTATTCTATTTTTCTTTTTTTTCTCTTTTTCTTTTTCAAGACCGGATATATTTTTCAATATGCTCTTTTGGTGTTTAGCTTTAAATACCGTTTTTTCTTTCATACTAGGCTTTCAGGCAAGAGTATTTCAAGGTATCCTCTACTATCCCAAGTTTCAAGGTGCGTGTAAGTGCAGTTTGTAGGGTATATACTTTCTAAATTTGAACTCGAGAAAAGAAACTATTTTTCAGACTTATCCTTCAGTAAAACATCAATACTTTCCCTTCATCTTGACTTAACTCAAGAACTGAACTCAAGATTACCTATTTCTCAAAAAAACTGTAAGGACGTATACTTACCAAAGTTAGACAGAATGAGGGTTATTTTTAGGGTTTTCAATCCTTAAGCCTAGAATTTAGTTATTTCTATCATATCAACTAAACTTTCGGAATAACGATCTAAGTTACCCTATTAGCTAACTTGACGACAAAGTTTTTATATTTTTTGGAAAAATTTTCGATTTTTATGGGTTTTTAAATAAGGTATGCAAATGCAAAATATACAAATGAATGCGAAGGAAGAAAGCTTACCGAGCACACCCCCAAACTTAAACTTGACAGTGCCCTCATTGTCAGGCTACACCAAGAGGGTCAGAATTGTCGGCGCTCCCTAGAAACAAATTATATACAAAGCAAAAAGGAAAACAAAAAATATATATACAAAAAAGGAGTCCCCCCCAAACTTAAGTAAAACAGTGTTTCCACTGTTTAGCGTTGAAATTCAGGATTAGGGGGGAAAGAGAACAGTATCAAGCTATACAAGGCCTTACACAGCCAAAAGTTAACACCAACCATTCAAAGATTTTATCGCTATAATGTACCGGTTGGTGGAAGAAGGCGTAGAGGAAAGAGATGGAGAATACGCGAGACCATATGCGGAGAGAAGCGGGATATGGTCTCGGTATATGAGAGGAAGAAGAATGGCGGACGGAAAAAAGAAGTGGAATACGAACTTGAGGGTGCAAATGGAGTAAATAGATTAGCACAATTTGGGATGACCGATATGCGAAAAGCGATTGTGCTAATATATTTATCCGTCGAGAAATGGGGTCAAATCCCTCAAGATTCGTGAGAAACCATGGGTACGCCGAACTCGGTAAACCAGACACAGGAAGTGAAAATGGTACGGGTTCTTGCAAGGTCGGAACGATGGAAAGGATGGAGGGAAGTGGTTGAGGAAGGGTATCGGTTAAGGGTTCTGGAGGGTGTACACAGTCAGTGAAAGGAATAGGATGAATTGGAAAATCCGACCCATCATCTAGAACTGTTTCATCCTCAAAAATATCCTCAAAATTCTCCTCAAGGTTAAGCTCATCCATGCATATTTTATCAAAGTCCAGACGCATATGTTGTTCGGGAAAAACATTTAATGACTCGGGATGATGAATTGGAGAGAAAAACTCAGTCAAATCTACGGGTTCATCATCCAAAATAGTCCCAGCGTCAATATCCTTAATCAAGTGAAAGTCAATTTTCTCAGACACCTCATCAAAAGCATGGATTTCAATCAATTCAGGTTCTAAGATGGAGGTGTAGAGGTCAAAAGGATTGGGTGTGGTTTCACTTGGCAAGGTCCCTTCACAATTTGGCAAATCAAATACTACAAAGTCGCACAACTCATTAAATATTCTATCTTCAACTGATAATTCATTTGGGACACTCGATAGACTTTCAACACAGGAGTTGTGGGATTCAATTTGAGACGGGTATGTTTGATTTGGAAGGGTATACAGCTCACTTTCTCCACTCAAATTCACATCCTGTCCTACCGCCTCTTCATACATTGGAAAATTAGGAGCTAGTTGGAAACAAGCTACCGGGTCAGTAGGTTGTACGAGAGCGGCCATGGACGCATTCAAATCCATCATCTGTTGGCTTGACGCTACCCTAAAGTCTTCCAACGACTGTTCTAGACTAGACATTGGTTGTGAAGGGGTTTCAGTAAAAGATTCAAAGTTGTTTGGATACTGAAAACTCCCAAATGGCGGTTCTGATGCAATGTCTAGGGAAGGTGCAAAAGTAGGGTAGGATTGGTAGGAATTGAATGGCTGGACAGGAGCATGATCAACATTTGGATAAGAAGGTGAATGGAATTGTTGATCCCAAGAATTTGAAGTAGTGAAAGGAGTGAAAGATCGGCTACGAGATTGTTCAATACGTTCTGCAATAGACATAGGTCTTGGAGTTGCAACATGACTCGAAGAAGGGGTATCAACGTAAGAAGGGGTGAATGTATGAAATGGTTGATACGAAGTGGATTGCGGAGTCAAATTGTTTGTCCTAGACGCGTCTATCCGATCTCTCAATGAAATTTTGGGCATGGAAGGGTCGTTCGAAGTTCGGCCAAAGCAAGAACCGTAAGAAGTAATGTCTGGTTGTGGGTACCAAAGTTCAGCAAGAGTTTTGCGAGGTGGAGTACCCATGATATGAAGAGAGAAGGAAAGAAAGTGAGTGAAAAGGAAGGAAAAAGAATGTGGATTTTTTTTATATATATTTTTTAGCTATTAACAAAAGAATAAAAAAGAATATGGACAAAAACAATCACGACACAAAAATACCACACACCTAATCGTTCTAGGGTTCACCTAGGTCAACTAGACCTGCTCCAGAACTTGATTGTCGAAGTAAAACTGTGTCGAGAAACGGGCTCAAGATACACTGATCACGAGGCCAGGTAAGTGCAGAGATAAGGGGAGGTTTTCCAACGCTTTCGCGAAGTTCCTTAATTAAATAACCCTTTCTCTTTTGGCGGTTTCGCCGTTAACACTTTCCTAGACACCCCGTAAACAATATACCGTTAAGCGAGGTTCTAAACACAGTTAACTTCTCCTAGTGAGCGCGAAGTCCTTAAGGCTTAAAGTCTAGTTTCTTTTAAATTTTGTGCGGGTAAACGTTATGCTCAAGTTCGTGATTTGTGGGCCACGGAAAAGGTGATGAAATCCTTTACCGTATATTGTGGGGTTCGCTTGCCCTTAAGTCCGTATTAATTGATGCAATGCGCAATTCAATAAAAATTCTATAAAGAATCAAACAATTGTTTTTTATTTTAAGCGCGGCACTGCAACAAATACGGGTTAGTCAATTTTTAGCGTTTGCTAGCGAACTTGCAAAGAATCCTGCAAAGAATAGTATATTGGATGCGTCGGATTTGAGAAGAAGGTGTTAATAAAGTACGTACCGTTAAGTTTTGGGTTAGGAAACCCCCGTTGAATCAAATCCGGTAAGCTTGAAAAGTTCGCTTGCGCGGGTCAATCTACCCGGATCTTTGGCACTGTACTTTGCAATCACCTTAGCCTTGAATGTACACTTTGCTCCTCACAATTGCAGTTTGCAAATTTGCAAAAATCTGCACTCTTGCCCACAAAATTGATAAAAAAAAACAAAAAGAATTTTTTTTTTTATAAATATATACAAAAAGAATATTAACCCGAATAACAAGAAAGAAAATACGCTACCGTCTCCCCGGCAACGGCGCCATTTGATTGCGAGGCCAGGTAAGCGTGTCGGATGTTCAAAGAATTAAAGTATAACCGCGATCAGGACGGTGTCGCTATGCAGCTAGCCGGTTGAGCACGGGTCGGTCCACAGGGAGATGGTGGTATTTTACCTTCTTGTCTTAGACGAGTCAATAAAGAATTTGTGTATGTTTGTTCGATTCTATCCTATGTGTAATATTTGCAAGTATAAAGTTGTTAAGAAAAAGATACGAGATTATAAGCTAAAGAAATCCGTACTCAAAACCTTTGAGCCGAATCTTGACCAATTGAAGCTAGAGCAATCGGCAACAACGTGGATTAGGGGATTTAAGCGCGGTATTCGTGGAATACGGCTTATTTACCCTTGTCCTTCCGTTCTTGTCACTTGCTTTCGCCTCCGGCCAAACCGAACGCAACCGGTCGCGGTTAGGAATCACCGTTACCTTGTCAGGGTACGGTGCCTAACGGAGCGCTTGCGTATCGTTTGGGCGGAGTTCAATGGAAAATACGGGAAAAGGAAATGGGCAAAGAAACGTTAACTTATAATACCGTATTTCTTCTTAACAATAATAATTACATTCATTCACAAAAAAGAACCAAAAAGAGAGAACAAAAAGAAAAGAACAAAGGAAAGAAAAGATTACAAGTAATTAAGTGCATGAATTAAATTGCAAGAAAGTAAAGCAAGGTAATAAAAAGCAAGTAATAAATAAGCAAATAAAAAGAACAAGAAACTAGAATTCAAGACAAGCATGTGATCAATAGCCAACCCTTAAACTTGCAAGCTCAATCAAGAGGTTGCAAGATCAAGGGAAGGGTAGAGAACGCATGTGAAATGAAGTGCTAATTCCATGAAAGAATACGACCCTTGAGATCAATAACTAAACCTTAACCATTCAAGCTCAATGAAGAGGTTGAATGATCAAGAGAAAGCAAGAATCTCAAGGGGAAGAAGAAACAAGAGAGAATGATACAAAAAGCCCTCATCTTCATTGATCTCCCACTCAAAAAGCTCTCACTACAATTTTCATGGAAAAAGAAATGAAGAAGAAGAAGAAAAAGACTAAATCCTAACAAAAAGAGGAACAAAAGAATGACCCTTGGCTTAGCTCAATTCTGGAGTATTTATAGGCAGAGGGTTGAAGACCTAGGGCAAGAATCTGCCACAATATGAAGTCCCCAAACTACCCCCAAAAAACGACAGGACAAGGAGTCAGTAAGGCCGCGGATCCGCCGCCAATACCCCCTATTGGCCGCGGATCCGCCGCACTATAGAGGGTTCAGGGCATGGGCTTTTCTGTAGGTCCCTGGTCTGCTGTCCCCTGTTGTCTGGTACATATATTTTCTGATAATCTTTCCAGAATATCTTCAGAATTCTTAGTCCAAGATTGCTATCTTTTCTTTACTTTTGACTTTATCTCCCTCGAGCTCCGCGCACCCATTGATTCTTGTGCAGCCCCCCTCGTGCTCTGTGCATGTCCGAGACACGAATGACCACTGTCATATGTCTTGTTTCTGGAACTGGTACTCGGCACTGGACGGATATGGATGACCGGAACCCGGCTTTTATCTGCTGTGACAGATGTTCTGTATTTGGTGTAACTGTGGAGATTTTGTCTTCATTTGCAATATTTGTACTGGAAACCTGTATTCTGTAAATATTTAACAAACACGGATTTAAAAGCACCTACCTATAAACACACGAGCATAAGAATGGGCGATATAAAATGCAATATTCTGCTATGAACAGCGTCCCCACAATCAAAAACCCCTCAAGCGAGGGGGAATCTGACGAAGTCTGCTACATCGGCCGCATCCGTCTAAACCTCCGATACACGGTGCCATAAATCAACTTGGCATCTTCGGATAGGTGGACGGATAAAACCATATGGCATCTGCCCCGAATCTCAGGCAAGACGTCCTCACGTCTCGGCCGCCGTTCGGAGGGGAACAGATTCTGGCACGCCCGGTATGACCTTTTCCTCTTTCCACTCCACACTTCGTGTGTCGTCTTCGCGAACCAATCGCGGTTTGTTAATGGTTGCCTTTGGATTTCAAGTTACTAAGATTTGGTCTTTTTCCTGGCGCAGAAAAGAAATCAAGCATCGATGGCCTCTACCTGTTCGAAGTGCTCCAACTGCAGCTGCAACCCGCGTCCGGCCTCAACTGCGGACATAACCTACGGGCCCCAAGCGGCCTCTTTGTTCACCATGCCCGTGGAGCAGATTACTCAAGCCACCACGGGGTTGTTTTTCGGAACTATGCTTCCGCCAACAAGCTTCAGCACCCCCGGTGCCCGTACAAGAAGCTCCTTAGAAGTCGGTCTTCGATTGACTTTCATTTACTGCGGCCCCTCTCAACAGGTCGCCCAACACCAGTGCCTCGGTCTTCTCCAGACTGGGCTAAAACTCCTGCGGGCCCACAATGAAGCTTGCAGTCCCAGAAAAGGTTATCCCAAAAAGAGTAGCCAAACCTGCTCCTGATGTCGTCAAGGCGGCTTCTCCTGCTAAGAGATCGGTCTTTACAAGATTGACCGTCCCAGCTCCCACTCCTGCCCTCGTTGCTCAAAAGTCATCAGTCTTCAATAGGCTGACGCCGGCAACAGCCCCACACCTGAACAGGGGGCAAGAAGAAGCTGTTTTTATCTCTGAATCAATACCGACGACTCGTCGCGCCAGACGACGCCACTGGCGCCGGATAAGGAAGACTGGGGGCAACTCCCCTTCTGGGATAACTCCGCCGGCTCCGACGGTGGAAGTTAACGCTGCTGTTCCAACCGGGAACAGCTTTGAGCCGTTGAACAGGGTACGCAGAAACTCGCCAACTGCGGTCCTTAAAAGAACTCCTCCACCGGTAGAGACCGCCGTGGAAGCAGAAAAGCCGGAGCAGTCTCCTCAATCGCTGTCCTCCAAGATTTACAAGACATGGCGACGAGTCCGGGAATCTGTGATTGATCCTGATTTCTCTCGCCGACACAAGAAGTTGAAAAGTCGGCAAGAAGAAAATTCCCCGATCAAGCAGCGGAAGGTAACGACCACTTGGGTGCCCAAAGCAACGGATCCCTCAACTTCAACAACCCATAAGAGAAGAAGGCCGGAGAAAGTCCTTACGCCCGCGGCAAATGCCAAAGGCGGTGAACCTAAACGCCCTAAGTCTGGGGGCATAATAATTCATACAGTATACATGGCATCGGGAAAGGAGGACAGCCGCGCATCCACAGGTCATAGACCGCTTACACGGTCAGTGACCAAGGCTCAAGAGCAACAGCAAAAGCTCCAGGAGATGATGAACGCAATGGCCGCACTCACTGGGCCAAAAGAAACCCCTGAGACGTCCTCAGATGAACGTCAGGAACAGGAAACTGACGCTGAGTTCCTTCATCGCATATTGGAGAAGAAGGATAAAGAGGCCGCGGAACAAGCAGCCAGCATAAAGAAAACGACCCTCCTGTTCCAAGACATGGCGGGCATGATGATTCAGCAAGACCCACCTGCTGAAGATCCCCCGATCATCCTTGAAGATGATAAGGGAGAAACGTCGAATCCTCCTCCGGCTCTGTCAACAGCCAAGGAGGAGGCAATCTCCAAAGCCGACCTAGACGAATATATAGCTCAGCAGATCTGGGTCCATCAAGCGACGGAAGCAGCCGGTCAGGTCGTAAAAACGGGGCGGCCGTATCCGGGCTGGTACGACCAGATCAAGTACCCGCCAGGTTATACGATGCCAAAATTCCACGTGTATAAGGGGACTGGCAATCCCCACAAGCATGTTGCCCAGTTCAGGGCGCTTTGCGGCAACACTGGCGGGGATGATAAATTGTTGCTCCGTCAGTTCGTTGGCAGCTTGTCAGATACGGCGTTCGAGTGGTATTTCGAGCTCCCGAATGACTCTATCAAGACCTTTGCTGAAATGGAACTGCTATTTACCCAACGTTTCGTGAGTGCCAGTGAGCGTACCCAGATAACGGCATTGATTAATGCCAGGGTGAAGCCGGGCGATACATGGGTCCAATATGCTATACGGTGGCGTAATTTATGGTCAAAATGCGAGCAGCGCATAGAAGAAGCTCCTGCAGTGGGAATGTTTGTGGGAACCCTTGATCCGCAAGCAACCATCTCGCAATTTATGATATTCTTCAAGCCGACCACCTTCCAGGCACTGATCGACAAGCTGGCGCAAATGGATCAAATGGGCCATAAACCTCCTTTTCCAAAGCTGGACTTCCAAAATGAGAAAGGAAAGGGGAAGCGATCATTGTCGCTAATGCTCAACAGCAACCGAACAACTCGAAGCCGGTCGTTTGTCAAAATAATATGCGCTCGTACGTAGCCCTTGAGGAGAGGATGGGACGTTCTTACTCGTTTCCCCGGGATAAAACGAGAAGGTTATTCGAGCAGGCATTGCACAACCGACTCATAAATCTGCCGGATCCAAAACGTCCTTCGCAACCGAGTGATGTCAATGAGCCCAACTACTGTCCTTATCATCGAGTACTGGGTCATCCGATCGAGAATTGCTACGTCTTCAAAAATTGGCTTGAAGACCAGTACCGACAGGGCAAGTTTGCATTGTCCGACAAATGGAAGGTGAATCCACCGCAACCCCACACCTCTAAGGGAATGAATACGCCAGGGGCAACATGCTCTGTCGTTGAAGAAGCTCCTTGGGAGGTTGTATTATCAGCCAGGACAAAGAGGATGCTAAATGATCTTCAAACATGCCCAGCAATCAAGTGGAAGAACCCGTTGGAGCTGCAGATCATTGAAGGGGTGTTGAAGCCTCGTCCAACTCAAAATATCAATGGAGGTGGCCCAAGCATTCACAACCAGCCGTCGAAATCTTCAAAGAAGAAGAAAAAGAAGTCCAAGAAGCCCGTGAAGCCTGGCGACAAGCGCACGGACTTGCAAAAACAAATTGACGCACTGGAGGAATACAACCAGAAGGAACGGACTCCTGTTACATTCCAAGAATTCCTCAATCACGTCTTTCAAGAGGAAGATGAGGGAGAAAGTTCATCTGATGAATCTAAAGAATACATGGCGAGCTGTCATGTGATTTCCCATTCGTTCATGGACAATGAGGAGACTCCTTGTACTGAAACGCTGGGGGCAGATCCTGAACCAAAAATGCTGGAGCCATCGGATGAAGTAATTGACGCATTCCTCAATGAAGCTCTCTTAAAAAGCAAAGCTGATCGGGAGCGCGAGGCGGTTATATTCGAAAGTGCCAAACACCAGCGCCTTGACGAAAGAATTGAGATACTCCCGCTGGAGCAAAGTACACCCACTGCGGATAAAATCAAATTCAAGATGAGGAAAAGGTTCGCTAAAGCCGTGTCAATGGGTATGAAGCTACCATCCTCTGAGGGAAGTGTTACTGGTGAAGCGGAAATGCACCCCTCCTATTGCTTGTATCATCGGAAGATGTCGCACCCCACTGAAGAGTGCAAAGCTTTCGATAGATGGTGGTAAGGATATGTTGCCCACCGGCAACATCTTAAGCGGGAAAAACGCAAGACTCGCCGAGAGCAGAGCGATACGACTGAAGGGCTTAATAGAACTACCGGCAATTGTCGCATGGTTAACGCCGGGGAATCACAAGTGCTCACATTTGGGAGCGATTCCGATGAGGAGCTGGCTCTTAGCCCCCTCTTTAAAGAGTCCACTTCGGGAAAAGAAGAAGAGCCGAAGATTTGTGAAAATATCCGGCTGCGTAATCGCACGCTGCCCGAAAAGAATCTCGGACCCTCAAACAAAAAAGATAAAGGGAAAGAAAAGATCTCTGAGGACATCGCCCTAGATGACCAAGTCATAGAAGAGCTAACTGCCAAAGACCCGCCGAAGAAAAATAAAGTGGATTACAACGTCTTAGCGCATTTGAGAAAGCTACCCTCGCAACTCAGCATTCTTGACGCCCTTTTACTATCAAAGGAGGCAAGAGATTCGTTAATTAAGGCACTATAGGACCCGGAGCAGTTCCAAGCTTTCCTGGCCGAAGAAAAGATGAAGGATGAATTAGAGGAAGTGCACACGGCAGATGTCACTTTTGGCGATGAAGACCTTCTCCTTGGGACGTGCGAACACAATCGTCCCCTCTACGTCTCAGGATATTGCCATGATATAAAGATAGGCAAAATCCTGATCGATAACGGATCGTCTGTTAATCTCCTTAACGTGCGGGTGCTGAAGGAAATCTGTATGAGCGTCCAGCACCTTGCTCGAGACAAGATCACCATCTCCGGGTTCGACTCCCAATCATCAAAGACTCTTGGATCTGTGATACTGACGCTACGCTTCGGACTGCTCGTCACGGACATTAAATTCCACGTCAAAGATGCCAAGACATGCTACAACGCTCTGCTCGGCCGACCATGGTTACATGAGTACAACATCATCCCTTCTACACAGCATCAGTGTATGAAATATTTTAGGGATGGTCTCGAGTATACCGTGACGGGAGAATTGAATCCGTTTTTCGTGAATGAAGTTCGCAAATATGAAGATGCCAAATACTTCTTGCCGAATTTCGAAGACACGGAAAGGTGTCGCAAGCCAGAGAACAAAATTAATGCCACCATCCCTGTCTTCGGCAGTGATACCGAAGAGGAAGAGGAGATAGTTTGTTCGGGTCCGCCCCAATACAACAAGCCGGGACCATCCGCTCCTACATTGATCTTTGGTAGTGACTCGGAGGATGAAGTCCATGCTGTGTTCTCTGCTCGACCATCAATACGAGCCTCCGCTGATGAAGAGCAAAGTCTGCAAGTAGCCATGGTGCCGCTTAAACATTATAAGGAACTGGATGCACTTGACATCTACAGTGTAGAAGAGCTGCGGACGTTCTATGTCCCTCCCAGGAGAAAAGGTGAAAAAGCAATTCTATTCTACCGCTCTGAAGAAAATAAAGTGGAGAAAGAAATCTGGCACGGGGCGGTTCCTACGCTGGACAGGCTTCAACCCATCCATCTACCCAAATATTATACAGAAGGCTTGAAGAGGCTGTTGAAGCGCCAAGGGATACCCTTCAAACAGACCGTTAGAAAAGCCAAATTCTATGACAGGGTCTGGAATGTCCCCGGAACTCAACACAAGCTGCCTAGTGGGAGGATGGAGACAATCGGGCTCGGATACGTTCGCTCCAAGAAACGAGAGCTGCTCCGCGACTGTTACGTCGTGCATGACTTCAATGAAGAAGCAGATGCTCAACGGGAGGACGCTAATCCTGAACCAGTAAAAGTTCCTGATGTAAAAGTGCCCAGTCCGTCGTTCGATGAATAAATGGACAGGCTTATAAGGAAAGCTGGTGAAAAAGTTCGCGATGATCACAACCGCGAAATGTCCATCTACGAGAAAGCCAAAATGCAACGCCTCCTTCAACAGGCCGTTAAAGATGAAAGTGCCGCCCCCTGTCAACCTGTTATAAAAAAGGCCCGACGCAGAGGCAGAAACAAGTCGAAAGGCCAAAAAGGCGCTCAACAGCAACAAAGCGGGGCTAAGAAGCCACGCAAACGGGAGTCAAGCGTTATTGATCTATCCCTCATGAAGAAAATGGGTCTAGCGTACTCGTTTCCTCGAGACAAGACGAAGAAGATACTTGATCTTGCTCTAAAACATCAGATGCTTACACTGCCGGAGTCCAAACACCGTGAACGAGCAGGTGAAGTTTCTGACCCAAATTATTGCTCTTACCATCGAGTAATTGGGCATCCTCTCGAAGACTGCTTCACCTTCAAGAATTGGGCTGAAGATCAGTACCAGCTCGGCAAATTCGCTCTGTCTGACAACTGGAGGGTAACACCGCCACAAAAGCATGAACCCAAAGCCACGAGAACAGAACCAACTCCACATTGGGATTGGAAGTGGATTCGCACCTGTCACATGATAACAATATTAAAAGAAGAGCCTGAGAACATGGACAGCCTTCCCTGGTGCTTCGAAAACAGCAATGATGAGGTAATCTCAGAATTTCCGCCAGCTCCGAAAGAACTGGAGGATGGAATACATACCACTGCAGATAACCTCAAGAAAATTGAGTTGGTGACGGCAAATGACCCACGGCCGACGTTCGTCAGTGAGCTGCTATCTGAAGAAAGGGTGGCTGCGTTAAAAGACGTCCTTGTACAGCACAAAGATTGCTTCGCATGGAACTATTCCGAGATGCCAGGACTAGATCCAGAAATTGCTGTGCACAAATTGGCGATATCCCCGGACATCAAGCCAGTCAAACAGGCGCCGAGGAGAATGCGGCTCGAGCTTGAAATGAGCATCAACGCCGAGGTCAAGAAGCTAATCGACTCTGGCTTTATCCAGGAGGTTCAATATCCTGAATGGATCGCCAACATCGTCCCGGTGATGAAGAAAAATGGGACGGTGCGTATATGCGTGGATTTTCGGGATCTCAATAAAGCCTGCCCGAAGGATGATTTCCCGGTGCCAGTCACCGAACTGATGATAGAAAATACATCCACTCATGAGGTTTTCTCCTTCATGGATGGTTCATCAGGGTATAATCAGATAAAGATGCATCCCGAAGACCAGAAGCACACCGCCTTCAGGACCCCTTTAGGAATATTTTGCTATAAGGTGATACCCTTCGGTCTAAAGAACGCCGGTGCCACCTATCAAAGTGCCATAACGAAGATCTTCGATGACCTTATACATGAAATCGTCGAGTGCTATATCGACGACCTCGTGGTTAAGAGCAAATCATACGAGGAACATCTCGAGCATCTAAAGACTGTATTTCGACGCCTTCGACAATACAACTTGAAGATGAACCCTCTTAAATGTGCATTCGGGGTTTCATCGGGTAAATTCCTGGGATTCATCGTCCGACACCGAGGTATCGAAATAGATCCGTCTAAGATCAAGGCGATCATAGAAATGCCTCCGCCGAGAACTCTCAAACAGTTGCGGTCTCTCCAAGGGAAGCTCGCATATATATGGCGATTTATAGCCAACCTTTCAGGCAAGTGCCGTCCTTACAGCCACCTGATGAAGAAGGGAACTCCATTCGTCTGGGATCAAAGATGCCAGGGCGCGCTGGACGAGATTAAACAGTACCTGCAGAACCCGCCAGTGTTGGCTGCTCCGGTTAAGGGAAAGCCTCTCATTCTTTACACGACCGCCCTCGAAGGTTCTTTAGGCGCATTGTGGGCGCAAGAGAACGACCAAGGGAAAGAAAGAGCACTATACTATTTAAGTCAAGTCCTACTGGGGACAGAAAGCAATTATTCCCCCATTGAAAAACACTGCTTGGCGTTGATCTTTGCGATAACAAAGCTCAGGCACTATGCGTTGGCGCACGAAGTCCGTTTTATCTCGAAGGTGGACCCTCTTAAATATTTAATGTCAAAAGCTATATTGACGGGACGACTCGCTAAATGGGCTCTGCTCTTGATGGAGTTCTCGATAACCTATCAACCTCTCAAGGCAGTGGAAGGCCAGGCCATCGCCGACTTCCTCGCTGAGCATCCGATACCCGCCGATTCTCCTCTGAATTGCGATCTTCCAGACGAACATGCGTTTGACGCTATCGATGGGAATGATACCCGATGGGAACTCTATTTTGATGGAGCGTCCTCCATGAAGAAGCGCAAACAGAATACCCCTATAATCAAATCAGGGGTAGGACTCATCTTTGTAACTCCACAAGGAGGGATAATGCGCTTTGCTTTCTCCCTAACAGAGCCGAGGACGAATAACGAAGCCAAATACGAAGCTTTGATAGCGGGCCTCGAGATTGCCATTGACATGGGAATTGAAAACCTCCTCATATACGGAGATTCTCAACTGGTCGTTAGTCAAGTAAACGGCGACTACCAAACGTGCAAACCGGAGTTGGTGAAGTACGGTGAAAAGGTGCAACAACTGTTGACCCAAATTCCCTCCTATACTTTGGAAAGCATACCACGCGCGGAAAATAGCAAAGCGGACACGTTAGCTAAGCTTGCTAAAGAACTGGCTGACGAGAACCTCGATGACGTCAGAATCGTGGTACAAAGCCGTCAAGTGCTCGCCCCAGCAGAAATATCTCCGAAATCATCGGAAGAAAGGGGAGCGACTGAGCAGACGACCTTACAAATAAAAGAACGAGAAAAGGCTGAGGACTGGAGGGAAGTCTTCATAGACTACTTTAAGTCCTATCGAATGCCCGAAGATGCGTCCACAAGACATCAGCTTATGAAACGAGCTCTGTCTTTCGCTTTCGTCAATGATACTCTGTACAAGAGGTCGTTTGATTCTCTGTGGTTGAGATGTCTGGTACCTAAAGAGGCAAAAAGAGTCATTCAGGAAGTCCATGACGGAATCTGTGGTTCTCACCAAGCGAGCCCGAAGATGAAGTTGAAAATCAAACGGATGGGCTACTACTGGCCCACGATGATTCAGGATTGCCTCGAATATGCGAAGCAATGCCACTCATGCCAAATCCATGGGGACTTCATCCACCAACATCCAAATCCATTACATCCAACGGTGGCTAGCTGGCCATTCGAAATGTGGGGAACTGACATAGTCGGCCCCATCGAACCAGCATCGTCCAGGGGACATCGTTTCATCCTGGCAATGACTGATTACTTCTCCAAATGGGCAGAAGCAGTACCGCTGAGAGAAGTGAAGACGGAGAATATCCTCCATTTCTTCAAGACGCACGTCATATACCGGTTTGGGACTCCGCGACGGATCGTCTCCGATAACGGGCCTGCCTACAGGAGCCACAAGATCAGTCGCTTCGCGCAACAACACAATATAGACTGGAGGTAATCTTCAGTTTATAATCCGCGAGCTAATGGTTTAGCCGAGGCCTTCAACAAGACCCTGACGAAGATCATGAAAAAGACGGTGTCCCGAAATAAGAAAGACTGGCACGAGAGACTGCAAGAGGCTCTTTGGGCGTATCGAACTACGTTCAAGACGGCCACGAACACAACGCCATACGCGTTGGTATTCGGTACGGAAGCAGTACTCCCCCTCGAGATAGAGCTACCCTCTCTACGAGTGGAAGTCCATTACGAGTTGACAAACGAAGAGAATGCTCACCTTCTCCTTGAGGAGCTCGATGCCCTTGATGAAACACGACTCATAGCGCAACAAAATCTGGAAGCTTATAAAGCAAAGATGACGCGCTCATATGAAAGATTGACCCGACCGAGGACATTCCGCCAAGGCAAACTTGTGCTAGTAGTCAAAAGGCCTATGATCCCCAATCGCGCCAAGAGGGGAAAATTCGAGCCAAACTATGAAGGCCCGTACATCATAGATAAGGTCTACCAGGGTGGGGCCTATCTACTCATGGACATGCACGGTGAAAGGCCTTTCAGGCCAATAAACGGTCGCTTCCTGAAGAAATACTACGCTTAATGAGCCACAGCTTAGGCCAATGATAGATGACGACGACTATGTCCGCTCGCTATCTTCCTAAGCTCAAGCTTTATAAGCAGTATCCAGCCTTCTCAATGACGGACCGAAACGTCCTTAAACTAATAAACGGACCGAAACGTCCATAAACTACTACCGCAGCATCCTTAGGCTGACGAGATAAAAAAAATAAATAAAAATATAATAAATAAAAACGGTATGTCCATAAGCAAAAAGGGCACGGATGAAAACCCGAAAGGGCTCCGTGAGTAAAAACAGCAGGGCTACCGGCGAGTGTTCGTGAAAACCCGAAAGGGTGCGGCCTTGTAAAAAGAAAAAGAAGAAGAAAATAAAAAGAATAAAAAAAAATGGTATGTCCATAAGAAAAATGGGCACGGATGAAAACCCGAAAGGGCTCCGTGAGTAAAAACAGCAGGACTACCGGCGAGTGTTTGTGAAAACCCGAAAGGGCGCAACCTCGTTAAAGGACACTTATAGCGTCCTCTCGACCTTGTAAGGAGAAACCACCCGCGTGAGATCCTTACGACTCACAAGGGAGCAGCACACTTAGGGATCCACACGATTCCTAAGGAGAAAATACACTTGCGAGATCCTCACGACTCGTAAGGAGAGATTTCTTATGAGACCCTCACGGATCATAAGATTTGAAAGTCTTAAGTTACAGAGACCTAAACCTGTGCTTAAGCAACCCCCACAACTTTCGATATTGCCCTACAAGTGGTCCAATACTGGCTCTTGTATACAATCCAAGCGCGCGAATAAACATTTCCCTAACTAAGTCCCATCCGAGACTGGAGATATGTTCGCATGGTGAACAACCCTTGTAAATCCTCTCGATTTACAAAGAGAAAACCCTCCTGTAGGATCCTTACGACTTACAGAGGAACAAACACTTAGGAATCCTCACGATTCCTAAGGAGAAAATACACCTACAAGATCCTCACGACTTGTAGGGAGAAATACCTTTGTGTGACCCTTACGGCTCATGAAGTCAAAAGCCTTAGTCGACAGGACCTTAACCCTGTTCGCTAAGCCACCCTTGTTCAACGTCGATAGAGGCAGATGATGATTCGCTCCCGGCAATATCCCAGTTGTAGCGGTGCTGATGCCGAAATCGGTGTCTAATTTCAGGTTTACAGCGAAAAGCCAGTAGGCCACACATGCATATGAAATAGCCGAAATGATGGGGCAACTTTCAATAAAAAGCAGCAAGTAAAAATGTATGCATGCAAAATAGCCGAAATGATGGGGCAACTAGCAATAAAAAGCAGCGAGTAAAAATAAAATAAATAGCGAAAATGATTGGGCAACTCACAATAAAAAGCAGTGAGTAAAAATAAAATAAACAGCCGAAATGATTGGGCACCGCGAAAAATAGCCGAAATGATTGGGCAATCGCGACCTTCGCGATATAAAAGCTGAAATGATAGAGCATCGCGGAAATAAAACAAAAAAAAAGAAATGATAAAACTTTGGCCCTACAGTTGAGATCACATCGATCCCTGTATACAATCCAAGGGCGCAAACGAAGAGGGAACCATACTTTCCCAACAGGCTCCGCTAGAAAACGAAGCCAAATCTCGACGGTTCATCCCAAATCCGAAGAAAATCCTGATTCGCGTCGACTCGCAGAGCAACCAGTGTCTCCGTAGGAAATTCTCGACTCGTTTCAAACACCAGGGAAACAAATAATCCTTGGCAAATAGCTCAACTCAGGGAAACAAACATCCTTGACGAGAGCCTTCTAATTCGCGTCGACTCGCAGAGCAACCAGTGTCTCTATGGGAAATTCTCGACTCGTTTCAACACCAGGGAACAAATAATTCTTGGCAAATACCTCAACTCAGGGAAACAAACATCCTTGACGAGAGCCTCCTGATTCGCATCGACTCGCAGAGAAACCAGTGTCTCCGTGGGAAATTCTCGATTCGTTTCAACACCAGGGAAACAAATAATCCTTGGCAAATACCTCAACTCAGGGAAACAAACATCCTTGAAGAGAGCCTCCCGATTCGCGTCGACTCGCAGAGAAACCAGTGTCTCTGTGGGAAATTCTCGATTCGTTTCAACACCAGGGAAACAAATAATCCTTGGCAAATACCTCAACTCAGGGAAACAAACATCCTTGACGAGAGCCTCTTGATTCGCATCGACTGGCAGAGAAACCAGTGTCTCCGTAGGAAATTCTCGAGTCGTTTCAACACCAGGGAAACAAATAATCCTTGGCAAATAGCTCAACTCACGGAAACAAACATCCTTGACGATAGCCTCCTGATTCGCGTCGACTCACAGAGCAACCAGTGTCTCCGTGGGAAATTCTCGACTCATTTCAACACCAGGGAAACAAATAATCCTTGGCAAATACCTCAACTCAGGGAAACCAGCGTCCTTGACGAGAGCCTCCTGATTCGCATCGGCTCGCAGAGCAACCAGTGTCTCCGCGGGAAATTCCCGATTCGTCTCAATTTGCAAGATGAAGCCTCAGGCAGCAGGCATTAAAAAGAAAACTTGCTTCCTGAACAATGGGACCCTGCAAGTCGGTCTAAAACGGTCTCTAGCATACTATTCACGGGTCTCACTCTCCAAAGTCGAGTTTCGAAAAGGAGGGAAATAACCGCTTACGGGTCCTCTCGACTCGTAAGAGGGAAAAATTCTCTTATAGGGTCCTTACGACTTATAAGGGAAAACACACTTAGAAATCCTTACGATTCCTAAGGAGAAAACCCACCTACGAGATCCTCTCGATCCGTAGGGAGAAAAGTCTCTATGAGACCCTCACGGCTCATAGAGTTGAAAAGTCTTAGGCGGCAGATCTGAACCTGCGGCCTAAGCCATCGCTATCTCGTGAAGAAATCAAGATGCTTACTCTATTATCTGCTAATTGTGACAGCATGCTGATAATAAGAAAGGAAAAAGCAAAGAAACAGTACAAAACATTGCAAAGAAAAATATGTATCTTTATTGAATGTAATCAAGTACAAGATGAAGCGTACAAAATATTGAAGAATGGATACATATTATGTAAAAAGAAAAATTTTACAAATGCCTAGATACAAGGAGAATTACTGAGAAGGAAGCGCCTTGCATAGCTTTAGCAATTGTTCGCGCAATTCCTTCCCCATTTTCTCCTGATCGGTTACCACCGCCAGCTCCGCCTCTACTTGGGCCCGTTGCTGCAAGACAGATGCAAGCTGCTCCCTGACGGCCTGATGAGCAGCTTCGCGGCCTAGGGTATCACGCTCGGCTACATCAAGCTTTCGCTTCAAGTTTAGCCCATGGGAGATGCGCTCTAAGAGACCCTCGAAGATAGCCTTCACTTGGGCAGCATTCGCCTCAACCTCAGCACGCAGACGGGTCGTCTCGCTCGAGATCTCTTGGCATTCCCTTAGCTTTAAAGCTGCTTCTTGTTCCAAGTGGTGGACGTAAGAAGCGCTTTCCGTGATCCATGCTGCTCTTTCATTGCTCGCGGCTAAAGTCTCGGGGGTGAGACGCATCGACTCCAGCTGATGCAGGCGAGCCTCGATCTCCATACAATGGTTAACCCAAGATGCAATGATGCCCTCATCATGGAAATTCACGAGTATCATCAGCATCGGGTTGACTGCCGTAGCAAAATCCGCAGCAGGCGTAGGGGTCTCAACGTCGAGCTCCTCAACGTAGTCGCTCAACATACGAAAGCTGTTCGCGGCGCCTTTCGAAGATGGACGTCTCAGGTAAGGACCTGCCGGCATTGTGATGCGAGACTCAAAGGGCGCCGAGACCAGAACAACAGCTGAAAAGAAACAAGATATGATCAGATTACAGTTCAGAAAATAGAAGGGGGAATTATCAATGTGATAGTCGATGTACCAGCTGAGGCGAGTGGCAAGGCCGGAAGGGTCGGTGGCACAGCCGATCTTTCATTCCCTCCTTCGATTTGTAACACTGCAGTCGGGACGAGAAAAAGTTAGAAGTAATTCCATCAATGAAAAAGAAAGATATCAATGGAAACTATACTCACCAGCGCCACCAGAGGGAGAGGCGAGTTCAGATGGGAATGAGAAGTGTGGGAGCAACACTTGATATAGATGATCAAAGAGCACTCCTGAAAGGACATAGCAGTACGACTTTAGTACACAAATCATACGTCTGAAAGATAAGATTAATAAATTGCAAACCCATACCTTCCAACATCTTCGATGGTATGAGAGAGGGTTGAGAGGTGACCACCGCCAAGGCAGTCATTGTAGGCGCTCCCTCGAGCAGTGGGGCATCGGCGCTGGCTGCACCTGCGTTACGAAAAAGGCGAACTTGTCAGAAAGTATTGTAAGGTAAAGAAAGACAGCAACTTGGGATTTACCTGATGAGCTCCCGGCTGAAACGGAGGCGACTCCCTCCTCCATCGACACGAGGCCACCGCCCGTGGCCTCATCACCCGACTCGATGGGGACCGTCGTCGTGCTCGCGCGGCCAGGAGACGGCGGAAGATTGTAGGCGGGGAGGGCAATGATTGGAGCGTTGCCGGACTCTTGGGAGAAAGCGGCTAACTCTTCCCCAAGAGTCGTACCCATCTCACCCGCTACTTCTTCGGGCTCCGCGACCTCCTTCAGCTCATCCGCCGTCACCACAAGGTCGCCGGCCTCAAGCGCCTCGTCCGCCACCACCCTGGGCTCAGTTATAATGATCATTTCATCTGCCTCCACTTCAGGCTCGGCATCAATGACCTTCTCGGTTGCAGATTCCTCAGCCTCCATCTCAGGCTCCGCAGCCCCAGCGACGTTGCCCACCGTCAGCTCGGGTTCGGCAGGTGTCGCCTCCTCTGTTTCCTTGGGTTCAACGGTCTCCGCTTCCCCCTCGGTCGGACTCGGCCCTGCAGGATAGAACATATAAGAACCGATGGCAGTATAATTCTTACAACAAGATTCTGAAAGAAATATTACCTGAAATGGATTTATCGTTGACACTCCGAACTGCACGCGCCACCTGTCTGCGAGCAGTGGATAGGGCAATGGGTTCCTCTTCTGAAGGAGTATCAGCACGAGGGACGGTGATTGGGCCCGCTCCAATGGCCAAGGCAGCCCTGCGTGCCTTCGCTTCGCGCCTCGATCGCTTCCTCTCCTCCCGGGCCGTCGCGATAGACCTCTTCGACGCTTCCTTAATCAAAGCGTCGTCTTCCTCGTTCAAAGATGCCTCCAGAGCCTTTAAGGCATCTCTCATCGGCTCTTCAAGACGGATCTCCCGCGGTAGCCCCGAAGAAGCAGGAACGTCGGCAGCTGGAAGAATGTCCGCGTCGCTTGGCGGGAACGGCATTGAGGTTCCTGCGATAAAAAAAAGAGAGGTTAGATCGACCATAACACAAGGGAAATGGAAACTTGATGAATTGAAACTTACTAAGGCCCATGGACGCTCTAAGACGTTCCTCCTCTTGGAAAGTCTTGAGGGAAGCGGCAATGGCTTCTTCAGTAGTGATGCCTGTTGGAAAAAAAGAAGGAAAAATGTTAGTCAAAGGCAATAATAAAGATATGATGCAATAGAAAATGTGACTAGTGATTACCTGATGCCGCAAGCTTAGCCAGCCACGCGTCGCGCCTCGCTAACCGCTCCGAAGCTTCAAGGGCGGCCTCCAAGTCGGTGTCATCCGGCGGCATGACTAATCCTTCGTTAGTCCCATATTCACTCAGGCTCTCACCATAAGGAGCGTGGGGTTCCTGACCGAACGCGACGTCTGCAGCGAAGAGTGACTTCTTCTTCTTCTTTTGCTCACCAATCCTAGGTACCCCCGGGATCGACTTACGCTTAGCAGCCACCTTGGGACGGCGGGTCCCGATGTCCGCACCCACGCCAGACTCTGGCGAGGCTACAGCCACTGTCTCCACTGGAGCACAGGGCGCTGGAGGTGCATCCGCAATATCGGGGAGTGGCGATCCGCGTGGAGGACTTTGCGCACGCGATGGTCCGGCCCTAGCATCTTTTAGAGGGGGGACCACCGGGGTCCTTGGCACTAAGGGAGCGTTACGGTCGGTACCTGGAGGCACACCCTTACGGTCGACCAGCAATCGCCTTTCCTCCTTTATAACGGCTCCCGTCGCATGATTATACCATTCTTTATATACGTTGAGGAGTCATGGGGCGCAGGCCGGCGCACTGATAAAAAAATGAGAACCCGTGTTCAGGCGCATGAAGTGATGCGGCGTGTTCCCCATCACTTCTTCAGTGGTGGCAGGTTCCAGTAGGAAAGCTTCAAAGGTTACCCTTTGATCGTAGCCCAGTTGTTGGGCGAAACGATGCGGGTTATATCTCATAAAAATTGCCGCACCGTTCTGCTTGAAGACTAGGAAGCCCGGTCTAATAGAATACAAGTGGAGGGTCTCCCGGGCCGTCAAAACTGAGGCTCCATCCTTAAAAGAGTCTTGTAATGGTCGCACCGCAGTGGTGGACGCTTTTCCAATAGTCAACACCTTGTCAATAAAGGACATCCCGGCTCCGACGGTGTGAGGGCGAAGGAGTAAACCCCTGGCGTTCCGTGGTGATGGGGTCACAATTGATGCACCGATCAGCTGTATAATGCGAGGGAAACCGCACTTGTCGAAGAACGAGGGCCTTTTGTGCATGCCGAAGACACCCGCCGTGTGTAGCTCGAGCCACGATATAAAGTAGTGCATCGGAAAGACCACGTGCAGTACCCCAGGCTCATTAGCATCCGCTGCTCGACTGAGGCCATGATATAAGTGTGCCAAGCCGGCGATCCCTACGGCCACTTTTACCCCGATTGTCATCCGGTGGGCTGGGTAAAAGACAGAGGGCCGCATACGGTGAGAGTGCATTGGGATCGCAAACCAACTTATCCATAACCCAAGAAATCCTAAGAAAAAGGCCTCCTCGTCCATCCCGGGGGCCGCAATTTCTGCAAAAGACATGGTCGGGAAGTCCGGAAGGAAAAAACCCTTTTGGTCTATTTCCCTCGCCGGTAGGTTATCCAAACCTAGACCAAAAGGGTCATCCAGGATAGCAAACTTGGCAGCTTCTGATGAGAGGACGCTTGGGCGAAGGAACCGAGCGATGAAATCCTCAAAGCTAACTCCGCGACTCCCATGTTCGACGAAAAGGGCCTCATAGATGTTCAATACTTTAATTAAGCTTGGGAATTGGTGTTGAACAGCATTCTCCGGCGTGACCCCCCTTACCACCGGCTTAGCACCGAAGACATACTCGTCTATCGGGAGCAACTCCTCATAGTGTTCCCCTATAACCGGTAAACCGGATACCTCCGTGAACTCCTCCAGAGAGATTGACACTTCCCGATCCATGGCGAGGAAAGTGTGGGTAGGAATGTTCCACTGCTCCAAGAAAGCTTTAAACCACCAGGTGGGGAGCGTGGGATACTAGAAGAGGGAGACGTAGACCGCGGTATACAACCCTAACCTTATCAACTGCGACTTCCTCGTCGACAGGATATACCGAGCCCATGACAGATAGCCGATCGGGTGGTGGGGGATCAGACCTATGTTGTATGATTGCCCCCAAGGTCTCGCTTCACCTTGACAGATACGGCGTCCTAGGATATCCAAAACCATAGGACGCTGGACCGGGATTGCATCTATGGCGGGATGTAGAAAGCCCTTCGATGTCCAATCAACCATCTCCACGGCGTACTGCACCGGGGGTGGGCTGGCGTAATGAATCGCCGTGATGGGTTCTGACGGCACTGAGCATGTGAAGCTGCGTCGACCCATAATGATCTGATTATACCACGACCCCCAAAGGTGGAGACTCTTGCATTCCGGGTCGTGGTCCTTAATCATGGCTAGAACTTCACGGTCCAAGGGCGCTTCAGGAAACCCTTCCTCCGAGCGGGCGAACGGGAACGAGGTATCGAGAGACATGGTCACTGCAAAGGAACAAGAAATAGCCGTTAGTGCTGCAATTCCAACGCTTGGCGTTTAAAAATTTTCAATTAACTGAATAAAAAAAATTAATTAAATTAAAATTAATCACACCACACTGCAGTGCAGTGGGTAGGGGACCAAATGGTGACCCACAAAATCTGGATGAAAATGCCTCATTTAATAAGACAGCCTCATCATTGGGTGAGACTGTCAGTTAAAGAAAAGATCCACAAGAGAATATTCTCATCATTGGGGAATCCCTAGAGACAAGGAGAAAATCTCCTTTTTCAGAGCAAAGCCCTGTCACAGAATGACACTTGTCAAATTCTGGTCTCAAAGGAATAAAATTCCTTAAAAGAGCATAGCTCTGTGGTAATAATGGAAAGATCCATCAAAAAAATTTAACACTTAAAAGAATTAAAATTTTTGGAATCTTGAAAAATCCATGAAAACTTATAATAAGTTCTTCATTTTTCAGATCTAAAAGATCTACATTTGATCCAAGAGCAAAGCTCTGTTCATGGGTTAGAACCCATGAACAAGATCTCTGTAGATCTATAAGTTTTTGAGAGCAAAGCTCTGTTTATGAAACCCCAATGGGGATTTCTTTAGATCAAAAGATCTATGAGAGCAAAGCTCTTTGGTTTAAGATTGGTTTGGATTAATTAAGTTTAATTTAGATTAATTTTACCTAAAGTTTCTAACTTTGGAAATGAGCAAAGCTCTGAAGATCTTAAGCAAGAGCAAAGCTCTGTTGAAATCAAAATCTTAAAAAAGATGGTGAAGATTTTTTAAGGGCCATAGGTCCTATTTATAAGGCGCTTGCGCCCCTTCTGCTCACCCCTTGATCCAATGGTCAAGAGCTTGCCACCGCTGCACTAACGTGCGCGCCACGTGAGCGCAACGGTGGGAGGGCATTTGTTTCCCCTAATCAGAGCAAAGCTCTGTTGGAAATTCAAAATTCAAATTTTGAAGCAACGCTTCAAATCCCGGGCACAACGCGCCACGTGTTAGACGCTGATACGTCAGCGCAGCGCCCAAGAAGGCGCGCCCAATCAGAGCAAATCTCTATTAAAAAACAAAAGGAAGCAACGCTTCAGTGGCGCTGCGCTTTGCGCTGCGCGACACGTGTCAGCGCAGATGCGCTAGCGCAGTTGCGCTGCGCTTTGCGCTGCGCGACACGTGTCAGCGCAGATGCGCTAGCGCAGTTGCGCTGCGCTGTGCGCTGCGTGACACGTGTCACACGCTGGGGCATTTGCGCCAAACAGAATTAAAATCTTAAAGAAATCTTTCTGTTCTTATTAAAACAAGAAGATTTTCTTCTTTAAAACAGGAGCTCTTGGATCAAAGATCCAACGGTGGGGAAAATTCCCCAAATCACTCAGGGAAAGATATTTTAAACAAATTTAACTAATTTATGGGCACTATAAAAAGGACCCTAGACCTCAATTCAAAAGCATCAACATCTTGTGAGAAATCAAGAATTTCAAACAGAGAAAACTCTGAATAAATTTCAAGAAAAAGGTAAAAACCTTCATAAAATAGAAGAAATTTCTTCTAATATATCATTGATCTAAGAACAAGATCAATGATCTTCACATAATAAACAGTGCTTTGCACTTTTTATGAACCATTGGTTCTTTGAAACAAGAAAAACAAGCAATACTTGTTTTCTTTGATTCTAATTAAATCAAAGAAAACAAACAGTGCTTTGCACTTTTTATGAACCATTGGTTCTAAAAGATTCTCAAATTATAGTGCCTTGCACTTGCAAACTGCGCTGTTGCGCTCCTGGATTGGCGCAAGTCACCAGAGAGCGCCACGTGTCAGTATCTGAACCATCTGTGCTATGCGCTTTTGAAATAGAGCCTTGCTCTCTGGAATTGGCCCACCTCACCAGAGCGTGCCACGTGTCAGTAGCGCAAGCGCAGCGCATTGGCACAGCGCACTGCGCTTGCGTGACACGTGTCAACACCACAAGCGCTTGCGCTCTCTGATTGGCGCAAAGCGCCTGACAAATGCAATGCATTTCCTAAAGGGCCAGGCCCAAATCGAAAAGACCTAGTAGGCCTAATTAAATTGCAAAGCAATAAATGGGCAGAGCCCAGGTAAAATTGATGCTTTGCATCTTTTATAAAAGGGCAGAGCCCAAGTAAAATTGATGCTCTGCATCATTCATAAATGAGCAGAGCCCAAAATAAATTGATTCTCTGCATCCTTTATGGGCAGAGCCCAACCAAAAATAGAAAATAATGTAATGCATTATTTAAAAATGGGCCAAGCCCTAGTACAGACCAAAAACAAATTAAAGTGTCGAACATTTGTCAATTGGACTTAGCCCAATCATGGCCGTAAGTCCTCAAATTAAATTGACTGAGCAAGACTGCTCTCCTAAATCAATTTACATCCGGTTCGAGGGTACATCTCCGAACTCCTCTGACACCTATCGTTGTAATTCCTCAACGACGTCAGAGAGGTGACGGGTCCCAACGACCACACATGAATACGGACTGCGGGGTCCTTAAACTCGTGGACCGAAACGTCCTTAAACTAATGTTGGACCGAAACGTCCTTAAACTAATAATGGACCACCACGTCCTTAAACTAGAACATGGACCACTACATCCCTAAACTGGAATAACAGAGCCCCCAAATGCTCTTTTGCCGGATCTAAACGATCCCGTTTAAGTTGATCTTAGCCCCAAACACGGCTAACGTATCCTTAAACATTCAAATGTACTGTAAAACTCCAAATCGACTTTGGCTCAAGGGTACATCTCCGAACTCCTCTGACATCTATCGTTGTAATCCTTCAACGACGTCAGAGAGGTGATGAGTCCCGACGGCCATATATTAAATGGATCACCACGTTAAGTTGATCTTAGTCTCAAACAGGACTAACGTATCCTTAATGAACGTTTAAGTTGATCTTAGCCTCAACACGGCTAACGTATCCTTAAACTAAAACACCAAACCCAAATCTAAGTAAATACGGATTTGGACCAATCCACGTCCTACGGGCGACGACAAAAATTAGTCTCCGTATACAATCTACGGGCAACCACAAACAAAACAAACACCCACGACACGGAGTGAAATTCTGGAGAAGGAGAAAGTTGTTATCGCGATGCGGTAACGTAATTAACTGCAGGGGCTTGCGCCTGCAGGGAAGAGCGTCTCCACAATCAAAAACCCCTCAAGCGAGGGGGAATCTGACGAAGTCTGCTACATCGGCCGCATCCGTCTAAACCTCCGATACACGATGCCATAAATCAACTTGGCATCTTCGGAGAGGTGGACGGATAAAACCATATAGCATCTGCCCCGAATCTCAGGCAAGACGTCCTTACGTCTCGGCCGCCGTTCGGAGGGGAACAGTGTGCTTTGGCTTGGTTAGAGTACTTTACGACTCATCCTTGCCGCAGCTTCTTCATCCTGACGCTGACGTTTAGCCTTTTCATATATGGCTGTTTCGCGTTCTCGGTCAACTTTTCTTTTTCGAAAGGTTTCATTTAACAGCCTATCGATTTGGTCTTCCGACAGTACCGAGGATTTTGGCGCCGATCCTGCCCCCAGTCCCTTTGCGTTGTTTTCTGACGCTGAGGCAGCTTCTTCGTCATTTAACGACGAATGGGAAACCATGTGGCAACTTGCTACATGGTCTTCAGTTTCTGATGAGTCATTTTTCTTATCGTTGTTACTCTTTTCGTTCTCAAGAATATACTTGAGGAACTCTTCGAAGGAGACCGGTGTTCGCGCCTTCTGGTTGTACTCCTCCAGCGTGTCAATGTACCTTTGTAGGTCTGTGCATTCGTCGTCATACTCGGTAAGTCGCACAGGCTTCTTGGTCTTCTTCTTTTTCTTCGAAGACTTTAAAGGCTCGACTTGGGGATTTTTCCCTTTGTCAACAACTTTCAGTTCGGGACGTGGTTCCAGCATCCCTTCGATGATTTCGGGTTCAAGCGGGCTATTCCACCTGATTGCCGTACATGTCTGGAGATCCTTCAGCATTCTTTTTGTTTTAGCTAAAAGGATGACTTCCCATGGAGCTTCTTCCACGAGCGAGCATAATGCCCCCGGCGTATCCATCTTTTTGGGAGAGTGCTTCTGTGGTGGGTTTACCCTCCAGTTCTCAGATAGTGCGAACTTTCCCTGTTGATACTAATTCTCGACCCAGTTTTTTAAGACGTAGCAATCCTCAATTGGGTGGCTCACCATTCTGTGATAGGAGCAGTAGTTGGGGTTGTTGACGTCGCCAGGTTGCGGTGGACGTCATGAGTCTGGCAATGTAATGAGTTTGTTGTGCACTGCCAGCTCGAACAGTTTCCTCGTCTTGTCATGGGGAAACGGGTAAGCCCGTCCTAGCCTGTCTTCCAGAGTTAGGCGTGGACGCATGTTGTTTTGGCGAGCAACCGGTTTTGGGTCGCTCAGTTGTTGTTCAGTGTTGTTGACTGATTGATTTTTGAATGTGAGTGTTTGTAGTAGTAACCGCAATCAATAACGGTGTTGTGTGTAGCTAGCCGAGATGAGTACGGGTCGTCCTCAGGGATATATGGAATCTTTTAATCTTACTTTAGACGTGTTGATTGAAAAGAGAAAGAATAGAAGAATAAAGAATAGTGGAGGATATTTTCTAGATCTATATTAAACACAGATGTAGAATACAGATCTAGTTTAAAATACGGATATATAATACATAAGAAGAAGGCTTGTAGGGATCGTTAGGATTTAGTAGTTATGGATGACTAATAAAGATGACTCCTTTTATCTATTGATAGATTTAAAACTAGATAGATAATGATGAATGTGGATTAGGGTTCTTTGGAAGAAACTAGGGTTTCCACAATATTAACCCTTGTCCTTTCATTGATCTCTATTTATGTCTAGCCCTTAACAAAACAATTGTTAATCTGATCTTAAACCGCGGTCAAGACTAGCAATAAATTGGTAGCACGCCCAATTAGGATGTTAACGATTCTTTTGCTAAATTTTATAAACTTCATAAGACTTAAAAGAGTTAAAATATTTTCTCATCCGTTGTTCTACCTTAATCCTACGAATCCTATCAAGCGGAGAATTACTCGCACATGATAGAGATAGAAGAACGGATAGAGAATGAAATCAGAATGCAGAAATTAAATACTAAATAATTAATTTAATGATCTACCTTTATTAATCAACTTCACAAGTACAAACTTCGAGTTTAGATTACAAGAGGAAGAAGAAGTTGCTCTCGATCTCTGCCTCGTAGGAAGTAGATGCTCCGTCGAATCTCACGTCGCCTTATCACGTCGAATCGCGGACCTGTCTTGGATCACTTGTTTTTTTTACGGTGATTTGCTTCGTGTAAAAGATTGATGATTTCTAGGTTTAGCCCTCGGTCCTTTATATATGTAATACCCAGTTCTTTTGTACACCAATGTTTGTATTCTCATAAAGTACTATTTACAAAATTTATTTATTTTATTTATAATTATTTTATTTCCTTTAAACCCCAATCCCCTCTATTGTTGTGTCTCAGCCCACTCTTTCCACCTCTCTTTATTTTTCTATTTCCTTCTCCTTAAAACCAGCCCACTCTTTCCACCTCTCTTTATTTTTCTATTTCCTTCTCCTTAAAACCAAGCCCAATAGTTTATTATTTAAACTAATAACCCTTAAATCGCTGGCCCAGCCCACTACCCTTATCTATAATTTGATCAAAAAAATTAGACAAAACCCAAACCCTAACTTCTTTATTTTCTTCATAATCCCCCGGCCCATTTCTCCTCAGCCCAAGGAAATTCCTATTTGATTTAATCAAAAAGCCTCCGGCCCAACCCAGCAGCCCTTACTAACCCTACCCGATCCGTTTGTAAACACCCCTTCCTCTCCCAACGTTAACTTCTCCTTCCCGCCCTTTTCTTTCGCACCTTACCCACGTCGTCGCCCACGAACCCACATCCCCGCCTCGTTACCCACGTCGCCTCGCCACTCCACAACGTGCCCGCGATCACGGAACTGCGCGCGCATCTTTCTCTAACTCCTCTCCCTCACTCTCGTACTCTCTCCCCCTTCCACACTACCTTCAGCTCACTCTCCCGTCCACGACCGCGATCGCCCATCGCCGTGGTTCACACGCCGGCGTCGCCTCATCATTCTTCTCTCTCCTCTCTCTCCAAAACCCAAGCCCCACTTCACTTTTCCCCCACCTCGCCTGCATAACTAAGCCTGGAACCCAAGCTCACCGAGCCTCCCCGGCACACCTCTTCGCCACCGACGAACACCCCACTGGGCTCCCACGACGACGACGACGACCAACTCCACCACCAACTTCCTGAGCACCGCGTTGTAACCCTTCGCCATCATCTCCTCGCTTGCACCGCACGCCTGCAACCTTCCACGCCAGAGCTCCCTCCCCGCCGGCCAAGTCCATCGCCGACCCTCAGGCGTCCCCCCTACTCATCCGCTCTGCCGCCAAACCACGCCGGCACTCGGTAAATTTCAATCCCTCTCTCTCAATCTCTCTCTTCTCTCTAAGCCTCTCTCTCTCCCTCTCTGTTCTCTAAAATATCTCTTTCTCTCTCTCAAAATTTCTCTCTCTCTCTCTTTACCAGCTATCTCTACCTCCCATACGTCAAAACAAGGAACAACTTGGAGCAGTGAAGAAAAGGAGGACACGGAGATTAACTAGATTGAGTACAACTATCTGATTCCGGGACTAAACCTGTGTTACGCTCGTAACGCGATCGTGCCATTGCCGCTGCCGTGCATCACCAGAACGTCTCCAGACAAGTACCCTACTTGCTACATGCTATATTATTCCTGTTATAATTCAAACCGCATTAATTTCCCTGTTTGCGATTCATGAAAACCTTATATAACACAAGTGTTCGACGCAAGATCTGAATGAAAACCCTACCTTAATTTGACGGAACTTGTTTGTATATTGTGGCCCATCTGGCAATGAACCTGGTGTAGAAATTTCATTGTATAATATGATTGCTAACCACTTAAATGAACACCCCTAACTACACCCGTAAAAATTGGGAATTTCCCGCACCTGAAACTTGCTTAAATCACCATTAATTGTATACATATCGGAATGATGCGTTTGAGGGCTCAAATCGAAGACGAATCAACGAGCTGTAACCCTGTATGAGTTCTTAATTGTTTATGTACTAATATTATCACGATAATCGGCTCGGAGAGTGGCTCTGGACTGCAGTCCAGAGCAACTCTGGTTTTTGGTTTCTGCCCCGTAATGTTTACTACCTTGTTTCCTGGACTCGTATGTTGCGAAACCCTGCATGTTATTGCAGATCAATCTGTTAGATAAATAACTTAAGTAATTTCACTCCATTTTATCGTCGTTTACTATTTTAACTGCATTTTAAAAGATCGAGACGTATAGCAGTCCCAAACAGAACCAAAACTGACCCCCAAATGTTGATTAGTTCATAACTCCTGACGTACAGACGCGATTGAGAATCCGTATGTTGCGTTGAAAACCTTACTGAAAACCCTAGATTTCATTCAACAATAGAGTTGCTAAAATCTGATCCCAACTGAGATTAAAATGCATTACGAAACGGACTTCCGATTCTGAAACCGGATTTCCAGCAGTGAGCGCTTAAAATGAAATGGCCATATCTAGTGATCCCGAAACCCGATTGACGTGAAACAAAATTTGCTGGATAGATAATCAAACATACTACTTATCCCCCGTTCATCGTTTCGCAAAACTGTGCACGTATGATTTATGATAAATTATGCAAGTGGTAGGATACCGATTTATGACATCTTAATCATGCTTTGTGTTCCCCTCCGAACGGCGGCCGAGACATGACGTCTTGCCTAAGGTTCGGGGCAGATGCTAATAGGTGCTATCCGTCCACCTTTCCGAAGATGCCAAGTTGATTTATGGCACCGTATATCGAAGGTTTAAACGGATGCGTCCGATGTAGCAGACTTCGTCAGATTCCCCCTCGCTTGAGGGGTTTTTGATTGTGGGGACGCTCTTCCCTGCAGGCGCAAGCCCCTGCAGTCAATTACGCTACCGCATCGCGGTAGCAACTTTCTCCTTCCCCAGCTGGTCACTTCGTGTCGTGGGTGTTTGTTTTGTTTGTGGTTGCCCGTGGATTGTATACGGAGACTGATTTATGTCGTCGCCCGTAGGACGTGGATTAGTCCAAATCCGTATTTTCTTAGATTTGGATTTGGGGTTTTGGTTTGAGGATACGTTAGCCATATTTGAGGCTAAGATCAACTCAAATGTTTGTTAAGGATTCGTTAGTTCAATTTGAGACTAAGATCAACTTAACGAGATCGTTTAGATCCGACAAAAGAGCAATTGGCTCTATTGTTCCAGTTTAGGGACATGGTGGTCCATTGCATGTATGGCCGCCGGGACCCGTCACCTCTCTGACGGCGTTGAAGGATTACAACGACAGATGTCAGAGGAGTTCAGAGATGTACCCTTGAACCAAGGTTGATTGGGGGATTTATAGTCCACTTTGGGACTAAAGCCTGTTTGAAGGTTTAAGGATACGTTAGCCATATTTGAGGCTAAGATCAACTTAAACGGGATCGTTTAGATCCGACAAAAGAGCATTTGGGGGCTCTATTGTTCCAGTTTAGGGACATAGTGGTCCAAGTTCTAGTTTAGGGACGTGGTGGTCCAAGTCCCAGTTTAGGGACGTGGTGGTCCATTTCCAGTTTAGGGACGTAGTGGTCCATTGCCAGTTTAGGGACATGGTGGTCCATTGGTAGTTTAAGGACGCATAAGTCCATGGGTTTAAGGACCTCACAGTCCATATGGGTGTGTTTAAGGACGCATTAGTCCGTTAGTTTAAGGACGCATAAGTCCGCGGGTTTAAGGACCCCACAGTCCGTATCTTGGTTTAGGGACGCATAAGTCCATGAGTTTAAGGACCCCACAGTCCGTGTTGATATGTGGTTGTCGGGACCCGTCACCTCTCTGAAGACGTTGAAGGATTACAACGACAAATATCAGAGGAGTTCAGAGATGTACCCTTGAACCAATGAGTTGGTTGAAAGAGTAGATGTGCTCAGTTCAAGATGATTTGAGGACTTATGGCCAATTTGGGCTAAGTCCAATTGTGTTTGAAATATTGGCTCTCTGTTGGTCCATTGAAGGAGAGGCTTTGCCTCTAGAAACTTAGCCAATTGGGCTAAAGCTAGTGTTAAACACTAGAGGTCAACAGTGTTGAACACTGGGAATAAGATTAACAAGTTAGTGTTAAACACTAAAAGATAATCAGTTTTAAACACTAGCAACAGGGCTTTCAAATTAGTGTTAAACATTATAGCAAATCAGTGTTAAACACTGGTGATCAGAGATTTCAAATTAGTGTTTAACACTAAAGCAAATCAGCGTTAAACACTGGTAATCAGAGATTTCAAATTAGTGTTAAACACTAAAGCAAATCAGTGTTAAACACTGGGAACAAAGTCTTCAGATTAGTGTTAAAAACTAAGGAGAGAGGGGTCACGTGTGGACACGTGAGAGCGCCCTGATTTCCCTTATCTTATTCTGTAGATCAGTGTTTAACTCTTTTAATTCTGATGGCCATCACGTGTGAGCACGTGATGGAGGCCCCCGCTCTGGTCTGTTAGAATGCTCATTAGGGGTCACGTGGTGACACGTGAGGGCGCCCTAAATGTGGAGCCAGATCTCCTTTTGGTTTATCCTCAAATCTGCGAATAAGTGTCAAAACACTTTTATTTTTATTTTAGAGCATCACGTGTTGGCACGTGATAGGGATCTGTGCGCATTGTTAAAGCATTTGCTGAGGGGTCACGTGATAACACGTGAGAGCGCCCAAAGCTTTCATTCCCTTTGCTTTTTCTTTCTGCGTTTTGGGAGTCACGTGGGAGCACGTGGGGTGATGCTTCAAAGTTCTTTGCAGGGGATCTTTTCAAGGGTCATGTGGGGGCACGTGACCCTAGTTCTTTTCATGAACAGAGATCTTTTAAGAATTGAATTCTTTGTAGGGTTAAACCCTAATTATGATTTTGGAGGAATTAAATTCCTATCGTGAAAGAATTAAATTCTTATTTAGGATAAAATCCTGATTTCTTTTCAAAGGAATTAAATTCCCAGATATGTAAAAGAATTAAATTCTTGATTAGGGTTAAACCCTAGTTTTGTTTTAGGAGGAATTAAATTCCTGAAAGGTTGGGAGAATTAAATTCTCAAAACTCAATTCCTCCTCTATGTTTTAGATCTGCATGGCATGATCTCAACCCAATGAGAATTAAATTCTCAATTCGTGGGGAGATGTGCACTCTGCAGATCCTCAACCAGAGAAAGAACTAAGTTCTTTTCTTCATGTAAGAGTTAAACTCTTTTGAGAATTAAATTCTCTTTTGAAGCCTCTTTTTTCTTACCTAGGGTTTTTCTTTTTCAGAGAATTAAATTCTCCTCTCTCTGTTTCTTCTCTCCCAAAAAAGTAGATCCCCCTCTTCTCTTCTTGGCTCCTATTTATAGGAGAAGGAAGAGAATCAATTTGTTTAGCAAATCTCTCATTAAGAGATTTTATTTGTATGTTGAGAGATTTGATTTGCATTCATCATTAATCTGGGCCTTTAGATTGTCAAGTGAATTTTATTCACCATTGGATTTTAAATCCAAAGATATCCATTTGTTATCATGGTCAGATTTAGGGGGGATCTTTCCTTATTTGGGATTCTTCCATAAATTGGTGATTTTTAATCACCCTTGGATTTTTAATCCAACGGTTCCCCATGACCCTTTTCCATTTGGAAAGATTCAGAAACTTTTAGAATTCAATTCTATTAAATTATAAGGCTTTTAAAGCCAGTCACGTGCTGGCACGTGACCTTTGGTCACGTGTGAGCACGCGACCCCCAATTGGGTTCCTTTCTCAGCCGCTTATTTATGTTTCAGTTTTAACCATCACGTGTCCACACGTGACCATTGGTCACGTGTAAGCACGTGATACCTCGTTGAGGTATTTTCTGAATTTTAGAATTAAATTCCATTCATTATTTTAGAGGCTTTAAAAGCCCATCACGTGTCTGCACGTGACCCATGGTCATGTGTGAGCACGTGATGCCCCATTGGGGTCTTTTCTGAGTTTTTATTATATCTTTTGACTCCTCCAGCGGGTTCTTAAAGGCCCATCACGTGTGGACACGTAATTCCTCATAACTTTTGATCCCGAATTAATTACGAGGCCCATAATATATCAAATCGAAGGGTTTTTCGAGCCGCTTTCGATACCATCAGAATTTATCTATTTCTCATTCGGGAGTTTGTCAAAAAACAGCCCGGAAGATACTGGTTCCCATTTCCGTAAGCGTATCGCTGTCATTTGATATCTTAGACTCTTCTGCGCAGAAATTTTTGGCGGGAACAAATGCCCCCCACTACTTTGCCCATGTAAGTATGTACGTGGGTGAAGTAGTGCAGAGCTATGCATAGCGTATGACCAGTTTCGGGTTGGTATATAACTTTCAGAATCTTGATCTGAGAAGATAACGAGTGGACACAAGCGTCGTCATTTATCATTAACTCAAATCTCGACTCTTAAGAGATATAGTTCCAAACTCTCAACTCCATGAGTCGCACCCTTTTATTTCTTTATGTCTTACTCTGGCGTGGAGTAGTTTATATGCTCATGAGTAACTTCTTCACTTCAGTGGCATGTAGCTTTGGCAAGTGTGGCTCATAGATGGTCCATCTTAACCTCTTTGTAGGGCAGTGATGGCTTAGGAGACAGGGTTAGGATCTGCTACCTAAGACTTTTCACTTTATGAACCGTGAGGGACTCATAAAGACTTTTCTCCCTACGGATCGAGAGGATCTCGTAGGTGTATTTTCTCCTTAGGGGTCGTGAGGACTCCTAAGTGTGTTTTCTCTCATAAGTCGTAAGGATCCTATAAGAGAATTTTCCCTCTTACGAGTCGAGAGGACCCGTAAGCGGTTGTTTCCCTCCTTATCGAGATTCGACTTTGGAGAGTGAGACCCGTGGATGGTATGCAAGAGACCGTTTTGGGCCGGCTTGCAGGGTCCCAGTGCTTAGGAAACAGGTTTTTTAATCCCTATTGCCTAAGGCTTTATCTCACGAGTCGAGACGAATCGAGAAGTTCTCGCAAAGACATCAATTTCCTCACGAGTCGAAACGAATCGAGCAGATCTCGCAAGAATATCCTAACGTCACAGTTAACCTCTGCTCTTTACGACAGAAGTCCGTTAGGGTCTGTGGTACTTAGGGTTTTGGCCGTCGTACCGTCGCATGAGCTGATATATTCCTCGATAGGCAATCGTGCTGTTCGAGTAGCCCTGCGACTGCCGTGTCTCTGATCCCTTCGGGGGCTGGACAAGACGTCTTCAAGCAATCCTCCTTGGCAGTTTGACCGTCGGAAGAGCAAGCGCTAGGAATTTGCCATGCCGCTTTTTACTTGAGGTTAGGCTCATTTTGGAGAGCCCCGATGAGTCATAACCACTCCGCGCTAGTGTGGGATGATCTCCGATAGTCTTTCAGGCTTTATATGACTTGCCGTTAAGACCCTGAAGTTAGGAATTTGGCTTTTGCTTCGTTTGCTGGCATTACGTCCTTTGTATCGAGACGAATATCGTGGTTGTCTCTAGGTTGCTGGTGAACCGTCGAGCTTTGGAACTAGGGATTTTGCCGTTGCTCCTTTTGGTGATGTTGCGTCTGCTGTATCGAGACGAACGTCGAGGTGGTGACCACTCCATGTGGGATGATCTCCGGTGGTCTTTCAGGCTTTATATGACTTGCCGTTAAGACCCTGAAGCTAGGAATCTGGCCTTCGCTTCGTTTGCTGGCATTGCGTCCTCTGTATCGAGACGAATGTCGCGGTTGTCTCTAGGTTGCTGGTGAACCGTCGAGGTTTGGAACCAAGGATTTCGCCGTGACTCCTTTCGGTGATGTTGCGTCTGCTGTGTCGAGACGAACGTCGAGATGGTGACCACTCCACGTGGGATGATCTCCGGTGGTCTTTCAGGCTTTATATGACTTGCCGTTAAGACCTTGAAGCTAGGAATTTGGCCTTCGCTTCGCTTGCTGGCATTGCGTCCTCTGTATCGAGACGAATGTCGCGGTTGTCTCTAGGTTGCTGGTGAACCGTCGAGGTTTGGAACCAGGGATTTTGCCGTGACTCCTTTCGGTGATGTTGCGTCTACTGTGTCGAGACGAACGTCGAGGTGGTGATCACTCCATGTTGGTATGAGATGATCTCTGAATGTCTTTCCGGTTTTATATGACTTACCGTCAAGACGTTGAAGCTAGGAATTTGGCCTTCGCTTCGTTTGCTTTGTCGCGTCCGAATCCTGCTGGGGGAAGAACGCTGGGGTGACATTTCATCTGCGTCAAGACGTTGAAGCTAGGAATTTGGCCTTCGCTTCGTTTGCTTTGTCGCGTCCGAATCCTGCTGGGGGAAGAACGCTGGGGTGACATTTCATCTGCTGTATCGAAACGAACGTCAAGGTGGTGACCACTCCGCGCTGGTGTGGGATGATCTCCGATTGTCTTTCAGGCTTTATATGACTTGCCGTCAAGACCCTGAAGCTAGGAATTTGGCCTTCGCTTCGTTTACTGGTATCGCGTCTGCTGTATCGAGACGAATGTCGCGGTGGTGATCACTCCATGTTGGTGTGAGGACCAGGATCCGCTCTGGATGTTTCCCACGGGATCGAAAAGTGACGTTGTCCGCGTTCCACGTGACCAGGAATTTTGCTCTAGATGCTTCACACGGGTTCACTGCCGTGTTAGGCGAGGACTAGGCTCCGCTCTGGATGCTTCGCACGGGTTCACTGCCGTGCTCTGCGAGGACCAGGATCCGCTCTGGACGTTTTCCACGGGGTCAAAGAGTGACGTTATCCGCGTTCCACGTGACCAGGAATTTTGCACTAGATGCTTCACACGGTTTCACTGCCGCGTTAGGCGAGGACTAGGCTCCGCTCTGGATGCTTCACACGGGTTCACTGCCGTGCTTTGCGAGGACCAGGATCCGCTGTGGACGTTTTCCACGGGGTCAAAGAGTGACGTTATCCGCGTTTCACGTGACCAGGAATTTTGCACTAGATGCTTCACACGGTTTCACTGCCGCGTTAGGCGAGGACTAGGCTCCGCTCTGGATGCTTTGCACGGGTTCACTGCCGTGCTCTGCGAGGACCAGGATCCGCTCTGGACGTTTTCCACGGGGTCAAAGAGTGACGTTATCCGCGTTCCACGTGACCAGGAATTTTGCACTAGATGCTTCACACGGGTTCACTGCCGCGTTAGGCGAGGACTAGGCTCCGCTCTGGATGCTTCGCACGGGTTCACTGCCGTGCTCTGCGAGGACCAGGATCCGCTCCGGACGTTTTCCACGGGGTCAAAGAGTGACGTTATCCGCGTTCCACGTGACCAGGAATTTTGCACTAGATGCTTCACACGGGTTCACTGCCGCGTTAGGCGAGGACTAGGCTCCGCTCTAGATGCTTCGCACGGGTTCACTGCCGTGTTCTGCGAGGACCAGGATCCGCTCTGGACGTTTTCCACGGGGTCAAAGAGTGACGTTATCCGCGTTCCACGTGACCAGGAATTTTGCACTAGATGCTTCACACGGGTTCACTGCCGCGTTAGGCGAGGACTAGGCTCCGCTCTGGATGCTTCGCACGGGTTCACTGCCGTGTTCTGCGAGGACCAGGATCCGCTCTGGACGTTTTCCACGGGGTCAAAGAGTGGCGTTATCCGTGTTCCACGTGACCAGGAATTTTGTTGATTATATCCGCATTTCACGGAGTTGGGATTTGACTCTCTGTGGGAGTACATCGTCGAGTCATGGAATTGGGAGTTGCCGCTGTTCCGTTTTGCTTGATGATGTGTCCGCTGTGACGAGACGAGTGCTGAGGTGGAGTTGGGATTTTTCCATCACTCCGCTTTGCTGACCATGGGGTCTTTTATTAGCTTTGCATGTACATCCTGCTGGACTGCGAAGGAACGCCGTTGTTAACATTGCGTCTACTGTATCGAGACGAATGTTGAGGTAGAGCTGGGATTTTTCCGTCGCTCCGCTTTGTTTCGACCGTGAGGTCTTTTATTGACGTAGCATCTGCATCCTGCTGGACTGTGGAGGAACGCCATTGTTGACATCTCGTCTGCTGTATTGAGACGAATGCTGAGGTGGAGCTGGGATTTTGCCGTCGCTCCGCTTGATGGTGTAACATCTGTGTCATGCTGGAAGGAGGAGACCCACCGTTGTTGGTCTCCAGGCTGTAGATGTGGCCATTGAAATTTGGAACTAAGGACTTTGCCATGGTTCCGTTTCGTTGCGACTCTGAGGTCGATTGTTGACGTCACGTCTGCATCTGGCTGGAGTGAGGAGAAACGTCGTTGGTGATCTCTAAGTTGTCGATGTTGACGTCGAGACCCTGAAACTCGGGATCTTCTTTTTGCTTCGTTTGTTGACATTATGTCTGCAATATTGCGATAAATGTCGAGATTGTCTCTAGGTTGTCTATTAACCGTCGAGATTTGGCTCCGCTTTCTGATGGAGCCTGTTGGGAAGGTATGGTTCCCCTTTTATCTGTGCCCGTGGATTGTATACGGGGATCGATGTGATTTCACCTATAGGGCAAAAAGTTTCATTCTTTCATTTTTTTTATTCTTTCCGCGATGCTCTATCATTTCAGCTTTTTATATCGCGAAAATCGCGATTGCCCAATCATTTCGGCTATTTTTCGCGGTGCCCAATCATTTCGGCTATTTTTCTTTTTACTCGCTGCTTTTTATTGCGAGTTGCCTAATCATTTCGGCTATTTTTCATGCATACATTTTTACTTGCTGATTTTGTTTGCAAGTTGCCCCATCATTTCGGCTATTTCGTATGCATTTTTTTTGGCTCGCTGATTTTTTCTCGCGAGTGTGGAACTTGGAATCTGGTGCCAATCTCAGCATCAGCATCGCTGCGACTGGAATATAGCCAGGAGCGAATCATCATTTGCCATGAAAGGACTTGGAATTTGATACCGGTTTAGGCATCAGCATCGCTACCACTGGGATATTGCCAGGAGCGAATCATCATTTGCCTCGAAAGGGCTTGGAATTTGATACCGGCTTAGGCATCGGCATCGCTACAACTGGGATATTGCCAGGAGCGAATCATCATTTGCCTCTGTCGATGTTGAACAAAGGTGGCTTAGTAAACAGGGTTAAGGGTCCTGTCGGCTAAGGCTTTTGACTTCATGAGCCGTAAGGGTCTCACAAAGGTATTTCTCCCTACAAGTCGTGAGGATCTTGTAGGTGTGTTTTCTCCTTGGGAATCGTGAGGATTCCTAAGTGCATGTTCTCTTGTAAGTCGTAAGGATCTTACAAAAGGGTTTTCTCCTTATAAGTCGAGAGGACTTACAAGTGTTGTTTGCTGTACAAGCATATCCCTAGTCACGGATGGGACTTTGTTAGGGAAATATTTATTCGTGCCCGTGGATTGTATACAAGGGTCAGTATTGAGCCCCCTTGTAGGGCAAGATCGGAGGTTGTGGGGGTTGCTTAAGAACAAGTTCAGGTCTCTGTAACTTAAGACTTTCAAAACTTATGAGCCGTGAGGGTCCCATAAGAGAGTTCTCCTTACGAGTCGTGAGGATCTCGCAAGTGTAATTTCTCCTTAGGAATCATGAGGATCCCTAAGTGTGGTGTTCCCTTATGAGTCGTAAGGATCTCACGCAGGTGGTTTCTCCTTACAAGGTCGAGAGGATCCTGTAAGTGTCTTTTAACGAGGTTGCGCCCTTTCGGGTTTTCACAAGACTGCCGGTAGCCCTGCTGTTTTTACTCATGGAGCCCTTTCGGGTTTTCATCCGTGCCCATTTTGCTTATGGACATACCGTTTTCCCTTTTTTTTTATTCTTTTTTTTTTTTAACGAGGTCGCGCCCTTTCGGGTTTTCACAAGACTCGCCGGTAGCCCTGCTGTTTTTACTCACGGAGCCCTTTCGGGTTTTCATCCGTGCCCATTTTGCTTATGGACATACCGTTTTTTTTTTTGTTTTTTTTTTAACCACGCCAGCCTGAGGATGCTGCGGGTTGACAGTAGTTTAATGACGTTTTGGTCATTTGCAAGTTTTAGGACATTGCGGTCCACCGTTAGTTTAAGGACATTTCGGTCCGACGCCAGTTTTAGGACATAGTGGTCCATCGTTAGTTTAACGACATTTCGGTCTACCGTCGCCGTATTTGAGGCGAATTTCTAGTTTACTGACTTTTCGGTCTAGGAGACCTTCCCTATGAACGAGCATGATGCCCCCGGCATATCCACCTTTTTCGAAGCATGTTGTTGTGGCGGGTTTACTTTCCACTTTTCGGGTAACGCGAACTTACCCTGTTGGTATTGGTCTTCAACCCAGTTTTTGAAGACGTAGCAATTGTCGAGTGGGTGACCCATTAATCTGTGGTAGGGACAATAGTTAGGATTGTTAACGTCACCTGGTTGCAATGGACGTTTTGGATCTGGGAAAGTGATGAGCCTGCTGCGTACTGCTAGCTCGAACAATCTCTTTGTTTTATCTTTGGGAAACGAGTAAGGACGTTTCAACTTCTCATTGAGGTATCGCGGCTTGTTGTTTTGACAACAAAACGGCCTCGGGTTACTCGGCTGTTGTTGAGTGTTGGCAACAAAGGCCGTTTTTTCCTTTTCCTTTCTCATTTCGTTTGCTCCGTCGTTTGCGGGTCCGAGATTCTTTCCGGGTAGCGTGAGATTGTACGGCTGAACGTTCTCGCAACTCTCCAATTCTTTTGTTTTAGAAATGAATTCCTTGAAGAGAGGGTTGAGGGCGGCTTCTTCGTCAGAATCGCTTCCAAAGGTGAGAACTCATGATCCCCCGGGCTCGTCCCTATGACAATTGCCGGCAACTCTTTTATGCTCATCTGTCGTATTTTTTCGCTGTCTACGAGCTTCACGCTTTGTTCTGTTGAAGTGTTGCCTGTGAGCGACATATCCTTGCCACCAACACTTAAAGGAATTGCATTCTTCAGTAGGATGTGCGATCCTCTGATGATATAAGCAGAAGTTAGGGTGTACGTCCGTTTCATCAAAATGTATACCACCAGGAGAATTTTCTCTGAAAGAAGGCAGCCTCATCCCCATTGATATGGTTTTGGCGAATCGTTTCCTTGTCTTAATCCTGCTTTCATTTGCGGCGGATGTACCTTGATATAGTGGGAGTGTTTCGACCCTTTCGTCCAGTCGCCGGCGTTTGGCCTTTTCAAATATGGCCATCTCGCGCTCCCGATCAGCTTTACTTTTTAGACGAATCTCATCTAGAAAAGCATCGATCATTTCATCTGACGGCCACACGAATTCCGGCTCAGGCTCAGCCCCCAGTTTCTCAGTGCAAGGAGTTTTTTCATCGTCCGTAAATGAGTGGGAGATCACGTGACAAGTTGCCCCCGGTGCGTCCGTCTTCTTTGGAGTGTGCGGCTATGGTGGGTTTACTTTCCACTTTTTAGACAGCGCGAACTTTCCTTGTAGGTACTGATCCTCGATCCACCCCTTAAAGACGAAACAATCCTCGATTGGATGGCTTACCGTTTGGTGGTAAGGGCAATAATTGGGATCGTTGACATCGCCTGGTTGCAACGGACGTTTTGGATTCGGCAGATTAATGAGTCTGTTGCGCACTGCCAGCTCGAACAGTTTTCTCGTTTTATCCTGAGGAAACGAATAAGGACGTCCCAGTCTCTCCTTGAGGGATGGGCGTTGACGCATATTGTTTTGACGGACAACCGGCTTTAAGTTGCTCGACCGTTGTTGAGTATTGGCAACAAAGGTTGCTTTCCTTTTGCCCTTTTCATTCTAAGGTTCTGTCTCTGAAAGAAATGGTTGATGGCCCACCTGATCCATTTGGGCCAGCTTATCAATCAAGGCCTGGAAAGTAGTTGGCTTGAAGAACATCAAGAATTGCGAGATGGTCGCTTGCGGATCAAGAGTGCCCACGAACATGCCTACCGCAGGTGCTTCTTCGTTCGCTGTTCGCATTTCGACCACAGATTCCGCCACCGTGTTGCGTATTGAACCCACATTTCGCCTGGCCTTATCCTGGCGTTGATCAGTGCTGTTATCGGGGTGCGTCCACTAGCACTCGCGAGTCTCTGTGTAAACAGCAGCTCCATCTCTGCAAATGTTTTGACAGAGTTGTTGGGAAGCTCCGAGTACCATTCAAAGGCCGTTTCTGCTAAGCTGCCGACGAATTGGCGAAGCAACAGTTTGTCGTCGCCTCCAGTGTTGCCGCATAAGGCCCTGAATTGAGCGACATGCTGATGGGGATTCCCTGTCCCTTTATATACGTGAAACTTAGGGATCGTATATCCCGGCGGGTAACTGATTTGGTCATACCAGCTCGGATTGGGCCGTCCGGTTCTGACGACTTGGCTGGACGCTTCATTCGCCTGGTGAGCTCGTATTTGCTGAGCTATATAGTCGTCCAGTGCGGCCTTGGAAATTGTCTCCGCCTTGGCTGCTGAAAGAGCCGGCGGAGGATTAGATGTCTCCTCTTTATCGTCTTCAATAATGATCAGAGGTTCTTCAGCTGGAGGGTCCGGCTGTAACATCATCCCTACCATATCTTGGAAGAGGAGCGCCATTTGTTTTATGTTAGCCACTTGCTCCGCGGCTTCTTTGTCCTTCTTTTCGAGGACTCTGCGTAAGAAGTCAGCGTCGGTTTCTTGTTCGTGACGCTGTTCTAATTATGCCTCTGGGCTTTCTTTTGGCCCGGTGAGTGCGGCCATTGTAGTCATCATCTCCTGAAGCTTCTGTTGCTGCTCCTGAGCTTTCGTCACTGATCGGGTGAGCGGTCGGTGACCCGTCGAAGCACGGCTTTCCTCCTTTCCAGAAGCCATGTATATGGTGTGCACCACTGTAACACCCGAGCCCAATAATACTATTTATATTACTAGTTGAGGGTTTTTTATTGCTCATTCCAATTTTCCTGATTTTCTGGTGTTTATTGCTAAATTTTAACCGGTTAAGTCATTTTGGCACATAACAAATTTTTAACTCCTAAAATGAAATTTAAGATGTCCATGTTGGCCTACTCGTCGCCACTAGTCGCGTGGTAGCGTCCGCGTGTCGAGATTCCGTCCCGTTCAGCTAAACGGGCAAGTTCGGACGACTACGTGCGCGTGCAAGTGTCCGACTTGGGGGCATGCATTTTAATCGTTAAACACCTCTTTTCAAAATTTGGAACCCGCTTAAAATCCTATAATTTGAATTTGGAACTTTTGGGCGCAACCCGGGCGCGATTTGGAAATGTTTCATTTCGCGCCAAAAAGGGCCCATTTAAACTTAATACGTTAAACTAAATATATACGAATATTTTCTTTACCTGCCTTATCTTTCCAACTCTCTCTGAATTTTTATTTGCAAATCTCCTTTTGATTTCTCGTGGCCAATCCCAGCGTAGGATTACACCCGCGTGGGCCCCACTCCCTTTCCCTATCTCTCTCTGTCTCTCTCCTCATTCTCTCTCTCTCTCTCTATCTCATCAAATCTCTTTCTTTCTCTCTCCAATCTCTCTCTCTCTCGTCCTCTTTATATAAAAACCCATGCACGCAGCCGCCTTCCCCCAACCCATCTCCTTCATGAGAAACCGCCTCAAACCCTAACCCTAGCCTCGTACTCGCGCAGCCCACCATCGCCACCGCGACCTCGCCGTCGCCGTCAGCACCCTCAGCCTAGCCGCGCCTTCCTCCTCCCGTTCTCCCGACGACTCCCGCGCCTGCACCCAACCCCGACCTCGCCTCCACCCTCGCAGACCTCGCCGTCGACGCCACCCCTCGTCGTCGATGACTCCCGCGACTCCCTCTCACCCTCCTCGTCCCGACCTCGTCGTCGCTGCCCTCCTCCCCTCGCCGGAACACCAACACGAGCCCTAACCCCTCGCCTAACCTCCGCTGTTCGCCGGAGAAACGCGCCGGCGACCTCGTCGACGTCACCTCCGACCACCTCCCTTCCCCCTCGACCACCAGAGTCGACTACCACCCTCACACTCGCTGCAGCACCCTCGTTCCAGCGAACTCAGGATTTTTCCAGCCACCGTTCTTCGCCGTCGCTGCCTCGCCGGCGTCCCAGTGCCGTCGAGCCATCGTGTTTGCACCCTGTTTCTTCTCTGTGAGTTTTCCTTGTGCTTCCTTTTGGTACAATCCCTTCGCTGGTCGTATTTTGCGTGTATCGTATCTTTGTTGCTAACTTGTTACCGATGACATTTTGCCGGAATCCGACCGTGCCGTCTTGTGAACCCGACGCTCCAGCGAAGTACCCTGGTCCGTGTGATCTCGTTGATCTTTGTTGGGACTCGATCCGTGGCCCGTGCTTTCATATCGCGTTTTCCGCCGACTTTGCATCCGTGTTCCAGTTTGCAGACCGTCGAGGCAAGTATCTGAATACTTGCTTGAACATGCTAGCGTGCGAGATCTAGTCTTGCCACGCAATTTAATTCAAACTATTTAATACCGTAACTTAATGATGGCATTCGACATTGTATTATTGCTGTTATCTTTATAATGGAATCGTTACAACAGTTCCTCGTAATTAATCAACCCACATCAACCCATATTTCAACTAAATAAAACGACCGAATCATATCCGCTTAAACTGTTAAACCATTTAGGAGACAATTATTATATAATTTCATGTAGTTCCTTAATTTATAATTGTGGATATTGCTTTACCTTGTGGCTATTGCACCCTAAAAATGATTGAACCTGTTATTAAGAGAATACAAACATCACTGTGGTTATATGGAATATTGTGGTTAATTACTGTTTCCTGCTGCTGTTCATTATTGATTGTATATCTGTTGTGAGCACTTACCCGATTGCATGACATATTGACCTGACCCTGCTACACCTGACATATACATACATACCGACTCATCTTGTTGTACCATGACATTACTTGTTTCATGATTTCATGCCTAATGCCAACAAACCTGACCATTCCTACTGTCGAGCCAGACAGACCTACTCTTACCGGATTTTGTGTTGGCATTAGTCCCTGACTACTGAATACCTGACCTGACATACATAGCTTGGGGGTATGGGGAAATCAAAGGTGAAACCGACTTGTAACTCAACAGTTCGATACTTGTTCTGATCAGTCTTACGGGCTTGGCCAGTCCGGGAGTGATGATGCTGACATCACTCGTCCATCCTACTACCTACTTTTACTGCTTAGCGGCACGTCTCGGGTTCAGCCCCGAGGGTCATGACCGTGGTCCCGGGCACGCACGGGATACTATTGAGTTACATCGACGATTCATCAATTGGTTTCAAAGACTATAGAGTAGAAAACCTGATAGGACAGTTTGGACCCCATTGCACATTACCCTGCTTGTTATTTCTTGTTACTGCTTTATTCATGTTCATACTTGCATTGCTTATTACCATGTTTATGCTATATACTTGATGTCATGACGCGCTGACGTCTGGGTTTTGCATGGCCCAGATTCCTTACCACTATCGACGACCGAGCAGGAGTACTTCAGCCGGCAGGCTGAACTGTGAGTTCCTTAGAGTTTAGTTTATTTATTTTCATTTCATTTCCAGTTGTGAGCCCGCATTATGGGACGTACTGTTTATTCATTGTATTGGATCATTAGCTTCCGCACTTATTGTTTATTTGATTCTTGTTATTATGGATTTGGACATGTATTAGATTAGCTTTTTATCTTGTTCTTGATAACCTTACAACCGTAATGTGACTGTGGATGGATACTTCCTACCCACAGGTAGTATGGTTGGCTATGTCGCGTGCCCAATCTTGCGTACTCTGGGAAGCGGGGCGTGACATGGTTTTATGGTATCAGAGCCATAGGTTAATTGGGTTGATTCTTTGTAGTTGGGTATTGCACCCGATACACGAATCAGAATACCCGTGATTAGGAAACATGTCCTGCCACTTTGACCGTTTTACCACCCTTGAATCATTCTTCCGGATCATGTCGACATGCAAACTTACTTTGCATTGTCAACTCGAAAACCTAATTTCTTGTTATCTCTAGGACTTAGGCGACTTGGGTGGAGTTAAGTAATTGCGGCTATGATACCGCGGCATAGCTACAATGCAGTACTCTATTTAAGTATCTTGGAGTTCTAGCCTTGATCTATACTCGAAATCTATTATCATGCTAATGTTGGGTACTTTGATTTCCAGGAATATGGCCAGTCAGAATTTGAAGATGGACCCAGGGCGTGCGGTCTTAGCCGCTAGGCGTAGAGTGATAAGGGGATTGCTGGAGAAACTAAAGGAACAAATCGAGCTGGAACCAGCATTTGCACTGAATCAGACGTCCGTACGTAGAAGTATTCCGGTGAACAGGCGCAGCGTGGCGCCAATGAAGAAGCCTGTGATCGCTGGTCGAAGAAAGAGCATAAGTTGTAACTACTGCAATTTACCGGGCCACATGAAAAAGGATTGTCGAAGGAGGCTGGGACTCTGTTTTAGATGTGGAGCGGCAGATCACACCGTTGATGCTTGTCCGTCGAAGCATCACACGAGAGATGAGATACAGAAGCCTCCGCAGAGACCGTTCCAAGGGCAGAAGCAGCTGACACAAGGACCCAACCAGGGTCGAGCTTTCACCTTGACAACTGAGGAAGCCAAGGCATCAGGAGAAGTGGTTTCAGGTACTGTACTCGTTCGTGGTTTTCCCGCATTGGCATTATTTGATTCCGGAGCATCCCACTGTTTTATGTCATCCAAATTTATAACTACACACTCGATCACCTGCACGATCCTGTCTAGTTTCTGGGACATACACACTGGGAATGGGAAAATCATAGCTAGTAAGGAATGTAGAGAATGTACGGTTGTTATTTGCGGACGAGAGCTTTTTGCAGATTTCTTGGTGATAGATACGGGCAGTTTTGAGGTTGTCTTGGGGATGGATTGTCTTGGCACTTTCCACGCCCACATTGATTGTAGGGCAAGGAAGGTAATTTTCCAGATTCCCGGACACCCTGAGTTTACTTTCATTGGAGGAAGCAGTTCTGTCGGGCCAGTCGAGTTTAGGGCTAGGCCGACGAACAATGTTCTTGCGGCTATGGTATTGGATAGTAATGAAGAGCCGGCAGTTGTTCGCGACTTTATGGATGTGTTTGAAGATATTTCGGGCTTACCGCCGAAGCGAGATGTGGAGTTTGCGATTGACCTTATTCCTGGTGCAGCGCCAGTATCAAAATCTTATTATCCGATGGCACCGGTGGAATTGGAAGAAGTTAAGAAACAAGTTGGTAAATTACTCGAGAAAGGATGGATTCGAAGCAGCAACTCACCTTGGGGAGCTCCAGTTCTCTTAGTAAAGAAGAAGGATGTGCATTGATTATCGAGAATTGAACCGGGTGACTATTAAGAACAAGTACCCGATCCCTCGCATTGGAGAACTTTTTGAGCAGCTTAGTGGCGCGAGGGTATTCTCGAAACTGGATTTGCGATCAGGATATCATCAGGTCCGAGTAAAAGCAGAAGACATTTGCAAGACGGCGTTTCGAACTCGATAGGGGCATTTCGAGTATCTAGTGATGCCCTTCGGAGTAACGAATGCGCCGGCAATATTCATGGATTTGATGAACAGGATCTTTTCACCGTTCTTGGACCAGTTTATTGTGGTATTCATTGACGATATTCTGGTGTACTCGAAGAGTCCGGAGGAGCATGCTGAGCACTTAAGGATCGCACTGCAGACGCTGAGGCAGGAGAAATTATTCGTGAAGATGAGTAAGTGCGAATTCTGGCTGGAAGAAGTGAAGTTTCTGGGGCATGTTGTGTCGGGTAATGGAATCGCTGTTGATCCCGAGAAGATTGCAGCAGTTCGAGACTGGCCTATTCCGAAGAATGTTGCGGAGATAAGGAGTTTTCTTGGACTCGCTGGTTACTACAGAAGATTTGTGGAGAACTTCGCGCGTTTAGCTGAGCCGTTAACCAAGCTTACGCGTAAGGAGGTACCGTTTGTTTGGTCGGATGGATGTGCATTGGCCTTCGAGACGTTGAAGCAGAAGTTGATAACCGCCCCGATCCTGACCGTACCGGACAATTCAGGAGGACTGGTGATTCACAGCGACGCATCTGGAAAAGGATTGGGATGTGTTTTAATGCAGAATGGGAAAGTCGTCGCTTACGCATCGAGACAACTGAAGACTCACGAGAAGGACTATCCGACTCATGACTTAGAGCTTGCAGCCGTGATCTTCGCCCTGAAGATTTGGAGACACTACCTTCTGGGCGAGAGAGTTGAAGTCTTTACAGATCACAAGAGTTTAAAGTATGTGTTCACTCAGAAGGAGTTGAACATGAGGCAACGCAGATGGTTGGAGCTGATGGCCGACTACGACCTTGACCTTAAGTACCATCCGGGAAAAGTTAACGTCGTGCCAGATGCGCTAAGTCGGTTACCAGCAATTCAGTTATTGACTGCACAGAGAGAGATCATTGAGGATTTTCGGAGATTTGACTTGGAGGTTGTGCTACCACATGCTACAGGACAGTTGATGCAGTTGCAAGTACAATCGTCCTTAGTTGAGAAGATTAAAGCGACACAATCACAGGATCCTAGACTACAAAAGTTTCGAGAGCAGGTGGAAGCCGGACTACGAACCGATTTACTGATCCATGAAGATGGTTCGTTGAGATATGGTAGCCGTGTGTGTGTGCCAAAAGGAGATGTGCGTGAAGAGCTTATGAAGGAGGCACACAGTTCAGCTTACTCTGTACATCCAGGAGGGACAAAGATGTACCGAGATATTCGACGGCACTTCTGGTGGGAAGGTATGAAACGGGAAATTGCTCGCTTCATGGCTAGGTGCTTGGTGTGTCAGCAAGTCAAGGCCGAACACCAAAGGGTTGCTGGTTTGTTGCAACCACTTCCGATTCCTCAATGGAAGTGGGAACATATAACCATGGATTTCGTGATGGCTTTACCGCGGAGTCCAAAGGGCAACAATGCTGTATGGGTGATTGTCGATCGGTTGACCAAGGCAGCTCACTTTATTCCTTTCCGGGTTGGTCAATCGACAGAGACTTTGGCAGAGCGGTACATGCAGGAGATTGTCAGATTGCATGGAGTACCGGTAAGCATCGTGTCCGATCGGGACACTCGGTTCTTGTCGCACTTTTGGAGGAGTTTACAAGAAAGTTTGGGGACTCGATTGAAGTTTAGCACAGCTTATCATCCTCAGACCGATGGACACTCAGAGAGAACGATCCAGACCCTTGAAGATATGTTGAGGGCTTGCATGTTGGACTTCAAAGGTTCTTGGGAAGATCATCTACACCTGGTGGAGTTTTCGTACAACAATAGCTTCCAAGCAACTATTCAGATGGCCCCGTTTGAAGCACTGTATGGTCGTAAGTGCCGTTCACCTGTTTGTTGGGATGATGTTGGTGAACGAAGGTTACTGGGACCAGATTTGGTGGTACAGACAGTCGAGAAGGTGAATACAATCAGGAAGCATATGAAGGCAGCTCAAGACAGACAGAAGAGTTGGGCCGACACGTCAAGAAGACCTCTAGAGTTCGCCGTGGGTGATTTGGTATTCCTGAAGATATCACCGACTAGAGGGGTGATTCGCTTTGGAAGTCGGGGAAAGCTTAGTCCCCGATTCGTTGGACCCTTCGAGATATTGGAGCGTGTTGGAGAGGTATCGTACAGGTTGGCGTTACCACCGTCATTAGCAGGAGTTCACGACGTGTTTCATGTGTCTCAACTACGGAGGTATGTTCGCGATGAGACTCATGTCTTGGATCATTCGGAGTTGACTGTACGAGAGGACCTGACTTTTGAGGAGCGACCAGTTGAAATCAAGGATCGAAGAGAAAAGGTTCTTAAGAACAAGGTTATCCCTCTTGTGCTAGTTTCTTGGGGTAATCGATCGCATGGAGAATCCACTTGGGAGCGAGAAGACGAGATCCGACAGAAATTCCCTCACATTTTCCAGTAGTTAGCTATCTTGTATTCTTGGAATTTCGAGGACGAAATTCTTTTTGTAGTTGGGTATGATGTAACACCCGAGCCCAATAATACTATTTATATTACTAGTTGAGGGTTGTTTATTGCTCATTCCAATTTTCCTGATTTTCTGGTGTTTATTGCTAAATTTTAACCGGTTAAGTCATTTTGGCACATAACAAATTTTTAACTCCTAAAATGAAATTTAAGATGTCCATGTTGGCCTACTCGTCGCCACTAGTCGCGTGGTAGCATCCGCGTGTCGAGATTCCGTCCCGTTCAGCTAAACGGGCAAGTTCGGACGACTACGTGCGCGTGCAAGTGTCCGACTTGGGGGCATGCATTTTAATCGTTAAACACCTCTTTTCAAAATTTGGAACCCGCTTAAAATCCTATAATTTGAATTTGGAACTTTTGGGCGCAACCCGGGCGCGATTTGGAAATGTTTCATTTCGCGCCAAAAAGGGCCCATTTAAACTTAATACGTTAAACTAAATATATACGAATATTTTCTTTACCTGCCTTATCTTTCCAACTCTCTCTGAATTTTTATTTGCAAATCTCCTTTTGATTTCTCGTGGCCAATCCCAGCGTAGGATTACACCCGCGTGGGCCCCACTCCCTTTCCCTATCTCTCTCTGTCTCTCTCCTCATTCTCTCTCTCTCTCTATCTCATCAAATCTCTTTCTTTCTCTCTCCAATCTCTCTCTCTCTCTCGTCCTCTTTATATAAAAACCCATGCACGCAGCCGCCTTCCCCCAACCCATCTCCTTCACGAGAAACCGCCTCAAACCCTAACCCTAGCCTCGTACTCGCGCAGCCCACCATCGCCACCGCGACCTCGCCGTCGCCGTCAGCACCCTCAGCCTAGCCGCGCCTTCCTCCTCCCGTTCTCCCGACGACTCCCGCGCCTGCACCCAACCCCGACCTCGCCTCCACCCTCGCAGACCTCGCCGTCGACGCCACCCTTCGTCGTCGATGACTCCCGCGACTCCCTCTCACCCTCCTCGTCCCGACCTCGTCGTCGCTGCCCTCCTCCCCTCGCCGGAACACCAACACGAGCCCTAACCCCTCGCCTAACCTCCGCTGTTCGCCGGAGAAACGCGCCGGCGACCTCGTCGACGTCACCTCCGACCTCCTCCCTTCCCCCTCGACCACCAGAGTCGACTACCACCCTCACACTCGCTGCAGCACCCTCGTTCCAGCGAACTCAGGATTTTTCCAGCCACCGTTCTTCGCCGTCGCTGCCTCGCCGGCGTCCCAGTGCCGTCGAGCCATCGTGTTTGCACCCTGTTTCTTCTCTGTGAGTTTTCCTTGTGCTTCCTTTTGGTACAATCCCTTCGCTGGTCGTATTTTGCGTGTATCGTATCTTTGTTGCTAACTTGTTACCGATGACATTTTTCCGGAATCCGACCGTGCCGTCTTGTGAACCCGACGCTCCAGCGAAGTACCCTGGTCCGTGTGATCTCGTTGATCTTTGTTGGGACTCGATCCGTGGCCCGTGCTTTCATATCGCGTTTTCCGCCGACTTTGCATCCGTGTTCCAGTTTGCAGACCGTCGAGGCAAGTATCTGAATACTTGCTTGAACATGCTAGCGTGCGAGATCTAGTCTTGCCACGCAATTTAATTCAAACTATTTAATACCGTAACTTAATGATGGCATTCGACATTGTATTATTGCTGTTATCTTTATAATGGAATCGTTACAACAGTTCCTCGTAATTAATCAACCCACATCAACCCATATTTCAACTAAATAAAACGACCGAATCATATCCGCTTAAACTGTTAAACCATTTAGGAGACAATTATTATATAATTTCATGTAGTTCCTTAATTTATAATTGTGGATATTGCTTTACCTTGTGGCTATTGCACCCTAAAGATGATTGAACCTGTTATTAAGAGAATACAAACATCACTGTGGTTATATGGAATATTGTGGTTAATTACTGTTTCCTGCTGCTGTTCATTATTGATTGTATACCTGTTGTGAGCACTTACCCGATTGCACGACATATTGACCTGACCCTGCTACACCTGACATATACATACATACCGACTCATCTTGTTGTACCATGACATTACTTGTTTCATGATTTCATGCCTAATGCCAACAAACCTGACCATTCCTACTGTCGAGCCAGACAGACCTACTCTTACCGGATTTTGTGTTGGCATTAGTCCCTGACTACTGAATACCTGACCTGACATACATAGCTTGGGGGTATGGGGAAATCAAAGGTGAAACCGACTTGTAACTCAACAGTTCGATACTTGTTCTGATCAGTCTTACGGGCTTGGCCAGTCCGGGAGTGATGATGCTGACATCACTCGTCCATCATACTACCTACTTTTACTGCTTAGCGGCACGTCTCGGGTTCAGCCCCGAGGGTCATGACCGTGGTCCCGGGCACGCACGGGATACTATTGAGTTACATCGACGATTCATCAATTGGTTTCAAAGACTATAGAGTAGAAAACCTGATAGGACAGTTTGGACCCCATTGCACATTACCCTGCTTGTTATTTCTTGTTACTGCTTTATTCATGTTCATACTTGCATTGCTTATTACCATGTTTATGCTATATACTTGATGTCATGACGCGCTGACGTCTGGGTTTTGCATGGCCCAGATTCCTTACCACTATCGACGACCGAGCAGGAGTACTTCAGCCGGCAGGCTGAACTGTGAGTTCCTTAGAGTTTAGTTTATTTATTTTCATTTCATTTCCAGTTGTGAGCCCGCATTATGGGACGTACTGTTTATTCATTGTATTGGATCATTAGCTTCCGCACTTATTGTTTATTTGATTCTTGTTATTATGGATTTGGACATGTATTAGATTAGCTTTTTATCTTGTTCTTGATAACCTTACAACCGTAATGTGACTGTGGATGGATACTTCCTACCCACAGGTAGCATGGTTGGCTATGTCGCGTGCCCAATCTTGCGTACTCTGGGAAGCGGGGCGTGACAACCACCATGCCCACAGACTTGGGGCGTTTGGGTTTAGCGTCTTTGTGGTCTTCCACGTTTACTGGGGCTTTCTCTGGCCTCCTTCTTTTCTGAGTGGTTGACGTTGAGGGGGCCGCTGTCGTGAGCACCCAAGTAGTCGTCATCTTTTGTGGCTTAACAGGACGGTTTTCTTCCTGCCGGACCTTCAGCTTCTTTTGCTGGGGGGAGAAATTTCGATCAATCACCGAGTCTTGGACATGGCGCCAGACCTTGTAGATTTTAGAGGACAGCCGCTGAGAGGATTGTTCTGGCTTGGTTTCCGCAACATTTCCCACCGGAGGAGGGGATCTTTTTAGTACGGCGGTAGGAGAGTTTCTGCGCACCGTGTTCAGCAATTCAAAGCTGTTCCCGGTTGGAACAGCAGCATCGATCCCCACCGTTGGAGCTGGTGGAGTAAATCCAGAGGGGGAGTTGCCCCCAGCCTTCCTTACTCGGCGCCAGTGGCGACGTCGAGCGTGTCGTGCGGATGGAGTTGTTTCGGCCGTAGAGGCGACTTCGTCATGCCCCCTGCTTTGAGGAGAGACCATTATTGGTGCTAGCCTGTCGAAGACTGACACCCGTTGAGAAGCAATGTCTAATCTGTCAAAGACAGACTTCTGGGCAGGGGAAGCAGCTTTGAGGACCTCGCCTGGAGCAGCAACTGGAATGGCCAGCCTTGTAAAAACTGACTTCTTGGAAGGAGGAGCCTTTCCGATAATTTTGTCCGCTTGAGCCGGGATGGCTATCCGCTTTGGGATGGCAGCTTCGGGTATCACGGGCTTATAGACGTTCTGGCCCAGTCTGTTAAAAACTGAGGTATTGAAGTTGGGCGACCCGTTGAGAGGGGCCGCGGCAGTAGCAAGCCAATCGAAGACCGACTTCTTTGGAGCTTCTTGCGATGTCATTGGGGCATTGAAGCTCATTGGTGGGAGCAGGGTCCCGAAGAATAGTCCAGCGGTGGCTTGAGTTACCTGCTCCACTGGCATTTTGAAAAGGGAGGCCGCTTGGGGCCCATAAGTCACTCCTCCAGCAAGGACGGAGGGAGAGTTGCAGTTGCAGGTAGTGCAGTTTGAAGCCATTGATTTTCTGTTTTCTGCACGGAGCAAGACACCAAATCTTAGTACCTCGAATCCACAGGCAACCACAGCAAACCGCGATTCGTTCGCGAACACGACACACGAAGTGTGGAGAGGAAAGAGGAAAAGGTCCCACCGGGCGTGCCAGAATCTGTTCCCCTCCGAACGGCGGCCGAGACATGACGTCTTGCCTGAGGTTCGGGGCAGATGCTAATAGGTGCTATCCGTCCACCTCTCCGAAGATGCCAAGTTGATTTATGGCACCGTATATCGAAGGTTTAAACGGATGCGTCCGATGTAGCAGACTTCGTCAGATTCCCCCTCGCTTGAGGGGTTTTTGATTGTGGGGACGCTCTTCCCTGCAGGCGCAAGCCCCTGCAGTTAATTACGCTACTGCATCGCGGTAGCAACTTTCTCCTTCTCCAGCTGGTCACTTCGTGTCGTGGGTGTTTGTTTTGTTTGTGGTTGCCCGTGGATTGTATACGGAGACTGATTTATGTCGTCGCCCGTAGGACGTGGATTAGTCCAAATCCGTATTTTCTTAGATTTGGGTTTGGGGTTTTGGTTTGAGGATACGTTAGCCATATTTGAGGCTAAGATCAACTCAAATGTTTGTTAAGGATTCGTTAGTCCAATTTGAGACTAAGATCAACTTAACGAGATCGTTTAGATCCGACAAAAGAGCAATTGGCTCTATTGTTCCAGTTTAGGGACATGGTGGTCCATTGCATGTATGGCCGCCGGGACCCGTCACCTCTCTGACGGCGTTGAAGGATTACAACGACAGATGTCAGAGGAGTTCAGAGATGTACCCTTGAACCAAGGTTGATTGGGGGATTTATAGTCCACTTTGGGACTAAAGCCTGTTTGAAGGTTTAAGGATACGTTAGCCATATTTGAGGCTAAGATCAACTTAAACGGGATCGTTTAGATCCGACAAAAGAGCATTTGGGGGCTCTATTGTTCCAGTTTAGGGACATAGTCGTCCAAGTTCTAGTTTAGGGACGTGGTGGTCCAAGTCCCAGTTTAGGGACGTGGTGGTCCATTTCCAGTTTAGGGACGCAGTGGTCCATTGCCAGTTTAGGGACATGGTGGTCCATTGGTAGTTTAAGGACGCATAAGTCCATGGGTTTAAGGACCTCACAGTCCATATGGGTGTGTTTAAGGACGCATTAGTCCGTTAGTTTAAGGACGCATAAGTCCGCGGGTTTAAGGACCCCACAGTCCGTATCTTGGTTTAGGGACGCATAAGTCCATGAGTTTAAGGACCCCACAGTCCGTGTTGATGTGTGGTTGTCGGGACCCGTCACCTCTCTGAAGACGTTGAAGGATTACAACGACAAATATCAGAGGAGTTCAGAGATGTACCCTTGAACCAATGAGTTGGTTGAAAGAGCAGATGTGCTCAGTTCAAGATGATTTGAGGACTTATGGCCAATTTGGGCTAAGTCCAATTGTGTTTGAAATATTGGCTCTCTGTTGGTCCATTGAAGGAGAGGCTTTGCCTCTAGAAACTTAGCCAATTGGGCTAAAGCTAGTGTTAAACACTAAAGGTCAACAGTGTTGAACACTGGGAATAAGATTAACAAGTTAGTGTTAAACACTAAAAGATAATCAGTGTTAAACACTAGCAACAGGGCTTTCAAATTAGTGTTAAACATTAAAGCAAATCAGTGTTAAACACTGGTGATCAGAGATTTCAAATTAGTGTTTAACACTAAAGCAAATCAGCGTTAAACACTGGTAATCAGAGATTTCAAATTAGTGTTAAACACTAAAGCAAATCAGTGTTAAACACTGGGAACAAAGTCTTCAGATTAGTGTTAAAAACTAAGGAGAGAGGGGTCACGTGTGGACACGTGAGAGCGCCCTGATTTCCCTTATCTTATTCTGTAGATCAGTGTTTAACTCTTTTAATTCTGATGGCCATCACGTGTGAGCACGTGATGGAGGCCCCCGCTCTGGTCTGTTAGAATGCTCATTAGGGGTCACGTGGTGACACGTGAGGGCGCCCTAAATGTGGAGCCAGATCTCCTTTTGGTTTATCCTCAAATCTGCGAATAAGTGTCAAAACACTTTTATTTTTATTTTAGAGCATCACGTGTTGGCACGTGATAGGGATCTGTGCGCATTGTTAAAGCATTTGCTGAGGGGTCACGTGATAACACGTGAGAGCGCCCAAAGCTTTCATTCCCTTTGCTTTTTCTTTCTGCGTTTTGGGAGTCACGTGGGAGCACGTGGGGTGATGCTTCAAAGTTCTTTGCAGGGGATCTTTTCAAGGGTCACGTGGGGGCACGTGACCCTAGTTCTTTTCATGAACAGAGATCTTTTAAGAATTGAATTCTTTATAGGGTTAAACCCTAATTATGATTTTGGAGGAATTAAATTCCTATCGTGAAAGAATTAAATTCTTATTTAGGATAAAACCCTGATTTCTTTTCAAAGGAATTAAATTCCCAGATATGTAAAAGAATTAAATTCTTGATTAGGGTTAAACCCTAGTTTTTTTTTAGGAGGAATTAAATTCCTGAAAGGTTGGGAGAATTAAATTCTCAAAACTCAATTCCTCCTCTGTGTTTTAGATCTGCATGGCAGGATCTCAACCCAATGAGAATTAAATTCTCAATTCGTGGGGAGATGTGCGCTCTGCAGATCCTCAACCAGAGAAAGAACTAAGTTCTTTTCTTTATGTAAGAGTTAAACTCTTTTGAGAATTAAATTCTCTTTTGAAGCCTCTTTTTTCTTACCTAGGGTTTTTCTTTTTCAGAGAATTAAATTCTCCTCTCTCTGTTTCTTCTCTCCCAAAAAAGTAGATCCCCCCTCTTCTCTTCTTGGCTCCTATTTATAGGAGAAGGAAGAGAATCAATTTGTTTAGCAAATCTCTCATTAAGAGATTTTATTTGTATGTTGAGAGATTTGATTTGCATTCATCATTAATCTGGGCCTTTAGATTGTCAAGTGAATTTTATTCACCATTGGATTTTAAATCCAAAGATATCCATTTGTTATCTCGGTCAGATTTAGGGGGGATCTTTCCTTATTTGGGATTCTTCCATAAATTGGTGATTTTTAATCACCCTTGGATTTTTAATCCAACGGTTCCCCATGACCCTTTTCCATTTGGAAAGATTCAGAAACTTTTAGAATTCAATTCTATTAAATTATAAGGCTTTTAAAGCCAGTCACGTGCTGGCACGTGACCTTTGGTCATGTGTGAGCACGTGACCCCCAATTGGGTTCCTTTCTCAGCCGCTTATTTATGTTTCAGTTTTAACCATCACGTGTCAACACGTGACCATTGGTCACGTGTAAGCACGTGATACCTCGTTGAGATATTTTCTGAATTTTAGAATTAAATTCCATTCATTATTTTAGAGGCTTTAAAAGCCCATCACGTGTCTGCACGTGACCCATGGTCACGTGTGAGCACGTGATACCCCATTGAGGTCTTTTCTGAGTTTTTATTATATCTTTTGACTCCTCCAGCGGGTTCTTAAAGGCCCATCACGTGTGGACACGTAATTCCTCATAACTTTTGATCCCGAATGAATTACGAGGCCCATAATATATCAAATCGAAGGGTTTTTCGAGCCACTTTCGATACCATCAGAATTTATCTGTTTCTCATTCGGGAGTTTGTCAAAAAACAGCCCGGAAGATACTGGTTCCCATTTCCGTAAGCGTATCGCTGTCATTTGATATCTTGGACTCTTCTGCGCAGAAATTTTTGGCGGGAACACTTTGCATACTGTTTTCTCATCATAACATACATATGTCACTGCATTGATAACCTAGTGATCATGTGCATTACCCAGTGTTAGGTATTAGTGATGATTTTGGCAAGTACGTTAGTGTTCGTGCATGAGTGGATAAGTGAAAGTGACACGTACTTGTACACAATCAGTGGACCCTATTGTTCTATTGCATTGTCGACGTCTGTGGGACGTGTATAAGTGTGACTATAAGTGGTATGAGACACTTATGGAAGCACTTGTATGGGTGTCATAGGTAAGGCACCAGACACTGCCCATTTATCTTGGGTATCAGTCGAGACGTGCTTGATGGAGATCACGTCTCCAGTTCTCACGCAGACTTGTCATGGACCGATCGGTATTTGAGGTTATGGTTGGCATTTGGTGTAGACCACGGGGTGTGGGGTAGTTTGAGTGTGAGTTCAACAGAATCTCGGGAGTCCCATGCCGGCTTATATATATGGAGATATATGGAGATTTACAGGGTACATGATTATTACCGTGAGTTATATTTTGGGAACATGGTCCCTTGCCCTTGGGTCCTACCCTTGGGTGGAGGACACTCGAGAGTGGTTGACTCTCACACTTGGACTGACGATAGGCTTAGTGACCTGTACAGTGAGACTTAGAGACTGATAGGGATCATGGCATTGATATACATTACTTACTGTGTTGACATACCTGGCATACTATTTTACTGCTTTACTGTTCACCTGATCTATTGGACACTTCATTGGTTACTCCATGCTCATATCTTTACCGTCTTGACTTACTGTTATATATCTATTATCACTGTTCGAGTTGCCACTTGCAACTATATATATATATATATATTGCTATTGTGTCGCTCTGATGACCTGAGTATGCATGCTCAGAGTGAGAAGTGGATCTAGTTTGGACCAGGACCAGACATGCATCGCGGACATCTTGATCATTTATCCAGAGCTATACTCTTTTGATTTCCCCATCAGGTTAGTTCCTTGTATCTGTTGTGTCTCAGTTACTGCATTTCTCATTACCTGTGCATTGTATTACTGGTTTCCACGTAAAGCTAGAAGCCGAAGTGTGACTACGGCAGGATATTTCCTTGACCGTAGGAGCATGGCTGGCCTTGTCAACCCCTCGTATACCGTATTTTGGGAAGCGGGGCGTGACAATATATCCCCAAAACCAGAAACTTAAGATCCCAGGAATTAGGGATCGTTATGAAGATCCAAACCATAAAACCCCAACTCCTAACTCAGTGAATCGGCCGCGGATCTGCCGCATATTGTATGGTTTGGCCGCGGAACCATGGCCGTTTGGTGCAATCTTTGCTTCAAAATTCTTGGGTTGCTTCGTTGTGACACATGGAGATTTATTTGATGTCTGAAATCTTCATATCTTTTCTGAGTCTCTGCCAGTATTGATTCTTCAATTTTATCTAATTTTAATGGCAGATTTTTGATTCCCGACATCTCGATATCCCGATCTCCTGACCTGAGCTAAAACTCGCACAATATCTCAATGAATAATATTAGTAATATTTGGTATTTTTGAGATATTATCCTAACCATTTTATATGATATTATATTTTAAGAATATTGATTAAGGATATTTGATATGATATGCATATTTAAATTATCAAAATATTATATGCATACATTTTCCTTCATAATGTTAATTATAATATATAAACATATGGTAAATAGTATTTTTACAGATAAACCCTCATATGTGTCATATTTATAATAAACGCCTTTAGATATTTAAAAAAAGTAAGGAAAATGTTATATCAAAAGTGCGATATTTTCGACAGAACAAATACCCCCAAACATAACTTTGATCGTCCCGGGCAAACTATTTATTCAAGAGAGGGAGAAAAAAGAAAAACCTAAGTAGCACACTTTCGTAGGCAACACGATTGCACTGAGCATGTGCAACAAGCCGTTAAACCTTTAGGTGTCCCTAGTAGGAGGTGTGTTGTCTCCTGAGGGTTTTCAGCGGATTACACCCATAAAATCGTATAATACAAGAAAAAAGATGAAACTTATATACAAAGATAAGAACTATAGAAGAAAGAACTTGAAAACAAGAGTTTCCAACTACACCAGTTTTTCAGTTGCCATGAGCCTTATCTTAATGGTCATGAAAAAATGTTAGAAATCATATCATCCCTCAATAAAACATCGTCTTTATTCTTCCTCCCTATCTTTTATCCAAACATCGATCATATACTCATACGTGTGTGTAAAAGACATCCCTACACTAAGAGAATTCAATTCAAGCTATCATACTCTTGTCCATCTTCCTTAGTAATTTTTAGTCGGTGAATGATTTCGATGAAATTGTTCACACATTCTTCATGCGATCGTTAATATTTCTTGAGGTACTAACCGACCAAATACAAAATGTGCTCGTGCATTTAGGCGTAATACTTCTTGAAGTACCTAAAATTTTCTTAAGTTTTATTTTCCAGTTAGGTTTCAAGTCAGAATTCTAAATTATTTTTAACAGAGAACTTAAGTCTTATTTTTCACTCCTATATTTCACCTGTTTGTTATTCGTACACACCCTTCATTATCGTGCAAAACGTCTCAATAAATATACTTTCATATCTCCACGAAAAAACTTTTTTTTTATAGAAAACTCGTCTCCGCCAAGATTATTCTCCCACAAATAACCGTGAGGACTTTTAACTCGGAGAGAACACTTGCTTAGCTTGTTTTATTTGGCGATTGGAAACTTAGAGAAATTTGTGTCAATGACTCTTAAACCAGATGGTTTTAGGGTATTAGGTGTGGAGACACCCCAAGGACTTAATTACCCAAGTTACCAAGGCCAAAGACAAAAGACGCATTTTATTTTAAAATATTCTGAATTCAGTGAAAACGGAGATATAGCCAGCATTTCTTTAAATCCGAAGACGTTACAAGTGGATAAGGTGTGTAATTACTCCAACAGGGGTCCAGATGGGTTATTTTTCAGACTTATAGCTTCTATTAAAATATCAATAAAATTCTTCATATCTACTTCACTGTATGAACTATTCTTGATACTTGCTTAACTTAGAACAAACCTGCTTAATCTTAATGATGTTTATTAATTTTTAAAAGTTTTTCAGACATATCAGACATTTATCAAATTCTCAAAACATATATGACATGTGTAAAGTGTTATAAAAGACGTATATCAGCTATGGTTAAACACAAAGGAGGGTTATTTTTCGGGTTGTCGGTCTCGTAAAAAGGATTTAGTTATTTTAACTTATCAACCGAACCATCAGACTTGGAATCGAAGTTCCCCCGCTAGCTAACATGACAAAGTTTTTTATATTTTTGAAGAAATTTTTCAATTTTTATTAGTTTTTCAATACAATGCAATACAAAAGCAGATATGAAATGCGACTACATGCAAAAGAAAAGAAAAATACATAATGTAAGTGCTGAAATGCAGGAAATATGCACATGCAAACTATATGCAGATACAAAATACAACCAAAACAGCTTCAACCCCAAACTAAATATGACGATGTCCTCATCGTCGCTTGACTTTGCCCTTAGCTCTTCCCTTAGCTCTGCTGCTTCCGCTTACTTCGTCTTGGTTTGCTAAGATCTAGCTGAGTTGTTCCTTTATTTCCTTGTTTTTCCTGATCAAAGTCTTGATGCCACGGACCTCCATCCTGTGTAATTCATAGGATCTGTCGGAACGTCCTCTCCCAAGTAAATCTCTGATGAAGTCTGCGGTGCCGCATGCTCGTTGAGGTCGGTGGGTGACCAAATCTGCTGTTCACTCCTGGGGTCTATGTAGCCTGGTGAGATCCTTTCTATCTCCACCGGGATGGTGTCATACATCGTGAGGCAGGCCGCGAAATCATCGTCCTCCATATAGTAGCGACAAAATTAGGTAACGAGGATGGGAAGTAAAGGTTTGTGCACGGCGACACTTTCCTTGACTGTGGCAAATAGCATGCTCGCCATGCAAAATTGATAATCTTTGGTCATTAAACAATGAACCATGTGCCCCACAATCGCTGGAAAAGATGAAACTCGAGCGATCCCCGGACGTTACGGTAAGCCCAGCGGCAAGCCGTATAGACTTTTCTATAAATCTGCTGGGCATTTAGCCCAGCATCTCGTAACTCGCACCTATCCCCCGTAATCGTTATATACTGGGCCAGCTCTAATGGCCTTTGAAAACTAGGTCGGATAGGTATGTTGGTGACGTTGGATATTGTATCAGCTGAAAATACCCTCCGTCTATCCTGAAAGTGAAATCTAATGCAATCCTGGAGTATCTCACCGTTCCTAATCCCATCATAGAACTCATCTACTAAGTGTTCTCAAGCACATAACCCCTCTTCCCCATACAACAAAAATTCCCACCCCAACTGTCGGATAGCATCGTGGAAATAGCTCCTGAACACCTCATGGGTGAATACATCGACAAAATTTTGCTCTAATTCGAAAGGGGCCATGATCTGTGGGTTGGCGAAATTTGCAAAAAATTTAAACAGTGCAGGAGAAGGGGGAAGAGAAAATCTTACAGCTCTGACAAAACCAAACGGCGATCGGGGACAACGAGACCGACCTCGCAGGATTTTTTGATGAAGTCGCCGGTCGGTTTCCGAGGAGATGGGCTAGGGTTTTGGAGGAGGGTGCGGAGACAGAAAATAAAGAAGATGCTGTTGTTTGAGAACTGAGAATAAAGGGGTCGGGTCAGGGATGTTATGACTATATAAAGGATATTTTACAAACCCTATGTTCCCCTCCGAAAGACGCGGCGGAGACGCGGCGAACGTTTTGCCTGAAATTCGGTGCAGATGCTAATTGGTGCTATCCGTCCACCTCTCCGAAGATTCCAAGTTGATTTATGGCACCATGTATCGAAGGTTTAAACGGATGCGACTGATATAGCAGACTTCGTCAGATTCCCCCTCATGAGGGGTTTTTGATTGTGGGGACGCTCTTCCCTGCAATCGCAAGCCCCTGCAGTTAATTACGCTACCGCATCGCGGTAACAACTTTCTCCTTCTCCACATGGTCACTTCTTGTCGTGGGTGTTTGTTTTTGTGTTTGGTTACCCATGGATTGTATACGGAGACTAATTTATGTTGTTGCCCGTAGAGCGTGGACTAGTCCAAATCCGTATCTTTCTTAGATTTGGGTTTGGGGGTTTGGGTTTAAGGATACGTTAGCCTCATTTGAGACTAAGATCAACTTAAACGTTTGTTAAGGATACGTTAGTCTAATTTTAGACTAAGATCAACTTAACGAGATCGTTTAGATCCAACAAGAGAGCAATTGGGCTCTATTGTTTAGTTTAATGGCATTGCGGTCGATAATTAGTTTAAGGACATTACGGTCCATCGTTAGTTTAAGGACGTCTCGGTCCAATGTTAGTTTAAAGACATCGCGGTCGAGGTTAAGGACATCATAGTCCGTGAGTTTAAGGACCCCACAGTCCGATATTAGTTTAAAGGCATCACGTTCGAGGTTAAGGACATCATAGTCCGTGAGTTTAAGGACCCCACAGTCCGATATTAGTTTAAAGACATCACGGTCGAGGTTAAGGACATCATAGTCCGTGAGTTTAAGGACCCCACAGTCCGATATTAGTTTAAAGACATCACGGTCGAGGTTAAGGACATCATAGTCCGTGAGTTTAAGGACCCCACAGTCCAATATTAGTTTAAAGACATCACGGTCGAGGTTAAGGACATCATAGCCCGTGAGTTTAAGGACCCCATAGTCCAATGTTAGTTTAAGGACATCACGGTCGAGATTAAGGACATCATAGTCCGTGAGTTTAAGGACCCCACAGTCCCATATTAGTTTAAAGACATCACGGTCGAGGTTAAGGACATCATAGTCCGTGAGTTTAAGGACCTCATAGTCCGATATTAGTTTAAAGACATCACGGTCGAGGTTAAGGACATCATAGTCCATGAGTTTAAGACCCCACCGTCCGTAATTTAGAGACGTCATAGTCTATGAAATGTGTGGTTGTCGGGACACATCACCTCTTTGAAGACGTTGAGGAATTACAACGATAAATATCAAAGGAGTGAAGAGATGTACCCTTGAACCAAGGTGAGTTGGTTGAAAGATCTATAGCCCAGTTTGGGACTAAGATCTGCTAAAATATTTGTGAGCAGATGGGCTCAATTAATATAAGTTGAGGACTTATGGCCAATATTGGGCTAAGTCCAATAAAAAAATGTTTAGCATTTTTATTCTTGCTCTGGCTATTAAGCCTTTATTTGGGCTCGGCCCTTTTAATAATGCTAAGCATTGGGTCCTGACATCTTTTGTCTTCATCAGAACAAATTGTGTTATGACAATGTGCCACGTGGCGCGCCAGGAACTTTGCACCAGTTAAAGAGCGCATTGCGCTTCTGTCAGGTAGCGCACACGAAGAGGACACGTGTCGCGCTTAGCGCTAAGCGCTAGTTCATTAGTGCATTGCGCTTTTAATTTATGAGCGCTTTGCGCTAGTCTGTTGGCTCGCCAGTGAGTGACACGTGGCGTGCTTGGCGCTGAGCGCCAGCCCATGAGCGTAGTGCGCTGTTTCAGAAGCGCAAAGCGCAGATTGTGTCTTCGGTTGACACATGGCAGGTTTTGGCGCTGAGCGCCGGTCCAATGAGCGCAAGAGCGCAATTCATGAGTGCAAGGCACTTTCTAATAGCGCAAAGCGCATTTGATCAGTTTTAATATCAAAGAACAAATTTATGTTCTTCTTAAAGGAGGCTTTGCCTTAAGATCCAAGAACAAAAGTTCTTGTTTTTATAAAAGGGCTCTGTCTTTATAGATCAAAGATCTGTGAATGAAGTAAAATACTTCTTTTATTTTTTTATGATTAGATCTTTTGATCTTTTTCTTCTTATTGAAGACCTTGGTCTTGTTTTTTTTAGATCTATGATCTTTTTAGAAGATGGTTCTTCTTTTTACGAGATGGTTTAATCTCTGTTGTTCAAGAACTAGTTCTTTACCTTGAAGATGAAGAAATGATCTTCTTTTTCTAAATGCTTGCCTTTCTTTCTCTTTGAGTTTTCTCAAAGTTTGCAGAGGGCTTTTTCTCTCTCTTCTCTGTATATCTGTTTTTTTGAGACTTGAAGTCTAGGAGCCTTTATATAGGGCCAATTGATTTGTTAAATCAGTTTAAGAGATCTTTCTCTTATTGATTTGAGAATATTTCCCACCGTTGGATCTTTGATCCTAAGGCTTCTGTTTTGCAGAAGATAATCTTCTTGTTTTAATAAGATTGGAAATCTTTTCATGAAGAATTTGTTCTGTCGTTGGTAATTTTTATTTACCATTGGATCATTGATCCAGCGGTGCTTAAAGCACAATCTTGTTGTTTGGAAAGATTTTGATGAATCTTTTCTTAACAGAATTTAATTCTGGTTAATTAATGATTTATCATTATTCTTAGATCTTTTGATCTAGCGGTGGGAATTTTTAATTCCAGTGTTGGCGCACCTTGCGCCAGCGCAGCTATGTTCGATACGTGGTGCGCAGCGCAGAGCGCAGCGCAGAGCGCAGCGCAGCGCGCAGCGCAGCGCGCAGCGCAGCGCGCAGCGCAGCGCGCAGCGCAGGCGCAGCCGTGTTTGACACGGGCATGCAGCACAGAGCGCAGCGCAACTGCGCTGGCGCACCTGTGTTTGACACGTGGAGCGCAGCGCAGAGCGCTGGATCTGAAGCGTTGCTTCAACTTTTAAATTTTGAATTTTAAAACAGAGCTTTGCTCTGATTGGGGGTGCGCTGCCTAGAGCGCAGCGCACCTGGCGCTAGCGCGTCTGTGTTTGACACGTGGCGTGCAGTGCGCTGAATCTGAAGCGTTGCTTCAATTTAAATTTTGAATTTTGAAACAGAGTTTTGCTCTGATTAGGGGAAACAAATGCCCCCCCACCGTTGCGCTCACGTAGCGCACACGTGAGTGCAGCGGTGGCAACATCTGAGCCCTTGGATCAACTCAGAAATTGAAGAGGCGGTTCAGTGCCTATAAATAGGACCTTTGGTCCCTTAGATGATTATCATCTTCTTTCTTGAGAATTTTATTCAGTGCCTTGCTCTTCAGTTAAGAACTTTCAAGAGTCAGAACTCTTTCCAAACTTAGGTAAAATTATTTTTTTTAATAAATTAGGGTTTTTACCCATTAACATAGCCTTGCTCTTCATAGATCTTTGATCTAAAGGAAACCCTTTTAGGGTTTCATTAATAGAGCCTTGCTCTCATGAACCCATAGATCTAAAGAGATCTTTTCTTGGGGTTTCTTATCCCATGAATCAGAGCTTTGCTCTTTGATAATACGTGGATCTTTTGATCTTTGATGAAGAACTCTTAAGAGTTTTTTTCATGGATCTTGAAGATCCCAGAATTTTTAATTCTCAAAAATTAATTTTAATTAATCTTTGATGGATTTTCCATCATCATTACAGAGCCAGGCTCTTTAAGGAATTTATTCCTTCATGACCAGAGTTTGACAAGTGTCACTCTGTTACAGAGCTTTGCTCTCAGAGGGAGATTTTCTCCTTTTCCCGAGGGATTTCTCAGTCAATGAGAATTTCATTGAGGATTTCCTCATTAATTGACAGTCTCATCCAATGATGAGGCTGTTTTATTAATTGATGGCATTTTCATCTGGATTTTGTGGGTCCCCCTTTGGTCCCCTTTCCACTGCATTGCAGTGTGGTACAAATTTTAAAGTGCCGAGCGTCAGAATTTTAAAATTAAATTATAGTACCGATAATTGAATTCTGTTCTTTCTCGCAGGCGACATGTTTTCCGATCTCTCTTTCCCGTTTTTTTGTTTAGAGGGAAGATTCCTTGGAGCACCCGTAGACCGAGAGATCCTAGAATTGATCAGAGACCACGATCCGGAACATAAGAATCTTCACCTCTGGGGGTCATGGTACAATTATATTATCAGGGGTCGACAAAGCTTTTCGTGAGCGGTACCCTCGGAGCCCATCATGGCGATCTATTACGCCAGCTCACCCCCGGTGAACTACACCGTGGAGATGGTTAATTGGACTTCAGAAGGCCTTCTTCAGCCCGCTATAGCTCTGATTCCCGTTCAGCCTCCCATGGTTTTAGATACCTTGGGACGCCGTATCTGTCAAGGCGAGGCGCGGCCGTGGGGGCAACCATATAACACAGGTCTGATTCCTCGTCATCCGACCGGTTATCTGCAATGGGCCCGCTACATTCTGTCAGCGAAGACGTCGCAGTTGATGAGGCTTGGGTTGTATACCGCCGTTTATGCTTCTCTTTTCCAGTATCCTACGCTTCCCACCTGGTGGGTTAAGGCCTTTTTGGAGCAGTGGAATATCCCTACTCACACCTTCCTTTCACTGGACCGGGAAGTGTCAATCTCCTTAGAGTAATTTGCAGAAGTTTCTGGCTTACCGGTCATAGGGGAGCATTATGAGGAGCTGCTTCCCACAGACGAATATATCTTCGGTGCCAAGCCAGTGATAATGGGCCTTACTCTGGTGAATGTTGTTCAACACCAGTTTCCTAGTTTGAACAAAGTGTTGGATATCTACGAGGGCCTTTTTCTCGAATCTGGGAGCCGCGAGGTTAGTTTCGAGGATTTCATCGCTCGCTTCCTTCACCCAAAAGTCTTCTTGAAGGAGGTCGTTAAATTCACCACGCTTGACGACCCTTTCGGCTTAGGTTTGGACAACCTGCCAGCGACGGAGGTAAATCAGAAGAGTTTCTTCCTTCCCAACTCTCCAGTTGTTCCTTTTGCGGAGATTGCAGTCCCTGGGATGGATGAGGAAGCATTCTTTTTGGGATTTCTTGGGCTATGGTTCAGCTGGTTCGTGCTCCCGATGCACCTTCGCCGCATGAGGCCATCTGTCTTTTATCCGGCTCACCGAATGACTATTGGGGTGAAAGTGGCTGTCGGGTCGCCGGCTTAGCCCATCTGTATTACGGCCTTAGTCAAGTGGCGGATACTACTGAACCTGGAGTACAGCATGTGAACTTCTCGATGCATTACTTCATGTCATGGCTCGAGCTACATGCGCTTGGCGTTTTTGGTATCCATAGAAGGCATTCATTCTATGACAGGTGCAGCTTCCCCCGGATTATGCGATTGGTCAGCGCCTCAATTATAAATCCGTCACCGCGGGATGCTAGAGGTTTGCTCCTTCGTCCCTGTACAGTTGGAGACGGAATGACCTTCACCGACAAGGTGTTAACCATCGGAAAAGAGTCTACCACAACGGTGCGGCTATTGCAGGATATTTTCAAAGACGGAGCCTCAGTTCTGACAGCTCGGGTGACCCTCCATTTATATTCTATCAGACCGGGCTTCCTGGTGTTTAGGCAAAATGATGCGGCGCTTTTCATGAGATATAATCCACATCGTTTTGCCCAACAATTAAGTTATAATCAAGGAGTGCCGCTGGAGGCTTTCTTGCTTGAACCCACTACTACTGAAGAGGGGATGCGGAGCGCGCTGCATCACTTCATGCGTTTGAATACGGGCTCTCACTTCTTTATCAGCGAGCCGAGTTGTGTCCCACGGATCCTTAATGCATATACGGCATGGTACCAGCATTGGACGAGCGTCGTTATTAAGGAAGAAAGGCGGTTGCTGCTTGATCGCAAAAGTGCACCTCCTGTCAGTGATCGTAAAGTCCCTTTGAAGCGACGGACCATTGTCCCCCCTTCGCTAAGAGAAGTCGCTGCAGTTGAGCCTCCACGTGTGTTAAGCCCCACGCACGGATTGCCCCATGCTCCTGTAGAGACGGTGGATGTGCCATCGGTTCCCCGTGCTCCTGTAGAGACGGTAAATGTAGCTTCACCCGAATCTAGCATGGGCTCGGATATCGAGACTCGCCGTCCTAAAGTGCCCACCAAGCGCAAGCTGGTGCTGGCTGCAACAGGAGCTCACGCACAGAAGAAGATGAAGAAGTCGGTCCTTTCCCTAGACGCTATACTCGTCTTGGAGCCTCAGGCTCCTTATAACGAAGGCCTAAGTGAATATGGGACCAATGAGGGTCTCTTCATAACGTCAGAAGACACTGATCTCGATGCCGCTATTACTGCTTCTGCGCGACTCGCAAGCCACCAAGAGGAAATAGCCGCCCTCGTGCAATCAAGTAAATATCAGTCGCACTTTGTTATTGCGTTATATCTTTACTTTTATTATCATGTCTTGACTGACACTCTTCCTTTTGTAACAGGCTTTACTACTGAAGAGGCTCTGGCGGCTTCCCTCAAGACCTTCGAGGAGGAGGAGAGGAATCGCGCTTTATTGGGCATTGGTATGTCTCGGCTCATCGAGTCTTCATTCTCCTTTCTCATGGGCAATCTAACCTTTTCTTTATCTCATCGCAGGGACCACAATGCCAGTCTCGCAAGGTGATGCGGAGACTCTTCCCGGGCCAGCCACCGAAGTCCCGGCCTCTTCGGTATTGCCGAAAGAGGCTTTACTCAAACGACCGATGACGGAAGCCATGACGGCTCCAGAGGTAACCCTGGGTGCGGATGATGACGCTCTGTTGAAGAAGGCTTCTAGGAGGTCTGCTTTGACGGCTCGGGAGGAAAGGAAGCGCCGGAGGCGCACAGCAAGGGAGCGTAGTGCTGCTTTAGCTGCGGGAGCGGGTTCGAGCGCCACTACCCCTGCTGCTACTCCTTCAGAGGAGTCTCCGGTTGCCTTGTCTACTGCTTACAGACGGGCGGCACGTGCGGCTCGGGAAGCAAACGGTAAATCAACTCCAGGTAATGTGTCGTGAGGCTCCGTTGTCAAAGCTTTAAATTATCAGTTCTCATATACCTTATCTTGCAGGGCCGAGCCTTACCGAAGAAGTGGCGGCGACCGCTGAGCCTGAAGTAGCGGTGGAGGAGGTAGCTATTATTGCCGAACCCGGGGCGGCGGTAGGCGAGATGGCCGCAATTGTCGGGCTCGAGGTAGTGGCTGATGAGACAGTCACGATTGCTATGCCCGAGATAGCTACCATTGCTGAGCCCGAGGTGGCGGCGGATGAGACGGCTACCCTGGTCGAGTCCAAGGCGGAAGGGGATGAGACGGCTATAATTACTGAGCCCGAGGTGGTGGCGAGCGAGATAGGTACAATTGCTGGGCCTGAGGTGGCCACTCTCTTTCAAGAGTCGGGCACCGTCCTGATCATCGCTCTTCCCGCCTACGGTTCCTTGCCATCTCCCGGCGTCGCAAGCGTGACGACGGCTCTCGTGGAGTCAGGGGATGAGACGACGGGAGGTGAGACCACCCTGATGGAGGAGGGAGACACCGTTGTTGTATCAAGTGACGCCCTCGTCACGGTTCCGACTGGCGACTCATCAGGTAAATTTTAGGTCACCGCCCTTCTTTTTATTCTGCAATCTTTTTCAATCTTTCCTGACAGGGTTTATCTTGTTTCTAATGCAGGTGCGGCTAGTGCTGATGTCGCGCTACCCGAGGCAGCGCCGTCAGTTACTGCCCTGGCGGTGACCACCTCTTTACCTTCTCTTGTACTGTCTCAGATGCTGGAAGGTATGGATTTGTGACCTATCAGTCTTATCTCTAGGCTGTATAATTTATGTACTGATGTTGTATTATTGCGTTTTTCTAGGAGTCTTTTTTGACCACCTGTACCAGGTGCTGCACCCCCACTTCTCCTTCCCGTCGGAGATTGCTTCATCCAGTGGCGCTGGTGAATACAGCCTTCAGTTAATGTTCTTTCTTTTACCAACAGTGAAATCATTTTTGATTCTTCTTTGCCTTGATTGCAGTACTACAGATTGAAGGAGGAGATGAGAGAACAGTTGCGCCACTGGTCCTCCCGGCTTTGCCACATGCTACAGCTGGTATAGTAAATCCCATTGTTCATGAACCTCTTATACTTCTTGAACCGTCATCTGATTGTGATTGTTTTGCAGCGGTCACTTCGACTCCGGCCTCTTTCAAGTCTCGCATTATGATGCCGGCATGGCCCTTTTCCAGACATCCATCCTCAAAAGGTACTGTGACCGGTCTGCGTATGCTGAGCAAATACGTCGAAGAGCTTGACGCGGAGGCTCCTACATCTGCCGCAAATTTCACTGCCAGGTCAATCCAATGCTGGCGACGCTTGTAAACTTCCATAATGAAGGTGTCGTCGAGTCTTGGGTTAATCATTGCAGGAAGATTGAGGCCTGTCTGTATGAGCTTGAGCTTCTGCGTCCTGCCCCTGAGACTCAGGCTTTGAACTCCCAGCGGGCCGCATGGGTTGAGCAAAGTGTTTCGTTCCTTCTCCATTTCGAACGAGAGGCAACCCTTAAGCGAAAGGAACGTGAGGCGACTTCTGCTGAATCCGCCCGACTGCGCGCTGAAGTTGCAGCTAATGCTGCCCAGCTGAACACCATTTTTGAAAACCTCCAACGATGTATCTCTGACGGGCTGGTGTTGAGGAAGAAACTTGATCTTAATGAGCAGGTTGCGCAGAGTCAGGAGGCTGCCCAGCAGGAAGTTGATCAGAAACTCTCATCCTGTTTGCAGCAACGGTTGAAGCAGAGCTGGCCGCGGTGGCTGATCATGAGGAAGAGTTGAGAGAAATGCGCGAGCAGCTAGCTGGTCTATTAAAGGCGCCTCCCTCTCAATAGCTGCTTTTGTATAGATTGAACACTTATAATCTTTGAACAACATGTATCCATTTTTTATTCTTTTATACGATTTGCCTTGTACTCAATTGAATTCATGAATAAAAGATACACATTATTTTTGTTATACTGTTGCTTTCTTCTCTTTGCTGTGTTGTTGCCATGTGATTTTAGCAGGTGCGGTCTGTAGATAGTATATAGCTGTCAATCTTGGGCTCTTTGTAGAGCGGTGATGGCTTAGAAAACAGGGTTAGGATCTGTCACCTAAGACTTTTCAACTTTATGGGCCGTGAGGGTCTCATAAAGAATTTTCTCCCTACCGGTCGAGAGGATCCCGTAGGTGCGTTTTCTCCTTAAGAATCGTGAGGATTCCTAAGTGTGTTTTCTCTTGAAAGTCTTAAGGATCTCACAAGAGAATTTACTCCCTTACGAGTCGTGAGGACCCGCAAGTGATGGATGAAGTTGTCCTTATCCGCATTTCACAGAGTCAGGAGTTGCTCTGGATGCTTCCCACGGGTTCACTGCCGTGTTCTGCGAGGACCAGGTTCCGCTCTGGACGTTTCCCATGGGGTCAGGGTTGACATTATCCGCGTTCTACATGACCAGGAATTTTGCTCTGGATGCTTCCCACGGGTTCACTGCCGTGTTCGGTGAGGATCAGGCTCCGCTCTGGACGTTTCCCATGGGGTCAGGGTTGACATTATCCGCGTTCCACGTGACCAGGAATTTTTCTCTGGATACTTCCTACAGGTTCACTGCCGTGTTCGGCGAGGACCAGGCTCCGCTCTGGACGTTTCCCACGGGGTCAAGGTTGACATTATCCGCGTTCTACATGACCAGGAATTTTGCTCTGGATGTTTCCCACGGGTTCACTGCTGTGTTCGGCGAGGACCAGGATCCGCTCTGGACGTTTCCAACGGGGTCAGGATTGACATAAGCCGCGTTCCACATAACCAGGAATTTGCTCTGGATGCTTCCCATGGGTTCACTGCAGTATTTTGCGAGGACCAGGCTCCGCTCTGGATGCTTCACACGGGGTCATTGCCGTGCTCTGCGAGGACCAGGATCCGCTTTGGATGCTTCACACGGGGTCATTGTCGTGCTCTGCGAGGACCAGGATCCGCTCTGGACATTTCCCATGGGGTCAGGATTAACATAAGCCGCGTTCCACGTAGCTAGGAATTTTTCTCTAGATGCTTCCCACGGGTTCACTGCCATGTTTGGCGAGGACCAGGCTCCGCTCTGGATGCTTCACACGGGGTCACTGCCGTGCTCTGCGAGGACCAGGATCCGCTCTGGACGTTTCCCACGGGGTCAGGATTAACATAAGCCGTGTTCCAAGTAACCAGGAATTTGCTATGGATGCTTCCCACAGGTTCACTGCCGTGTTCGGCGAGGACCAGGCTCCGCTCTGGATGCTTCACACAGGGTCATTGCCGTGCTATGCGAGGACCAGGATCCGCTCTGGACGTTTCCCACAGGGTTAGGATTGATATAAGCCGCGTTCCACGTAACCAGGAATTTGCTCTGGATGCTTCCCACGGGTTCACTGCCGTGTTCTGCGAGGACCAGGCTCCGCTCTAGATGCTTCACACGGGGTCATTGCTGTGCTCTGCGAGGACCAGGATCCGCTCTGGACATTTCCCACGGGGTCAGGATTGACATAAGCCGCGTTCCACATAGCCAGGAATTTTGCTCTGGATGCTTCCCACGGGTTCACTGCCGTGTTCAGAGAGGACTAGGCTCCGCTCTGGATGCTTCACACGGGGTCATTGCCGTGCTCTGTGAGGACCAGGATCCGCTCTGGACGTTTCCCACGGGGTCAGGATTGACATAAGCCGCGTTCCACGTAGCCAGGAAGGGTTGACTTTATCCGCATTTCATGGAGTCGGGGTTTGACTCTCGGTCATCTGTACACCGCCGAGTCATAGAACCGGGAGTTGCCGCTGTTCCGCTTTGCTTGATATCGTGTCTGTTGTAATGAGATGAATGTCGAGATGATCTCCAGGTTATCTGTGAACCGTCGAGATTTGGTTTCTTCTTCTGATGAAAACCTGTGGACGAAAGGTGTGATTCTCTCTTTGTTTGCGCCCCTGGAATGTATACAGGGATCGATGTGATATCACCTGTAGGGCATAAATTTCATTTTTTTTTAATTAATTTTTTTTATTTCCGCGATGCTCTATCATTTCAGCTTTTATATCGCGAAGGTCACGATTGCCCAATCATTTCGGCTATTTTTCGCGGTGCCCAATCATTTCGGCTATTTTTTTTTTACTCGCTGCTTTTTATTGCGAGTTGCCCAATCATTTCGGCTATTTCGCATGCATACATTTTTACTTGCTGATTTTGTTTGCAAGTTGCCCCATCATTTCGGCTATTTCGTATGCACGTATGGCTCGCTAGTTTCTTTGCTGCAGGCTTGGAATTAGACACCGATTTCGGCATCAGCACCGCTACAACTAGGATATTACCAGGAGCGAATCATCATTTGCCTCTGTCGATGTCGAACAAAGTTTACTTAGCGATCAGGGTTAAGATCCTGTCAACTAAGGCTTTTGATTATACGAGCCGTAAGGGCCTCATAAAGGTACTTCTCCCCGCGAGTCGTGAGGATCTCGTAGGTGCGTTTTCTCCTTAGGAGTCGTGAGGAATCCTAAGTGTATGATCTCTTGTAAGTCGTAAGGATCTTATAAGAGTGTTTTCTTGTCACGACCCGAAATAGCACGTGACTGGCACTTGAATCATATGAAGTCTATAGGACCCCATCTAATCCAAGTAAGCCAAAAGCCCAGAAATCTAAAACCATTTTAAGGAGTAAATAAGGAAAACTAGTTTTTAACAAGTAAGGAAAACATGTTTTAAAAGTAAGGTTTTTTTTAATAAGTAAGCCAAATATGCATTTTTAAAATGTCTCGTCTTTTCTGAAAATTTCGGCAGAGTTTCCTTTGTAAATACGGGCCCCGAACGGGGTACAACAAGAATAATATATATACAATGATAAAAGGCATCCCCAAGTGGGAGCTAGCTCTTCGTCAATCGATGGTCGCAACCACGCAAGCAGTATAATGTACAACGCCGAAGGGCGAGGATCAAAACTTAAAAAGGAAACTCAAAATCAGCATGAACACCATAATACTACAGCGCGCGACTCTAAGGTCGAAATAATACACAACTGGTTTTTAAGTCTGAAACAATATACAAGTTTGGTTGATGGAATTACTAGATACAACTGAATAAATAAATACGAGGGTGGTCACGATGTGAGTGAACCCACCTACCAATGCAATCACCCAGAAAGGAAACGGTGTGTCAGAAAAGCCGCAATGAAACCTGTACGGAAAAACCTGCAAGAAACTGTGGCACAACGGGGGTGAGTTGCCAACTCGTGAATAGAAAATATCACAGGGCAGAAATCGTATGTATGACACAATCCTAGGTCAATAAGATCAGATATATAGATAAACCTCAAATGAATAAGTCTGAAGTATGATAAGATGGCAATGTAACATCTATACATGAGTGTAGTGCCAAGTGCTCATGCCAGTGCCTCAGGTAATAACATATCATAAATATGAGGTATGATCAATGTCGACTATATCATGAAATCTATAAGTATGTGGATATCATCCAACTATGTAATCAATGTCATCATGTATATGGATCTTGTCCAACTATGTGATCATGTCATCAATGTCCATTCTTGATCAATTCACAACGCATCTGGGTGAGGTCCATTATCTGAACCTGGTCAACTATCTCGTCGACGATGCCGAACTCTGGCCTGCTGGGTGTGCGCAATATGACCACTCCTGGGTCCAAGTCTTCTCGTATAGTATTCCAGAAAGGTCCTGTCGAGGTCTCTCTCACATCTCGTTTCTGCCGATTTGCCCGGAAGTTATCATTTTTTTCCTATATCTGTTTCTTGTTCCGGAACGGCTGCATACTCATCGCGACTCCTTCTGGAAGGTATATCCATATACAACGCCTCTGCATGCGTATCGCATTTCTGATGTCAGCGGAGTGGAACGTCATCTCGTCGAATTCTCGTGCGAACTCTTTACTTCACTCTACTCCAATGTCGACTGATTCAGACTCGTCTTCTCATGGCTGCATGGACTGCGCTCCAACGGCTATACTCGTATCTGGAGTCTCCCAAGCAATGTGTCCCATCACATGATATCCGAAAGATGTCGAACCATCCGATCAATTTGTCAAAACCTCATAATCCCCCAAGAGATCAACATCTTGAGTACAGTTTAATAGTATTCCGGTACATACCACAACACCTGTGGACCAACCGTAGAAGGGCAAACCCAAGCCTCACAAATGGCACCGCTGAACTGCCGCAAACCCTAAGGTTCGGAGGCGTTCCATGGTCATTATGTCGAGTTAGGGTTTCATTCTTCTAGAGGGTCCATAGCATTACTTGCATTGTCTTCTGAATATTTTAAACTTAGAATCGGGTTCCTGACATTCGATCGTCTCTATCAACTCTCAACGAATCTGCGTGAAGTCGTCTCTAGCTGGAATCAATCTATCTGATGACCTCGCATCGGGGTAAGCGAACGAACCGCATGTCCTAGTCATTCATCCTCGGGTGACTAGCGACCTTTCATCAAATCTCTAATTATATGCTCATGCTACTGTAGCTCCAACATCTGGGCGATATCTCGTCATTTGCAGCAACGACTGGCTCATTCGTCTGTACGCTGAACAGCGCCTCAATCATCATGAATAAGCGATATATCAATGGTCATCACGTCCCGGCTGGCCTCTAGCGGTAGCCTGATTCTCTGGTGCTGATCTGCACGTCCGAGAAATCTCATAAAAGCGATCTGTCAAACGCTCATGGCGCGAAAACACAATAAGACGACACCTCTATATGCAATCGTATGTCTCTGGAATCACGCCCTGGTCAGTCCCCGTTCATGACGAGCTCAAGCTGACGCAACTCTAGCCGTAGCTCTCTCTCTCTGCCCGTGTAATCGTGGCCGCAAAATCATAACCAGTATCGATGAGGATAGATCATAGGAATGAATATAATACTGTGCAAGGAAATGTACATCTTAAGATTTCTTAAGTGGAGTAGCGTATCGTAAGTATGGCGCGGAACATACGTACGGTACGTCACTCTACTCAAGCTACCTACTACATCAACCAAGGGTCATCCTACGTGACGAAAGTTCGGGTATAATACCCCCTCGACTAAGTCTAAGTTCCGTAAGGTCAACCCTAAGTTCCGTATATATATAAACGCTCTAGGCTCCACATACTCAAACTTAGACTCGAACCAAGGTTAACCTAGCGCTCTGATACCAATTTTGTCATGACCCGAAATAGCTCGTGACTGGCACTTGAATCATATGAAGTCTATAGGACCCCATCTAATCCAAGTAAGCCAAAAGCCCAGAAATCTAAAACCATTTTAAGGAGTAAATAAGGAAAACTAGTTTTTAAGAAGTAAGGAAAATATGTTTTAAATGCAAGGTTTTTTTTTAATAAGTAAGCCGAATATGCTTTTTTAAAATGTCTCGTCTTTTATGAAAATTTCGGCAGAGTTTCCTTTGTTAATACTGGCCCCGAACGGGGTACAACAAGAATAATATATATACAATGATAAAAGGCATCCCCAAGCGTGAGCTAGCTCTTCGTCAATCGACGGTCGCAACCACGCAAGCAATATAATATACAACGCCGAAGGGCGAGGATCAAAACTCAAAAAGGAAACTCAAAATCAGCATGAAAACCATAATACTACAGTGCGCGACTCTAAGGTCGAAATAATACACAACTGGTTTTTAAGTCTGAAACAATATACAAGTTTGGTTGATGGAATTACTAGATACTACTGAATAAATAAATACGAGGGTGGTCACGATACGAGTGAACCCACCTACCAATGAAATCACCCAGAAAGGAAACGGTGTGCCAGAAAAGTCGCACTGAAACCTGTAAGGCAAAACCTGCAAGAAACTGTGGCACAACGGGGGTGAGTTGCCAACTCGTGAATAGAAAATATCACAGAGCAGAAATCGTATGTATGACACAATCCTAGGTCAATACGATCAGATATATATATAAACCTCAAATGAATAAGTCTGAAGCATGATAAGGTGGCAGTGTAACATCTATAGATGAGTGTAATGCCAAGTGCTCATGCCAGTGCCTTAGGTAATAACATATCATAAATATGAGGTATGATCAATGTCGACTATATCATGAAGTCTATAAGTATGTGGATATCATCAAACTATGTAATCAATGTCATCATGTATGTGGATCTCGTCCAACTATGTGATCATATCATCAATGTCAACTATATGTATGTGGATATCGTCCACGTGTCACCCAATGACAATAAACATCATGCATGTAAATATCATAAAGCATATGCATGGAAGTATGAGGATGTAAATCAATATGTGTCGCTCGCGACATATCAAAATCATGGAACCTGAGTGTCAAGCATTGACACTCGAAAACATCATGAAACATGTGCCTAGCATCGGCATGTAAATCCTCATATACATAGGGCTCCGTCAGTCCGGATCAGCCCGTCTCATCTCTCCACTCCGGTCGGTATCCCCCAGATATCTGTCGAGCTCAAAAACAATCACCGGTTGGTAGTACTCCCCTGCCAGGCTCACCGTCTAACATATACGAGTCTTCTTGCCCCGGGGTACCTCACCGGATCCACCATGTACCCGCAGACGGTGCCTACCACTCCTCGAATCGGGTTTCACATGCTACTCTCAGAACCGAGAAAACACATGGTGGACGCACTGAAATATCATATCAAGGGTAACCGGGTTTTTAAAACAATACATACTCTCTTTTTAAAATATCCACGGTTCCCAAATCCAGAAATATCATGGAAACAATATATTTCAATGCGTATAATCAGAAAGCATGATGTATACGACATATAAAAGAATGTAAGCATATCAGTATATCATGCAACATGGAATAGTAATATGCACATATTGGGGAAACTACTCTTTTAAAATGAATCAGTTTTAAAGAGTATCTTGCGGTCCCCAAATCTCCAAATCAAGCAAGAAATCATCTATGTATGTGCAAATGAGTATGTGTACAAGTATGTGTGTACAATATGTAAGTACACGAGTATGAATGTACAATAGGCATGTGCACAAGTATGAGTGTACAATATGTAAGTACACGAATATGAATGTACAATAGGCATGTGCATAAGTATGAGTGTAAAATATGTAAGTACACGAATATGAATGTACAATAGGTATGCGCACAAGTATGAGTGTACAATATGTAAGTACACGATTATGAATGTACAATATGTAGGTGCACAAGTATGAGTGTACAATAGGTATATGCACAAGTATGAGTGTACTGTATGTGTGTACACAAGTATGAATGTACAATATATAGGTGCACAAGTATGAGTGTACAATAGGTATGTGCACAAGTATGAGTGTACAGTATGTGAGTACACAAGTATGAATGTACAATATGTAGGTGCACAAGTATGAGTGTACAATAGGTATGTGCACATGTATGAGTGTACAGTATGTGTGTACACAAGTATGAATGTACAATATGTAGGTGCACAAGTATGAGTGTACAGTATGTGTGTACACAAGTATGAATGTACAATATGTAGGTGCACAAGTATGAGTGTACAGTATGTGTGTACACAAGTATGAGTGTACAGTATGTGTGTACACAAGTATGAATGTACAATATGTAGGTGCACAAGTATGAGTGTACAATAGGTATGTGCACAAGTATGCCATGCAATGGATCATATCCTAAATGCAACAGTCTAACAGTGTAATGACATGGCAATTATCGATGATGAAGTGTGTGAGCCGGCAAGCAGGTGTACGTGGAACATATGCATCATTGATAATGGTGCTGGTGTCCTAACAGCATGGTTTTAATATAGCAATAACATATTAAACATGCAATGCGATGCGAACAGCAAGAAAATGCGGCAAATGAATAATAAACACAACAGTGCAGAATCTACATCAATATATCTATGTCATACTGTTTTGCCATTTGAAAGAAGACGAATCGGGGTTTTTAGAAAAATAAGGGCTATGGTGTTTTTAAGAAAAGATGCGTCTTTTGAAAATATCCGTAGAATCCCTTTGCCTGTCTTTAAAATACTCCCGATTCGTTAGTTTTTAAAATAGGTATTACATCTGCCTAGCCTAGCATCTACTAGCAAAACTACAGCTCTAACTAACGAGTCAATCAGGAGGGGTATGGAAACCACCTAAATTTGAGTCGATATAAATATATATATAAATATTATAGTCAGTGATCCCGCCTCAAAGTACCGCGTACGATACAATATCATATGACATTCTCAAGTCATGAGTGCGGATCTTATCATCAAATAAAGCTCGTACGGCATCCCAAATCTGGGTACGGGTCAATATCACATTCCTCTCATCAGGTATCCTTATCATCATATCACATGATCTGGGGTATTGATCTAAGTCTAGTACAAATCGATACCATCTATATAAGTATAAGTGCATGTGTGAAACACACGTCTAAAGGCCCGCTAAAATCTCATGTCGTATCCCAAATACGAATCACATCATATCACCGATATCATGGCACTATGCCCAATCTCATCGACTCATCTCCAAATATCATACACTATCCTCATTATCACGGTATAGGTATAACAAGCAAGCATGTGTGTGTGGGGGGGTATAAACCTATTCTAGGGTTCGCAACAAGGAAACTATACTAGTTACTTCTAAACCCGAATCCATCCATAATACACTTAATCACATCTAGAATATTCATAACACACTTAACGCTATCATACGTATATATATAATATATATATAGTATACTAAGTATCGAACTGCCGGGGTGCTATACGCCATCCACCCGACTTCCCCCGTAGATATAATCTACTCATCTTGATCTTGCTTGCCGATGTCGATGTCGCCACTTCTTCTTCATCGTCTTGAATCATCGTGGGGGTACTTACATGTCACACTATCGCATCGCATTAATACTAAATCGAAATCAAAACGAAACACGAAAACCAAAACGATACGCTTAAAAGCCTATAGGTTAGAACCTATGGTTAGCTCTCGCAAATCAACCCAATAACACTCGGGATAGACATACAAACGTCAAGTGACCGAGTACAAACACAAATATCAAATCTTAAATCCATAAACATCATGAAACACTGGCAGCAACCTATAAAAGCGGTCCCAGATTTCATCTCAGGCCAAAACAAGGCAAGCAGACAACTCTGGGGTGATGTATAGGGTGTAATTAACCTACAGAAGCAACCTGGGCACCTATCTCATCAGTGGGGCCGGCCACATCCACTAAAAATCCGGCCAGGCCGGTTTGGGAATGGAGTTAAGGTCTCGTTCTTGTAGGGTGTCTTCCTATGGGTCCCATTAGGTCTCTGGTATTGTTTACTTTTCTAGTATTGGCCCCGGATCACTCCAGATTTCCCTGCACGCTCCAATTCCTCACAAACCGACATAGACTGTTCTGTTTTGGGTTTCAGGTTTAGCATTGTGTTGGATCTGGGTTCGTAGCACCAAGGGGGGTTTAAGGGTCACCACTAAGGCTTAATTACACTAACACAACTCAATTTAACCCTAACCCTCTCTAGGGTTTTCCAAAGTCCACTAAACTTCGCCAAAACGACATTAAACTTGAAATGAGGCTAAATCACTTGAAATATTACAATAGTTGTGAAAGGGTTTACCTCATTTAGCTCTCAAGAATTCTCTACAGCGCCAAAATCGAATTTTTCTTGGTCCATTGGGTAGCTAGAAGGCTTGTGCACCCTTTTTGTGAAATGGGTGTGAGGTTTTGGAGAGTTTTTCATGAAGTTTTGTGGCTTGAAGATGGAGGAGGAGGGGGGATGCAGCAGCAACAGCAATAAGGGAAGAGAGGGGAGAGAAATGGGAGGAAGAAATGATGAGGGAATGGCATCATGACTAGGGTTGACCCTCACCCACTCTTTCTCTCTCTAACCCATACCTCTTTCTTTAATCTTTTCTTTTCTTTTCTTTTCTTTTACTTTTCTTTCTTTTCTTATCTCTAATATTAGAATAGGAACCCCAAAAGAAACCATAGTAGAATAATGTACAAGTGTAAAAAGACATGGTGCATGCTTTGCACAAAATACGCTTAAAGCGCGATTAGCGATTTAATCGCGATTAGCACAAAATTAGTGTCAAATTAATCACAAAAGCTTAAAATTTGCATAATTCACATAAAACACCCTCTTTTAGTAATTACTATAATTTTCAAAAAATTTCCCCAATTTATCGGTATTTAATTACACCGAAATATTAAAATATTCATTTAAAATTAATATTAAATTATGAAAATTCCCCAAAATAATATTTTATTTTTTTTTGAAATGTTACAATCTTCCCCCTTAAAGAAATTCGGTCTCCGAATTTAAATTTAAAACCCCTCAAATACTAAAACATTTCAGTAAAAGTCCAAGTCGTCGGGGCTCCGAAATCGGCAATACATAACACGTATCATAGCGCAATGCATGCGCATGAACAATGAGCAGATAACTCAAAAACAAAGCTCCGTCAAGCATCCCGCAATCATGGGAGTCATGGTAAAAACACAAATGTCAAATCCAAAACAAAACCAATATGATATATATCAAAACCATACATGTAGACATCAAATATATACATGTAAATATCTGAAAGAAATGCATGCCAAACCTTTCATGTTGCTGTGCGATGCGCATAGCACTGCACAGTGGCAGACGTCTAATGTAAGAAAATAACCATATATGTATATATCTTTTGTTTAATATGTACGTCCCGCCGCTTTGAAAACAATTTAGAAGGATTTCCTTATTTAAAACGTGTCGTGTTATATCAGACACGTAGGTAAATACTGAGACTATTGCTCGCTTTTTGGAAGTCTCTTCGATAACTATCAATGCATGCAAAATATATCCAGGTACTGTCCTCTGACTAGTCCTGCTCAGTACAAAAACAATAGCAATATCATAAAAACGTACTGGTCCATAAGGAATAAATCCCAAAATGTATATAAGAATACCCTGTGCGTCTGGTGCGCACGGAAATCAAAATCCACATATGTGCCATACAAGTGCACAGAAACAATATCTAGGTGCAACGGGTGTGCACGAAATATCTGTCATAGGCAACGTGTGTGCCTGACAGCAAAATCAGGTGCATCTGACATGCACGAAGAATCCCGATTTAGTGCATCGGGTGTGCACCAAAATCATATCTCAAAACATGCGCTCAATACGCGCGAATATCCAAATCAGGTGCATCCATCATGCACGAATAAAATCTAAATCATGCGCACTCAACATGTACGAAATCACTAAATCCCATATCAAACGTCGAACATGCGCAAAGTCCAAATCAAATGTACGGAGTGCAAGAAATCAACATCAATATCAGAATCAAAATCGACGGTATACAATACGGCTCAATCAAAATCAGGTATACCGTGGTATATAAGCTCACAACCATGTGCATCAGCGTGCACAAATCAAATCAAAACACTAAATGTGCATGTAAACGATGCCGAAGGCATAAGTCAAATCACATGCATAACATAGGCATGAAATCAAAATCCATATGTCGAATGAGATCAAATCGAAGTCAGATGCAACCGTGGTGCACGAAATATAGATCCGGTCCAACAAAGGCACGAAATATAAATCTGGTGCGATAAACGCACGAAATATAAAACTGGTGCGACAAACGCACGAAATATAAAACAGGTACGACAAATGCATGAAATATAAATCTAGTGCATCCTGTGCACAAAACCCAAATAATAACTCAAATGCGTAAATAGCAATACCGAGTGTACCAAGGTGTAAAAATCATAAACGTGTGCAACTGCGTGCACAAAACACATATCAATGCACTACAAGCACATATAAGCTATACCGAATGCAAAAATCAAATCGTGTGCGCATCATATGCACAAAATCAACTCAACTGTATGAAATCCATGAAGTCATAAGCATGTGCAACCAAGACACGAAAACGATATCAGGTGCAATAACTGTGCACAAATCATAAATCAACACAACGGTGTATAAAGCACATCTCAAGTGTAATAACTATACGCAAGATATAAATGCCTAGTAGGTGCAACCATGGTGCACGAAAACAAATATCATGGAACTCGGTCATCAAGACTAAATCATGCGAATAAATCGCCCAAAATACCAAAATCCAAGGTGACGGATACGTGATAATCGAATCACAAAATCACAAATCATACATACTGCCGTCGATATTTCCTCCTTCGCAGTCGAGAAGGTGTCGGTGCATCCGATGCTAGCAGAGAAAGGTATCTACTTACCTTTTGCTCGCGGTCTGGCGTCCTCTGTCTCTGGGCCGTTATCTTCTCTGTGGATTACTAGTCTCGCGATTCATCGGCTCATAGGCCCTGTCAGGAGTGCTAACGGGGACGATTCCGTCTTGGCACTTCTCTGGCCATCTCTCGGTCAATCCTCACGGCCACTCGTAAAGTAGCACGTCACTGGCGCCGACTTCTGGTCCTCTGAATATACATCACACATCTGATCCTGGGTGCAAATCTTATTGTAGCAGTGTCCTGGAAGGAATCCTGCTCAAGATCTCTTCCGATCTCGCCAATGCTGAACTGTACGGAGGCTGGTACTCTTGCATAATCTTTTCTCGCTCTCTGGATATCTGCGTCCTCAGCACAGCATTTCCTCAGAAATTGGTCGCATCCTAACGCCTCTGTAGACATATCCGACCTTTAATCGTAACGGGGAGTAATAACAGCCCGTCAGCATCTCGCACGAACCTCTTGTCCCACTTGTATGTATCATCGTCCACTTTGACGTCACGTCTCTATCAGCGCACTGCAAATGTTCTCGGCTACGGTCAATCCGAAGTCTCTCACACGGACTCGAAATCACGAACTCGGTATCTTCATCACTCTGTGAAAGATATCTAGCCGAACACGTCCTCAGGAACTCGTCCAAATCTATGGAGGTATACTCCATACTCGTCCATTCTTGATCAGTTCACAACGCATCTGGGTGAGGTCCTTTATCCGAACCTGGTTAACTATCTCGTCGACGATGCCGAACTCTGGCCTGCTGGGTGTGCGTAATATGACCACTCCTGGGTCCAAGTCTTCTCGTATAGTATTCCAGAAAGGTCCCGTCGAGCTCTCTCTCACATCTCGTTTCTGCCGATTTGCCCGGAAGTTATCATTTTTTTCTATATCTGTTTCTTGTTCCGGAACGGCTGCATACTCATCGCGACTCCTTCTGGAAGGTATATCCATATACAACGCCTCTGCAAGCGTATCGCATTTCTGATGTCAGCGGAGTGGAACGTCATCTCGTCGAATTCTAGTGCGAACTTTTTACTTCACTCTGATCCAATGTCGACTGATTCGGACTCGTCTTCTCGTGGCTGCATGGACTGCGCTCCAACGGCTATACTCGTATCTAGAGTCTCCCAAGCAATGTGTCCCATCACATGATATCCGAAAGATGTCGAACCATACGATCGATTTGTCAAAATCTCATAATCCCCCAAGAGATCAACATCTTGAGTACAGTTTAATAGTATTCCGGTACATACCACAGCACCTGTGAACCAACCGTAGAAGGGCAAACCCAAGCCTCAAAAATGGCATCGCTAAACTGCCGCAAACCCTATGGTTCGGAGGCGTTCCATGGTCATTACGTCGAGTTAGGGTTTCATTCTTCTAGAGGGTCCATAGCATTACTTGCATTGTCTTCCGAATACTTTAAACTTGGAATCGGGTTCCTGACATTCGATCGTCTCTATCGACTCTCAACGAATCTGCGTGAAGTCGTCTCTAGCTGAATCAATCTATCTGATGACCTCGCATCGGGGTAAGCGAACGAACCGCATGTCCTAGTCATTTATCCTCGGGTGACTAGCGACCTTCCATCAAATCTCTAATTATATGCTCATGCTGCTGTAGCTCCAACATCTGGGCGATATCTCGTCATTTGCAGCAACGACTGGCTCATTCGTCTGTACGCTGAACAGCGCCTCAATCATCATGAATAAGGGATATATCAATGGTCATCACGTCCCGGCTTGGCCTCTAGCGGTAGCCTGATCCTCTGGTGCTGATCTGCACGTCCGGGAAATCTCATAAAAGCGATCTGTCAACGCTCATGACGCGAAAAACACAATAAGACGACACCTCTATATGCAATCGTATGTCCCTGGAATCACGCCCTGGTCAGTCCTCGTTCATGACGAGCTCAAGCTGACGCAACTCTAGCCGTAGCACTCTCTCTGCCTGTGTAATCGTGGCCGCAAAATCATAACGAGTATCGATGAGGATAGATCATAGGAATGAATATAATACTGTGCAAGGAAATGTACATCTAAGGTTTCTTAAGCGGAGTAGCGTATCGTAAGTATGCCGCTGAACATACGTACCGTACGTCACTCTACTCAAGCTACCTACTCCATCAACAAGGGTCATCCTACGCGACGAAAGTTCGGGTATAATACCCCCTCGGCTAAGTCTAAGTTCCGTAAGGTCAAGCCTGAGTTCCGTATATATATAAACGCTCTAGGCTCCACATAGTCAAACTTAAAGTCGAACCAAGGTTAACCTAGCGCTCTGATACCAACTTTGTCACGACCCGAAATAGCACGTGGCTGGCACTTGAATCACATGAAGTCTATAGGACCCCATCTAATCCAAGTAAGCCAAAAGCCCAGAAATCTAAAACCATTTTAAGGAGTAAATAAGGAAAACTAGTTTTTAAGAAGTAAGGAAAACATGTTTTAAAAGCAAGGTTTTTTTAATAAGTAAGCCGAATATGCATTTTTAAAATGTCTCGTCTTTTATGAAAATTTCGGCAGAGTTTCCTTTGTAAATACCGGCCCCGAACGGGGTACAACAAGAATAATATATTTACAATGATAAAAGGCATCCCCAAGCAGGAGCTAGCTCTTCGTCAATCGACGGTCGCAACCACGCAAGCAGTATAATATACAACGCCGAAGGGCGAGGATCAAAACTCAAAAAGGAAACTCAAAATCAGCATGAAAACCATAATACTACAGCGCGCGACTCTAAGGTCGAAATAATACACAACTGGTTTTTAAGTCTAAAACAATATACAAGATTGGTTGATGGAATTACTAGATACAACTGAATAAATAAATACGAGGGTGGTCACGATACGAGTGAACCCACCTACCAATACAATCACCCAGAAAGGAAACGGTGTGCCAGAAAAGCCGCAATGAAACCTGTACGGCAAAACCTGCAAGAAACTGTGGCACAACAGGGGTGAGTTGCCAACTCGTGAATAGAAAATATCACAGAGCAGAAATCGTATGTATGACACAATTCTAGGTCAATACGATCAGATATATATATAAACCTCAAATGAATAAGTATGAAGCATGATAAGGTGGCAATGTAACATCTATACATGAGTGTAGTGCCAAGTGCTCATGCGAGTGCCTCAGGTAATAACATATCATAAATATGATGTATGGTCAATGTCGACTATATCATTAAGTCTATAAGTATGTGGATATCATCTAACTATGTAATCAATACCATCATGTATGTGGATCTCGTCCAACTATGTGATCATGTCATCAATGTCAACTATATGTATGTGGATATCGTCCACGTGTCACCCAATGACAATAAACATCATGCATGTAAATATCATAAAGCATATGCATGGAAGTATGAGGATGTAAATCAATATGTGTCGCTCGCGACATATCAAAATCATGGAACCTGAGTGTTAAGTATCGACACACGAAAACATCATGAAACCTGTGCCTAGCATCGGCACGTAAATCCTCATATACATAGGGCTCCGTCAGTCCGGATCAGCCCGTCTCATCTCTCCACTCCGGTCGGTATCCCCAAGATATCCGCCGAGCTAAAAAACAATCACCGGCAGGTAGTGTTTACCCCAATCAGAGCAAAGCTCTGTTCAATTCCAAGGCGGGAAACGAAGCAACGCTTCTGTTTTCCCCAATCAGAGCAAAACTCTGTTTTGAAAATTAAAATTAAAATAAAAGAAGCAACGCTTCAGCTGACTTGCGCTCTACGCTGCGCGCCACGTGGCAGCGCAGTTGCGCTGCGCTCTGCGCTGCGGGCCATGTGGCAGCGCAGTTGCGCTGCGCTGCGCGACACATGTCAGCGCAGTTGCGCTGCGCTGTGCGCTGCGCGACACGTGTCAGGCGCTGGGCGCTTGCGCCAAACAGAATTAAAATGCTAGTGCCTTCTGTAAAACAGAAGCCCTTGGATCAAAGATCCGACGGTAGGGAAAATTCCCCAAATCACTCAGAGAAAGATCTCTTTACAAACCTAACAAATCTATGGGCACTATATAAAAACCCCTAGACCCCAACTCAAATGATAATGAACATTGTGAGAGATCAAGAACTTCAAGAAAGAGAGAACTCTGAAGAAAACTCAAGAAAAAGGTAAAAAACATTTATAAAAAGAAGAAGAATTTCTTCTGAATAGATCATTGATCTAAGAACAAGATCAATATTCTTCAATAAAAAGAAAAATAAATAATAACAGTGCCTTGCACTTTTTTTCATGAACCACTGGTTCTTTGAAAACATGTTTTCTCTGATCTAAGATTGATCAAAATATAAAACAGTGCCCTACTCTAGTAAAATTGGCACTGTTGCGCTCTTAGGTTGGCGCAAGCCACCAGAGGGCGCAACGTGTCAGCACTAGAATGACTTGCACTATGCGCTTTTAAAATAGAGCACTGCTCACATGAATTGGCGCAACCAACCAGAGCGCGCCACGTGTTAGAAGCGCAACAGCGCAGCGCACTGCGCTTGCGCTCACCAGAGCGTGACACGTGTCACCTCCCCATGGACTTGCGCCTTGCGCTCCTCAATTGGCGCAAAGCGCCTGACAAGCCACGTGGCACTCTGTCAGACTAATTAATGCAGCGTATTATTAAAGGGCAGAGCCCAATTAAAAGGCCCAATGGACCAAAACAAATGCTCTGCATTATAAAAAAGGGGACAGAGCCCAACTTAAAAGGCCTAACAGGCCAAAATAAAATACAGTGCAGGGGCAGAGCACTAATTAAGGTCTGATAGGCCTAATGCAAATAAAAATGTTGAACATCTCCAACTGGACTTAGCCCAATCATGGCCATAAGTCCTCAAATTAAATTGACTGAACACGGCTGCTCTCTTAAATCAATTTACACCTGGTTCAAGGGTACATCTCTGAACTCCTCTGACACCTATCGTTGTAATCCTTCAACGATGTCAGAGAGGTGACGAGTCCCGACGGCCACAAATAATATGGACCACCACGTCCCTAAACTAGAACATGGACCACCATGTCCCTAAACTGGAATATGGACCACTACGTCCCTAAACTGGAACAGTAGAGCCTTCAAACGCTCTTTTGTCGGATCTAAACGATCCTGTTTAAGTTGATCTTTGCCTCAAAAATGGCTAACGTATCCTTAAACCTTCAGACAGATTTTAGTCCCAAATCGGACTATAGATCCCTTAATCAACTTTGGTTCGAGGGTACATCTCCGAACTCCTCTGACACCTATCGTTGTAATCCTTCAACGACGTCAGAGAGGTGACGGGTACCGACGGCCACATGTCAAATGGACCACTACGTCCCTAAACTGGAACAATAGAGCTCCTAAATGCTCTTTCCGTTAAGTTGATCTCAGTCTCAAATCAGACTAGCGTATCCTTAACAAACGTTTAAGTTGATCTTAGCCTCAAATATGGCTAATGCATCCTTAAACCAAAACACCAAACCCAAATCTAAGAAAATACGGATTTGGACTAATCCACGTCCTACGGGCGACGACATAAATTAGTCTCCGTATACAATCCACGGGCAACCACAAACAAAACAAACACCCACGACACGAAGTGAAATTCTGGAGAAGGAGAAAGTTGTGACCGCGATGCGGTAGCGTAATTAACTGCAGGGGCTTGCGCCTGCCGGGAAGAGCGTCCCCACAATCAAAAACCCCTCAAGCGAGGGGGAATCTGACGAAATCTGCTACATCGGCCGCATCCATCCAAACCTCCGATACACGGTGCCATAAATCAACTTGGCATCTTCGGAGAGGTGGACGGATAAAACCAAATAGCATCTGCCCCGAACCTTAGGCGAGACGTCTCCATGTCTCCACCGCGTCATTCGGAGGGGAACAGATTCTGGCATGCCCGGTGGGATCTTTTCCTCTTTCCACTCCACACTTCGTGTGTCGTGTTCGCGAACGAATCGCGGTTTGCTGTGGTTGCCTGTGGATTCGAGGTACTAAGATTTGGTGTCTTACTCCGTGCAGAAAATATAAGATCAATGGCTTCAAACTGCACTGCCTGCAACTGCAACTCTCGCTCCGTCCTTGCTGGAGGAGTGACTTATGGGCCCCAAGCGGCCTCCCTTTTCAAGATGCCAGTGGAGCAGGTAACTCAAGCCACCACTGGATTATTCTTCGGGACCATGCTCCCACCAATGAGATTCAATGCCCCAATGACGTCGCAAGAAGCTCCAAAGAAGTCAGTCTTTGATCGGCTTACGACTACCGCGGCCCCTCTCAACGGGACGCCGAAGTCCAATACCTCCGTTTTCAGCAAACTGGGTCAAAGCTCAAACGGGCCCATGAAGAAGCCCGCGATACCCGAAGCTGCCATCCCAAAGCGGATAGCCATCCCGGCTCAAGCGGACGAAATCATTGGAAAGGCTCCTCCTTCCAAGAAGTCAGTTTTTACAAGGATGGCCATTCCGGTTGCTGCTCCAGGCAGGGTCCTCAAAGCTGCTTCCCCTGCCCAGAGATCTGTCTTTGACAGATTAGACATTGCTTCTCAACGGGTGTCAGTCTTCGACAGGCTAGCACCAATAACAGTCTCTCCTCAAAGCAGGGGGCATGAGGAGGTCACCCCTACGGCTAAACCAACTCCAATTGCACGACATGCTCGCCGTCGTCACTGGCGCCGGATAAGGAAAGCTGGGGGCAACTCCCCCTCTGAGATAACTCCGCCAGCTCCGATGGTGGAAATCAATGTTGTTGTTCCGACCGGGAATAGCTTTGAACCGCTAAGAAGGGTGCGTAAAAACTCGCCAACTGCCGTATTGAAAAGATCTCCTACGCCTGTGGATAATGCCCCAAAGGTGAAGCTAGAGCAGCCCCCTCAACGGCTGTCCTCTGAAATTTACAAGGTATAGCGGCAGATCCAGGATTCGGTGATTGATCAAGACTATCTCCGCCGACAGAAAAAGATGAAGGTTCAGCAGGAAAATGACTACTCCGTCAAGCCACAAAAAGCAACGGCTACTTGGGTGCCCACTACAACGGCCCCCTCAACTTCAACCACTCAAAAGAAAAGGAGGCCGCAAAAAGCCCCTGTGAACATAGCGAACCGTAAACGTGCTGAGCACAAACACCCCAAGTCTGGGGGCATGGGGGTGCACACCGTTTATATGGCATCCGGGAAAGAGGATAGCCACGCTTCGGTGGGTCACCGACCGCTTACGCGATCCGTGACAAAAACCCAGGAGCAGCAACAGAAGCTTCAAGAAATGATAACTGTGATGGCTGCACTTACTGAACCGAAAGGAAGATCGGAAGTATCATCAGAGTAGCGTCATGAACAAGAAACTGACGCTGACTATCTACGCGGAGTCCTCGAAAAGAAGGACAAAGAGGCAGCCGAACAAGCTGCCAACATAAAGCAAATGGCGCTCCTCTTCCAAGATATAGTAGGGATGATGTTATACCCGGACCCTCCATCTGAAGACCCTCCGATCATTGTTGGAGACGACAGAAGGGAGACACTTAATCCTCCTCCGGCTCTTTCAGCGGCCAAGGAAGAAACCATTTCCAAGGCCGCACTGGATGACTATATAGCTCAGCAAATACGAGCTCGTCAGGCGAGTGAATCGGCTGGGCAAACTGTTAGAACCGGACGACCCTATCCAAGCTGGTATGACCAAATCAGTTACCCGCCAGGATACACGATCCCTAAGTTCCACGTATGTAAGGGAACAGGGAATCCACAACCGCATGTCGCTCAATTCAGGGCCTTATGTGGCAATACTAGAGGCGATTACAAATTGCTGCTTCACCAATTCGTCGGCAGCTTAGCAGAAACAGCCTTTGAATGGTATTTGGAGCTACCTAACGACTCTGTCAAAACATTTACGGAGATGTAGCTACTGTTTACATAAAGATTCGCGAGTGCTAGTGGACGCACCCCGATAACAGCGCTGATTAACGCCAGGATAAGGCCCGGCGAAACATGGGTCCAATACGCAACACGATGGCGGAACCTATGGTCAAGATGCGAACAACGCATAGAAGAAGCACCTGCGGTAGGCATGTTCGTGGGCACTCTTGATCCGCAAGCGACCATCTCGCAATTCATGATGTTCTTCAGGCCGACCACCTTCCAGGCATTGATCGACAAATTAGCCCAAATGGACCAGATGGGCCATAGGCCTTCCTCTTCAAAGACGGAGCCTTGGAATGAAAAGGGCAAAGGGAAAACAACCTTTGTCGCCAACGCTCAGCAACAGCCAAGCAACTTAAAGCCGACTGTTCGCCAAAGCAATATGCGTCCACGCCCATCCCTCGAGGAGAGACTGGGGCGTCCTTACTCGTTTCCTTAGAATAAAACAAGGAAACTGTTCGAGCTTGCGGCGCGTAACGGGTTCATAAATTTGCCGGATCCAAGACGTCCGCTGCAACCAGGCGATCTTAACAATCCGAATTACTGCCCTTACCATCAAGCAGTGAGCCATCCAATTGAAGATTGCTTCGTCTTCAAAAACTGGATTGAAGATCAATACCAACAGGGTAATTTCGCGCTATCCGAGAACTGGAAGGTGAGCCCGCCACGACCACATGCTCCTAAAAAGATGGATACGCCGGGGGCATCATGCTCAGTCATAGAGAAAGCCCCATAGACCGAAAAGTCAATAAACTAGAGATTCGCCTCAAATACGGCGACGACGGACCGAAACGTCCTTAAACTAATGATGGACCGCAATGTCCTAAAACTTGCAAATGACCGAAACGTCTTTAAACAACTACCGCAGCATCCTCAGGCTGACGAGACAAAAAAAAGAATAAAAAAAAATATATGAAAATAAAAAAAGGACGGTATGTCCATAAGCAAAATGGGCACGGATGAAAACCCGAAAGGGCTCCGTGAGTAAAAACAGCAGGGCTACCGGCGAGTGTTCGTGAAAACCCGAAAGAGCGCGACCTCGTTAAAAAAAACGGTATGTCCATAAGCAAAATGTGCACGGATGAAAACCCGAAAGGGCTCCGTGAGTAAAAACAGCAGGGCTACCGGCGAGTGTTTGTGAAAACTTGAAAGGGCGCAACCTCGTTAAGGGACACTTACAGGGTCTTCTCGACCTTGTAAGGAGAAACCACCCGCGTGAGATCCTTACGACTCACAAGGGAACAACACACTTAGGAGTCCCCACGATTCCTAAGGAGAAAATACACTTGCGAGATCCTCACGACTCGTAAGGAGAATCCTCTTATGGGACCCTCACGGCTCATAAGATTTGAAAGTCTTAAGTTACAGAGACCTGAACCTGTTCTTAAGCAACTCCCACAACCTTCGATATTGCCCTACAAGCGGCTCAATACTGGCCCTTGTATACAATCCACGGGCGTGAATAAACATTTCCCTAACAAAGTCTCACCCGTGACTGGGGATATGTCCATATGGTGAACAACCCTTATAAGTCCTCTCAACTTATAAGGAGAAAACCCTTTTGTAAGATCTTTACGACTTACAGGGGAACATACACTTAGGAATCCTCACGATCCCTAAGGAGAAAACACACCTACGAGATCCTCACGACTTGTAGGGAGAAATACCTTTGTGAGACCCTTACGGCTCATGAAGTCAAAAGCCTTAGTCGACGGGATCCTAACCCTGTTCGCTAAGCCACCTTTGTTCAACATCAACAGAGGCAAGTGATGATTCGCTCCTGGCATTATCCCAGTTGCAGCGATGCTGATGCCTAAACCGGTATCAAATCCCAAGCCCTTTCATGGAAAATGATGATTCGCTCCTGGCAATATTCCAGTTGTAGCGATGCTGATGCTGAGATTGGCACCCGATTCCAAGTTCAACACTCGCAATAAAAAGCAGCGAGTAAAAATGGATATGAAATAGCCGAAATGATTGGGCAACTCGCAATAAAAAACAGCGAGTAAAAACAAAATAAATAGCCGAAATGATTGGGCACCGCGAAAAATAGCCGAAATGATTAGGCAATCGCCACCTTCGCGATATAAAAAGCTGAAATGATAGAGCGTCGCGGAAAGAATAAAAAGATAATAAAAAAAATGAATAATGAAAGAATGAAACTTTTTGCCCTACAGGTGAGATCACATCGATACCTGTATACAATCCAGGGGCGCAAACAAAGAGGGAACCATATCTTCCCAACAGGCTCCACCAGAAAGCGAAGCCAAATCTCGACGGTTCATAGACAACCTAGAGACAATCTCGACATTTGTCGCAATATTACAGGCACAATGTCAACAAACGGAGCAAAAGGAGGATCCCTAACTTCAGCGTCTTGACGTCAACAACCGACCTCAGAGTCACAATGAAATGGAGCCACGGCATAGTCCCTAGTTCCAAATCTTAACGGCAATATCTACGGCCTAAGAATTAACAAAGGCGTTCCTTCGCAGTCCATCAAGATGCAGATACAACGCCAACAAAAGACCTCGCGGTCGAAACAAAGCGAAGCGACGGCAAGATCCCAGCTTCATCTCAACAATCGTCTCGATACAGCAGACGAGATGTTAACAAAGGCGTTCCTTCGTAGTCCATCAAGATGCAGATACAACGCCAACAAAAGACATCGCGGTTAAAACAAAACGAAGCGACGACAAAATCCCAGCTTCATCTCAACAATCGTCTCGATACAGCAGACGAGATGTCAACAACGGCGTTCCTTCGCAGCCCAGCAGGATGCAGATGCAACGTCAACAAAATACCTCACGGTCGAAACAAAGCGGAGTGACGGCAAAACCCCAGCTCCACCACAGCATTCGTCTCGTTACAGCGGACGCGATGTCAACAACGGCATTCCCTCGTAATCCAGCACGATGCAGATGCAACGTCAGCAAAAGACCCCATGGTCGAAATAAAGCTCAGTGACGGCAAAATCCCAGCTCCACCATGACATTCGTCTCAATACAGCAGACGTAGTGCCAACAAATGAAGCGAAGGCCAAATTCCTAGCTTCAGTGTCTTGATGGCGACTCATATAAAGCCTGAAAGACAATTGGAGATCATCCCACATCAGCGCGGAGTGGTCACCACCTCGACGTTCGTCTCGATATAACAGACGATATGTCACTACAGCGTCCTTCCTCCAACAGGATTCGGACACACCAAAGCAAATGAAGCGAAGGCCAAATTCCTAGCTTCAATGTCTTGATGGCGACTCATATAAAGCCTGAAAGACAATTGGAGATCATCCCACATCAGCGCGGAGTGGTCACCACCTCGACGTTCGTCTCGATACAGCAGACGAGATGTCACCACAGCGTCCTTCCTCCAACAGGATTTGGATACGCCAAAGTAAGCGAAGCAAAGGCCAAATTCCTAGCTTCAGGGTCTCGACGGTAACTCATATAAAACCTGAAAGACAATCAGAGATCATCCCACACCAGTGCAGAGTGGTCACCACCTCGACGTTCGTCTCGATACAGCAGACGAGATTTCACCACAGCGTCCTTCCTCCAACAGGATCCGGACACGCCAAAGAAAACGAAGCGAAGGCCAAATTCCTGGCTTCAGGGTCTTAACGGCAAGTCATATAAAGCCTGAAAGACAATCGGAGATCATCTCGCACCAGTGCGGAGTAGTCACCACCTCGACGTTCGTCTCGACACAGCAGACGCAACGTCACCAAACGGAGCCACGGCAAAATCCCTAGTTCCAAACCTCGACGGTTCGCCAGCGACCTAGAGACAACTGCGACGTTCGTCTCGATACAGCAGACGAGTTGCCACCCCAGCGTCTTTCCTCCAGCAGGATTCAGACGCGACAATCAAACTAACGGAGCCACGGCAAAATCCCTAGTTCCAAACCTCGAAGGTTCACCAGCAACCTAGAGACAACCGCGACATTCGTCTCGATACAGCAGACGCGATGCCAGCAAACGAAGCAAAGGCCAAATTCCTAGCTTCAGGGTCTTGACGGCAACTCACATAAAACTTGAAAGACTATCGGAGATCATCCCACACCAGCGCGGAGTGGATATGACTCATCGGGGCTCTCCAAAAGGAGCCTAACCTCAAGTAAAAAGCGGCATGGAAAAATATCTAATGCTTGCTCTTTCGACGGTCAAACTGCCAAGGAGGATTGCTTGAAGACGCCTTATCCATCCCCCGAAGGGATCAGAGACACGGCAGTCGCAGGGCTACTCGAACAGCACGATTGCCTATCGAGGAATATATCAGCTTATGCGACGGTACGACGACCAAAACCCTAAGTACCACAGACCCTAACGGATTTCTGTCGTAAAGAGCAGGGGTTAACTGTGACGTTAGGATATTCTTACGAGAAATGCTCGATTCGTCTCGACTTGTGAAGAAATTGATTTTTTTGTGAGAACTTCTCGATGCGGCTCGACTCGTGAGATAAAACCTTAGGCAGTGGGCATAAAAGAAACCTGTTTCCTAAGCACTGGGATCCTACAAGTTGGCCTAAAACGGTCTCTTGCATACTATCCACGGGTCTCACTCTCCAAAGTCGAATCTAGACGAGGAGGGAAATAACCGCTTACGGGTCCTCTCGACTCATAAGAGGGAAAATTCTCTTATAAGATCCTTACGACTTATAAGAGGAAATGCACTTAGGAATCCTCACGATTCCTAAGGAGAAAATACACCTACGAGATCCTCTCGACTCGTAGGGAGAAAAGTCTTTATGAGACCCTCACGGCTCATGAAGTTGAAAAGCCTTAGGTAGCAGACCTGAATCTGCTTCCTAAGCCATCACTACTCCCCAAGATGTTCAAGACAGAATGTTATATATCGCTTATAGGCTATGCTTATTTAAAGAATGTGCCAGTAACAAAGCAGAAAATAAAAGGAAGGAGGCAAAAGATTTGTCGTTCATACTTGGAAAATTTTTACATCAATAAAGACAATAAACAAAGACATTGTTCAAATGATTACAACGGCAAAACCTCAGATCCTGGACAGGGATTGAGGAACTCGAAAGTGACCTTGTCCAAGACTTTCCAAGCTTGGTGAACCATCCTGGTGTGCTTCCTTTCACGAGCACGGGTGTCGGGATCCCCACTAATGTCCTCCACCCTCCGATAGGCAGCAAGAACGGCAGACTGTTGAAAAGCCTGGTGCAAGAGATCGACAAGATTATCTCGCCGTCTCTTCGAGATCAGGTTCATCAGGTACACTGAGTGCACCTTGTCCTCGGCGGAGTCCAATGCTCTAAGCGGCATGCCGGTGAAGAATAGGGGAAGCGCTTCCCAGATGGCTCCCATAATAAGCTTCAGCATAGGGGAGCGCCGAGGAAGCAGTTGGCCGTTGTATGCGTCGAAACGGCTCATGATTTCGGTACACTCAGCGTTAGTAAATTCTCGGTTCTGAGAACGGCCGAGTCGGCGGATATCCCCATAGGAAATGATCTCGTCAATGTCGTACATGTGGGCGTCCATCACTCCTATAAAAGAAAATCGACGAAATTAGCAACTCGTAAGAGTTTTGCTATATGATTTAAAAAGGAGCAAGGCTCCATCAATGAATCAAGAACTTACAAATAAAATCCTCTCAGAAGAACAGAACTTTATTAATGGAACTCTAATAGAGTTCCCCGTAGTTCTCTTTAGACCCCTTTAGAGCAAAGCTCTGCTAATTGAAACCCTAAATGGGTCTTCTTTAGATCAGGGATCTATTGAGAGCAAGGCTCTTAAAATTGATTTAATTTAATCCAATCCAAATTTTTACCTAAAATTCTCTAGAGTTTGAATTTTTAAAAGTGCTTAAACAAAGAGCAAGGCTCTGAACAAGATTCTTATGAAGAGATGAAAATCATCTAAGAGACCAAAGGTCCTATTTATAGGCATCAAATGCCCTTTCAACTTCCAAGAGTTGCCGCGACGGTTGGAATTCTGCCACTGCTGCGCTCACGTTTGGGGGCCACGTAAGCACAACGGTGGAGGGGGCATTTGTTTACCCCAATCAGTGCAAAACTCTGTTCAAATTCCAAGACGGGAAACAAAGAAACGCTTCTGTTTTCCCCGATCAGAGCAAAGCTCTGTTTTGAAAATTAAAATTAAAATAAAAGAAGCAACGCTTCAGCTGACTTGCGCTCTGCGCTGCAAGCCACGTGACAGCGCAGTTGCGCTGTGCTGTGCGCTGTGTACTGCGCGACACGTGTCAGCGCAGTTGCGCTGCGCTGTGCGCGACAGGTGTTAGCGCAGTTGCGCTGCGCTGCACGCTGCGTGACACAACGGTGGGGGGGCATTTGTTTACCCCAATCAGAGCAAAGCTCTGTTCAAATTCCAAGGCGGGAAACGAAGCAACGCTTCTGTTTTCCCCAATCAGAGCAAAGCTCTGTTTTGAAAATTAAAATTAAAATAAAAGAAGCAACGCTTCAGCTGACTTGCTGTGCGCTGTGCGCTGCGCGACACGTGTCAGCGCAGTTGCGCTGCGCACTGCGTGACACGTGTCAGCGCAGTTGCGCTGTGCTGCAGCTGCGCGACACGTGTCAGGCGTTGGGGCGCTTGCGCCAAACAAAATTAAAATGCTAGTAAGATCTTTCTGTTCTTGTTAAAACAGGAAGATTGCCTTCTGTAAAACAGAAGCCCTTGGATCAAAGATCCGATGGTGGGGAAAATTCCCCCAAATCACTCAGAGAATGATCTCTTTAACAAACCTAACAAATCTATGGGCATTATATAAAGACCCCTAGACGCCAACTCAAATGATAATGAACATTGTGAGAGATCAAGAACTTCAAGAGAGAGAACTCTGAAGAAAACTCACGAAAAAGGTAAAAAAAACCTTTATAAAAAGAAGAAGAATTTCTTCTAAATAGATCATTGATCTAAAAACAAGATCAATGATCTTCAATAAAAAGAAAAATAAATAATAACAGTGCCTTGCAGTTTTTTTTTCATGAACCACTGGTTCTTTGAAAACAAAAAAAACTTGTTTTCTCTGATATAAAATTGATCAAAATATAAAACAGTGCCCTGCACTTGTAAAATTGGCACTGTTGCGCTCTTAGGTTGGCGCAAGCCACCAGAGGGCGCAACGTGTCAGCACTAGAATAACTTGCGCTATGCGCTTTTAAAATAGAGCACTGCTCTCATGAATTGGCGCAACCAACTAGAGCGCGCCACGTGTCAGAAGCGCAACAGCGCAGCGCACTAGCGCAGCGCACTGCGCTTGCGCTCACCAGAGCGTGACACGTGTCACCTCCCCATGGACTTGCGCCTTGCGCTCCTCAATTGGCGCAAAGCGCCTGACAAACCACGTGGCACTCTGTCAGACTAATTAATGCAGCGCATTATTAAAGGGCAGAGCCCAATTAAAAGGCCCAATAGACCAAAACAAATGCTCTGCATTATAAAAAAGGGGACAGAGCCCAACTTAAAAGGCCTAACAGGCCAAAATAAAATACAGTGCAAGGGCAGAGCACTAATTAAGGTCTGATAGGCCTAATGCAAATAAAAATGTTGAACATCTCCAACTGGATTTAGCCCAATCATGGCCATAAGTCCTCAAATTAAATTGACTGAGCACGGCTGCTCTCTTAAATCAATTTACACCTGGTTAAAGGGTACATCTCTGGACTCCTCTGACACCTATCGTTGTAATCTTTCAACGATGTCAGAGAGGTGATGGGTCCCGACGGCCATAAATAATATGGACCACCACGCCCCTAAACTAGAACATGGACCACCATGTCCCTAAACTGGAATATAGACCACTACGTCCCTAAACTGGAATAGTAGAGCCTTCAAACGCTCTTTTGTCGGATCTAAACGATCCCGTTTAAGTTGATCTTAGCCTCAAAAATGGCTAACGTATCCTTAAACCTTCAGACAGATTTTAGTCCCAAATCGGACTATAGATCCCTTAATCAACTTTGGTTCGAGGGTACATCTCCGAACTCCTCTGACACCTATCGTTGTAATCCGTCAATGACGTCAGAGAGGTGACGGGTCCCGACGGCCACATGTCAAATGGACCACTACGTCCCTAAACTGGAACAATAGAGCTCCTAAATGCTCTTTCCGTTAAGTTGATCTCAGTCTCAAATCAGACTAGCGTATCCTTAACAAACTTTTAAGTTGATCTTAGCCTCAAATATGGCTAATGCATCCTTAAACCAAAACACCAAACCCAAATCTAAGAAAATACAGATTTGGACTAATCCACGTCCTACGGGTGACGACATAAATTAGTCTCCGTATACAATCCACGGGCAACCACAAACAAAACAAACACCCACGACACGAAGTGAAATTCTGGAGAAGGAGAAAGTTGTGACCGCGATGCGGTAGCGTAATTAACTGCAGGGGGTTGCGCCTGCAGGGAAGAGCATCCCCACAATCAAAAACCCCTCAAGCGAGGGGGAATCTGACGAAATCTGCTACATCGGCCGCATCCGTCCAAACCTCCGATACACGGTGCCATAAATCAACTTGGCATCTTCGGAGAGGTGGACGGATAAAACCAAATAGCATCTGCCCCGAACCTCAGGCGAGACGTCTCCATGTCTCCTCCGCGTCATTCAGAGCGGAACAAGTAGTACTCCCCTGCCAGGCTCACCGTCTAACATATACGAGTCTTCTTGCCCCGGGGTACCTCACCGGCTCCACCATGTACCCGCAGACGGTGCCTACCTCTTCTCGAATCGGGTTTCACATGCCACTCTCAGAACCGAGAAAACACATGGTGGACGCACTGAAATATCATATCAAGGGTAACCGGGTTTTTAAAACAATACATACTCTCTTTTTAAAATACCCACGGTTCCCAAATCCAGAAATATCATGGAAACAACATATCGCAATGCGTATAATCAGAAGCATGATGTATGCGAATTATAAAAGAATGTAAGCATATCAGTGTATCATGCAACATGGAATGGTAATATGCACATATTGGGGAAACCGCTCTTTTAAAATGAATCAGTTTTAAAGAGTATCTTGCGGTTCCCAAATCTCCAAATCAAGCGAGAAACCATCTATGTATGTGCAAATGAGTATGTGTACAAGTATGGGTGTACAATATATAAGTACACGAGTATGAATGTACAATAGGTATGTGCACAAGTATGAGTGTACAATATGTAAGTACACGAATATGAATGTACAATAGGTGTGTGCACAAGTATGAGTGTACAATATGTAAGTACACGAATATGAATGTACAATAGGTATGTGCACAAGTATGAGTGTAAAATATGTAAGTACACGAATATGAATGTACAATAGGTATGTGCACAAGTATGAGTGTACAATATGTAAGTACACGAGTATGAATGTACAATATGTAGGTGCACAAGTATGAGTGTACAATAGGTATGTGCACAAGTATGACTGTACAGTATGTGTGTACACAAGTATGAGTGTACAATATGTAGGTGCGCAAGTATGAGTGTACAGTATGTGTGTACACAAGTATGAATGTACAATATGTAGGTGCACAAGTATGAGTGTACAATAGGTATGTAAACAAGTATGAGTGTACAGTATGTGTGTACACAAGTATGAATGTACAATATATAGGTGCACAAGTATGAGTGTACAATAGGGTTGTGCACAAGTATGTCATGCAATGGATCATATCCTGAATGCAACAGTCTAACAGTGTAGTGACATGGAAGACCAAGAGAGATGGAAACTCGACCTGGACACTTTTGCCTATCCGAATTGGTAGCAAATGGCAATTATCGATGATGAAGTGTGTGAGCCGGCAAGCAGGAGTACGTGGAACATATGCATTATCGATAATGGTGCCGGTGTCCTAAATGCATGGTTTTAATATAGCAATAACATATTTAACATGCAATGCGATGCGAACAGCAAGAATATGCAGCAAATGAATAATAAAAACAACAGTGCAGAATCTACATCAATATATCTATGTCATACTGTTTTGCCATTTGAAAAAAGACGAATCGGGGTTTTTAGAAAAATAAGGGCTACGGTGTTTTTAAGAAAAGATGCGTCTTTTGAAAATATCCGTAGAATCCCTTTGCCTGTCTTTAAAATACTCCTGATTCGTTAGTTTTTGAAGTAGGTATGACATCAGCCTAGCCTAGCATCTACTAGCAAAACTACAGCTCTAACTAACGAGTCAATCAGGAGGGGTATGGAAACCACCTAAATCTGATTCGATATAATTATATATATATATAAATATTATAGTCGGTGATCCCGCCTCAAAGTACCACGTACGATACAATATCATATGACATCCTCAAGCCATGAGTGCGGATCTTATCATCAAATAAAGCTCGTACGGTAAATCATCGTACGATATCCCAAATCTGGGTACGGTTCAATATCACATTCCTCTCATCAGGTATCCTTATCATCATATCTCATGATCTGGGGTACTGATCTAAGTCTAGTACAAATCGATACCATCTTTATAAGTATAAATGCGTGTGTGAAACACACGTCTAAAGGCCCGCTAAAATCTCATGTCGTATCCCAAATACGAATCACATCATATCACCGATATCATGGCACTATGCCCAATCTCATCGACTCATCTCCAAATATCATACACTATCCTCATCATCACGGTATAGGTATAACAAGCAAGCATGTATGTGTGTGTGGGTGTAAACCTATTCTAGGGTTCGCAACTAGGAAACTATACTAGTTACTTCTAAACTCGAATCTATCCATAATACACCTAATCACATCTAGAATATTTATAACACACTTAACGCTATCATACGTATATATATATAATATATATATAGTATACTAAGTATCGAACTGTGGGGTTGCTATATGCCATCCACCCGACTTCCCCCGTAGATATAATCTACTCACCTTGATCTTGCTTGCCGGTGTCAATGTCTCCACTTCTTCTTCATCGTCTCGAATTATCGTGGGGGTACCTACATGTCACACGTGTCACATCGCATTAAAACTAAATCGAAATCAAAACGACACATGAAAACCAAAAGGATACGCTTAAAAGCCTATAGGTTAGAACCTATGGTTAAATCTCGCAAATCAACCCAATAACACTCGGGATAGACGTACAAACGTCAAGTGACCGAGTACAGACACAAATATCAAATATTAAATCCATAAACATCATGAAACACTAGCAGCAACCCAGAAAAGCGATCCCAGATTTCGTCTCAGGCCAAAACAAGGCAAGCAAACAACTCTGGGGTGATGTATAGGGTGTAATTAACCTACAGAAGCAACCTGGGCACCTATCTTATCAGTGGGGCCGGCCACATCCACTAAAAATCCGGCCAGGACGGTTTGGGAATGGAGTTAGGGTCTTGTTCTTGTAGGGTGTCTTCCTATGGGTCCCACTAGGTCTCTGGTATTGTTTACTTTTCTAGTATTGGTCCCGGATCACTCCAGATTTCCCTGCACGCTCCAATTCCTCACAAACCGACATAGATTGTTCTGTTTTGGGTTTCAGGTTTTGCATTGTGTTGGATCTGGGTTCGTAGCACCAAGGGGGGTTTAAGGGTCACCACTAAGGCTTAATTACACTAACACAACTCAATTTAACCCTAACCCTCTCTAGGGTTTTCCAAAGTCCACTAAACTTCGCCAAAATGACATTAAACTTGAAATGAGGCTAAATCACTTGAAATATTACAATAATTGTGAAAGGGTTTACCTCATTTAGCTCTCAAGAATTCTCTACAGCGCCAAAATCGAATTTTTCTTGGTCCACTGGGTAGCTAGAGGGCTTGTGCACCCTTTTTGTGAAATGGGTGTGAGGTTTTGGAGAGTTTTTCATGGAGTTTGGTGGCTTGAAGATGGAGGAGGAGGGGGGTGCAGCAGAAGCAGCAATAAGGGAAAAGAGGGGAGAGAAATGGGAGGAAGAAATGATGAGGGAATGGCATCATGACTAGGGTTGACCCTCACCCACTCTTTCTCTCTCTAACCCATACCTCTTTCTTTAATCTTTTCATTTCTTTTACTTTTCTTTCTTTTCTTCTCTCTAATATTAGAATAGGAACCCCAAAAGAAACCATGGTAGAATAATGTACAAGTGTAAAAAGACATGGTGCATGCATTGCATAAAATACGCTTAATGCGCGATTAGCGATTTTTAATCGCGATTAGCACAAAATTAGTGTCAAATTAATCACAAAAACTTAAAATTTGCATAATTCACATAAAACACCCTCTTTTAGTAATTTCTATAATTTTCAAAATTTTCCCCAATTTATCGGTATTTAATTATACCGAAATATTAAAATATTCATTTAAAATTAATATTAAATTATGAAAATTCCCAAAAATAATATATATTTTTATTTGAAATGTTACATTTCTCCTTATAAGTCGAGAGGACTTACAAGGGTTGTTCACCATATAGACATATCCCTAGTCACGGATGGGACTTCGTTAGGGAAATATTTATTCGCGCCCGCGGATTGTATACAAGGGTCAGTATTGAGCCGCTTGTAGGGCAGTATCGGAGATTGTGGGGGCTGCTTAAGAACAGGTTCAGGTCCCTGTTGCTTTAGACTTTTGAATCTCATGAGCCGTGAGGGTCTCATAAGAGGGTTCTCCTTACGAGTCGTGAGGATCTCGTAAGTGTAATTTCTCCTTAGGAATCGTGAGGATTCCTAAGTGTGTTGCTCCCTTGTGAGTCGTAAGGATTTCACGCAGGTGGTTTCTCCTTACAGAGTCGAGAGGACCTTGCAAGTGTCTTTTAACGAGATTGCGCCCTTTCAGGTTTTCACAAAACTCGCCGGTAGCCCTGCTGTTTTTACTCACGGAGCCCTTTCGGGTTTTCATCCGTGCCTATTTTGCTTATGGACATACCATTTTCTTTTTTCTCTCCTTTTTTTATTCTTTTTTTTTGTATTAGCTTTGGGATGCTGCAATCCACCGTAGTTTATCGACATCTCGGTCAACGGCTAGTTTTAGGACGTTTCGGTCCATCGTTAGTTTAAGGACGTTTCGGTCCGCCGTTAGTTTAAGGACGTTTTTATCCGCCGTTAGTTTAAGGACGTTTCGGTCCGCTGTTAGTTTAAGGACGTTTCGGTCCATCATTAGTTTAAGGACGTTTCGGTCCGTTGTTGGTTTAAGGATGTTTCGGTCCATCATTAGTTTAAGAACGTTTCGGTCCGCTGTTAGTTTAAGAACGTTTCGGTCCGCTGTTAGTTTAAGGACGTTTCGGTCCGTTGTTAGTTTAAGGACGTTTCGGTCCATTGTAAAGGAAGCCGGTTACTACTTATAGAGTTTGGGCTTAGCAAGATAGCAAGTGGACATAGTCGTCGTCATCTATCATTGACCTAGGCCGTGACTCGTCAAGCGTAGTATTTCTTCAGGAAGCGACCGTTTATTGGCCTAAAGGGCCTTTCGCCATGCATGTCCATGAGTAGATAGGCTCCACCCTGGTAAACTTTGTCTATAATATACGGGCCTTCATAGTTTGGCTCGAATTTCCCCCGTTTAGCACGATTGGGGATCATAGGTCTTTTGACCACTAGCACGAGTTCGCCTTGGCGGAATGTTCTCGGCCTAGTCAATCTTTCGTATGAGCGCGTCATCTTTGCTTTATAAGCCTCTAGATTTTGTTGCGCCATGAGCCGGGTTTCATCAAGGGCATCGAGCTCCTCAAGCCGAAGGTAAACATTTTCTTCGTCCGTCAGCTCGTAATGAACGGCCACTCGTAGAGAGGGTAGCTCTATCTCGAGGGGAAGTACCGCCTCTGTACCGAATACCAATGCGTACGGAGTTATGTTCGTGGCCGTTTTGAACGTAGTTCGATACGCCCAGAGAGCTTCATGCAGTCTCTCGTGCCAGTCCTTCTTATTTCGGGACACCGTCTTTTTCACGATCTTTGTCAAGGTCTTGATGAATGCCTCAGCTAGACCGTTAGCTCGGGAATTATAGACTGAAGAGTATCTCCAATCTATGTTATGTTGTTGTGCGAAGCGGCTGATCTTGTGGCTTCTGTAGGCTGGTCCGTTATCGAAGATGATCCGTCGCGGAGTTCCAAACCGATAAATGACGTGTGTCTTGAAGAAATGGAGGATATTCTCCGTCTTCACTTCCCTCAGCGGTACTGCCTCTGCCCATTTGGAGAAGTAATCAGTTGTCTCCAAAATGAATCGATGTCCTCTGGACGATGCTGGTTCGATGGGGCCGATTATGTCAGTCCCCCACATTTCGAACGGCCAGCTAGCTACCATTGGATGTAGTGGATTTGGATGCTGATGGATGAAGTCCCCGTGAATCTGGCACGAGTGGCATTGCTTCGCATACTCGAGGCAGTCCTGGATCATCGTGGGCCAATAATAACCCATCCTTTTGATTTTCAGTTTCATCTTCGGCACGGACTGGTGAGAACCGCAGAGTCCGTCGTGAGTTTCTTGGACGACTCACTTTGCCTCTTCAGGTCCTAGGCATCTTATCCATAAAGAATCAAATGATCTTTTATACAGGGTGCCATTGACGAAGGAAAAAGATAGAGCCCGCTTCATGAGCTGATGTTTTGAGGACGCTTCTTCAGACGTTCGACGGGATTTGAAGTAGTTTATAAAGACTTCTCTCCAATCCTCATCCTTTTCCTGGTCTTTTATTTGCAGGGCCGTTTGCTTGGTCATTCCCTTTTCTTTGGACGACTCCGGAGATATTTCTGCCGGTGCGAGGACTCGACGGCTTTGCACAACGATCCTCACATCATCGAGGTTTTCGTCAGCCAGTTCTTTAGCGAGCTTGGCTAATGCATCCGCATTGCTATTTTCCGCGCGCGGTATGCTTTCCAAGGTGTAGGAAGGAATTTGAGTCAGCAGTTGCTGTACTCTCTTGCCGTACTTCAGCAGTTCTGGTTTGCACGTTTGATAGTTGTCGTTTACTTGACTGACGATTAGCTGGGAGTCTCCGTATATGAGAAAGTCTTCAATCCCTATGTCGATGGCGATCTCGATACCTGCTATCAAAGCTTCATACTCGGCTTCATTGTTTGTCCTCGGCTCTGTTAAGGAGAAAGCAAAGCGCATTATCCCTCCTTGTGGAGTTACGAAGATGAGGCCTACCCCTGATTTGATTATAGGGGTGCTTTGCTTGCGCTTCTTCATGGAAGAGGCTCCATCAAAATAAAGTTCCCATCGGGTACCATTACCGTCGATCGTGTCAAACGCATGCTCGTCTGGCAGTTCGCAATTCAAAGGAGAATCGGCGGGTATTGGATGTTCAGCGAGGAAGTCAGCGATGGCTTGGCCTTTCACTGCCTTAAGAGGCTGATAAGTTATTGAGAACTCCATCAAGAGCAAGGCCCATTTAGCGAGCCGCCCTGTCAATATGGCCTTTGACATCAAATATTTGAGGGGATCCACCTTCGATTTGAGACGGACTTCATGCGCCAATGCATAGTGCCTGAGTTTCGTTATCGCGAAGATCAATGCCAGGCAGTGTTTTTCGATGGGAGAATAATTGCTTTCTGCCCCCAGTAGAACTCGACTCAAATAGTAAAGGGCTCTCTCCTTTCCTTGGTCGTTCTCTTGTGCCCATAATGCGCCTAAGGAACCCTCGAGGGCTGTTGTATAAAGAATGAGAGGTTTTCCCTTGACCGGAGTGGCCAGTATTGGCGGATTCTGTAGGTACTGCTTGATTTCGTCCAGTGCGCTTTGGCATTTGCGATTCCATATGAAAGTGGTTCCCTTCTTCATCAGGTGGCTGTAAGGACGACACTTGCCCGAAGGATTGGCTATAAATCGCCGGATATACGCGAGCTTCCTTTGGAGAGACCGCAATTGCTTGAGAGTCTTTGGCGGAGGCATTTCCATGATCGCCTTAATCTTTGACGGATCTATCTCGATGCCTCGGTGTCGGACGATGAATCCCAGGAATTTGCCCTAGGAAACTCCGAACGCGCATTTGAGAGGGTTCATCTTCAAGTTGTATTGCCGGAGGCGTTGAAACACAATCTTCAGATACTCTAGATGTTCCTCGTATGATTTGCTTTTCACCACGAGGTCGTCGATATAGCATTCGACGATTTCATGTATGAGGTCATCAAAGATCTTTGTCATGGCCCTCTGATAGGTGGCACCGGCATTCTTTAGACCGAAGGGCATCACCTTGTAGCAAAATATGCCCAAAGGGGTCCGAAAAGCAGTATGTTTCTGGTCCTCAGGATGTATTTTTATCTGATTGTATCCTGACAAGCCGTCCATGAAGGAGAAAACTTCGTTAGTGGACGTATTGTCTATCATCAGCTCAGTGACTGGTACTGGGAAGTCGTCTTTCGGGCAGGCTTTATTGAGATCCCGAAAGTCCACACATATGCCCACTGTCCCATTTTTCTTCATCACCGGGACGATGTTGGCGATCCGGTCAGGATACTGAACCTCTTGGATGAAGCCAGAGTCGATCTGCTTCTTGACCTAGGCGTTGATGCTCATTTCAAGCTTGAGCCGCATTCTTCTCGGCGCTTGTTTGATTGGCTTAACGTCCGGGGATATGGCCAGTTTGTGCACAGCAATCTCTGGATCTAATCCTGGCATTTCGGAATAGTTCCATACGAAGCAATCTTTATACTGCATGAGCACGTCCTTTAGCGTAGCCACCCTTTCTTCAGACAACAGCTCACTGATGAACGTCGGCCGCGGGTCACTTGCCGTCCCCAAATCAATTTTCTTAAGATCATCTGCAGTGGTATGTATTCCATCTTCCAGCTCTTTCGGCGCCGGTGGAAATTCTGAGATCACCTCGTCATTATTGTTTTCGAAGCACCAGGGGAGGTCATCCATATCCTCAGGCTCTTCTTCTGATAGCGTTATCATATGACAAGTACGAGCTCACTTTCAGGATCGATGTTGATCTGGTTCTACTCTCGCTGTATGCATGGCTTTTGGTTCGTGCTTCTGCGGCGGAGTTATCCTCCAACTGCTGGATAGAGCGAACTTGCCAAGCTGATATTGGTCTTCGACCCAGTTCTTGAAGGTGAAGCAGTCTTCGAAAGGATGTCCTATTACTCGGTGATAAAAGCAATAGTCTGGGTGCGAGGTCTCGTTGGCTTGCTCGGGGTGTTTGGACTCAGGAAGTATAATCATTTGATGTCTTATGGCGAGATCAAGTATCTTCCGTGTTTTATTCTGAGGAAAAGAGTATGCTCGACCCATCTTCTTTATAAGGGACGAATCCGGATTGCTAGATTCCCGCTCGCGTGGCTTCTTGGCCCCGCTTTGTCTCTCTCGAACGCTTTTGCCGCTCTTTGATTTATTTCTGCCTCTGCGTCGGGCATTTTGTATGACGGGTTGATAAGGAAGAGCATTGTCATTCTCCGCGGCCTGTTGAAGGAGGCGTTGCATCCTGGCTTTTTTGTAAATAGCCATCTCGCGGTTATAGTCATCCTGGATCTTTTGACCAGCTTCCCTTACTAGCTTGTCCATTCATTCTTCAAACGACGGACTCAGTACTTTGATGACAGGACCTTGTTTTGGTTCAGGATCGGTCTCTCTTAACAGAATGTCTCCTTCTTCATCGAAGTCATGTATGACGTAGCTTCCGTAGACTCGCTCCCGTTTTCTGGATTGAAAATATCCAAGCCCCTTTGTTTCCATTCTCCCGTTGGGCAACTTGTGCCGAGTTCCGGGGACGTCCCAAATCCTATTGTAGAATCGAGCTTGTCGAGTGGTCTGTCTGAAAGGTACCCCTTGGCGCTTCAATAGCCTTTTCAAGCCTTCCGTGTAATATCTAGGCAGACGGATGGGCTGGAGCCTGTCGAGCGTAGAATCGGCGCCATGCCAAACTTCTTTCTCCACTTTAGTTTCCGTGGATCGATAAAAGAGTATCGCCTTTTCATCTCTTCGCCTGGGAGGGACGTAGAATGTCTGCAGTTCTTGCACACTACAAGTTTCAAGTGTATCGAGTTCTTTGTAATGCTCTTGTGGAACCAAGGTAATTTGCAGATTCTGATTATCGCCAGCGAAGGCTTGTATTGATGGCCGAGCGGAAAATATAGCGTTAACCTCGTCTTCCGAGTCGCTGCCGAAGATCAACATAGGGGCGGACGGTCTCAGGTTGTTGCGTTGAGGCGGCCCTGAATAAACTATCTCTTCTTCCTCCTCGGTATCACTCCCGAAGACTGGAATAGTGGTGATAGCTTTGTCCTTTGGTTTGTGACACTTCTCCGTTTCCTCGAAATCTGGTAGGAAGTATTTTGCATCTTCGTATTTTCGGACTTCGTTCAAGGAGAATGGGTTCAACTCCCCCGTTACAGTATACTCGAGACCATCCTTGAAATACTTCATACACTGATATTGTGTAGAAGGGATGATGTTGTACTCGTGTAACCAAGGCCGGCCGAGAAAAGAATTGTAGCATGTATTCGCGTCAATGACGTGAAATTTAATATCCGTGATAAGTAGCCCGAAGCACAGCGTCAATATCACAGACCCGAGGGTCCGTGATGACTGGGATTCGAAACCGGATATGGTGATTTTATCACGAGCGAGGTGCTGAACGCTCATGCAGATTTCCTTCAACACTCGCACGTTGAGGAGATTGACGGAAGACCTATTGTCAACCAGGATTTTGCCTATCTTGATATCATGACAGTATCCGGAGACATAAAGGGGACAGTTGTGCTCGCACGTCCCCAGGAGGAGATCTTCATCGCCGAAGGTGATATCGGCTGTGTGCACTTCTTCTAGCTCGTCGTTCATCTTTTCTTCGGCGAGGAAAGCTTGGAATTGCTCTGGCTCTTGTAGCGCCTTGATCAATGAATCTCTCGCCTCTTTGGATAGCACCAGGGCGTCGAGAATGCTGAGCTGTGAAGGTAGCTTCCTCAACTGTGCCAGAACGTTGTAGTCCACCTTACTTTTCTTCGGCGGGTCCTTGGTTGTCAGCTTTTCAACGGCTTGGTCATCAAGGATGATATCCTCAGGGACCTTTTCTTTTCCCTTATCTTTTCTATTTGTGAGTTCGAGATTCTTTTCAGGCAGCGTACGATTGCGCAGCTGGATATTTTCACAGGTCTTCGGCTCTTCCTCTTTCCCCGAGATGGATTCTTTGAAGAGAGGGCCAAAAGTCATCTCTTCGTCTGAGTCACTTCCGAAGGTGAGAACTTGCGATCCCCCGGCGTTGACCGTGCGACAGTTGCCGGTAATTCTTTTATGCTCCTCTGTCGTACTTCTCTGCTCTCGACGAGTTTTGCATTTCATCCGCTTAAAATGTTGTCGGTGAGCAACATATCCCTACCACCATCTTTTAAAAGCGTTGCACTCTTCGATGGGGTGTGCCATCTTTCGATGATATAGGCAGTAGCTAGGATGCATCTCTGCTTCACCAAGAGTGTTTCCTTCGGAGGGTGGTAGCTTCATTCCCATTGATATGACTTTAGCAAACCTTTTCCTCGTCTTGAACTTGTTTTTATTCACGACGGATATCCTTTGATTCGGCGGGAGTGTCTCGACTCTTTCGTCCAGTCGCCGGCGTTTGGCCTTTTCAAATATGGCCACCTCACGCTCCCGATCAGCTTTACTTTTCAGAAGAGCTTCATTTAGGAATGCGTCAATCATTTCATTTGATAGCCCCAGAAGTTCCAGTTTAGGCCTTGCCCCCAGTCTCTCGGTGCAAGGAGCCTCTTCATCGTCTATCGACGAGTGAGAGATCACATGGCAACTTGCTACATAATCCTCAGATCCATCCGATGAGTCTTCTCCATCATCTTCGTCCTCAAGGACGTGGCCGAGGAATTCTTGGAGCGTGATTGGAGTCCATGCCTTTTGGTTATACTTTTCCAGCACGTCGATCTGTTTTTGCAGGTCCGTGTGCTTGTCGCCAGGCTTCACAGGCTTTTTGGATTTCTTCTTCCTTTTCGAAGATTTCGACGGCTGGGTATGAACACTTTGGCTATCACCACCAATCTTTGGAGTAGGGCGCGGCTTCAACATCCCTTCGATGATCTGGGGTTCCAGCGGATTCTTCTACCTGATCGCCGGGCATGTTTGGAGTTCATTCAGCATCCTTTTGGTTTTGGGCGAAAGAGCCACCTCCCATGGAGCTTCTTCAACAAAAGAGCACGTTGCCCCTGGTGTGTCCGTCTTCTTAGGAGTGTGCGGTTGTGGTGGGTTTACTTTCCACTTCTCAGACAGCGTAAACTTGCCTTGTAGGTACTGATCCTCGATCCATCCCTTAAAGACGAAGCAATCTTCGATTGGATGGCTTACCGTTTGGTGGTAAGGGCAATAATTGGGATTATTCGCTTCGCCGGGTTGCAATGGACGATTTGGATTTGGCAGATTGATAAGCCTGTTGCGCATCGCCAGCTCGAATAGTCTCTTCGTTTTGTCCTATGGGAACGAGTAAGGACGCTTCATTTTCTCATTATAATACCACCGTCTCTTTTCCAGTTGATCCGTCAATTTTGGGGCACTAGGCTGTTGTTGGGTATTCGCAACGAAGGTCGCCTTTCCTTTACCCTTTTCGTTCCGCGGCTCCGTCTTTGGAGGAGACGGTCTATGACCCATCTGGTCCATCTGGGCTAGCTTGTCGATTAAATCTTGGAACGTGGTCGGTTTGAAGAACATCATGAATTGTGAAATAGTTGCATGAGGGTCTAGGGTGCCCATGCCCACCGCTGGTGCTTCTTCGATGCGCTGCTCGCACTTCGACCACAGATTCCGCCATCGGATTGCGTACCGAACCCACGTCTCGCCCGGCTTCACCCTGGCATTGATCAATGCTGTTATTAGGGTGCGTTCACTGGCACTCGCGAATCGCTGGGTGAACAATAACTCCATTTCTGCGAAAGTTTTGACGGAGTCGTTTGGAAGTTCGAAGTACCACTCAAACGCCGTCTCCGACAAGCTGCCGACAAATTGACGGAGCAAAAGCTTATCATCACCCCCAGTGTTGCCGCAAAGAGCTCTGAACTGAGTGACATGTTGATGGGGATTGCATGTCCCCTTGTACACATGGAATTTGGGGATCGTGTAGCCCGGCGGGTACTTTATCTGATCATACCAGCCTGGATACGGTCGTCCAGTTTTAACAATTTGCCCAGCCGCTTCATTCGCCTGGTGAACTCGTATCTGCTGAGCGATGTAATTATCTAGGGCAGCTTTTGAGATTGTCTCTTCCTTGGCTGTTAACAGAGCCGGCAGAGGATTTGATGTTTATCCTCTATCATCTTCAATTATTACTGGAGGATCTTCGGTTAGGGGATTCGGCTGGATCATCATGCCCACCATATCTTGGAATAGAAGGGCCATTTGCTTTATATTGGCCGCTTGCTCCGCAGCCTCTTTGTGCTTATTCTCAAGCATTCTCCGAAGGAATTCAGCATCAGTCTCCTGCTCACGGCGTTGCTCCGAGGATGCCTCTGGGCTTGCTTTCAGTCCAGTGAGTGCGGCCATAGTTGTTAACATCTCTTGGAGCTTTTATTGTTGCTGCTCCTGAGCCTTAGTCACTGATCGCGTAAGCGGTCGATGACCTGTGGAGATACGACTATCCTCTTTTCCGGATGCCATATAGACAGTATGCACCACCATGCCCCCAGACTTAGGGCGTTTGGGCTCAATGCCCTTGACATTTGTCGCAAACATGGGGATTTTCTCCGGCCTTCTCCTCTTATGAGCGGTCGAAGCTGAGGGGGCCGTTGCAGTGGGCACCCAAGTAGCCGTCGCCTTCTGTGGCTTAACAGGACAGTTTTCTTCCTGTCGGACCTTCAGCTTCTTCTGCCGGCGGGGATAGTCTTGATCAACCACCGACTCTTAGACTTGTCGCCAGATTTTGTAAATTTTGGAAGACAGCCATTGAGGAGACTGCTCCGTCTTTATTTCTGTGACAGTCTCCACCGGTGGCGGAGATCTTTTCAGTACTGCGGTAGGCGAGTTCCTGCGCACCTTGTTCGGCAGCTCAAAGTTGTTCCCGGTTGGAACAACAGCATTAACTTCCACCGTTGGAGCTGGTGGAATTAGCCCAGATGGGGAGTTTCCACCAGCCTTCCTTACTCAGCGCCAGTGGAGACGTCGAGCGTGTCGAGCTGTTGGGGTTGGTTTGGCGATGGGGATGGCTTTGTCTTGCCCCCTGTTCGGGTGAGGCGCTGCCGGTGCTAGCCTCTTGAAGACTGACGTCTTTTGAGTAGCGGTATCCAATCTATCAAAGACAGACCTTTGAGCATGAATGGGAGCCGGGGTGCGAGCTGGAACAGTCAGTCTTGTAAAGACCGACCCTTTGGCAGGCGAGGCCGCCTTGACGGCTTCGGAGGCATGGTTGGTTACTCTTTTCGGAATAACCTTCTCTTGAATTGCAGGCTTCATCTCGGGCCCACAAGAGATTTGGCCCAATCTGGCAAAGACTGAGGCGCTGGAGCTGGACGACCCGTTGAGAGGGGCCGCAGTAGTTGTAAGCCGATCAAAGACAGACTTCTTGGGAGCATCCGGCGTTGTCACAGGAGCGGTGAAGCTCGTTGGCGGGAGCATGGTCCCGAAAAATAATCCTGTGGTGGCTTGAGTGACCTGTTCCACCGGCATCGTGAACAGGGAAGCCGCTTGGGGCCCGTAAGCTATGCCTCCAGATGAGGCGGAACGTGCGTTGCAGTTGTAGCCGGAACACTTCACGTAAGTGGACGCCATTGATCCTTCGCTTTCTGCACCAAGCAAAACGCCAAATCTTAGTATCTCGAAACCCAAGGGAAACCATCAGCGAACCGCGATTCGTTCGCGAACACGACACACGAAATGTGGAGTGGAAAGAGGAAAAGGTCCCACCGGGCGTGCCGGAATCTGTTCCCCTCCGAAAAACCCGGCGGAGACGCAGCGAACGTCTTGCTTGAAATTCAGGGCAGATGCTAATTTGTGCTATCCGTCCACCTCTCCAAAGATGCCAAGTTGATTTATGGCACTATGTATCGAAGGTTTAAACGGATGCGACCGATGTAGCAGACTTCGTCAGATTCCCCCTCGTTTGAGGGGTTTTTGATTGTGGGGACGCTCTTGCCTGCAGGCGCAAGCCCCTGCAGTTAATTACGCTACCGCATCGCGGTAACAACTTTCTCCTTCTCCATATGGTCACTTCGTGTCGTGGGTGTTTGATTTTGTGTTTGGTTGCCCGTGGATTGTATACGGAGACTAATTTATGTTGTCGTCCGTAGGGCGTGGACTAGTACAAATCCGTATCTTTCTTAGATTTGGGTTTGGGGTTTGGGTTTAAGAATACGTTAGCCTCATTTGAGACTAAGATCAACTTAAACGTTTGTTAAGGATACGTTAGTCTAATTTTAGACTAAGATCAACTTAACGGGATCGTTTAGATCCAACAAGAGAGCAATTGGGCTCTATTGTTTAGTTTAATGATATTGCGGTCGATAATTAGTTTAAGGACATTACGGTCCATCGTTAGTTTAAGGACATCTCGGTCCAATGTTAGTTTAAAGACATCGCGGTCGAGATTAAGGACATCATAGTCCGTGAGTTTAAGGACCCCACAGTCCAATATTAGTTTAAAGGCATCACGGTCGAGGTTAAGGACATCATAGTCCGTGAGTTTAAGGACCCCACAGTCCAATGTTAGTTTAAAGACATCACGGTCGAGGTTAAGGACATCATAGTCCGTGAGTTTAAGGACCCCACAGTCCAATATTAGTTTAAAGACATCACGGTCGAGGTTAAGGACATCATAGTCCGTGAGTTTAAGGACCCCACAGTCCAATATTAGTTAAAAGACATCACGGTCGAGGTTAAAGACATCATAGTCCGTGAGTGTAAGGACCCCACAGTCCAATGTTAGTTTAAGGACATCACGGTCGAGGTTAAGGACATCATAGTCCGTGAGTTTAAGGACCCCACAGTCCAATATTAGTTTAAAGACATCACGGTCGAGGTTAAGGACATCTTAGTCCGTGAGTTTAAGGACCTCATAGTCTGATGTTAGTTTAAAGACATCACGGTCGAGGTTAAGGACATCATAGTCCATGAGTTTAAGGACCCCACAGTCCGTAGTTTAGAGAAGTCATAGTCTATGAAATGTGTGGTTGTCGGGACCCGTCACCTCTTTGAAGACGTTGAGGAATTACAACGACAAATATCAAAGGAGTGAAAAGATATACCCTTGAACCAAGGTAAGTTGGTTGAAAGATCTGTAGCCCAGTTTGGGACTAAGATCTGTTAAAATATTTATGAGCAGATGGGCTCAATTAATATAAGTTGAGAACTTATGGCCAATATTGGGCTAAGTCCAATAAAAAAAATGTTTAACATTTTTATTCTTGCTCTGGCTATTAAGCCTTTATTTGGGCTCGGCCCTTTTAATAATGCTAAGCATTGGGTCCTGACATCTTTTGTCTTCATCAGAACAAATTGTGTTCTGATAATGCGCCACATGGCGCACCAGGCGCTTTGCGCCAGTTAAAGAGCGCATTGCGCTTCTGTCAGGTAGCGCACACGAAGAGGATACGTGTCACGCTGAGCGCTAAGCGCTAGTTCATTAGCGCATTGCGCTTTTAATTTATGAGCGCTTTGCGCTAGTCTGTTGGCGCGCCAGTGAGTGACACGTAGTGCGCTTGGCGCTGAGCGCCAGCCCATGAGCGTAGTGCGCTGTTTCAGAAGCGCAAAGCGCAGATTGTGTCTTCGGTTGACACGTGGCAGGTTTTGGCGCTGAGCGTCGGTCCAATGAGCGCAAGAGCGTAATTCATGAGTGCAAGGCACTTTTTAATAGCGCAAAGCGCATTTGATCAGTTTTAAGATCAAAGAACAAATTTATGTTCTTCTTAAAGGAGGCTTTGCCTCAAGATCCAAGAACAAAAGTTCTTGTTTTTATAAAAGGGCTATGTCTTTATAGATCAAAGATCTGTGAATGAAGTAAAATACTTCTTTTATTTTTTTATGATTAGATCTTTTGATCTTTTTCTTTTTATTGAAGACCTTGGTCTTGTTTTTTTTAGATCTATGATCTTTTTAGAAGATGGTTCTTCATTTTACGAGATGGTTTCATCTCTGTTGTTCAAGAACTAGTTCTTTACTTTGAAGATAAAGAAATGATCTTCTTTTTCTAAAGGCTTGCCTTTCTTTCTCTTTGAGTTTTCTCAAAGTTTGCAGAGGGCTTTTTCTCTCTCTTCTCTGTATATCTGTTTTTTTGATACTTGAAGTCTAGGGGCCTTTATATAGGGCCAATTGATTTGTTAAATCAGTTTAAGAGACCTTTCTCTTATTGATTTGAGAATATTTCCCACCGTTGGATCTTTGATCCTAAGGCTTCTGTTTTGCAGAAGATAATCTTCTTGTTTTAATAAGATTGGAAATCTTTTCATGCAGAATTTGTTCTGTCTTTGGTAATTTTTATTTACCATTGGATCGTTGATCCAGCGGTGCTTAAAGCACAATCTTGTTGTTTGGAATGATTTTGAGGAATCTTTCCTTAACAGAATTTAATTCTGGTTAATTAATGATTTATCATTATTCTTAGATCTTTTGATCTAGCGGTGGGAATTTTTAATTCCAGCGCAGGCGCACCTTGCGCCAGCGCAGCTACGTTCGACACGTGGCGCGCAGCGCAACTGCACTAGCGCACCCGTGTTTGACACGTGGCATGCAGCGCAGAGCGCAGCGCAACTGCGCTCGCGCACCCGTGTTTGACACGTGGCACGCAGCGCAGAGCGCTAGATCTAAAGCGTTGCTTCAACTTTTAAATTTTGAATTTTAAAATAGAGCTTTTCTCTGATTGGGGGTGCGCTGCCTAGAGCGCAGCGCACCTGGCGCTAGCGCGTTTGTGTTTGACACGTGGCGCGCAGAGTGCTGAATCTGAAGCGTTGCTTTAATTTAAATTTTGAATTTTGAAACAGAGCTTTGCTCTGATTGGGGGAAATACCCCCCCCCCACCCCCACACACACAAAAAGAAAACCCCATTTTTTACAATTTTACTCAAACAAGAAAGTAAATCAGTGTCGTCCCTAAACCTCAGCACTCACCTCCTAACGGGTGAGATCTTTTTTTAAAAAAACTACGAAAAACAAAGATTAATTGCAGTATTCACAAGCTAAACGACATTGTTAGTGCAGAAATTAATACCAGTCACAAAAATTTTTTATCGATATAATGTAGGGGCTGGTAAAAGAATATGTGTATAAAAAATAAAAAGAAAAAGAATATGTTAGTTGTTAGTGAAGGGCATGGGTGTGTATGAGTAAGGATCAGAAAAAGTTGAAAGTGAAAATGAAATTTTGAAGAGGTCAAAGAATTGTTGCCCGGATGAATTGAATGTTCAAAATGCACATGTCGAGTTTCGGAGTCAATCATGTTTAAAAACTGGATTTCATCCGCAAAGAATTTGGAAAAGGAAAGGTTCATGAGATGTTCCCTAATTGATCCTGACTCACACTCACCGAGGATATCAAGTTCATCCGCAAATAATTCTTCAAAACTCTGTATGAAAGATCGTTTTTCAAGGTTGTCTTCCTCCTTATAATTCTGCACAATCCTATACTCACTGCTATATCTCACAATTCCCAAACCACGTTCTTCTTCATCACATTCATAACTGGGTAGGTTCATCTCATTTAAAAAGGTAGGTCCCCACCCTAACATTTCTTCCGAAACAATATCACTAGGTGATACAAAAATTATGGGTTCCTGATCATTGATCTCTTCTAACAACTTATCCAAACCATACCCGTCAAAATCACAAGATTCCTCCTCTAAAATTGGAATGCAAAAATCAGTCGGTGGTCTTTCTTGTGTGTCCTGATAACACTTAGTCAATTCAATTGCATCGTCATCTATGAAATCATCAAAATTCAATTGATCGTTTATCTTACTTGAGTGACTTCCTAGATGACAGGTATCAACATTGTGGTTTTAATAGACTGTGTTCACTCTTTAGAATCATTACAGCTACATGCTCATCAATTCTAACCAAAGATTGAGGTTGATCGTGAAATAATTGCTCAGACTGCTGTATACAGAAGGCTAGCGTTGCAGCTGTTTGATTCTCGACCGCAATCATCACTTCAATACCTTTCTCTAAAGCGGTCAACCTAGCATCTATCTCACCATCATTCCCTAAGGATGGGTCAGTTGTTTCAGGACGAGAGGGTTGTGACGGTGGTGATACTAAAACAGTCAATCTGTCGACCTCTTTCTCTAAATCTTTAATCACAAGGTCTCTAATTGAAGCGGAACTGGGTTCAAGAGTGTTAGGTGGGTGACCATTATCAAAAATTTGGGACGGTTGGTCACCCCCTAGAAAAGGACAATTTTCATGAATGTGGAAAGAATTGTGGCAATTTGAACAAATGAATTGGGACTGAGTATAAACAGAGGAATAAGAATTGTAAAAAATTGAATTAAATCATGTATCATATTAACAAGAATTCATAAATATCACAAATATAAAGAATATCAAACCCCTAACAGTATATGGTATGCTAGTCAACTAGACCTGCTCAAGAAACTGATTGTTGAAATAAAACTGTGTCGATAAACGGGCTCAATATATACGGATCACGAAGCCAGGTAAGTGCAAGAGGTAAGGGGAGGTTTTCTAACGCTTTCGTGAAGTTCCTTAATTAGATAACCCTTTCTCTTGAACACTTGCCTAGACACCCCGTGAACGATATACCGTTAAGCGGTGTTCTAAATACAGTTAACTTCTCCTAATGAGCGCGAAGTCCTTAGAGTCAAAGTTCTAATTGATTTTAAATTACTAAGGGTATACAAGAATGCAGTTTTGTGATTTGTGGGCTACGGAAAAATGTGATGAAATCCTTTACCGTATCTTGTTTGGTCTTTTTGCCCCTAAATCCGTATTAAGATGCAAATGCGCAATCAATAAAAGAATTCAAGGCATCAAGCAATTTAAGCAATTCTTTCTCGTTTAAATTTAAGCGCTGCAAAAAAAATATGGTTAGTTCTCTATTCAATTGGTGGAAAGCTTGTACGAAAAATCCTGCAGAAGATAGAATAGTGGAATGCGTTGGATTCAGCAGGAATGCGTTAGGAAATACGTACCGATGTGATTTGGTTAAGAAAACCCCTTTGAAGTTGATCCGAATCTTTGATTGTTCGCTTGGGCGGGTCAAACTATCTGGATCTTTGGTACTATACTTCACTAACGTCTTGAAATTGAGTTTGAGCCTCGCTCCACACGATCGCTGGTCGTAATTTCTTAAAAACTGAAATGTCAGAAAAATACGATATTTAGTGTCAAAAAGTGATATATACGCCCCAATTCCTGCACACTCAAAATTATAAAAATCAAACAATAACACTAGAGTACTGACGATGTAACACCCAGCCCATTCTCTTTTTAAATAAACTTATTTTCTTTCATCCCCTTAATTCCATTCCCAGCCCAAGAGAAATTTTTCCATTTAACCAATATATATAAAAACTCTTTTGTTTCTTTTATTTATTTATTTTGATTGATTTCACAACCCTAAAATCCCAAGCCCATTCCTTAAATAAATTTGTTTTCCTTTTTCCATTTTCTTTCAAGCCCAACCCCATTTTCTTTTATCAATAAAACCCAAACCCTACTATATCCTATTTTTTCTAACTAACTCCCTCAGCCCACTACCCCATTTTCCTTTCACTAATATTATTACTTTTCAGCCCCGGCCCGCTTCTTTTCTTTCCCAATTAATTTCTTTCTCATGCGGCCCATTTCCTCAGCCATCTTCTTTCATTTAAACCCCATTTTAAATCCCCAAATCCCCGGCCCAACCACAGCCCGGCCCACACCCTTTCTCACCATTTCTCCTTATTCCTTTCTGGCCCGGCCCAGTCCCCTCTCTAAGCCGCTTCACCCTCAACCAACGCCCGCTTCCTCGACCCGACCCGCTTCGCCCCCAACGGCTCTTTCCCGCTTTTCCCGCTCCCTGTCCCTCGCAACCCACTTCCTTCGTCGACGCCTCCGCCCGCGTTACACCCACGACACACGCCCGAGCTTCCCTCGCGGCCGTTTCTCACGCGCGCCCACGACTCTCGCCAACTGACCCCGGCGACACGCCCTCCACCTCTGATCTCTCTCTCTCTCTCTCTCTCTCTCTCTCTCTGATCTCTCCCTCTCTCTTCTTTCCCTTCATGTTTCTCCGTCGACCCCACGATCACGCCAGCACGTCACGCTCGCCGCCGTTCCCTTACGTCACTCGCCTCCACCTCGTCGTCTCCGCCGTCTTCACCCTCGCCCCCAGCCCACGTCGCATCACCATCCCCCACCATCACCCACCGAGCTCCAAGCACCTACTACCATCACTGGCTCATCCCTGAGCTCACTTCCGGCCACCTCACCATGACACCATCACCAACTACCCATCAACCATCGCAGCCACCATCTTTGACCTCCGATAAACTCCTCGCCGGAACCACCTCCGTCACCACAAATATCGCCTCCCCCTCAGCCTCTGGAGACCCAACCACAGTGCCCACTTCCGACGAGCCCTGAGCACCACCTCTGCATCACCTACAACATCTCCTCGCCTAGCTCCAACCACCAGAACTCCGACGTGCTACCGCCTGAGCTGCCACCGGCGACCTTCAGCTCCTCCGTGCATCACCGGCCACCCGAACCCACTGCAGCCCCGCCATCAAAAGCTTCGATCACCGCAGACACCCCGACGACGCCGACGAGCCCCACTGCCCGAGAACAGACCCGAGCTCACCCGGAGCCGCTGCCGTCGCCATGCCAGTTCGTCGCGCGCCCTTTCTGTACTTCGCTGCCGTGCGTCTCCAGGCAAGTTCTCTACTTGCTACATGCTAAGTTATCTTTGTTACAAACTAAAGTCGTATAGATTCCGTAGTTATTTTTCCTGATGAATTATATTACGTACATGTTCGATACATGATCTCAATGAAAATACTTGTTTAATTCGACGGAAATAGATGTTTTCTGTTGGCCCATATAGTGACGAATATCGTGTATAAATCTTACTGGAAAATACGAATGTTAGTACCTAAAATGAATACCCCAAGTTTACCCGTAAAACTGGAAATTTCTTGTATCTGAAAACCATTAAAATCACCATAAATTATATATATACTGGAACGATGCGTTCGAGAGCTTAAATAGAAGCCGACTCGACGAACTATAACCCTATGTAAGTTTCTAATTGTTTCTATACTTAAATTGTGACAATATTTAGATCGGAGTGCGACTCTGGACTGCAGTCCAGAGCGGCTCTAGTTGTTGTTTACTGTCCCGTAATGGGTACCACCCTGTATCCTTAACTCGTAGGTTGCGGAACTCTGCTGTTTATTATAGGTGAATCTGTTAGCTAGACAACACAAGTGGTTTCATTCTGTTTCGTTATCGTTTGTTATTTAATCTGTAATTTAATAGATAAGGACGTATAACAGTCTCAACAGAATCAGAATTGACATACTAGTATTGAACAGTGTATATCTCCTGACGTACAGACGCGATTGAAGATCCGTCTATTGCGTTGAAAACCTTACTGAAAACCACAGATTTCATTCAACTGTACCATCGATAAAATCTGATCCCAACTGGGATTAAAATGCGTTGCGAAACGGACTTCCGATTCTGAAACCGGATTTCCAGCCGTGAACGCTTAAAATGAAATGGCTATAATTAATGATGCTTGAACCCGATTGGCATGAAACCAAATTCGCTGGATAGATAACTGAACATACTATTTATTCCCCGTTCATCGTTTCGCTAAACTGTACCCGTATGATTTATGATTAATTGCGCAAGTGGTAGATTACTGATTCATGACATCCTAATCATGCTTTACATACTGTTTACGCATCATACTATACACATGTCACTGCATTGATAACCTAGTGATAACGTGCATTACCCGGTGTTAGGTATTAGTGATGATTGTGGCAAGTACGTTAGTGTTCGTGCATAAGTGAATAAGTGAAAGTGATACGTACTCGTACACAATCAGTGAACCTTATTATTCTATTGCATTGTCGACGTCTGTGGGATGCGTGTACGTGTGACTATAAGTGGTATGGGACACTTATGGAAGCTCTTGCACGGGTGTCACAGATAAGGCACTAGACACTGCCATTTATCTTAGGTACTAGTCGGGACGTGCTTGATGGAGGTCCTGCCTCCAGTTCTCGTGCAGACTTGTCACCGACCGACTGGTATTTGAGGTTATGGTTAGCGTTGATGTAGACCACGGGGTGTGGGGTAGTTTGAGTGTGAGTTCAACAGAATCTCGGGAGTCCCATGCCGGCTTATATATATGGAGATATATGGAGATTTACAGGGTACATGATTATTACCGTGATTTATATGTTGGGCCCGTGGTCCCTTGCCCTTGGATTCTACCCTTGGGTGGAGGACACTCACGAGTGGTTGACTCTCACACTTGGACTGACGATAGGCTTAGTGACCTGTACAGTGAGACTTAGAGACTGATAGGGATAATGGCATTGATGTACATTACTTACGGTGTTGACATACCTGGCATATTATCTTACTGTTTCACTGTTCATCTGATCCTTTAGACACTTCATTGATTACTGCATGTTCATATCTATACCATTCTGATTTACTGTTACATATATCTATTAGCACTGTTCGAGTTGTCACTTGTTTATATATATTTTATTGCTATTGTGTCGCTCTGACGACCTGAGTATGCATGCTCGGTGCGAAGAGAAGATTTAGCCGGGACCAGGACCAGACGCACATCACGGACACCTTGATTAGCTATCCAGAGTTATACTCTTTTGTTTCCATCAGGTCAGTTCTTTATATTGTTTCGTTTCAGTTACTGCATTTCTCATTGCCTGCGCATTATTTACTGATTACCAAGTAAAGCTAGAAGCCGAAGTGTGACTACGACAGGATATTTCCTTGACCGTAAGAGCATGGCTGGCCTTGTCAACCCCTCGTATTCCGTATTTTGGGAAGCGGGGTGTGACAGACAACACACTGGAGATCATACAAAAATAAAAAATCAAAAACAACTTCATTGGGCCAGCGAGCTCGGATTTTTCTTTGATGTCGCCGGCCAAATGCAGTCGGTTCGTGCTCGAATTTTGTGTGAGTTCTCTAGGCTAGCTAAGTGCTCTTATGGTATAACTTGATTTTTAAAATAAATTTTAGGGTGTTAGCAGGTCTGAAGGACATAGAACAAGTTTAGAAAAAATTTCGTATTGTTAGTTTTGAAAAAAAAAGTTAAAAGTTAGTTTTGTTAGTAAGAACTAGAAATAACAATACCCAATACTACCAAATCTCCGGCAACGGCGCCAAAAACTTGTTGGGACCTCACCCGCGCGTGCAAACGCGTATGTTTTAGAAACGAATGTGATTTTAAGGAAATAGAATGCGCACGTAAGATCATTCTCGTTTTAAAATTTATAAACCGCAAGTGCACAGCGCGTTGTAGCAAACCGGCAGGTACGGGTCGATCCGCAGGGAATTGTGTATTAGGTCTTGTGATTTAAGGTTCAACAAATAATGAATGGTTTGGTTTGTCACAAAAAATGAAAGAATACGAAAACAAAGAAAACCAAATAAGAAGTTAAGAAAGAAGTGGTTGTGGCTTTGGCTCGGAAGGTCGAATCGCGACAATTCCTTCGATGCTCCCTTGATCATGTGTTGTCCGTTTATACGTCGATCCCGGCATGAAGCATGACTTGTCAAGGCGATTGCGGAGCAGAAATCATCAAATTCTGATATTCGCCGTAAAACACGAAACGATTCCGTTACGTTCTTACTTACCATCTTTATGTCCAGGCATGATGTATCAATACTAAGCACACGGGTTAGAAAGCATACAACATCAATATACATCAATTTGCAAATAAGAAGTAAAAGTAGGTATTATACTTACCAAGTAGGTTGATGAGAGTATATGGTATATGCTTGAATGAAAGGTGTCAAGAAACATAAGCAGCATATCATATCTCAACTACCTAGTAAGTTTAACACACAATTGATTCTAAGCTTAACCTTGCAAATGGTGATATGAAGTAATAGGATATGAGATAAAGGTTACAAATAACCATCAAATCATCATATCATATCGAACATTTCCATTTAGCAATCTTAAGCTTACAATTAAAATTAAGCACTTTAAACAATCACAAGAGGAGGAGGAGGCAAAGCCTTCATCTCATTTCCTCACCATTACCACAACCATAGAAGATTAGTTAAGCATGATAATGAAAAGAAAAGCAATTAAAGAAAAAGAAACAAGTAAACAAAGAAATACAAATATTATTAACACTTGAAGAAAGTGATAGTCCACTCACTCTCAAGCCTAAACCAAAAACACAAGAAACTATCAAAAAGTATGTATCTATATGGGAATATGAGAGAACATGAGAGAGAGCCCTTCCCTTGCTCACTGATCTGGCTTTTATAGGCACCAAAAAAGATTAAACAAGTAATAAGAATGAGGTGATGCGACTGCAAGGAAGGCACTGGGAAAAGATGGGGACAAATAGGGTAAGGGGGGCTGGCGAGCTCGGATAATATGAGGGTGTGGCCGGTTCAAATCCGAGCACATGGGCTCGGATTGATGTGGTTGTCTCTTATCAACTCCAATATCATTCTGGTGCTGTTTGTTTTCTTTGTAGAAGCTTGTATTATACCCAGTAGTTTTGGAGGGAAATCAAACCTTTAACTCACATCACAGCCTTTTGCATTTATTACCCTTCACACTCACATGTGCCCACTAGTTGCACAATCCAACATTTGTGTGTGCCAAGGCAGCCATACCATAGTCCAAGCTATCAAAGAGTCATGTGCACACTTGTATGTGTTGGACCAAAATTGTGTGCACACATTTATTTTGCAAAAGCTCTTTAGATATCAGTCGGTTTTCTGTTCTGTTTGCAGTGTCGGCTCCCAACACTATATCCGTGATATTGAGTTTGTTTCCAGTATTTAATCACGAACACCTGTAATCTGTAATTACTGAGCAGAAACTGATTAATAGCACCGATATATAACAAAATAGATAATGAATGAGCGGTATTAAAATGTAGTTTTCTGAGATGAACAGATGCGGATGCACATTTAGTGATTTGTGGGGCCTAGGAAGGGTGATGAAATCCCCACCTAATCTGAATTTTGGTCTTGCCCCTTAAATTCCGCATTAAAATATGCAAAAACAACCCGCAAAAAGATTTTTGAGCGGCAATATTTTGCAAAGAATCCTGCAGAAAAATATATTATTAGATTTTTCAGAGAAGAGAGAAAGAGAAAGAAAAGTTACCAGAGAAGTTTGGAACACTAATTCCCCAACTCCACCGCGGTTCCGCCGCCAAAATGGTATTCTTGCCGCGCTTCCGCCGCGGAGTTGAGAGCTCGTTTGAAAATTTTTGCTTCGGTGGTTTCCCTTGCTCCCTTGGGTTTTGATGAATGTCACTGAATCTTGATCTCCTCGCTATAGTGACTCTAGATATCCTCGCAAAAATCTCACACTAATCGTTAAATATGCAAGATGCGATCTTGTTTTATTATGATATGGATCGAATAAGAATTCAACACGAATAGTAGGAAGGGAAAAAAAATATTACGCACGTATCCCCGGCAACGACGCTATTTGATTGATTTCTAAATGTGAGTGTTTGTAGTAGTAACCACAATCAATAACGGTGTCACGTGTAGCTAGCCGAGATGAGTATGGGTTGTCCTCAGAGATATGTAGAATCTTTTAATCTTACTTTAGATGTGTTGATTGAAAAGAGGAAGAATAGAAGAATAAAGAATATTGGAGGATAGTTTCTAGATCTATATTAAACACGGATGTAGAATACAGATCTAGTTTAAAATACGAATATAGAATATATAAGAAGAAGGCTTGAAGGGTTCGTTAGGATTTAGTAGTCATGGATGACTAATAAAGATGGTTTATTTTATCTATTAATAGATTTAAAACTAGATAGATAGTGATGAATGAGGATTAGGGTTCTTTGGAAGAAACTAGGGTTTCCACACTATTGACCCTTGTCCTTTCATTGATCTCTATTCATGTCTAGCCCTTAATAAAACAATTGTTAATCTGATCTCAAACCGCGGTCAAGACTAGTAATAAATTGGTAGCGCACCCGATTAGGATATTAACGATTCTTTTGCTAAAATTTATAAACTTCATAAGACTTAAAAAAAAGTTAAAATATTTTCTCATCCATTGTTCTACCCTAATCCTACGAACCCTATCAAGCGGAGAATTACTCGCGCATGATGGAGATAGAAGAAGAACGGATAGAGAATGAAATTATAATGCAGAAATTGAATACTAAATAATTAATCTAATGATCTACCTTTATTAATCAACTTCACAAGTACAAACTTCGAATTTAGATTACAAGAGGAAGAAGAAGTTGCTCTCGATCTCTACCTCGCAGGAAGTAGATGCTCCGTCGAATCTCACGTCGTCTTATCACGTCGAATCGTGGACCTGTCTTGGATCACTTGTTCTTTGACGGTGATTTACTTCGTGTAAAAGATTGATGATTTCTAGATTTAGCCCTCGGTCATTTATATAGCCCCAAAACCAGAAACCAAAGATCCCAGGAATTAAGGATTGTTATGAAGATCCAAACCACAAAATCCCAACTCTTAACTCAGTGAATCGGCCGCAGATCCGCCGCATATTGCATGGTTTGGCCGTGGAACCGTGGCCGTTTGGTGGGATCTTTGCTTCAAAATTCTTAGGCTGCTTCGTTGTGATACATAGAGATTTATTTGAAGTCTGGAATCTTCATATCTTTTCTGAGTCTCTGCCAGTTTTGATTTTTCGATTTTATCTAACTTTATCGGCAGATTTTTGATTCTCGACATCTCGATATCCCGATCTCCTGACCTGAGCTAAAGCCTGCACAATATCTCAATGAATAATGTTAGTAATACTTGGTATTTTTGAGATATTATCCTAACCATTTTATATGACATTAAAATTTAAGAATATTGATTAAGGATATTTGATATGATATGCATATTTAAATTATCAAAATATTATATAAATATTATATGCATACATTTTCCTTCATTATGTTAATTATAATATATAAACATATGGTAAATAGTATTTTTACAGATAAACCCTCATATGTGTCATATTTATAATAAACACATTTAGATATCTAAGAAAAGTAAGAAAAATGTTATATCAAAAGTGCGATATTTTCGACCGAACAGCGACGAAGGCCGCTTTTCCTTTACCCTTGGCATTTCGAGGGTCCATTTTTAAGGAGGAAGGCCTGTGGCCTATCTGGTCCATTTAGGCCAGTTTGTCGATTAAAGCCTGAAAGCTGGTCGGCTTGAAGAACGTCATGAACTGGGATACAGTCGTTTGAAGATCAAGAGTCCTGATGAACATGCCCATGGCAGGGGATTCTTCGATGCATTGTTCACACTTTGACCATAAGTTCCGCCACCAGATCGCGTATTGGACCCAGGTTTCTCCCGACTTTACCGTGGGATTAATTATTGTGGTGATTGGGGTGCGCTCGCTTGCGCTGGCAAACCGCTGTGTGAATAGCAGTTCCAGTTCTGTGAATTTTCTCACGGAGTTATTTGGGAGCTCCAAGTACCATTCAAAACTCGTTTCTGACAAGCTGCCAACGAACTGGCGAAGTAACAGTTTGCCGTCGCCTTCAGTGTTGCCGCACAAAGCTCTGAACTGCGCGACGTGTTGGTGCGGGTTGCCTGTCCCCTTGTACACATGGAACTTGGGGATCGTATATCCCGACGGGTACTTGATTTGATCATACCAGTCTGGATACGGTAGCCTAGTTCTGACGATTTGTCCAACCGCTTTACTGGCTTGATGTGCTCGTATTTGTTGAGCGATATAATCATCAATAACAACCTTGGAAATTGTTTCCTCTTTGGCCACTGATAGCGCTGGAAAGGGGTTTGATGTTTCCCCTCTATCTTCCTCAAAGATTATTGGTGGATCTTCGGCTGGAGGTTCTGGCTGGATCATCATTCCAACCATGTCCTGGAACAGAAGCGCCATCTGCTTTATGTTTGCAGCTTGTTCCGCGGCCTCCTTATCCTTCCTTTCAAGCACCCTTCGTAGGAACTCTGTATCGGTCTCCTGCTCTTGACGCTGTCCAGATGCCGATTCCAGGCTTTCTTTCTGCCCGGTAAGTGCTGACATTTTGATCAATATTTCCTGGAGCTTTTGTTGTTGCTCCTGAGCTTTTGTCAGCGACCAAGTTTGCGGTCGATGACCTACGAAAGCATGGCTTTCCTTTTTCCCGGAAGCCATGTAGACCGTATGCACAATCATGCCCCCAGACTTAGGGCGTTTGGGTCCATTGCCTTTGGAGTTTGCAGCAGGCGATGGAATTTTCTCCAGCCTCGTCCTTTTGTGGGAGGTTGAAGTTGAAGGACCCATTGTAACAGGCACCTGTGTAGAAGACGTCCCTCGCTGTATGATGGAGGGATAGTCTTTCTCTTGCCGAACCTTCATTTTCTTCAATCGGTGAGAGTAGTCTTTGTCGATTACAGAGTCTTGGACTTTCCGCCAGACCCTGTGAATTTAGGAGGATAGCCGTTGATGGGGCTGCTCTGGTTTTGTCTGCATTATGGATTCTGTAGGCGGGGGAAATTTCTTCAGCACCGCAGTTGGAGAGTTCTTTCACACCCTCCTAAGCAGATCAAAGTTGTTCTCGGTTGGAACAGCAGCGTCAACTTCCACCATTGGAGCTGGCGGAGTGAATCCACAGGGGGAGTTGCCTCCAGCTTTTCTCACTGGCGCCAGTAACGACGTCGAGCGTGTCTTGTAGACGGGACCGCCTCAGCTTTGGAAGCGGCTTTTTTATTCCCCTGGCTTTGTTGAGGGGATGCTGCTGGTGCCAGCCTGTTGAAAACTGGCGTCCGTGGAAGTGTTTGCGAAGGAACGACCAATCATCCGAAAACCGGTCTTCTGGTAAGGGAAGCACTTTTGACGACTTCAGCTGCAGGAAGAGTTGGGAGGGCTATCCATTTTGAGGTAGCCCCTTTAGGAATGACGAGCTTCTTTGCAAGCCCTTTTTGGTTTTGGCTCAGCCTGTTGAAGACTGAGACGTCTGAGCTTCGGCTTAGCCTGTTGAAGACTGATGCATCGGACTTGGACGACCCATTGAGAGGGGCCATGGTGGTTGCAAGTCGATCGAAGACCGACTTCTTGTGAGCTTCTTCTTGCGGCGCTGGGGCGTTGAAACTCATTGGTGGGATCACGGTCCAGAAGAACAATCCGGTAGTGGCTTGAGTTACTTTCCCCACCGGCATTGAAAAGATGGAGGCCGCATTGGGCCTATAAGTCACTCCTCCAATTGGGGCAGAGCGGGAGTTGCTGCTGCAAGTTGTGCAGCTGGAAGCCATTGATGTTCTCTTTTTCTCTCTGCACAGGAACAAGACACCAAATCTTAGTACCTCGAATCCAAGGGCAACCATAGTGAACCGCGATTTTGTTTGCGAAACACGACACACGAAGTTTGGAGTGGAAAAAGGAAAAGGTTCCACCGGGCGTGCCAGAATCTGTTCACCGCCGAAAACAGAGACGAATCGGGATGGATCTTCTTGCCTGAATTTAGGGGCAGATGCTATTTGGATTTATCCATCCACCTCTCCGAAAATGCCAAGTTGATTTATGGAACCGTATATCGGAGGTTTAAACGATTGCGACCGTTGTAGTTGACTTCATCAGATTCCCCCTCGTTTGCGAGGTTTTTTTATTGTGGGGACGTTCTTCCCTGCAGACGCAAACCCCTGCAGTTAATTACGTTACCGCATCGCGATAACCACTTTCTCCTGCTCCGGAAGTTCACTTCATGTCGTGTGTGTTTTTGTTTGTTTAGGTTGCCCGTGGATTGTATACGGAGACTAATTTATGTTGTCGCCCGTAGGACGTGGATTAGTCCAAATCCGTATATCTTAGATTTAGGGTTTTTATTTAAGGACCGTTAATCTATTTTGAGATTAAGATCGACTTAAATTTATGTGAGCATTTGGGGCTCGATTTGTTTTTGTTAAGGATACATTAGTCCAATTTGATACTAAGATCCACTTAACGAGATTTCAGAATCATTTTTATTTAGGATCCAACAAAAAAACGTTTAGGCTCTATTGTTTTAGTTTAAGGACATTTCGGTCCATTATCGCCATTTTAGAGGCGAATATTAGTTTAGGGACATTTCGGTCCGTTATCCATCCTGTGCGCACATGTATTTGTTACGTGGCAGAGTGAACAATGAAGATATAGAATGTCTCCAATTTGGGGCACGATCCGATTTGAGGAGTGCACGTTAATTTGGAAGTGCACCAAAGAGTTATTGGTTGTCGGGACCCGCCACCTCTCTGAAGACGTTGAGGAATTACAACGACATATATCAGAGGTGTAGAGAGATGTACCCTAAACCAAATCCCGTATTTGAGGGGAAAAGGGGGGCTGTTATAGACCTAAGAAATATTAGTCATGTTTGAGACTAAAATTATCTTAGGAGATATAAGATGAATATCATTTGGGATATCATTAATGGGAGACCACTAGTCATTTTTTAAACTGGGGTCGGCTTGGGAAAACATGAGCAATATGGGCTCGGTTGTTTTAGTATCAAAGAGGTCTAATCTCAGGAAACTTAGCCAATTTGGGATAAGATTGAGTCACCAACAGTGCTAAGCACTGAGGAATATAGTGCTCACGTGCGTTTCACGTGGGCGCTAGATTAGTGTTAAACACTAGAGTTTTATGGCGTTCATGTGATACACGTGAAGCATCCCAAATATGGACACTGGACTAATGTTAAACACTAGATTTTTAGGGCGCTCACGTGCCGCACGTGAGGCATCCTAAAAATGGGCGCTGCCCTTCGGGTTTTATCTCCTCCCTTTTTATAAGTGCTGAGCACTTGGCTAGAGTTCTCGTGCAAAGCACGTGGGTATCCCCTCTTTCTTTATTGATGCTAGAGTGATGTATTTTCCTCTTTCTTTTACTTGTTTTCCTCTTAAATAACTCACGTGGGAAACACGTGAGGAAGTTTTGGTTATTCTCTTTGTTCATTTGAAGAACTTACGTGGGAAACACGTGAGGCTTCAAAATAGTGCTAAGCACCAACGATTTGTCCTTGGAGATCTTGGATCACTGTTTTTTTTTATTGAAGAACTAAGTTGTTTATATAGGGTTAAACACTAATTTTTGGAGGAATTAAATTCCTATGTGTTCCCGTTCTTCTTCTCCTTTTTTTTTATATAACTTAGTTATTTTCCCCTAGATTTTGAATCTTGTAGAGAAAAATATCTTCGATGAGAATTAAATTCTCAACTTGTAGGAAGATTTGCCTCTGCAAATCTCATCCAGAGGAAAGAACCGAATTCTTATATGAAGGGTTAACCCTTAGAGAGGCAAAGGAGAAATGTTTTCTATTTACCTAGTGTTTCAAGAAAGTAAGTCTTTTCATTGAGAATTAAATTCTCCTTTTCCTCAAAAGCTCTTGTATATTCCTTTTTTAAGCCTCTGGGGAGTTCTCTCTCTCTCTCTCTCTCTCTCTCTCTCTCTCTCTCTCTGCCTGTGTGTGAGACTTAAAGTCTCGGGTTCTTTATATGGTGGAGAGAAGTTTATTTAAGTCTGAGGAAATCTTTCATTGAAAGATTGATTTAATTGGTCTCAGAATTGATTTGGAGAATTTTACCCACCGTTGGATCTTTGATCCATGGACTTCTGTTTTTACAGAAGATATTGTTCTTGTTTTTAACAAGATTGGGGGTATTCTCCCTGAAAGTCTACCTTAACACCACCATGAGGTTCTAGAGGCATCAAACATGCCAAATTTTAATTTTATTAGGTGCTAAGTTAGACTAACAAGATCTTTACTAGATTATTTAGGGTTTGCCTTTGTGATGTGTGATACTCAAGAGAAGAAAAGAGCATACAACTTTTGTAGTTCGAGTCCTTCTCTTCAATAGCTCCGGGTTGAATTCCACGCGACTCTACTAGGCTCCTTTTCGAGTTGAACAAACCTCCTTCGTGATCTTCGCACCAAAGACGATCCACCCGAAGTCCACAAGCTCAAGCTAACCCTTCACTAATCTCATTAGTGAAGGCAACAGTCCACATTAAATTGCTAATCTAATGTGTGACAGTGAAGTAAGGGTTTAATTTGCTCACTAGTTTATATTCAAGTTTCATGGTTCACATCACATGTGAGGGTTAAAATTTGAACCATGGGATTGAGGAAGAAGAAGAAGCTAGAGAGCAACTATGAGAACAAAGCAAGAAAAATGGCTAAGTGTTGAGAATGAGCCAAGAATGAATGGCAAAACTTGACCCCCACTCATTCGAACATAGAATTTTGCAATATAAAATTGCAACCATGCTTGAATAGTGAGTCAAGACGAATAAACAAAAATAAATCCCATGCTTGCAACCATGCTCTCATTTTCCACCTCATTTCTATTTTTCTTAAAAATAGAAATCATGCCATGCTTCATCATTATTATTATATATTAATATGTATATTATGAAGAATAATTAGTGAGCTAATGATATTAGTTAAGTCACATATAATATATATCACATTATTAAATCAACACTTGATTTAATAATCCGGTTATATCACATATGACCGACTAATATCATTTATCTGAATATCACATTATCAAATCAACACTTAATTCGACAATCTGATTATATCACATATAACCGAACCGATAACAGATAACTGCTAGATTACAATACGGTATCACATACACGTATTTAATCAGGCCCACACATATATCATATATGTGTACTACTTCGTTTCGCTTGAACCAGGAAACTTCTGTGTGAGACTCTAAAGACTCGTCAATACGCTAGCAGTAGGTGATGATCACATCAATCACCTACAAACCGTCAGCGGTACTAGCTGGACGTAACAGCTACCCGGGTATTGAGCGATATGAAGATCAAAAAGTAAGCTCGTCAATACTCTCTATGAAGCCTATTAGTAACACTACCGTACAGTCCGGTCTCTTCGTCTGATATGTCGTATATCATGTCTAGGGGTGGTAAATGGCAGTCCCCAGTAACGTGATAAGTCATGCCGAAGTCTGGCCTATAACGGTTCGAGAAACTACTGATAACACTTATTAGTAAATCTTATAAGCAGCCTTGGCCAGGGACTTCCAGTTATAGCCAATCGAGCATAGCGCAACATCAACCCTCAATATCGGGAGAGACGAAACCCCTCTTATTACTCATTGCCTCCATGCGACTCGAGACTGTACCCAAAATCCACCTGTTTGCACGTCTCCTTTGAGCGTGGTAGGGAGAAAATCAAAGCACAGTGGGAGACGCACAAGACTCTATGACGATCTCGGGTCTACAGACTAACCTGTACCAGTGTCACCAGAGAACTGCTATCTGACGATAGGTATACTACCACATAGAAGTCCTCGGTGAATCCTGTTCGGTGTACCCATTCTCCAATGAGCACCTGTGTACAATCTTTGATGTTACACACCAATGGTTGTGGGATCAACCATCACCCTCTAAAGGACAAGAAACGTACACCCTAGTCTACTCTGGAATATCGATGCGCTAGTCTCAATATTCCCTTGATTAGGAACTGATTAAAGGATGTACTTTTGGACCACCCTGGCCCCACTAGTATGATCTCATCATAGTCATAGTAGTCAAGTACATATCCTAAGGGCTTTATCAACATGTGAGAGCAAGACAGTAAAGAATACCAGTCAACATGTTAAGATAAAGGGTAACCAGATAGCATACTATCATGTTGAGAAAGAAAGTCCTCTATATATATGTCCAAGCATCCACTATAATATACATCACATGTACGAACACACCCGAAAACGATGCATCAACATACTTTTTCTTCGTTTGGGTAGCGTGGGAATCCGAATATTCCCCTATTCCTTGCTTATGACAATCATAAGACAGAATGGAACCTAGCCCAGTATAATAAATAGGTTCGGTCAATACATCCATATTATTATCTTAAATAAGGCATGTCATTGGTCGCTACCAAGAGAGAGAGAAGGATAATCACTTTGCGTGCGCTCTTTGCAAGATTAGATTGGTTATTATCTTATCTAATCAGGATGGCTCCCACTGTTCAAATTTTCCTTCAAACCCTAAAACGTAAGATTAGCCGTGATTAATTACACTCAACAGGTTCGCCAATCATTCGTCCAGGAAGGTATCGGTACTCCGAGGGAGGTTTCCCGTGCGAAATCGTTCAGCCAGGCAGGTATCGGTTCTCCGAGGAAGGTTCCCCGTGCTTTCACACGGACCTAATTAAAATAAACCTCGTTTCCCTAGAGGCATAACCCCGTTGACACCTTTCTAGACACGTACTTGATCGGCTAATTATGATGTGTAAAAACTCTCACAGGAGTAACTCTTACTCGCAGTGGGTATCGGGCTCTAACTATCTCATAGAAGGTATGCAATCTCATTGCAAATTTCAACACTTGAAATTCCCGATAATATTTTTCCCCTAGCGTCCTATGACCTTGACGAAAGCTAACAAACCATAGTCCGCTAGTCAAGTTCAACCCGTATATTTCATGATTGAATTAAACCCACCCGCACGACTCTTGACGAAAGCCAACAAAGTCGTATGGCTACCTTAATCCAGTCGCATCATATGCAGCAGATAAGCAGTAAGTAGCTACCGCACACTACGCCTTGATGAAAGCCAACAAACGTAGCAGGAATACTAAATACTACTTATCTGAAATGACGGAGGTCTACGACAGGTTTTTAAGAAAAACTTTTGCGTAATGAACTTGATATCGTTGCAGAATCGAGTGATTTTGAAAAGTAGTGTTTTTGAGGCTTTTGCTAGTTTCTCTAAAGAGGTCACTCCCGGTGAAGGGATCTCGGCTCTTTCCTCATCAAATGAGGTGCAAGATATTCAGCAATACCACTATGCAAAGAAGGAACTAGAGAAGCTATCAAAAACAAAACCGAGTGAATTGTAGCATTTGCTAGTTTCGCTAAAGAGGTCACTCCCGGTGAAGGGATCTCGGCTCTTTCCTCATCGAATGAGGTGCTGGATATTCATCAAGGAATACCACTATGCAAAGCAAAAACTAAAGCTACCTTTTGAAAATTTGATTCTACAACATCTTTTGGTTTCTTTCTTTCCATTAATCTCATTAATGAAGTCCCATCAATTAATATTTCCTAAACATTACAGAAAAATAGAACGAAAATAGAACGTACGCTTATGCCATCCGGATTCGCCACGGGGCCCCGTCATGCACCGTTAGGTTACTTAACTACCGGCAGAGCGGGGGCTGGACTAGCGCGGGTGCAAAATATAAGCAACGTTTATTATATATCATATATATAATATTATATTCGTCTCATGCAGTTATATGATCAATATCACAGAAACAAGCAGCAGAAGCAACATATGAAATATTGGATATACTAGGATGTCCGTGATTTAAATTTAGCCAATAATGTAAAACACGGATTCCACAGTCATGATGAATATCGAAACCCACATCCCTAGACCCCTACGAGAGCGGCAAGTAACCTTGCCAATTCTAGAGTTAGGAGACCCGGTCTCAACTCCTTGAGATGGTCTCCCACTGGACTATAGAACCCGGTAACTTGTGCTTCCCGGCTTGGGTCTATCCTAATGCGAAAAAGTAAATAATATACAACAGTGGTGACATCATTCTGAACCCGAAAGTGCCCCAATAAAAGAATATTACATACAGATTTTACATGAATGAAAATAAAAACCCTCATCTCACATAAAACCCCCCGGCTATTCTTTCACGACGATCCAATAAATCATATCAACAGCAACACATGATATCATATATCATCAACGTAACTAAATATGCGTATCTCTAAAACTCGTTGACATATAGCAACGAGATTAGGATACCCCACACATTACACTTACGGTCGCAGAAAAAGAAACAGAAAACTACAATAATTAGAATCCGCGATTTCCTTAGACATCATAAACCCGGAATATCTCATATTCCGGATTTCATGCCTAACTTATAAAACTTGCATTTTAGTTTCAAATTGAAAACTCTTTTCAATTGGTTGTTGAATAATTCAATAATATTCCCTACTTAGTGATCGCGTACAATACGCAATTGCGACGGAGTTTTGATCCGAATCAAAACTTCGTGGCAATCGATCAATTGAGACTAGACGGCTAACTTTACAATATACTAACTAGTTTTCATAAAACTAATTAATCCGAATTCTAATAATTGTATCACACACATCACAAAGCTTGTAAAGTAACCGCGACATTAGAATTCCGCATGCAATTAGCAAACTTAACCAATTTTTCCAAGACATGAAAAATCCAGTGAGCTAAAGTTCCAAAACCAATCGTTTTAAACCAATCCGGGAGTCGAAACGAACTCGAAACCCGCCCGAATCTTCACGGGAGCGAAGATCCCAAAATTAACTATCGAATAAGGGGCTTAGAAGGGGTACCCCACCCTTGAGGCCACCACGAGGTGGCCAGGGGGTGAGGCAGACCCGAAACTGCCTAAGGTGGGGCAGTTTCGGGTCCCCACCGCCAAGACCACCTTGTGGTGGTCTTGGGGAGTGGGCCCATCCATTCGGTCCCCCCTCGGGGTGTCCCCAAGGTGCGCATGCTCCACCCTGTAGCTTCTCGGTTCAAACCGTAAGCCCGCGGGGTGTGCAAACAACTCAAAACATCAATTTTGAAAACTGTTTTATCGGCAGTTTTTGCGCGACAAAAACGGCGGATTTCTAACGTCGCTATAAGTAACCCTAATGTTCTAACTTGGCTCTGATACCATGAAAGCATACCTTAACACCACCATGAGGTTTTAGAGGCATCAAGCATGCCAAATTTTAATTTTATTAGGTGCTAAATTAGACTAACAAGATCTTTACTAGATTATTTAGGGTTTGCCTTTGTGATGTGCGATACTCAAGAGAAGAAAAGAGCATACAACCTTTGTAGTTCGAGTCCTTCTCTTCAATAGCTCCGGGTTGAAGTCCACGCGACTCTACTAAGCTCCTTTTCGAGTTGAACAAACCTCCTTCGTGATCTTCATGCCAAAGATGATCCACCCAAAGTTCACAAGCTCAAGCTAACCCTTCACTAATCTCATTAGTGAAGGAAACACTCCACATCAAATCGTTAATCTAATGTGTGATGGTGAAGTAGGGGTTTAATTTGCTCACTAGTTTGTGTCCAAGCTTCATGGTTCACATCACATGTGAGGGTTAAAGCTTGAACCATGGGATTGAGGAAGAATAAGAAGTTAGAGAGCAACCATGGGAGCAAAGCAAGAAAAATGGCTAAGTGTTAAGGATAAGCCAAGAATGAATGGCAACTCTTGACCCCCACTCATTCAAGCATGGAATTTTGCAATATAAAATTGCAACCATGCTTGAATAGTGAGTCAAGATGAATAAACAAAAATAAAACCCATCCTTGCAACCATGCTCTCATTTTCCACTTCATTTCTATTTTTCTCAAAAATAGAAATCATGACATGCTTCATTATTATATATATATTATGAAGAATAATTAGTGGGCTAATGATATTAGTTAAGTCACATATAATATATATCACATTATTAAATCAACACTTGATTTAATAATCCGGTTATATCACATATGACCGACTAATATCATTTATCTGAATATCATATTATCAAATCAACACTTGATTCGACAATCTGGTTATATCACATATAACCGAACCGATAACAGATAACTGCCAGATTACAATACGGTATCACATACACGTATTTAATCAGGCCCACACACATATCACATATGTGTCCTACTTCGTTTCGCTTGAACCAGGAAACTTCTGTGCGGGACTCTAAAGACTCGTCAATATGCCAGCAGTAGGTGATGATCACATCAATCGCCTACAAGCCGTCAGAGGTACTAGCTGGACGTAACGGCTACCCGGGTATTGAGAAATATGAAGATAAACAAGCAAGCTCGTCCATACTCTCCATGAAGCCTACCAATAACACTACCGTATAGTCCGGTCTCTTCGTATGATATGTCGCATATTATGTCTATGGGTGGTAAACGTCAGTCCCCAGTAACGTGATAAGTCATGCCGATGTCTGGCCTATAACGGGTCGAGAAACTACTGATAACACTTATCAGTAAATCTCATAAGCAGCCCTGGCCAGAGACTTCCAGTTATAGCCATTCGAGCTTAACGCGGTATCAACCCCCAATACCGGGAGAGACGAAACCTCTCCTATCGCTCATTGCCTCCATGAGACTCGGGAATGTACCCAAAATCCACCTGTTTGCACGTCTCCTTTGAGCGTGGTAGGGAGAAAATCAAAGCACAGTGGGAGCCGCACAAGACTCTATGACGATCTCGGGTCTACAAACTAACCTGTACCAGTGTCACCAGAGGACTGCTATCTGACGATAGGTATACTACCATATAGGAGTCCTCGGCGAGTCTTGTTCGGTGTACCCATTCTCCAATGAGCACCTGCGTACAATCTTTGATGTCATACACCAATGGTTGTGGGATCAACCATCGCTCTCTAAGGGACAAGAAACGTACACACTAGTCTAATCTGGAATATCGATACCCTAGTCTCAATATTCCCTTGACTAGAAACCGATTAAAGGATGTACTTTTGGACAACTCTGGCCCCACTAGTATAATCTCATCATAGTCCTGGTAGTCAAGTACATATCCTAAGGGCTTTATCAACATGTGAGAGCAAGACAGTAAAGAATATCAGTCAACATGTTAAGATAAAGGGTAACCAGATAGCATACTATTATGTCGAGCAAGAAAGTTCTCTATATATATGTCCAAGCATCCACTATAATATACATCACATGTACATAATGGCCTCTAGGACATACATATTCCTAACACTCCCATATATAGAATAAAATTCTATCGGGCAGTGACATTTTAATCACCATTGGATTTTTAATCCAAGGATGCTCAGTTTAATAAAGTATAATCTTTCTTTGTTTAGAAAGATATAGAAAATATTTTGGATTTTTAATCCACTAACTCTCTGTTTAACAGAAAATATTCTTCCCAATAGAATTTAATTCTATGTTTAATCACCGTTGGATCCTTGATCCAACGGTTCATTAAGTAGAATTTAATTTTACGCAAGGAGGTGTCCTTACGTATTTAGCACATGGGACTTAATTTGGCCCTCTTAGCTGTTTGATTGTAGTGTCTTTATGCTTTGTATATAGGCGCTCACGTGTTTACCACGTGAGGCTTTTTTAGCCTATCAGTAGTTTAATTACAGCGCCTATATGCCTTGCATATAGGCGCTCACGTGTATGAGGCTTGTTTATCCTATAGTAGTTTAATTACAGCGTTTATATGCCTTGCATATAGGCGCTCACGTGTATAACACGTGAGGCTTGTTTATCCTATCAGTAGTTTAATTGCAGTGTCTATATACTTTGCATATAGGCGCTCACGTGTATAACACGTGAGGCTTGTTTAGCCTATCAGTTGCTTAAATTCAGCGCCTATATGCTTTGTATATAGGCGCTTACATGTTTAACACGTGAGGCTTGTTCAGCTTATAAGTAGTTTAATTGCAGCGTCTATATTTTTGCATATAGGCGCTCACGTGTATAACATGTGAGGCTTGTTTAGCCTATCAATAGTTTTAATTGCAGCGTCTATATGCTTTGCATATAGGCGCTCACATATTTAAAACGTGAGACTCGAATAGTGGGGAGTTCCCCCTTTCTTACTCTCCCCCTTTTTTTTATGAGGGAACAACAGTTTTATACATCTGTTTGTATCCGTACTGATAATAGTTTATCTAGTTACAAGCCAGAACATCACGATATTATCATACTACTATATCAATTCAATATGCTATATAGATTACATCATACATGGTAAGGGACGTATAACGGTTATTACAGATAGATACACATGCATCCTGGTATTCGTTGTTTTTCGATATTGATTACAGTTTTATATTGGTATCTATTTTGGTTAATATACGGTACATGGCATGTTCATGACACATTACCAGACTTGTTACTTGGATCTTATTGATAATGCTAACAATCCTGATTGTTGTCCTGATGGACGTAACTTGTTGTCTGCATAGACAAGACCTGTACCTGCTTGATCCTGTGTTGGCATTAGATTTATATTGTTAATACCTGACTTGAACACAGAACCTTGAGGGAAAAAAGGAAATCAAGAATGTAACTCAAGAGGATAATCATTATTTGCCGTGATTTCGGGCGTGACGGAATAATCACTATTTGCCGTGATTCCAGACGTGACGGAATAATCATTGTGTCGTGGTCCCGTGGGGGTTTGAACGGGATATATACTGTTGAGTTACAATAAGGATTACATTAATTGATTTCAAAGACTTGTAGAATAGATAACCTAGAAGCACAAAATTTAGGATACGCATCACATACATATAGCTCACTATTTATATCTGTGTTTATTATTTATATTCATGTTTAATCATAGCATCATATCCTGGTTATCGCTATTATTTTAATATTATGGCGCACTGACGTCTGGGTTTTGCATGGCCCAGTTCCTCTACCTTTATCGCAGGCAGATCAGGAGTACTTTAGCAATCAAGCCGAGTAATAAGGAGCTAGCTATTTAGTTTAGAGACTCCTAGTTTATTTATTTCCGCAGTTTTATTTCTATTAATGTAAGCCCATATTGGGATGCGATTCAGATACTATTATTTATTGGATCTTGATTCGTTTCCGCTATATGCATTTCTTGATTTTATTTATTGTGGTGGATGGACATGTGTTGTTTAGATTATATTTTACTATTCTTGATATCTGATTGACAACCGTAATATGACTGTGGAGAGATGATTCCTAGCCACAGATAGCATGGTTGGCTTTGTCACGTGTCGTGTTTACGTATCTTGGAAAGCGGGGCGTGACAGGATTTGTTTTGTATTAGAGCCATAGGATTTTGGGTTAGTCGGGTTTGGTTCTTTTGTAGTTGGGTATTGAACCCAATACACTAACCAGGAAATCCGGAATTGGGAACATGTCCTGCCACATTACTATCATGCCAGTCTTGAATCTATAGCTATCTTGTTTATTGAATCTTGTTTACCGTTACTAATCCCCTTCAGTGTCTTGGCTTCAGAATCATGGTAGATAGAGATTGCGATCATACCAGAGGCATGTAGATAACGCCGCATTGCATGGAGTTGTCCTTGGTATGCTTGAAAATCAGAAGCGACAAACTGAGCTGAACCAGCAGCAGGCAGAAGCTTTCCAGGAGAGTCTGCGGACGGTCCAGCAGTCCTTAGTTGCAGCGGCACCCAGGCCAACATAGCATGAGGACACCGTAGCGGACTTTAGAAAGCTCGGTCCGTCCACATTTACAGGATTGAAGGAGCCATTGCCAACGGAACAGTGGCTAGTTGATACAGAGAACCTGCTCATCGTCGTACAGATTCTAGATGAAAAAGGGTGGATATAGTACGTATCCAATTAGTAGATTTTGCTCGCGAGTGGTGGCTCATAGAGGAGACCCGTCTGACCAAACCGATCAGTTGGGCAACCTTTTCGCGAAGTTTCTTGGAGAAATTCTTTCCACGGTCTACTCGGGAGGAAATGGAAGAAAAGTTCATTAACTTGAAGCAGAATGGCGGATCCGTTGATGCACATGCGGCTGAGTGGACTCGGCTCAGTCAATCCGTTGATGCACATGCGGGACTTTTGGTTGCCAATGAGGAAGATAGGGCAAGGTGGTTTATGCGTAGTTTGGATGTAGAGATTCAGAGACACATCATATCTCTGGGATTGACCATCTTCTTCTAAGTTCTTAAGGCAGCCAGGGAGAAACAGAGTTTATCAGTGAGAGTAAAAGGTACTCAACAGCAAGCTGTTGTAGTACGGAAGCCGGCGTTTACACCAAACAGAGCTCTTGTACATTGAGGCATTCCGATAAATAAAAGGGGACAATACCTATGAAAAGGACCTCTGTTTCAAAGTAGACGAAGGATGTGATTTGTGATTACTGCCAACGACCGGGTTATTTCTGTAGGAAGCGTCAGATGAGTCTTGGGTAGTGTCTGATTTGCGGAGCTGTTGATCATCGAATGCGTACTTATCCATTAAGAGTTCAGTTGAAGGGTGATACTCCGAGAGCACAGTAAAAGCATATTACTCAGGGGCCTAACCAAGCGCGGGCCTTCACCTTGACTGCCGAGGAGGCCAAAGCTTCAGACGATGTCGTTTCAGGTATCCTACTCATTTATAATTTTCCCGCTTTATTATTATTCGATTCAGGTGCATCCCATTGCTTCATGTCGTCCAAGTTTATTAGTGCACACCCACACATGGCCCTGTCTAGTTGTTGGGACATACACACTGGGAATGGAAGAATCATATCTAGCAGTGAGTGCAAAGGTTGCTTGATCGTTATTTGCGGACGGGAGTTATTCACGGATTTCTTGGTGATTGATACTGGCGGCTATGATATTGTCTTGGAAATGGATTTTCTTGGCATTTTCCATGCTCACATTGATTGTAGGGGCAAAAAAAGTAACTTTTCAGATTCCCGGACATCCGGAGTTTATATTTTTTGGAGGTACCAGATCTGTAGGACCGGTCGAATTTAGGGCTAGGCCGACTAACGTCGTTCTTTCGTCGATGGAAGTAAACAAGGAGGAGGCGCCAGCATTTGTTCAGGACTTTATGGATGTGTTTGAGGATATCTCGGGTTTACCGCCAAATCGAGATGTGGAGTTCGCGATTGATCTTATTTCTGGAGCAGCATCGATTTCAAAGGCTTATTATCCAATGGCGTCGGTGGAACTAGAAGAGGTAAAGAAATAGGTTACCGAATTACCAGAGAAGGGTTGAATTCGCAGTAGCAATTCACCAAGGGGAGCACCAATTATAGTCAAGAAGAAGGATTGGAGGATGTGCATTGATTATCGAGAATTGAATCGGATGACTATTAAGAACAGTACCCAATCCCTCGCATCGGCGAATTATTCGATCAACTCAGTGGCGCGAGGGTATTCTCGAAGTTGTATTTACGATCCGGATATCATCAAGTTCGGGTGAAATCAGAAGATATTTTCAAGACAATGTTCCGAACTCGATATGAGCATTAAGAGTACTTAGTGATGCCATTTGGAGTTACTAACGTACCGGCAATATTTATGGACTTAATGAACCGAATCTTTTCACCGTACCTGGATCAATTCGTAATGGTGTTTATTGATGATATTCTGGTCTATTCGAGGAGCAAAGAAGAGCATGCAGAATATTTGAAGATCGCATTGCAAACGTTGAGACAAGAAAAGTTATATGCTAAGATGAGCAAGTGCGAGTTTTAGCTCGAAGAATTAAAGTTCTTGGACCATATTGTATCCAGAGATGGAATTGCCGTTGACCCCAAAAAGATTGCAGCTGTTCATGATTGGCCAATTCCAAAGAACGTAAGGGAGATCAGAAGTTTTCTTGGGCTTGCCGAATACTATAGAAGGTTTGTGGAGAACTTCGCTCAAATAGCATAACCATTGACCAAGCTAACACGAAAAGAGGTACCATTCGTATGGACCGAGAAATGTGCATCGACTTTTGAAGCGTTGAAGCAAAAATTGACCACCGCCCCTATTCTAACCATGCCAGACGGTTCCGGAGGGTTAGTTATTCACAGCGACGTATCTGGGAAAGGCTTGGGATGTGTTCTAATGCAGTATGGGAAGGTCATAGCTTATGCGTCGAGACAATTGAAGATTCATGAGAAGAACTACCTAACTCATGATCTGGAGTTAGCAGCAGTGATTTTCGCTCTGAAGATTTGGAGACACTACTTATTGGATGAAAAGGTAGAAGTATTTACCGATCACAAAAACCTAAAGTACGCGTTCACACAGAAAGAGCTCAACATGAGGCAGCGTAGATGGTTAGAGAAGATGGCTGACTATGATCTTGATCTCAAATACCATCCGGGGAAAGTTAATGTAGTGCCAGATGCTCTAAGTCGGTTGCCAGCAATACGGATGTTGACTGCACAGAAGGAGATTATAGCTGATCTTCAAAGGTTCAAGTTGAAGATTGTACTACAGAATTCTTCAGGACAGTTGATGCAGTTGCAAGTTGTTCATACCAGAATATTGCATTTTATACCGCCCATTCTTATGCTCGTGTGTTTATAGGTAGGTGCTTGTAATCCGTGTTTGTTACATATTTACAGAATACAGGTTTCCAGTACAAATATTGCAAATCAAGACAAAATCTCCACAGTTACACCAAATACAGAACATCTGTCACAGCAGATAAAAGCCGGGTTCCGGTCATCCATATCCGTCCAGTGCCGAGTACCAGTTCCAGAGACAAGACATATGACAGTGGTCATTCGTGTCTCGGACATGCACAGAGCACGAGGGGGGCTGCACAAGAATCAATGGGTGCGCGGAGCTCGAGGGAGATAAAGTCAAAAGTAAAGAAAAGATAGCAATCTTGGACTAAGAATTCTGAAGATATTCTGGAAAGATTATCAGAAAATATATGTACCAGACAATAGGGGACAGCAGACCAGGGACCTACAGAAAAGCCCATGCCCTGAACCCTCTATAGAGCGGCGGATCCGCGGCCAATAGGGGGTATTGGCGGCGGATCCGCGGCCTTACTGACTCCTTGTCGTGTCGTTTTTTGGGGGTAGTTTGGGGACTTCATATTGTGGCAGATTCTTGCCCTAGGTCTTCAACCTTCTGCCTATAAATACTCCAGAATTAAGCTAAGCCAAGGTCATTCTTTGTTCTTCTTTCTTTTTAGGATTTAGTCTTTTTCTTCTTCTTCTTCATTCTTTTTCCATGAAAATTGTAGTGAGAGCTTTTTGAGTGGGAGATCAATGAAGATGAGGGCTTTTTGTATCATTCTCTTTTGTTTCTTCTTCCCCTTGAGATTCTTGCTTTCTCTTGATCATTCAACCTCTTCATTGAGCTTGAATGGTTAAGGGTTAGTTATTGATCTCAAGGGTCGTATTTTCTTATGGAATTAGCGCTTCATTTCACATGCGTTCTCTACCCTTCCCTTGATCTTGCAACCTCTTGATTGAGCTTGCAAGTTTAAGGGTTGGCTATTGATCACATGCTTGTCTTGAGTTCTAGTTTCTTGTTCTTTTTATTGCTTATTTATTACTTGCTTATTATTATCTTGCTTTACTTTCTTGCAATTTAATTCATGCACTTAATTACTTGTAATCTTTTCTTTTCTTTGTTCTTTTCTTTTGCTCTCTTTTGTTCATTTTGTGAATGGTTGTAATTATCATTGTTAAGATGAAATACGGTATTGTAAGTTAATATCTTCTTTCTCATTTCCTTTTCCCGTTATTTTCCATTGAACTCCGCCCAAACCATACGCAAGTGCTCCGTTAGGCACCCTACCCTAACAAGGTAACGGTGATTCCTAACCGCGACCGGTTGCGTTCGGTTTGGCCGGAGGCGAAAGCAAGAGACAAGAACGGAAGGACAAGGGTAAATAAGCCGTATTCCACGAATACCGTGCTTAAATCCCCTAATCCACGTTGTTGCCGATTGCTTTAGCTTCAATTGGTCAAGACTCGGCTCAAAGGTTTTGAGTACGAATTTCTTTAGCTTACAATCTTGTATCTTTTTCTTAACAACTTTATACTTGCAAATGGTACACATAGGTTAGATTGAACAAACACATACCATTCTTTATTGACTCGTCTAAGACAAGAACGGACATACAACCATCTCCCTGTGGATCGACCCGTGCTCAACCGACTAGCTGCATAGCGACACCGTCTTGATTGCGGTTAACTTAAATTCTTCCAATCAAATGGCGCCGTTGCCGGGGAGACGGTAGCGTATTTTCTTTCTCGTTATTCGGGTTAATATTCTTTTTGTATATATTTATAAAAAAATAAAAAAAAAATTAAAAAAAAATCTTTTTGTTATTTTTTTATCATTTTTGTGGGCAAGAGTGCAGATTTTTGCGGATTTGCAAACTGCGATTGTGGGGAGCAAAGTGTACGTTCAAAGTTAGGGTGATTGCAAAGTACAGTGCCAAAGATCCGGGTAGTTTGACCCGCGCAAGCGAACCTTTTCAAGCTTACCGGATTTGATTCAACGGGGGTTTCCTAACCCAAAAACTTAACGGTACGTACTTTACTAACACCTTCTTCTCAAATCCGACACATCCAATATACTATTCTTTGCAGGATTCTTTGCAAGTTCGCTAGCAAACGCTACAAAAATTGACTAACCCGTATTTGTTGCAGTGCCGCGCTTAAACTAAAAAACGATTTTTTGATTCTTTATAGAATTTTTATTGAATTGCGCATTGCATACATTAATACGGACTTAAGGGCAAGCGAACCCCACAATATACGGTAAAGGATTTCATCACCTTTTCCGTGGCCCACAAATCACGAACTTGAGCATAACGTTTACCCGCACAAATTTTAAAAGAAATTAGACTTTAAGCCTTAAGGACTTCGCGCTCACTAGGAGAAGTTAACTGTGTTTAGAACCTCGCTTAACGGTATATTGTTTACGGGGTGTCTAGGAAAGTGTTAACGGCGAAACCGCCAAAAAGAGAAAGGGTTATTTAATTAAGGAACTTCGCGAAAGCGTTGAAAAACCTCCCCTTATCTCTGCACTTACCTGGCCTCGTGATCAGTGTATCTTGAGCCCGTTTCTCGACACAGTTTTACTTCGACAATCAAGTTCTGGAGCAGGTCTAGTTGACCTAGGTGAACCCTAGAACGATTAGGTGTGTGGTATTTTTGTGTCGTGATTACTTTTGTCCATATTCTTTTTGTGTATATTTCATTCTTTTGTTAATATATAGCTAAAAAAAATATATATATATATATAAATATCACATTCTTTTTCCCCTCCTTTCTCTGCCTTTCTCTCTTTCTCTCTTCATATCATGGGTACTCCACCTCGCAAAACTCTTGCCGAACTTTGGTACCCACAACCAGACATTACTTCATACGGTTCTTGTTTTGGTCGAACTTCAAACGACCCCTCCATGCCAAAAATTTCTTTGAAAGATCGGATAGATGCGTCTAGGACGAACAACTGGACCCCGCAATCCACTTCGTACCAACCGTTTCAAACATTCACCCCTTCTTGCGTTGATACCCCTTTTGAAAGTCCAGTTGTAGCCACAAGACCTATGTCTCTTGCTGAACGTATTGAACAATCTCGAAGCCGATCTTTCACTCCTTTCACCACTTCAAATTCTTGGGATCAACAATTCCATTCACCTTCCTATCCAGATGTTGATCCTGCTCCTGTCCAGCCATTCAATTCCTACCAATCCTACCCTACTTTTGAATCTTCCCTAGACATTGCTTCAGAACCGCCATTTGGGAGTTTTCAGTATCCAAACAACTTTGAATCTTTTCCTGAAACCCCTTCACAACCCATGTCTAGTCTAGAACAGTCGTTGGAAGACTTTAGGGTAGCGTCAAGCCAACAGATGATGGATTTGAATGCGTCCATGGCCGTCCTCATGCAACCTAATGACCCGGTAGCTAGTTTTCAACTAGCTCCAACTTTTTCCATGTATGATGAGGCGGCAGGACAGGCTGTGAATTTGAGTGGAGAGAGTGAGATGTACCCCCTTCCAAATCAAACCTACCCGTTTCAAATTGAATCCCACAACTCCTGTGTTGAAAGTCTATCAAGTGTCCCAAATGAATTATCGGTTGAAGATAGAATGTTTAATGAGTTGTGCGACTTTATAATATTTGATTTGCCAGATTATGAAGGGACCTTGCCAAGTGAAACCACACCCAAACCTTTTGACCTCTACACCTCCACTTTAGAACCTGAATCGATTGATATCCATGCTTTTGAGGTGTCAGAGAATTTTGATTTTCACTGGATTAAGGATATTGACGCCGGGGATATTTTGGATGATGAACCCGTAGATTTGGCTGAATTTGTTTCTTCAAATCATCATCCCGAGTCATTAAATGTTTTTTCCGAACCCCATATGCGTCTTGATTTTGTTGAAAATTGCATGGATGAGATAAATTTTGAGGAGAATATTGAGGATAGTACTGAGGATGAAACAGTTTTAATTGATGAGTCGGATTTTCCAATTCATCCTATCCCTTCCACTGACTGTATACACCCTCCTGAACCTTTAACCGATAACCTTCCTCAATCACTTCCCCCCACCCTTTCCATCGTTCCGACCTTGCAAGAACCCGTCTCACTTTCATTTCGTATGTCTGGTTTACCAAGTTCGGCGTACCCATGGTTTCTCACGAATCTTGAGGGATTTGACCCCATTTCTCGACGGGTAAATATATTAGCACAATCGCTTTTTACACATCGCTCATCACAAATTGTGCTAATCTATTTACTCCATTTGCACCCTCAAGTTCGTATTCCACTTCTTTTTCCCTTCCGCCATTCTTCTTCCTTTCATATACCGAGACCGTATCCCGCTTCTCTTCGCATACGGTCTCGCGTATTGTCCATCTCTTTTCTCTACGCCTTCATTCCCCAACCAGCATATTATAGAGATAAAATTTTTGAATGGTTGGTGTTAACTTTTGGCCTGTGTAAGGCCTTGTATAGCTTGATACTGTTCTTTCCCCCCTAATCCTGAACTTCACCGCTTAAACAGTGGAAACACTGTTCTACTTAAGTTTGGGGGGGAACAATTTTTTTGTATATATTTTTGTTTTCCTTTTTTTTGTATATAATTTTTTTTTTAGGGAGCACCGACCATTTTAACCCTCTTGGTGTAGCCTGACAGTGAGGGCACTGTCAAGTTTAAGTTTGGGGGTGTGCTCGGTAAGCTTTCTTCCTTCGCATTCATTTGTATATTTTGCATTTGCATACCTTATTAAAAACCCACAAAAATTAAAAATTTTCCAAAAAATATAAAAACTTTGTCGTCAAGTTAGCTAATAGGGTAACTTAGATCTTTATTCCGAAAGTTTAGTTGATATGATAGAAATAACTAAATTCTAGGCTTAGGGATTGAAAACCCTAAAAATAACCCTCATTCTGTCTAACTTTGGTAAGTATACGTCCTTACAGTTTTTTTGAGAAATAGGTAATCTTGAGTTCAGTTCTTGAGTTAAGTCAAGATGAAGGAAAAGTATTGATGTTTTACTGAAGGATAAGTCTGAAAATAGTTTCTTTTCTCGAGTTCAAATTTAGAAAGTATATACCCTACAAACTGCACTTACACGCACCTTGAAACTTGGGATAGTAGAGGATACCTTGAAATACTCTTGCCTGAAAGCCTAGTATGAAAGAAAAAACGGTATTTAAAGCTAAACACCAAAAGAGCATATTGAAAAATATATCCGGTCTTGAAAAAGAAAAAGAAAAAGAGAAAAAAAAAGAAAAATAGAATAAAGTCAAGACCTGGAAACTGCTATTTACGCTTTAAGTTCATACATTCAGTAATCGGCCGTTAGTGCCTCAGGAAGCATTAATAGTCGCATAAAAGGTGTGTGAGCAAATCCGTCCATCCTTAATGAAAAGAAGTAGTATTAGGTATTAGGTCAAGGGTATTATAGCTTGAATTGAATTCTTGAGTGTAGGGGTGCAAATACACACACACGTAGGGGTATACAATCGATGTTTGGATAAAAGATAGAAATAAAGAATAAGACTTGTATTTTCTGTAAAGTTGATAAAAATCCCTGATTTAAGGCCGCACTTTAGAAGGAAAACTCAGGAGATACCGATATCTTTTTAAACTTTTTTGGAACGTATAGGACCCAAGGTTAAATAGATAGGAGGTGTGAAAAATTAGGGTTGGATATTTCTAACTTAGGATGATAGAGTTTCTAACGTAAATACTAAACTGTAAGAGTAGAATCGACGTTAACTTATGACACTAGCTTGACGGGATTTTGTGGGTAGTATCCGCTGAAAACCCTCAGGAGACAACACTCCTCCTACTAGGGACACCTAGAGGTTTAACGGCTTGTTGCACGCGCTCAGTGCAATCGCGTTCCCTGCGAAAGTGCGGTTAGGATTTTATTTTTGTGAATAATTGGTTTTGCTCGGGACGAGCAAAAGTTAAGTTTGGGGGTATTTGTTCATACCAGAATATTGCATTTTATACCGTCCATTCTTATGCTCGTGTGTTTATAGGTAGGTGCTTGTAATCCGTGTTTGTTACATATTTACAGAATACAGGTTTCCAGTACAAATATTGCAAATCAAAACAAAATCTCCACAGTTACACCAAATACAGAACATCTGTCACAGCAGATAAAAGCCGGGTTCCGGTCATCCATATCCGTCCAGTGCCGAGTACCAGTTCCAGAGACAAGACATATGACAGTGGTCATTCGTGTCTCGGACATGCACAGAGCACGAGGGGGGCTGCACAAGAATCAATGGGTGCGCGGAGCTCGAGGGAGATAAAGTCAAAAGTAAAGAAAAGATAGCAATCTTGGACTAAGAATTCTGAAGATATTCTGGAAAGATTATCAGAAAATATATGTACCAGACAATAGGGGACAGCAGACCAGGGACCTACAGAAAAGCCCATGCCCTGAACCCTCTATAGTGCGGCGGATCCGCGGCCAATAGGGGGTATTGGCGGCGGATCCGCGGCCTTACTGACTCCTTGTCGTGTCGTTTTTTGGGGGTAGTTTGGGGACTTCATATTGTGGCAGATTCTTGCCCTAGGTCTTCAACCCTCTGCCTATAAATACTCCAGAATTGAGCTAAGCCAAGGTCATTCTTTGTTCTTCTTTCTTTTTAGGATTTAGTCTTTTTCTTCTTCTTCTTCATTCTTTTTCCATGAAAATTGTAGTGAGAGCTTTTTGAGTGGGAGATCAATGAAGATGAGGGCTTTTTGTATCATTCTCTTTTGTTTCTTCTTCCCCTTGAGATTCTTGCTTTCTCTTGATCATTCAACCTCTTCATTGAGCTTGAATGGTTAAGGGTTAGTTATTGATCTCAAGGGTCGTATTTTCTTATGGAATTAGCGCTTCATTTCACATGTGTTCTCTACCCTTCCCTTGATCTTGCAACCTCTTGATTGAGCTTGCAAGTTTAAGGGTTGGCTATTGATCACATGCTTGTCTTGAGTTCTAGTTTCTTGTTCTTTTTATTGCTTATTTATTACTTGCTTATTATTATCTTGCTTTACTTTCTTGCAATTTAATTCATGCACTTAATTACTTGTAATCTTTTCTTTTCTTTGTTCTTTTCTTTTGCTCTCTTTTGTTCATTTTGTGAATGGTTGTAATTATCATTGTTAAGATGAAATACGGTATTGTAAGTTAATATCTTCTTTCTCATTTCCTTTTCCCGTTATTTTCCATTGAACTCCGCCCAAACCATACGCAATTGCTCCGTTAGGCACCCTACCCTAACAAGGTAACGATGATTCCTAACCGCGACCGGTTGCGTTCGGTTTGGCCGGAGGCGAAAGCAAGAGACAAGAACGGAAGGACAAGGGTAAATAAGCCGTATTCCACGAATACCGCGCTTAAATCCCCTAATCCACGTTGTGCCGATTGCTTTAGCTTCAATTGGTCAAGACTCGGCTCAAAGGTTTTGAGTACGAATTTCTTTAGCTTACAATCTCGTATCTTTTTCTTAACAACTTTATACTTGCAAATAGTACACATAGGTTAGATTGAACAAACACATACCATTCTTTATTGACTCGTCTAAGACAAGAACGGACATACAACCATCTCCCTGTGGATCGACCCGTGCTCAACCGGCTAGCTGCATAGCGACACCGTCTTGATTGCGGTTAACTTAAATTCTTCCAATCACAAGTACAGTCATCCTTGATCGATAACATTAAAGCAGCACAGTCGCACGATCCAAGATTGCAGAAGTTTCGAGAACAAGTAGAAGCGGTACTTCGAACAGATTTGTTTATTCATGAAGGTGGTTCATTACGATATGGTAGTCGTTTATGTGTGCCTAAAAGAGATGTTCGTGAAGAAGTCTTGAAGAAGGCTCATAGTTCCGCGTATTTCGTACATCCGGGAGGCACAAAGATGTATAGAGATCTGCGACAACATTTCTGGTGGGAAGGCATGAAAAGGGAGATTGCTCGCTCCATATCGAAGTGCTTGGTGTGTCAGCAAGTCAAGGCTGAATATCAAAGGGTGGCTAGTTTGTTGCAACCACTTCCGATTCCTCAATGGAAGTGGGAACACATTACCATAGATTTCATGACAGCATTACCACGGAGTCCAAAGGGCAATAATACAGTTTAGGTGATTGTCAATCGATTGACCAAGGTAGCTCATTTTATACTGTTTCGTGTTGGTCAGTCGACAGAGGCTTTGGCAGAGCGGTACATGCGGGAGATTATGAGATTGTATGGAGTACCCGTGAGTATCGTTTCCGATCGTGATCCTCGATTTCTATCACACTTTTGGAGGAGTCTACAGGAAAAATTTGGAAACTCGCTTGAAGTTTAACACAACCTATCATCCTCAAACAGATGGCCAGTCTGAAAGAACGGTCCAAACTCTAAAAGATATGTTGAGAGCGTGCATGTTAGAATTCAAGGGTTCATGGGAGGATCACTTGCACTTGGTGGAGTTTTCTTATAATAACAGTTTGCAGGCGACTATAAAGATAGATCCATTTGAAGTATTATACGGTCGCAAGTGTCGCTTGCCTATCTGTTGGGACGATATTTGAGAAAGAAGATTATTGGGACCGGATCTTATTGTGCATACGGTGGAGAAAGTTAACGTGATCCGAAGTCATATGAAGGTAGTACAAGATCGACAGAAAAGTTGGGCTGATACTGGACGAAGTCCTCTGGAGTTCGCAGTGGATGATCTTGTATTCTTGAAGATATCACCAACCAGAGGAGAGATCCGATTTGGTGGTCGAGGCAAGTTTAGTCCTCGATTCGTGGGGCCTTTCGGAATTATTGAGCGTGTAGGAGAGATAATTATCAATTGGCTTTACCACCATCCTTAGCGGGTTTTCATGACGTGTTTTATGTATCTCAATTCCGCAAGTATGTTCGAGATAATACACACGTCCTAAATCACTCGAAACTGACAGTAAGGGAAGATTTAACGTATGAAGAGCGACCAATGGTGATTGTGGATCGACGATAAAAGGTCCTCAAGAATAAAGTTATCCCATTAGTACTTGTTTCATGAGGGAATCATTCGCACGAAGAATCTACTTGAGAACGTGAAGACGAGATCCAATAAAAGTTTCCACAGCTCTTTTCTTAGATCCATGTTTTCTTGTCTTCTCTTGTTCCAGGAATTTCGATGACGAAATTCTTTTGTATTTGGGTATAATGTAACACCCTGGTGCATTTATACTATATATTTGGTATATTTCAAATTTTGCGGTAAATTTCTTTCCTATTGTTGCTTTTGGGTTGCGGATAGTGCAATTGGTAGTTATGGTTATTATCCGACCCGACCCGCATGTTTAAAACCCATCATAATTCAAGATTGCATCAAATATTTACTAGTACAGAAGATCCATGCAAATCTAGATTTTATATACATATATAATATATTTTAGAATCCACATATCTTTTTAAAATACAATATAAAATCAAATAATATATTTTCTTATCTAGCCTTGCATGTTATAGTACCCCATGTCATGTGGTTGCGCCCATATGTCATGTTCATATCCTAATTGTTAAACTGGCAGATTATTTGATCGCTGTGTATATTTACGTAGATCCGTACTTGGGGTATATGTTTTAATTATCAGGATATCGCATTATGGTTTAAATTCTTACATATATTCTCTATATTGAAAAACTAGATTTTTGAATGGATACGGGTAATATTTGGAGAGATCCGGTATTATCTGTAGAATCTAACTATATATATATTTTATATATACAATATATATAATGTTATATATAATATATATAATATATTAATAAATTTTAATTAATAACTCTTTCTCTCTTTCTCTCGCCTATCTCTCTATCTCGTCTCTTTCTCTGTCTCTCTCTAACCTCATTCTCTCTCTTTAATATATATATATATATATACTATAATATAAAATAAATCTAAAACCCTCTCTCTCTATCTCTTCCCTCCATCACGACCTTGACACTGCGAACTCCAACCCATGCCCTCACCCCTCACCGTCGCCGCCCTCTTACTGTCGTCGTCCCCATCACCTCACCTCCTCGTCCTCACCTCCATCATCTCCTCCTTTCCTCGTCTCCTCCCCGACGACCGCGCCCTAACCCGACCTCCCTGACCCAAGAACCCAAAACCTCCATCGCCGGCAAACCCTCGTCGCCGGGAACCCATCACTACCGACCACCTCCATCGCCTCCTCGTCTCCCCACCAATCCAGAACACCATACACCACCACCACCTACCATTGCTCTTTTCCCCGGTCATCATTCAAGACTCATGGCCCCTCGTCCATACGACCTCGCCGCCGACGACCTCATCCTATCGCCACCATCTCCTCTGTCCTCAACAGAACACCAGCAAACCCAGCAACAGCCACTCTTCTTCTTCTTCTTTCTTTTCCTTCTCTTTTCTTGATCCCCGATCGTCTCACCGGAGTTGCGCACGTCGCCGACGATCCAGACGACCTGGTCACCTTCGTCATCTAGCCCAGTCACCACGTCACGCAGCTGCTCAGTCAAGTCCAGTCCTACGTGCGTAAGTTTTGCATCGTGACTTTATTTCGACGTCGGAACGTGACATCCGTATCTCGACGTGAGATCCAATCAAGCAAGTTCTAAACTTGCAACATGCTAGTTTATTATATCAATATTTATTTGATAAATTATAGTACATGTGTTTTACTATTCAGCAGAAATTACCGATTTACAGTTTTATAGCATCCGTCTGTATCCGTACTGATAATAGTTTATCTAGTTGCAAGCCAGAACATCACAATATTATCATACTACTATATCAGTTCAATATGTTATCTAGATTGCATTATACATGGTATTGGACGTATAATGGTTATTACAGATAGATACACATGCATCCTGGCATTTGTTGTGTTTTGATATTGATTACAGTTTTACATTGGTATCTATTTTGGTTAATATACAGTACATGGCATGTTCACGACACATTACCAAACTTGTTACTTGGATCTTATTGCTAATGCCAACAATCCTGATTGTTGTCTTGATAGACGTAACTTGTTGTCTGCTTAGATAAGACCTGTACCTGCTTGATCCTGTGTTGGCATTAGATTTATATCGTTAATATCTGACTTGAACACAAAACCTTAGGGGAAAGGGGAAAATCAAGAATGTAACCGAAACGTAACTCAAGAGGATAATCATTGTTTGTCGTGATTCCGGGCGTGACGGAATAATCACTGTTTGCCGTGATTCCAGGCATGATAGAATAATCATTATGCCGTGGTCCCGTGGGGGTTTGAACGGGATGTATACTGTTGAGTGTTCAGACCATAATATTGCATTTTTCATTCCCCTATTCTTATCCGTTTTATAAATAAACAGGTACTCTTGACGCACTTTTGTTGCATGTTACAGGATATAGGCTCTTGGAGCAAATACAGTGAAAAAGACGAAAGCTGACACAGAAAAGGGACTTTTGACAGACAAGTAGACGGATCCTAGTCAAACCTAGTCGAAGAACATTGCAAGGTCCAAAAGGTCAAGTGAACGGTCAAAAGATCCTTACAAGTCTTCACTGGAGATCTGGAGAAGACCCAGAAGTCCAAACAGAGAAAGAAGTGTAAAAAGAGAAAGCCCAAGAAGCCAAGGAAAAAGCCCATAAATCACAAAGCCTAACTCCATAGTTTGGCCGCGGAACCGCGGCCAAACCAAGCCTGGAGCCGCGGTTCCGCGGCCATATAGAGCGCACGTCGGTGCATATTTTCTGAGCTGTTGCGTCGGTGCAGATGTTAGGATTTTTCGAGGGCAAATCTGTAATTGCACATCTACGAGACTCTGAAACCCTAATTCTCCTGTTTGCTTATAAATTGTAATTTTAGATCTGTAAAATGTATGCCTCTTTTCAATCAATAAATTTCAGACTTTCTGAGAGATAAGTTCAGATCTGTTCTTCTTGTTTGGAGGGAGCCGTCAACTTAGGAAGGTATGTTATTTCTGTTTCTTTTAATTAAAATGTTTTCTCATCCCCTAATGAGCGAGTAATCTCCTCGCTTGTTAGGGTTAGCCTTAGGGAAAGGGTTGAGAGATGAGATCTCTCACCCCTTTCAATGCCACTTTCACCTAATGAATTAGAACTCCACGCATACGAGCACAACCGCTCCCTGCGGCATCTACCCTTCGAGGTAATAATGAACCGCAGTATAAAGGGCCGGTTGCGCACGTTTTCCGTGGGGGTTAGGGTAATTATCAACAAAGGAAGGATACAAATCTAGAGGAAGAAACATCTTCCCAAAAGATTTGGATCCACTTTATTAATAATTACATTAACATCTAATAAATCTAAAAAAGAAGGCATTGAAAGCGGTGAGGATAAACGTTAATCTCCAGAACTTCCCCTAAGCCTAACCCTAGCAAGAATCTCAATTAGATTAATTAGATCCAGTTTTTATAGATTTTTAGAAACCAACCAAAACGACATTTTGAATCAACTCGTTAAAACACATAAAAGAAATTTACCCGTCTCTGTGGATCGACCCGTACTCACCGGCTAGCTGCGAAGCGACGCCGTTTCTGATTGCGGTAAACTACAAATTTTTTGGATTAATCAAATGGCGCCGTTGCCGAGGAACGGCGTAATATTTTTTTTGTGAATTTTCGGGTTGATATAAATTTTAAAAATTATAAAAATCTGAAAATATAAAAAAAAAAATACAAAAATTATCAATTTTGATCTGTTTGAAGGGTGTATCTTTTGAATCTTGCAGGAATAGCGAGGAAGCTCGGATCTGGAATTTTACAGAGGGCAAATCAAAAATTGGAACATCAGAACAGAGGAGGACCGGAACAAGGGTGCAGTAGAAATTTTTGCAGAGCCTGATCCCTCTAGCCGACCGCGGAACCGCGGCCAAGGAGCACCCCCGACCGCGGAACCGCGGCCCTTTGAGCTCTTCTCTGTGTAAAAGTTGCATGGTTAGTTTTCTACTTCTCCCCTCTGCAACCTACCATATATCTCTCTGTAAAAAATTTCTGCAGGAATTCTTTGCATAAAGAGTCTTTCTCCCCCTTCTAAATAACAGATTTTCTGCAGGTTTCTTTGCGCCGCGCTAAAAATTGATTGCAAGTGAAATTTTATTGTTTTGCATAATTTAACCGGACTCTAAGGGGCTAATTGACCAAACTCAGATTGGGTGGGGATTTCATCACCCTTCCCAGGACCCCAGAAAACACCTAAAGCATTTTGCATCGACCACAATTAATTAAAAAAGACTAGACTCAGACCTAAGGACATCGAGCTCAATAGGAAAAGGACTAGTATAGGCATCGACCGTTTATCCTAACCGACATTGCGGTGTCTAGGCTAGTGGTTATTAATTAGGCCCACTGTAGTGGTGGTTCCTTCCCACTTACCTGGCCGTACTTGTCCGTGAAGAGGCGGTTTGAGGTCCTATTTCTAACCCTAGTTAGGAGCTGTCTAGCAGACCTAGGCGACCCTAGATCTAGGCCTGATTGTGCATGTGTGGTTGATACATTTGTGTCACGAGTCCCTTTTCAAAAACTTCTTTGCAAAACTCACACAAAAATTAAAAAAAATATATATAAATCTTTTCAAAAACTTGCAACTTGCCGCTAAAAAAAAACTTGCAACTCACTTTCACTCACTTCTTCTCATTGACGTTATCTTACCCCCACATTCTGTTTTTCTATTTTTTTTTCTGACTACACTACTCCTTTAGTGTATGTCATTTTGGACTAGGGATACTAACGCCCGATTAGTCCGTGTTTCGTTGGTACCGACCGACGAACCCTTCGACGAACCCTTCGTCGACATTCCGTCCATTTCCTTACCTCCACCTTCAAATTCTTCTTTCGAAAGTATGTCGGGATTTAACCCCAACGATACCTTACCGAAGGGAATGATTCCACCTCCGCCAGGTGCGAATAACCCGAATCTTCCGCCTGTTGTAGCGCCCGCACGAGTTGCGCTCCAGGATCTCTTCTATCCCGTCCGCACTTCTTTACCCACATGTCTTTCACCCCCACCGGCAAATGGGGATAATTTTGAAATAAAACCACATTTCATCAATATGCTGCCAAAATTTCATGGTTTGGAATCTGAAGATGCATATATTTTTATTAATAAATTCCAAAACGTTTGTGCCATGATGAAAACTACCCAATTAAGTGATGACGCTATAAGGCTAAGGGTCATTCCTTTTACCTTATGTGACCTAGCCGAGAAGTGGCTATACAGCACCGCATCACATTCCATTAGAAATTGGGAAGAGTTTGTGAGAGCTTTTCTGAAAAAGTTCTATCCTCATCATAAAACTGCTAGAATCCGTAACGAGATTATACAATTTTCACAGCTTCCTTCCGAACCATTTTGGAAGTGCTTCGAGAGATTTAAAGACCTACTTGTTCAATGCCCTCATCATGGGATAGAAAGTTGGCAACTTTGCCAAACATTATACGAAGGATTGAACGCAGCAACGAAGCAGTTGCTAGAAACAATATGTCAAGGTCATTTTCTCTCCAAGTCTAGCGACGAAGCTTGGCAGTTTCTTGAGGATCTTAGTGAGCAAACAATTCAGTGGGAGAGTACCAAGACCACATCATCTTCTAGTGGTCAATCTAGGGCAGGCATACATCAAGTAGATATGTCGATTGCTATGAAGGCCGAGATGGCCTCACTTATGAAAAAGCTAGAAGCCATTGAGACCAAAATCTCATCGTCTTCTCCTACCCCTACTCTACCCACACGAACTGTTTGTGCTTGTTGTTCGAACCCGTCGCACCTAACTGAAGAGTGTCCTTATAATGCACCCATTCAAGGACAGGATCAAGTCAATGCTGCATTTCAGCAACGACAAAGAAATGATCCGTACTCTTCGACATACAATCAGGGGTGGAGGAGTCACCCAAATCAACAGTTCCAAGGGAATAATAATTTTCAAAGACCTCCTCCACAACAACAACAAGCACCCTCACAAACTCAAAACCAGCAACCTTTCCAACAACAACCTTATACAAATCAAACGAACAACTTAGTTCAACCAAATGATGATAAGGTTAGCTCGCTCGAGAAAAGTCTAGATGCATTTCTCAAGCAATCTACAGAATTCGCAGCAAGATTTGAAAGTTATGTTCAATCTTTAATGAATAACAATGCCTCACACGATCAAAGTATCAAATCTATTGAGGTACAAATTGCACAATTAACTGCTGCGTTGAGCGAGAGAGAAAAGGGAAAGCTTCCATCTCAACCATTGCCCAATCCCGGTCACACACAAAATGCATATCACAATCACAATGTAAATGCGGTGACCACGTTGAGATCCGGAAGAGAGTTGCAAAATAATGTGGGAACTAGTGATGACATCCCCGCCGGTGGTTCTTCTTCCCCTTCTTCATTTTCTTCACTTCCTTCTTCACCTTTTTCTTTAGAGCCTATTCTCCACCCTTCACACGGCTCTACTTCTTCTGACTCGAACGGACCCATTTCTCACAACACGAACACATCCACACTGGGATCCGTTCCTACTCCACATTCTACTCCACAGACTTTTGACTCAACAAATTTTCAGAATGCTCCATTCCTAAACAGGTTGAGTCCTAATAAACCAAATGCACAAGTGGAGAAGATTGTGGAGATATTTAAGCAGGTTAGCATAACTATACCTCTCTTGGATACAATCCAACAAGTCCCTTCATACGCAAAAATCTTAAAGGGCTTATGCACCTCGAAGAGAAAGGCATCTCAAGTACCCAAGAAAGTGCTAGTGGCTAGTGCAGTGAGCAATGCTATTAACCACCATCAAACCTTACCCCAAAAACGAAAGGACCCCGGATGTCCTACTATTTCAATCACGATTGGGGATAAGAAAATTAATCGAGCACTTTTAGATCTTGGGTCTAGTGTTAACCTGATTCCCTACTCCGTGTACGAACAATTAGGGGTTGGAGAGTTGAAACCTACTCGTTGCACTCTCCAAATGGCTGATCGATCAATCACCCATCCAAGGGGTCAGCTAGAGGATGTGTTGATCAAAGTTGGGGAGTTCATATTCCCCGTTGATTTTATCGTCATGGATACACAACATATTGCTAACCCAAGAAACCAAATTCCGGTGATTCTTGGTCGACCATTTTTGGCCACTTCCAATGCCGTAATAAATTGTCGCAATGGCTCCATGACTCTATCCTTCGGAAAGATGTCTAGTGAGTTCAATATTTATAAGATGGAAAGTCTGCCCCCCCGTGCCTAAAACTAGTACACGAGAAGTTTGCTCTATTCACGAAATCACGCAGGAGGACTGCGAGCTTGAAAGATTCTTGTTTGATGAAAACAGTTTTGACGCCACTAGTGCGTCCCTCCTTGAGCCTACCACCGTTGACACAACCGATGTTCATTATAAATGTTTCACTTTTTTGGATGATGACGACTCACAGCCCGAATATGAGTCGTTTGAATTTTTGGATGAGTCAGTCAAGCCATCCGAATCGGTTGTTTGCAGTGATTTCGAACCTGTGTTGGAGTCCTTTGAGTTCGAGGTAGATTCCGCAATGATTCTTTCGCCTCCGAAACTCGAACTCACGCCCTTGCCGTCTCACCTTAGATATGCTTACATAGGTGAGAATGAGACCTTTCCCATTATCATATCAGCCTCTCTAGCTCTCGAGCAAGAGAACGCCCTCTTAATGGTCTTACAAGATAGGCGGCAAGTTTTCGGTTGGACTATGGCGGACATCGAGGAAATAAGTTCCCTCATAATTGAATATCATACACAATTGATGGATGATGCCAAGTCACTAGAGGACCCACTGGAACATCTTGGGGGTATTGTGGTTAGTCAACCTCCTCCTTTAGAGGTTGAACCACCCCCATTTCTTTTAATAAGCTACGAGAATGCCAACACTCCACTAATTGCTGATCATTTACATTCTCGTTTTCATGAATCACCATCGCCTGTATATTTACCTCCACACCTCCCATACCACTACTTCTATCTTCCCCAATTCTTTGCGGACCACCACAACTTATTCTTCCACCAACCAATATTCTTTACTGATAAATTTTTCAACTGGTTGGTGTTGGTCTATGCAAAGTTTGGCAGTAATGTCTAACATAGTTTAAATGAAGTTTGGGGGAGGGCCTTTCTGTATATATATTTGTTTTCCTTAACAATAAAAAAATTATAAATAAATAAACAGGGAAGTGCCGGTATTTTGACCCTCTTGGTTTAGCATGACAGTGAAGACACTGTCAAGTTCAAGTTTGGGGGTATGCTCGGTACGTCTTCTTCCTTCGCATTCATTTGTACATATTTTTGCATTTGCATACTTATTTGAAAACCAATAAAAATTGAAAAATTTTGAAAAATTATAAAAATAATTGTATTCAATTTTGGCTAATTGACTTGAGTTTGATGAATGGGTTAACTGGCTAGGAACAATTAGATCTTAGACTTAGTAAATTAAAAACCCTAAAAATAACATTCCTTAAAGTTTAACGGTAGAAAGTATATGCCTTGTACTTTATTTAGAAATAGGCAAATTTTGGGTTGACTTCTTGGGCTAAGTCGAAACAAAGGAAGAGTATTGATGTTCTTATTAGAGTATAAGTTTGAAAAATAGTTCCTAGCTTAAGTCTAGATTCTGAAAACATATACCCTACAATTTGCACAATCACGCACCTTGAAACTTGGAATAGTAGAAGAGACCTTGAAATGCTCTTGTCGAAAGTCCTTAGTACGAAGAAAATAAAAAAAAAGTGAATAAAGAAAAATGGACACTGGTTTTTGTGATTACTTAAGGCTGTAAAAAATAGAAAAATATTTAGCAAAGGTGTCTTATCACCTAGTGCCTTAGACCAACTGGTTTGGGAGTCACTGCTAAAGCCTTGGGTGTTGCAAAGCTAGGAAGTACGCCTTAAAGTGCTAACGCATCTTGTAATCGGTTGTTGGTACCTCAAGAAGTATTAACGATCGCATGAAGGATGTGTAAGCAAACTTCATTTAAAAATTCACTAATTAATAAGTGCTTTGGACAATGGACGAGAGTACGATTGCTTGATTTGAATTTCCAAGTGTAGGGGTGATATTTACACACACGTAGGGATATGTGATTAGAGTTTAGATAAGAGAAAGGAATGAAGAATAGAACTTGTATCTTTAATAGAGTTAATAGAAATTCCTAAGTGGAGATGGAACTTTAGAAGGAAAACTTAAGAGATGATGAGAAAGGAATGAAGAATAGAACTTGTATCTTTAGAACGAAAGCTAAGTAGGTCTACATAACATATATAATCTTAAGTTAGATGATGAGGAAGTGTGAAGAATGTGGGTGGATAATTTACAAGTATAAGATAATAGAATTCCTTGTTAGAAAACCTAATTGGTGAACAAAAGTCAAAGGGCCGAGTTGATAGGATTTTGTGGGTGTAATCCGCTGAAAACCCTCAGGAGACAACACTCCTCCTACTAGGGACACCTAGAGGTTTAACGGCTTGTTGCACGTGCTCAGTGCAATCGCGTTTCCCTGCGAAAGTGCGGTTAGGATTTTAGTGAATAAAATAATAAGTTTGCTCGAGGACGAGCAAAAGATAAGTTTGGGGGTATTTGTTCAGACCATAATATTGCATTTTTCATTCCCCTATTCTTATCCGTTTTATAAATAAACAGGTACTCTTGACGCACTTTTGTTGCATGTTACAGGATATAGGCTCTTGGAGCAAATACAGTGAAAAAGACGAAAGCTGACACAGAAAAGGGACTTTTGACAGACAAGTAGACGGATCCTAGTCAAACCTAGTCGAAGAACATTGCAAGGTCCAAAAGGTCAAGTGAACGGTCAAAAGATCCTTACAAGTCTTCACTGGAGATCTGGAGAAGACCCAGAAGTCCAAACAGAGAAAGAAGTGTAAAAAGAGAAAGCCCAAGAAGCCAAGGAAAAAGCCCATAAATCACAAAGCCTAACTCCATAGTTTGGCCGCGGAACCGCGGCCAAACCAAGCCTGGAGCCGCGGTTCCGCGGCCATATAGAGCGCACGTCGGTGCATATTTTCTGAGCTGTTGCGTCGGTGCAGATGTTAGGATTTTTTGAGGGCAAATCTGTAATTGCATATCTACGAGACTCTGAAACCCTAATTCTCCTGTTTGCTTATAAATTGTAATTTTAGATCTGTAAAATGTATGCCTCTTTTCAATCAATAAATTTCAGACTTTCTGAGAGATAAGTTCAGATCTGTTCTTCTTGTTTGGAGGGAGCCGTCAACTTAGGAAGGTATGTTATTTCTGTTTCTTTTAATTAAAATGTTTTCTCATCCCCTAATGAGCGAGTAATCTCCTCGCTTGTTAGGGTTAGCCTTAGGGAAAGGGTTGAGAGATGAGATCTCTCACCCCTTTCAATGCCACTTTCACCTAATGAATTAGAACTCCACGCATACGAGCACAACCGCTCCCTGCGGCATCCTACCCTTCGAGGTAACGATGAAGCGCAGTATAAAGGGCCGGTTGCGCGCGTTTTCCGTGGGGGTTAGGGTAATTATCAACAAAGGAAGGATACAAATCTAGAGGAAGAAACATCTTCCCAAAAGATTTGGATCCACTTTATTAATAATTACATTAACATCTAATAAATCTAAAAAAGAAGGCATTGAAAGCGGTGAGGATAAATGTTAATCTCCAAAACTTCCCCTAAGCCTAACCCTAGCAAGACTCTCAATTAGATTAATTAGATCCAGTTTTTATAGATTTTTATAAACCAACCAAAACGACATTTTGAATCAACTCGTTAAAACACATAAAAGAAATTTACCCGTCTCTGTGGATCGACCCGTACTCACCGGCTAGCTGCGAAGCGACGCCGTTTCTGATTGCGGTAAACTACAAATTTTTTGGATTAATCATTGAGTTACGATGAGGATTACATTAATTGATTTCAAAGACTTGTAGAATAGATAACCTAGAAGTACAGACTTTAGGATACACATCACATAAATATAGCTAACTATTTATATCTTTGTTTATTATTTATATTCATATTTAATCATAGCCTCATATCCTAGATATCGCTATTATTTTGATATTATAACGCACTGACGTCTGGGTTTTGTATGGCCCAGTTCCTCTACCTTTATGGCAGGCAGATCAGAAGTATTTTAGCAATCAAGCCGAGCAATGAGGAGCTAGCTATTTAGTTTAAAGACTCTTAGTTTATTTATTTCCGCAGTTTTATTTCTATTAATGTGAGCCCATATTGGGACGTGATTCAGATACTATTGTTTATTGGATCTTGATTCGTTTCCGCTATATGCATTTCTTGATTTTATTTATTGTGGTAGATGGACATGTGTTGGTTAGATTATATTTTACTGTTCTTGATATCCGATTGACAGCCGTAATGTGACTGTGGAGAGATGATTCCTAACCACAGGTAGCATAGTTGGCTCTGTCACGTGCCGTGTTTACGTATCTTGGTAAGCGGGACGTGACAGTAGTGGAGAGCTCAAGGGATGCATGGGCAAAGAATGGGGACTTTGGGCAAAAACCACCCACCGGTAATGGTCAAAATGGGAAAACTGGCAGTCCAAAAGTGGGGGTTGGTCTCGGGGTTCGTGCAGTGCATTCCTATGGGTATTTATGTCTCATTTTTATTGTTTGATTTATTTGCAACTCTTCGTTTCTCCGTGTAACGCACATGCAACTCTTGGACTTCCAAAAAATTAAAAAGAAAAAATACTAAAAATAAGTGGAACTGATGGGATTCGAACTTGCAGGCTATGGGACAGAAGAGGAAAGGCTTAACCAGTGAGCTATAAGGAGTTTCTTATACATAAGTTATCAAAAATAACTTATAACTTGAAATCAGAACAGAAATACACTCTTTTATTGACATTGGATTTTAAAAAATTGTATAGGACATTTAGGGTCGTTACATCCTACCCACCTTAGAAAAATGTCGTCCTCGAAATTTATATAAAGGGGATGTTATAACAGATTCAAGAAAAATTTGGTTAAAGCAGTGGTGAAGGAACTACTAATATCGTACCGAAAGTGCGTGAAAAAGTTTAGGTAGATAAAAGAACAAAAGGATGCAAGAATTTGAAAAGGCTGAAAAAGATGTGAGGAGATTTACCAGTGTTATCTTGACTTATGGCTTCAGCCTCTACGGCCGTCAAAGTGAAAGCCTGACGTTTCGGCACATTTCTCTATACACGCTCGTACATCGATGGCTAACTGTAGGGTGTTTTTCGTCACCCCATTGAGATGGGAATACGCGTCGCAAGTCAGACGTACTACAGATTCCCCCTGCCTAGCGTAGGCGAGGGTTTATTGATTGTGGGGATCCGAATCTCCGGCAGCCGCGGACTAAGCTGCTGTTAATTACCCCTCGCCTTTGGAGCGAGAGAACCTCCAATTGATGGGTCAAACTGGTCATGAGAACTCAATGTGCAGTGTGCGTATGTATGTCTTGAAGGATTTTGGATATATCGGGGGTCCCGCTACCCGGATAGTAGGATAGGGATCAAGGGGGGCAGTGTTGTGGAGTGTGTGGGTATATATAAAGAAAGTAAATAGCGTCCAAAGGACGCATAAGCGCCAGTGCCTCACGTGCTTGGTACACGGGCGCTGGACGCCAGCAAGAAAAAAAGGGGCTTAGCCCTCTATATTGGGAGTTGTACTCCCAATTGACTTTTGGAGTTAAACTCCTAAAAAAAGGATTTTTTATTATTATTATTATTATTATTATTATTATTATTATTATTATTATTTGTGGAGTTAAATTCCTAAGAGATTTTGGAGCTGATGAAAGAGGACCCCTTTCTTCTCCCTTGAGCCCTGGATCTTCCCAAAGTAGGATTCTTGGAGATGGGTCTCCTTCTTCCTTCTCTCTATTGGCTGGATCTTGGGGGGAAAAGGGGGTGAAACTTAAAAATCTCCCTTTTAGAGATCTGATGGGAGATATGAGCTCCCCTTTGTGGGTTTCATGGTGAAAAACTATTTCTTTTTGGGAAAAGAAGAGTGAAACTCTTGATTTAATTTAAGAAAAAGGGAGAAGGTTTAGAACCTTGAGGAAGGAGAATGAGTCACACAACCCTAATTATTTGAGAGAGAGAAAAAGTTATGCTCTGATTTTTTCATCATGTTTCCTTTATAGGCTACACACTTTACATATAGCCTCTTAGGCTTTGCCAAATGGCACTTGTGCCACCCTATACCTTATGTGCTTTTTTTTTTTTGCACATAAGCCATGAGATTTACAAAATTTTGGCTTTCCACCTATTTTGCATACATTTATTTCTAAAAATTACATTTACACTAATTTATCGCATCCTTTTTGGCATGGAGCCGGCCTCTTCCATGATTGGTCTTGACTTGGGCTTGGGCCTACTTAGCTTGGGCTCGGACCCATTTATTTTAGGGTTGACCTTGGTTTTGACTTGGTCGATCGGGGTGAAACTTTTGACCCCAACACTGACGAGGTAGAGGTGGTCCGCGCGGAGGTGGTGCAGGAAAGGCTAAACGAGTAAGTGGAGCTTGAATAACTGATCTAGCTGTAGGGGCTGGGCCAGTTTGGTTGTGTGGGCAAGTCCCTACAGTGTGTGAGGGTGGTCTACATATCAAACGAAGACCATTTGCTCGACGACAATGCTTAACCTGGTGTCCGGTCCTCTTACAATAGATAAAGAAGTTTGGTTCGGTCTCGGAAAATGATTCTCCTGGTCTCATAAATGGCGCTGGAAGAGTTGGCCTAGAAGAGGCTCCTCCAGTAATCTGGTTGGCGGGACGTTTCATACCGACCGACTGTCGCCTTCCCTTCTTCTTAATGACAGTTTCATAGCGACGAGATGACTTCAAAACTGCTTCATGTGTTAGGTATTCTCCCGTTGCTAGGGCAGCATGGATCTCAGGGTCTAATTCTTGCTGGAAGCGTCTGGCTCTGATTTCTGCAGTAGGAATTAGATGGGCGGTGAATCTGCCGAGCATGGTAAATTCGGCATCATGCTCATCCACCGACTTATCCCACATGGATTCTTGTTGTAGATGAATGAATTTCTATTCCATATCGAAGTGTGCGGTTTCCGGAAAATACTTGGCGTCAAGAGATCACGGAAAATCTTCCACTCAATCGGCTGCTCAAGACGGCTCTCTTCGGCCTTCCACTAGGCTCTACCTTTATCCATAAGTTGGAGTTTTGCTACTCTGACCCAAACCATTTCTGGAACTTGGGTTGCTGCTAGATCATCTTCTATGCTTTGAGCCCATTCTTCAATTTCAAGCGGTTTCTCTTTCCCTGAGAAGTTTTTCGGGTGTAATGCTCGAAATTGTTTCACTCCCGGTGCTTCTGCTTCTGAGCGGATGAAACTCTGTTGAAGGAAAGCAGTCTGCTCCTGCAAAATCGTGCTTTGAACCTGCTGACCTTCAAGTAGGCTTTTGATACCCTCCAGAAGTATCGTCTGTTCAGTGAGTGGAGCGGCTACGATAGGTAAAGATGGTAGAACGGTAAGGGTAAGTGGTGATGGTGTACTTCCATTGACGTTGGTGCTAGTGTTGTTGGGAGAATCTATCAGTTTAGATAGGGAAGAAAGATTAGGATAGATTCAATAGAAATTGAATTGTAAGGAATGTAAAGTTATTGAATTTCATATTTCTTATGATATATTGCTTACGACTTCATGCAGAACATGCCTGCATGGGCCACCAACAAAACATGTCATGCCCCGCTTCCCAGTAGACGGAAGCACATACGTGACGAGGTCCGCGATATATTTATTTCAAGAAGATCATTTCCCCGAATAAATACGCTAAGCGTAATTGAGCAATATAAAATGACAAGAAATTAATATGAGATTTAAACTTCAACAACTTTATTGATACAATTATAATATATAAGTTCAACTGAAAAGAAAATACAAGAAAAGAAATGCCTAAACAGGTGGCATACATAAACTGAAAGAAAATGATAACTAGTCTAGGCCTGGGTCGCGATCTGATCGTGCTCCTCCTCTGTGGTGTCCACCTCCTCAGGCTCCAAAATATCTGACGAACATTTCAAGAAATAAAGGTGGGTGGTATGCCCGTCAGCGAACTTTCGCTCGGTAAGTCCCCAAGAAAAAGGATGTGAAGTATAAAAGTATAATGACAAAGAAAAATGAATATCATGAAGTAATAGACTATGAGATATAGTATTTAAACATGTCATTTAATGTAAACATGGAAATTCTATTTAACATGCAGTTCTATATATATCATGGCAAAATAACATGAGCATAGTATAGCATGGCCGTATAGTGTAGGTATAAATGCATGTAAGTGTCCTAAAAGGTCTCTACATGGGTAAACTAATTTAACGTAAATTCAAGAGTGAATGTCAACCAATCTCAAGATTGTTCTCGAACCCAACAGACTGTAATCCAGGGGTAAGGATCCACGGGCCCGAATCAAGTATTAGTAACGGGACTTCAACCTAGTATTAAAGTATTCTAAACTCAACAGACTATAATTCAGGAGTAAGGAAACGCGGGCCCTCATGATAGCTTGCTTGTGTTAGTAGATATGGATTCATGATCTAGTAGGACTCCTAAGATTTCATTGGATTCACACTTGAACTACCCCAACACCCCGTATATTCTAGGTTACAGTTAAAATTAGCAGTTTTGCACGAATCCATGAATATATCAAGTTGCAAGATTGAGTTCATGTCAATGTCAAGTATTTGTGTCAAATGTTCATGTATTCATGTCAAGTTGTATTCATGGTTCGAGTCAAGTCGGTTTCAATAGCAGTCATTATGTTCTGGTATTCATGTTAAGTTCATGTCAAGTCATAGTATTCTAGTATTCAAGTTTTGGGATATTCAAGTTCAAGTGTTCTGGTTCATGATCAAGAGTTCAAGTTTATGTTAAAGTTTGGATCCTGATTGAATTTGTATTCAGATTAGATTAAATATCTTATAAAAGGATTTAACTCTTGAATTTCTTAAGTTCGGGAGTAATCGGGCAACTGCTGCACATGGACGACAGGATTTGTGTCTTTTTCCAAGACAATTGCCATTGATAACCCCGTTAAACTTGTCTAAGCTGAATAAGCAAGCACTCACTTTCTCCGGCTCCCTGAGGCTCAAGAGAAATGATACCGCTTAAACTTATATTAATCTAGAGTCCTTATAAATTTATTATTGTTATTTACATTGTATTTATATTGTTTGTATTTCTCGAGAGAGTTTTATGAAAAATATACTAATATTGTTTAAAAATAAACCTCAAGGGTGATTTATAACATTTAGAGTTTTTATGAATATGTATTTTAATTTAGGTGGTGTTTTAGTAATAAAACCTAGCTTTTAAACGTTTATGGTATTTTTATGAAAATTACTCATTTTGGAAAATTGTTGGTATTTTATTAAACTTTTAATCTTTCATTTTAAAAATATAGTTTCATAATATATTTTTTATTGAAAATACGAATTCATAGTTTTATATAATTTCCAAAATTTAGTTTTGTTTAGAAAAGTCGTATTTCTTAAAAACTATATTTTTATTTCTTTTCGAGACCGAATACTCCGTGAGGAGTTCTGCATCTCGCTCTACTATCCCAAGAATGTGCGATATCCACACCATCCATTAGCAGATCCCTAAACGATGGTTGTAGAGGCGTAATTGCCAAGTATTTAAAATATCGATTTAAAAGAAACCCGTTTTGAAAAAAAGTGTGGTATTTTAATGTAAAACTTATTCTTTAAATAAAACTTATGTTTAAAATCTCATGCTATAAAACCATAGTGTATGTGATGGTGTGGGTCATTACCCCGTAAGTTTTCTAAAGGTATATATTTCTAGTCATAAAAAAAAAGGTCACTTTTAAAGTTTATGGTATTTTGGCGTTACATACATTCTAGGGTAGTTTTAACAATAACAAAAATTCATTTTAAATTCATATGATATGAAGGTGAAGCATGATATGTAATGGTGGTATGTTACCAAGTGAAATTCCTTATTAATATTAACATGAAATTATAATGGATAATTCATAGTTTTACAACAATAAATTTAAAAGTGGCGTTAGCCACCAAAAGTCGTATTTTGATGGTGATGTGAAGAAGGGCAATAAACGGATGAGTCAAGAGGATTGAAACTTACAAATCTAGGTGTAGGGGAGATCAGAGGAGGAGGTAGAGATAGAGACTTACAATTGCGCTTTCGTACTCGTACCAACGAGAAGGAAGAGTAGAGGTCTCGGTTTGTAGAACCGAGACCGAGATTGCGACTAAGAGGGTATTCTTGACTACTGACGTCCCCTACGCGAGTTGTGTAGCAGTGGATGAATTTTGGAAGGATTTTTGAGTGCTTCAAATCCGAGAGTTTGCCTTCACCTTGATGTTGAGAGAAATGAACTTGAGGGTACTTAAGAGTTAGAATTTCTTTGAGGGTATTTGAGAGGAACAATTTCAGTATAATTTTGAGAGAAGAATTTGGGAATAGGCTTGGTATTTATAGAGGAAAATATAGGTGCAGAGGAAATTAAAAACATAATAAAATATATTAAAAGTGAAGGTAAAGGGGTAGATGAAGGGTCTGGGGTTCTCTGGTTAATTGTCAGAAAATCAAATAGGAAAATAAAGTAGTGGGGAGCTGAAGGGATGCACGGGCAAAGAATGGGGACTTTTGGGCAAAAACCACCCGCCGGTAGCGGGCAAAATGGAAAAACCAGCATTCCAAAAGTGGGGGTTGGTCTCGGGGTTTGTGCAGTGTATTCATTTGGGTATTTATGTCTCGTTTTTATTGTTTAATTTATTTGCAACTCCTCGTTTCTCCGTGTAATGCACGTGCAACTCTTGAGCTTCCGAAAAATTAAAATGAAAAAATATTAAAAATAATTGAAACTGATAGGATTCGAATTTGTAAGCTTTGGGACAGAAGAGGAAAGGCTTAACCAGTGAGCTATAAGGAGTTTCTTGTACATAAATTATAAAAAATAACTTATAACTTGAAATCAGGACAGAAATACACTCTTTTATTGACATTGGATTTAATAAAAGTGTATAGGTCTTTTATGGTTGTTACAATTTTCTTCATCTCATCTTTTGCTCATGGTTCACACTCTCACTTCCAAATGCATCTTCTTCTTCATCTCCTCACTAGTTTTTCTAGGGTGAGAAAAAGAAAAGAAAAAGAAAAGAAATATTTTTAGTGAGCAAAATTTCTACTTCATCAATCTACACTACTCTAGCAAATTAGTATAGGTTGTTCTCTTTACTAATAGCTTGATTAGTGAAGTGAGAGCTTGAGTGTGAGTTGCCTCAAGGTGGATCATCTTCGACGACAAAGACTACAAGCAAGCTTGTTCCATCCTTCAAGTGGAGTCAAAGAAGAGTTCTAAGGACTACTAGTTGGAGCTTTAGAAGTGAAGGACTGGACTACAAAGGTTGTAGACTCTCTTCGCTTAGTTTAGAACTTGTTTGCTTAATTTTGAAACCCTAATTCTCTAGTTCGATTCTTATTTAGTATACTTAGCCCTCTAAATTTTTAAAATTGCATGTTTGATACTCATAGAACCCTAGTAGAAGTGCCAAGACATACTTTCATGGTATCATATCCATGCTAGAGGCTTAGGAATAGATTAGACGAAGTTAAAGTGTTCGATCGACGTTTTAAACACGAAATTTTGGTAGTTTCTGTCCAATTTTTCAAACTTTATTTTTTTCAAGATTAAAAATGTTCAGAAAATCGTGTAGGTAATATTATGAAGGAACAAGAAATACGAGCACGTAACTCTAACACTTAGCCGCGGAACCGCCGCCTATACCATGTATTGGCCACAGTTCCACCGCGCAATTGTGGAGTTGGGAGCTCATTTTTCTTGTGCAGCATCATTTTCACATTTTGGATTTTATGGATATTTTTAATAAGGCTCAAGTGGTTGAGATCTCTGTGATTTGTTATTGTTGAAATATCGATCGAAATATTAGCATCGTCTATATTGCTTTGGATATGTGATATAATATTTGGAATCCACATTGATTAGTTTTGCGAAAACTAATAATCGATTTGTAAATCTCTCATTTTATTCTCAAATGATAGATTATCACGGAGTTTGGATTTGGATCGAAATTCCTTCGTAATCTCGTATAGTACGCGAATACCCGTCGAAAGACACTAGTAGACAGCCACGCCCCTTTGCCCCGACCAAGTGACTATAGGAGAACCCCATGGTAAAGAGCATCCACTTGGGTGCTCGCGGCCACGGTGTTCCGTCCAAGTCCACTTCGTTGACGGGCTCGGGGGTGCGGCCATCTACTAAAGTTCCCGACGAGCCTTCGAATCATTCATCGGGAATCTTGTTGAATTGCCCGGCTTAATCTTTGAAAAGGGTTTTCAATTCGAGACTTAAATGTAAGGTTTATAGGGTTAGACATGAAATTTGGAATATGTGATAATCCGGGTTTATAATGTCTATAGATGTGGATTCTAATTATTGTAGATTTCATTTCTTTTCTGCGACCGTAAGTGTAATATGTGGCAGTATCCCCGATCTCGTTGCTATACGACAACGACATTAGGGATACACGTATTTACTTATGTTGATGACATGTGATGTTATTGTGTTGCTATCGATATGTTATATTGGATCGTCGTGATTGAATAGCTGGGGGTTTTATGCGAGATGAGATTTTTTTCAATTTTTATTCATGTAAATAATTATATGCAATGTTCTTTTATTGGGACACTTCTGGGTTGAGGTTGTTGTCTCCATTTGATATATATTTTACTTTACTGCATTAGGATAGACCCAAGGTGGAGAGCACAAGTAACCGGGTTCTAGAGTCCAGAGGGGGGTCATCTCGAGGAGTCGAGACTGGTCTCCTAACTCTAGAATTGGCAGGGTTGCTTGCCGCTCTCGTAGGAGTCTAGGGATATGGGCTTGGCTATTCATCACGACCGTGGAATCCGTGTTTTGCGTTACTAGCTTAATCTAAAACACGGACATCCTAGTATATCCTATATTTCATATATATGCTCCTGTTGTTCTGCTTCTGTTGTTCTGTGATATGATGTGATCATATAACTATATGAGACGAATGCTACTTATATATATGATATATTAGTAGACACTATATATGTTTTGCATCCGTGCTAGTCCTGACCCCGCCCTGTCGTAAGTTAAGTAACCTTACGGTGAAGACCCGGGTCACTATGACGAATGCGGATGGTATATATGTGTTTTATTTCCGTTTTTTCTGTGATGTTTAGGAAACATAATTAATGGGACGTCATTAATAAGATTAATGAAAAGAAAGAAAGCTAAAAGATGTTGTAGAATCAAATTTTCCGAAAAGGTAGCTCTAGTTCTTGCTTTGCATAGCGGTATTTCATTATGAATATCCAGCACCTCATTCGATGAGGAAAGAGCCTAGATCCATTCACCGAGAATGACCTCTTTAGAAAAAACTAGCATATGCTACAACCCATTCGATTTGTTTTGAAAACTACTTGATTTTTAAAGTGGAGTTTAAACCACTCCTTTTTAAATCACTAGGTTCTACAACGATATCAAGTTCATTACGTTAAAAGTTTTCTTCAAAATCAGTCGTAACCTTCCGTCATTTTAGATATGTAGTGTTTAGTATTCGTGATGTGTTTGTTGACCTCCGTCAAGGTACAGTGTACGGTAGCAGGGTAATACTTATCTGCAGTATGTTGATGCGATCGGTGGGGACAGTCACACAGCCTTGTTGACCTCCGTCAAGGGTTTGTGTGGGTGGGTTCGAATCGATCAAGAAATGACGAGTTGAACTTGACTAGCGGCCTATGGTTTGTTGACCTCCGTCAAGGTCATAGTTGAAGGGTCCCGGTAGCGCCCCGGCCATCGAAACGCGACCAAAATGCGGAACAAAAATTTATTAAACCGGCGCTACCGCTACCCGAATTCCGGATCGACCTTAAACCCTAAACTAGCAAATAAAACTAAGAGTTAGAATTGTTATACCGAGATGATCCAAGTCCTTCGGTTTTCATTCCAAGCTCCTAGCGATCCTTTGACGAAGTTTGGTTGCCGGTCTTCCTCCATCTCCGATGATCCACCTGAGGGAAACGGCGCAAGCTCCAGCCTCGACAAACGAGGCAACCGACGCTCCAAAGTCGCTAGCGATGGAGAGTAGGGGTGTATGAAAATGTCACTACCATTTTCTCTCAAAATACTTTGCTCAATGAGCAAGCATAGAAGATGAGGAGATGATGATCAAAACATGAGCTTAATGGCTAAGTGTTTTTGTGTGTGTGAGATTGAGAGAGTGAGGAGGCCAAAATGGTGTCATGTAAATTTTTTGCCAAATGAAGAGAACCCTCTCCTAAAGTGGCCGGCCCCTCCCCTTTCTCCCATTCCCACCACACAAAAAAAAACATTTCCAATTAACCATTAAACAAATGCACAAACCATACCTAGGTCCATGCTTTGACCCATACCTCCTTTCCACCTCATTTCCAAAACAAATGATTTTCCAAAAAGGTAAATCATATAAATGAGGTGGCAACTTCTTCTAGAAGCTATTCCGTACAAATACGGAATACTTCCCGGTACATGTACCGAAATACATATACGCGTATTCGTACCAAAATACGAATAGCCAAGAGAGAAAACGTATAGTGAACAATAATACTAGAATACGTATATACAAATACATATATAAATTATTAAATCAAAATCCGATTTAATAATCCGGCTTAATCCTAAACCGCTAGTATTATCAACCGTCCGATTAAAGTCTGCGCAGCAAGTGCACATATTTAATCGGACACCCGTATGTATCAACATATAACATGTACACCATATCGCTTGAACCGTGAAAACCCTCTGTGTGGGACTCTAAAGACTCGTCAATACGCTGGCAGTGGGTTTAACCACAAGCACGTCAGCGGCACTAGCTGTACGTAACGGCTACCCAGGTATTAAGCGAAAGGGAGGCCGACGAGCAAACTCATCCTGAACCCCTACCGAGCCTGACAGTGACAATATCCGTACAGTCCGGTCTGTTCGTCTAAGAGTATCGCATATCGAGTCTAGGGGATGGATAAAGTCAGACCCCCAACAACGTGATATTTAGTGTCGGCATGAAACCCATCACCACCTGAGAAACTATCGATCCTGGATCGGTAGTTCTCGTCCACCGTGGCCACGAATTTATGGTAATGGCCACCCGTACACAACGCGACATCAACCCCCAATACCGGGAGAGACGAATCCCCGACGATCCGATCACTGCCTCCATATGGCTCGGGACTGTACCCAACTAAAATCTGTTTGCACGACTCCTTTGAGCCGTGGTAAGGTAGTAATCAAAGCACAGTGGGAACTCACACGAGACAAATGACGATCTCAGGTCGACAGACTAACCTGTACACATGTCACCTGGGAACTGCTATCTGACAATAGGTATAATACCAACTAGCAGGTTCCCGGCGAGTCCATCCAGTGTACTCATATCCCAATGAGCACATGTATACTATCTTAGGTGAACAAACTAACACCAATGGCTTGTGAGACCTGGCCACCGCCCCTCGTCGGGGTCTCGATCAGCATACACTAGTCTACACTGGAGTATCGATGCCGGGTCTCGATACTCCCACGACTAGGGACATTTAAGGATGTGCTTATAGACCCCCAGCTCCCATGTATGTGATCACCATCACAATGCTGGCAGTCAAGCAAGAATCCTATGGGCTCTATCAACATGATGATAAAGACAAACCAGATAGCATACTATCATCTTGAGTAAGACTGTTTTATCGGTATTGGTCCTCACTCAATCATCATAATCACAAGTCCGCGACTATGATAATTGCCTTGAGGGCACTATGGCCAACAATCTCCCACTTGCACTTAAGGTCAATTATTGCGATGTCGCATACTCACAGCCCGTGTGATACCGAACACCCAACTTCTCTACTAATCAGTTTCGCAAAGCCCGTTTGCGAAAATGATTGCGTTCGAGAAATAGCCTCAGTGAGTGGATCCGCTCCAATGTTTCTTTCTGTATCTCTCTTAATCTCAACTTCGCGGAGAAAACTATCTCCCGAAATGAGCAATACTTGTCTTAGAATTTGTCTGGATATCTGATGGGACCCAGTTCACAAATGAACTCCAAATCCAGCAAACTACTTAGACTGTATCGTCCACTGAATTTAATCAGTACCCTGCGCCTTGCCTTTCCTCAGTATCCGCTTGGACCACCTGTCCAACATACTGTCCCTAAAAAGAGGGAAAAACTATAACTCTGACAGTCACTCTGTCATCCAGGTCACCTGGGAAGCCTGATATGATAACCGTCTCCAGAAGGAGGCTGCCGTAATCATTTCCCAAGAACATTCACTTATGTTCAATAACTACTTCCTAATGTTTCTTCAGGATTGGATTAATATATCTTCTTATTGCATCTAGCGCAAAAGCAATATCTGGTGTGGTACTCGACATTTCATGATTAACTCAATTGCCTAAGCAAGTAATATGTTAATCATGCAGATCCCTCTCCCCTTTAGTCTGTAAGACACCTTTAGAGAGGGTGACTCACCTGCAGGTACACCACCATGCCAGGAGTCGTCCATTAATGTCAAACTACCCAGATTAGGATACTTCCCAAATCTAGATCTAGTAACCAGAAAACCTGATATTATATCCATATCCTATGTGAAGAAAACAACTTTGTGACAACCATAGTACAACCGATCATAGTATAGGAATATCTCTTCCTATCAAGTGCATGTCATCTCGAATTCTCGGACATCACACCTTACTACCTTCTTACCAGATCCATCTCCTATTCCGATAAAGTCAAAACCTATGACTGTCACATCAAAAATAGATGATCTATTTCCGCTATACCTGCTTTAGTCTATAAATAGACACAAGCTACTATGCTTCCGCTGCTCCCACTGACTACAACAACCCTCCGGCAGAGTCATATACACGTACATTTCCAAAACTAGTTTAGAACGACGCTATACTCATCCTCCTGACGGGTCTTATAGTCTAGAACAGAAGCAATGGCAAGTCTGGGTAAACAAGAACCTCCCTGTCACCGTCTCTGAGAAGACCGAAGTACCTCTCAGGTGCCTGAGGTTACCCACCAAATCTGCGGAGTGGCTAATGGAACATCAAATCCAATTGAATTCTTAGGTTCTATTAAATTTCCAGTAATCGTTTGTGGTTCTGGAATAACTTCCAGTTCTACCATACTCCCACTTCTGTTTTCTGAAAAAATCCATTTTATTAAAACTGTGGCGAGTCAAGAACAATATAAATATTGATCTTCCTGATGGTAGAAAGTTAACCCTCGTCAAAGCCCGGGATAACCCACAAACAGCCATTACTGAAACGTGCCTTGAGTTTATCCGGATTCTGGTTTTAAGCATCAGCCGGACAACTCCATATACCTTAACATCGTTAAGATATAAATTGATTCTATATTAATCTAATATAGAAACAAAAGCACTAATCTAATTTGAACCAGATTCAAAATCATGCAGCTGTCTCCAGTGCATATCAACCAAATGGAAAGAGGACAATCAACATTACTCATCTAGGAGTGCATCTATATATGAGTAACCTGAAAGAAAAGCAAGTTCTCAAAACCATCACTATCAACGGAATACCAAACACAAGTATCTACATCTTCGACTTCCTTGAAGAATCCTGATACTTACAACAAATGGTTCTCTACTTTATTCTTATACCTATAACTTCTGAATATCTGGACCTTGCATTTCAACGAAATACATGTCCAGAACTGGAGAAGTCATAAGTAAACAGAATATAGTACGAGTACCAACCCCTTTATCCTAATGGACACTGGACAACATACAATACTTTGTATAAGTCCCCTGAGTTCAATAACTCAAACCATGTGCGTTGTAGGTTGAAAAACCGTACTATGGTTAAGAAGAATTACACCGCTGTTGAATGCACCTTACCTAATCACCAACTGATATAGGTAAATGTCATAGACACAATATCAAAAAAGTTATATCTCACTTTATAAAATAAATGTACAGATATATCAGTTTGAAATTGATGCATAACAACGGATACTCAAAACCAAATATTTGCCATCCGGCAAAATCCAGATGATTTCCTCAAATATCACCAATTGCAACGAATTCCGATATAATGAGGATCTAATCACCCAATTCCCAATATTTTACTCCCACTCACCATCCGTAATAACATATAGATGTGAGAAACTGATCTGGTAAATACATACCCTGGAGTTAGATTCCAATTGGGAAAACAGATTTCAATTAACATTGCACAGTGAAACCGAAACATGAAAATGTTTCAAAAGGGTTAACTGATATTCCTAGTAACGCCTCTTCCATTATCCTGAATCATGACAGTAACCATATAGTTACCTGCTCTCACTGCAATCCATTTATTATGTCTTTACTTATTACCTTCAGTACACCTCCTTTACGCTAATTGGTTTTCTTCATTCCCTACCTTTCGGCACCAGCCTAAGGTTTGGAAGAAGACTATCCAATAAGCGTAATACTCTCCTAATCCTAGGAGCCCTCGCAACCTGAAAGAAGGTAATGGGAAAAGACATCTGAATAATCCTATTCTTTTTCTCCTGAACCAGAATCCATCCTCGAAAAATTTCCTTCGAGTTCGTATGTAACTATACGATGGATTTATCCAATGGAAGTGGATGTTCGTAGTGATACGAGGTATTCTGGAGAAATGTAAAGTGGATGTAGGAGTGGCAGGGGTATACACGGTCTTTGTCGTGAATGATGGTGATCGCAATTTTCTTTGCCATTATTCGAATCCCTTTATATGTCTTTACTTATTACCTTCTGTACACCACACTTAAGCTTGTTGGTTTTCTTCCTTCCCTACTGTTCGGCACCTACCTATGGTTTGGAGGAAGACTATCCAATAAGCTCAATAGGTGTACCCTCTCCTAATCCTAGGAGCCCTCACAACCTGAGAGAAGGTAAAGAGAAAAGACAACCGAATAATCCTATTCAATCTCTCCAGAACCAGAATCCATCCTCGAAAAAGTTCCTTCGAGTTCGTATATAACAATACGATGGATTTATCCAATGGAAGTGGATGTTCGTAGTGATACGAGGTGTTCTGGAGAAAAACAAAGGTGATATAGAAGTGGCAATGATGTATGCAACACCGTGACATTCCAAAAGCCAATGTGTTTTAAGAAAGTTCGGTCAACTTGGTTCATGAGTTTTAGTCAAAGGTCGGGTCATTGTCGCAGCCAGAGAGAGAGAGAAGAAACACTCAGCGTGCACTCTAACCTAGATCAGAATGGTTGATCATTTTATCTAATCTTGGATGGCTCCCACTGTTTCCTCGAATTCTCCTCCAAACCTAAAAGGAGAATTAGTCGGAATCGCCCGAGGAGTAATCCTACTCATCAGTGGGAATCGGGATCCAACTATCATCGCATGATAACTTGATGGAAGCCACTCAAGTCACCACACTCCAGAAGGTATGCGCAAGCCTGGCAAGTTTCCTGTATGTTTGAAACTCCCGATATGATTTTTACCCCTAGGACCCAAGTGACCTTGACGAATAATCAACAAATCCAAAGGTCCTAGTCAAGTTCAACCCGTCATTATCTTGATTGCATTAAACCCACCCGCACGACCCTTGACGAATAATCAACAAAGTCGTACGACTGTCCTAACCAATCCACATATCTATGCGACAGAAAAGCATTACAGAGCTACCGCACACTACGTCTCGGCGAATAGCAACGACAAACGTAGCACGAATACTAAGCAATACTGATCTGAAATGACGGAGGGCTACGACTGGTTTTTGGCGAAAAACCTTTAACGTAATGAACTTGATATCGTTGAAGGAACCGAGTGGTTTTACAAATATATAGTGGCGAAAACTTTTGCTAAAGAGGTCACTCCCGGTGAAGGGATCTCGGCTCTTTCCCCGTCGAATGGGGTGCAGGATATCCCAAACTGAATACCACGATGCAAAGCAAAAATAATCGACTATAGTAAAGTTTTTACGTTGACGAAAACTTTTACCCAAGGGGTCACTCCCGATGAAGAGATCTCGGCCCTTGTCTCGTCGAATGAGGTGCAGGATATTCCAAATGAATACCACGATGCAAAGCAAAAGAGAACGTCTGTAATGTCAGTTTTTTAAAAATTTGGTTCCAACAACATCGTATATAGGTTTGTTTTATCCTTGCATTGATCAAAATCAACGCAGTCCCATCAATTAATCACACCAGAAAAGAACGAAAATAAAATATACGTATATGCCATCCGCATTCGCCACTGGGTCTCGTCATCACCCGTTAGGTTACTTAACTAACAACAGAGCGGGGACTGGGCTAGCGCGGGTGCAAAACATATACAACATCTACTAGTATATATATAAATATATATATATAACATTCGTCCCAGGCATGATATAAAGCAAAATCACAGAAACATCACAGAAGCAATACAGAATGGTGGATAATCTGGAGCCCCGGGTTTCACTTGAGCCGCAAGTGAGACCCGACGTTCCCTGTCGTGTGGATAGCCTGTGCAATAAAACCTAGACCCCTACGAGCGCGGCAAGTTACCCGCCAAAACCAGAAGTGAGGCAGCCCCCTTCAGCAACGTGAATGGACCACCCAGCACTTCATGGAATCCGGTAACTTGAGCACCCCTCCTGGGTCACCTATACCCCCTACGAGTGCGGCGAATAGCCCGCCAATTCTAGAGTAAGGTCCCCTCCGTCCCAACGCCATGAGATGTGGACCCGTTGCCCTCTAGAATCCGGCTATACGTGCACCCCACCGTGGGGTAATCCTAGTACAGAAAAGAAAATAATATACAAGGGTGACATCGACCTCAGCCCGGTCGTGCCCCAAAAGAATAATATACAAACTGGCAGTGACGGTAGTCCACATGTCGGACGCTCGCCCCGCAATATCAAATATACAAATGAAATAAAACTGTACTAACATTGCACCACTGGCTATCCACCACGACGATCCAACCAACATCACAGCACAACACAGAACATCAACGTGAATGTCACGTTCGCAAACCCGTCGAAAAAACATATAGCAGTTAAACGGGTTTACCGATCAAATGACATTCACGGTCGCAGATAGAAATGTATGTACTGTTAAACGCCCACTTAAATTATCGATCGACTAGGTTCCAAATTGGCCCCAATAGCAAAACAACACTTTACTGAAACCTGGGCCAAAACAGAATATCACAAAAATCACAATTCCAAGTTTCTGTGCTACAGTGAAAATTTGAAGGCCCGTCGCCAATAAATGGCCACGGATCCGCCGCCAAAAGGGGGTTAGCGCGGCGGATCCGCGGCACTTTAGTGGCATCACGAGCTCAAATTTTTTGTGTAGCCTTATATTCGCCTGCACGGATTTTTAAGATGTGTGAAATAATTTTTTGACCACATTTAAAAATCGACAGCAAACAGAAAAATGGAATCGTGTTTTCGGTAAAATCCGTCGATCGATCTTTTAAGCACGTCTAAACAAGCTAGTAAGGGGTTTAAAGGGTGGCTCTGATACCATGAAGGGTCCCGGTAGCACCCCGGCCATCGAAACGCGGCCAAAATGCGGAACAAAAATTTATTAAACCGGCGCTACCGCTACCCGAATTCCGGATCAACCTTAAACCCTAAACTAGCAAATAAAACTAAGAGTTAGAATTGTTATACCGAGATGATCCAAGTCCTTCGGTCTTCATTCCAAGCTCCTAGCGATCCTTTGACGTAGTTTGGTTGCCGGTCTTCCTCCATCTCCGATGATCCACCTGAGGAAAACGGCGCAAGCTCCAGCCTCGACAAACGAGGCAACCGACGCTCCAAAGTCGCTAGCGATGGAGAGTGGGGGTGTATGAAAATGTCACTACCATTTTCTCTCAAAATATTTTGCTCAATGAGCAAGCATAGAAGATGAGGAGATGATGATCAAAACATGAGCTTAATGGCTAAGTGTTTTTGTGTGTGTGAGATTGAGAGAGTGAGGAGGCCAAAAATGTGTCATGTAAATTTTCTGCCAAATGAAGAGAACCCTCTCCTAAAGTGGCCGGCCCCTCCCCTTTCTCCCATTCCCACTACACAAAAAAAAACATTTCCAATTAACTATTAAACAAATGCACAAACCATACCTAGGTCCATGCTTTGACCCATACCTCCTTTCCACCTCATTTCCAAAACAAATGATTTTCCAAAAAGGTAAATCATATAAATGAGGTGGCAACTTCTTCTAGAAGCTATTCCGTACAAATACGGAATACTTCCCGGTACATGTACCGAAATACATATACGCGTATTCGTACCAAAATACGAATAGCCGAGAGAGAAAACGTATAGTGAACAATAATACTAGAATGCATATATACAAATACATATATAAATTATTAAATCAAAATCCGATTTAATAATCCGGCTTAATCCTAAGCCGCTAGTATTAGCAACCGTCCGATTAAAGTCTGCGCAGCAAGTGCACATATTTAATCGGACACCCGTATGTATCAACAGACAACATGTACACCATATCGCCTGAACCGTGAAAACCCTCTGTGTGGGACTCTAAAGACCCATCAATACGCTGGCAGTGGGTTTAACCACAAGCACGTCAGCGGCACTTGCTGTACGTAACGGCTACCCAGGTATTGAGCGAAAGGGAGGCCGACGAGCAAACTCATCATGAACCCCTACCGAGCTTGACAGTGACAATATCCGTACAGTCCGGTCTGTTCGTCTAAGAGTATCGCATATCGAGTCTAGGGGGTGGATAAAGTCAGACCCCCCAACAACGTGATATTTAGTGTCGGCATGAAACCCATCACCACCTGAGAAACTATCAATCCTGGATCGGTAGTTCTCGTCCACCGTGGCCACGGATTTATGGTGATGGCCATCCGTACACAACGCGACATCAACCCCCAATACGGGGAGAGACGAATCCCCGACGATCCGATCACTGCCTCCATGTGGCTCGGGACTGTACCCAACTAAAACCTGTTTGCACGACTCCTTTGAGCCGTGGTAGGGTAGTAATCAAAGCACAGTGGGAACTCACACGAGACAAATGACGATATCAGGTCGACAGACTAATCTGTACACATGTCACCTGGGAACTGCTATCTGACAATAGGTATAATACCAACTAGCAGGTTCCCGGCGAGTCCGTCCAGTATACTTATATCCCAATGAGCACCTGTATACTATCTTAGGTGAACAAACTAACACCAATGGCTTGTGAGACCTGGCCACCGCCCCTCGTCGGGGTCTCGATCAGCATACACTAGTCTACACTGGAGTATCGATGCCCGGTCTCGATACTCCCACAACTAGGGACATTTAAGGATGTGCTTATAGACCCCCAGCTCCCACGTATGTGATCGCCATCACAATGCTGGCAGTCAAGCAAGAATCTTATGGGCTCTATCAACATGATGATAAAGACAAACCAGATAGCATACTATCATCTTGAGTAAGACTGTTTTATCGGTATTGGTCCTCACTCAATCATCATAATCACAAGTCCGCGACTATGATAATTGCCTTGAGGGCACTATAGCCAACAATAGATCGTTAGGGATAAAACAGATATCAGGAATTTCAAGTGTTGAAATTTGCAATGAGATTGCATACCTTCTATGTGATATTTGGATCCTGATACCCACTGCGCGTAAGCGTTACTCCTGGGAGAGTTTTTCACATTACAATTAGCTAATCCAGTAGGTGTCCAAGAAAGGTGTTAATGGGGTTAATCCCCTGTAGAAACAAGATTATTTAATTAGTTTCATGCAAAAACACGGGGGAAATCCCTCGGAGTACTAACACCAGCCTGGCTGACCGATTAGCGAACTTATAGGTGTAATTAATCCCGGTTAATCATACCTTTTAGGGTTTGAAGGAAGATTTGATAAAAAACCAATAGGAGCCATCCTGATTAGATAAGATAATAACCAATCTAATTTTGCAAGAGCACACGCTAAAGTGTTTTCTTCTCTCTCTCTCCAGGTGCAACCATGTCACGCCTTAATCAAGATAATAATATGGATGTATTGACCGAACCCGCTTATTATATTGGGCTGGAGAACGTTGGTTCCGCTCTATCTTATGACAACTGTCAAAAGTCTGGGCAAGGGATAGGGGATTGCAACGATTTCCATGCACCCTAATGAAGAAGGAGCATTATGATGCATTTTCTTCAAGTGTGTTAGTTATTGAGAACTGTTACTCAGTCTGCTCTACGTCCTCGGTATTAGATACCAGATCAGGATCCCATATTTGTAATCTGTTACAAAAGTTAAAGAAAAGTAGAGAACTGGGAAAGGGAGATATGTCTCTCAGAGTAGGGAATGGCGTAATTGTTACTGCCGAAATTGTCGGCGAATATCACCTTGTATTGCCAAATGGTAATATATTGATTTTGAACGACTGTTATTTCGTACCGTCGATGATGTGCAATATAATATCTGTTTCTTTATTAGATAAAAAAGAATATGTTCCCACCAAAATTTTCGGCCAAGAGCTACTGGTTCCCTTATAAAAAAGGGGGAGAGTCCTCAGAATTTGGCCTCACGTGTTAAACACGTGAGCGTTTATATGAAAAGCATGTAAGCGCTAAAAGATAACAACTAATGGCCAAACAGGCCTCACGTGCAAAACACGTGAGCGCTCATATGTAAAGCATATGAGCGCTGAAAATGAACAGGCTAAAACCCACACTAGGGGTCACGTGTTAAACGCGTGAGTTCTCTTGCTAGTCACATGCAAAGCATGTGTGCGCCCCAATTTAAAATGCTCCTGTCAAATTCTAGAATTAAATTTTATTTGGGAAATATTTTTCTGATCTTCCTCAAACTAGAAAGATCTTCTCTGTTAAACAGAGGATCTTTGGATCAAAAATCCAACGGTGATCATCTGGTAGAATAAAGTTCTATCATAGGAAAATATTTCCTAATCTTATTATACTAACATTCATATGATAAGAATAAAATTCTATGTTAAATTCTATATTAAGAAAATATATTTCTGACTTTGTTAAATTAAAAGATATGATAGAATAAAATTCTGATCTTGTTAAAAATAACAAGATATTCATAATCTTGCCAAACAAATAAGAAATATTCTCTGTTAAATATAGAGCCCTTGGATTAAAAATCCAACAGTGAATAAAATTCACCGATTGATTTAAAAGATAATGGAATCAATCATGATCTCTCGATGAGGGATTTTCTTAACAAATTGATTCTTTTTCTTCTCATATAAATAGGAGGAATGAGGGGAGAAAAAAGGGGGAGGAGAGATACACATATACACAGACAGGGGAAGAGGGGAAGAAAAATATAGAGAGAATTTAATTCTCTATAAAGAAGAGGAACCCCTCTCAAAAGCTCCCACAAAACAAAAAGAGAATTTAATTCTCAAACTAAGAGTTTAACTCTTCTCAAAGAACTTAGTTCTTCCTCTGGTTAAGATCTGCAGAAGCAGATTTCCCTACAAGTTAAGAATTTAATTCTCATCGGGGAGATTCTGTCATGCAGATTCAAAACCTAGGGGAAAGAACTGAGTTCAAAAGAGTTTAACTCTTACAAAACATATAGAAATTTAATTCCTCTGAAACTAGGGTTTAACCCTTTAAAAAGAATTTAATCCCTGCAAACAATAAAAGGAGAACTTGATTCCTCAGAACCATAGAAGAACAGCCTGATGATTCATTAGCGTTCAACGCTACGTAACAGATCACGTGTTCCCACGTGAGCACCTCTGAGGAACAAAAAGGAACAGCTGACATCGAGTCACGTGATCTCACGTGACCCCCGAATAGTTCTTAGCACTTTCAAATGGAAAAGGGGAATAAACCACAAAGACAGTTCCCATTTTGGGGTGCCTCACGTGATCCCACGTGACCCCCTAATAGTGCTTAGCACTTTCAAAAGGAAAAGGGGAATAAATCAAAGACAGTTCCAATTTGGGGCGCCTCACGTGATCCCACGTGACCCCCTAATAGTGCTTAGCACTTACAAAAAAAAGGGAAATAAATCAAAGACAGTTCCCATTTTGGGATGCCTCGCGTGATCCCACGTGACCTCCAATAGGGCTCAGCATTTATAAAAGGAACAAGGGAATAAACCCAAAGAAGCAGTGCCCAATTCTCAGGCGCCTCACATGCCACGCGTGAGCGCTCCAAATTTCAGTGTTTAACACTGCTTTAGAGCCTCACGTGGGACCACATGAGCACCGAGCAAATGTTAGTGTTTAACACTATGATAGGCAACCTTAGCCCAGATTAGCTAAGTCTCCCGAGACCAAAACCCTTTTGACCACCAATCAGCCGAGCCTTCCTATGCTCAGGTCTCCCCAAAACGATCTTAGTTCTAAAGATGACTAATGATCTCCTAATAGATGGTATCTAAAATGATGTTAATTCCACCATCATCTCTCCTTTCAATCTGGAATTCGGTTCAAGGGTACATCTCTCCATACCTCTGATACATGTCGTCGTAATTCTTCAACGTCTTCAGAGAGGTGGAGGGTCCCGACAACCAACAGCTCTTTGGTGCAACCCAAAACCCATGAACACATCCCTTGGACCGCAATGTCTTTAAACTAGAAATGGACCGCAACGTCCTTAAACTAAACCCTCATACCAAAAATGGTGATCTATGGACCGCAATGTCCTTAAACTAGGTATGGACCGTAACGTCCCTAAACTAAAACGATTGCCCAAATGCTCTTTTGTTGGATCAAGAATAATCCTGAACCCAGTTAAGTAGATCTTAGTTCAAGGTCGGACTAACGTATCTTTAACAAACATTTAAGTCAATCTTAATCTCAAACGAGATTAACGATCTTTAAATCAAACCAAAACCAAATCTAAGAATATACGGATTTGGACTAATCCACGCCCTACGGACGACAACACAAATTAGTCTCCGTATACAATTCATGAGCAACCAAAAATAAAACAAACAAACACGACACGAAGTGAATATCTGGAGCAGGAGAAAGTGGTTACCGCGATTCGGTAACGTAATTAACTGCAGGGGTTTGCGTCTGCATGGAAGAGCGTCCACACAATCAAAAAACCCTCACAACGAGGGGGAATCTGACGGAGCCTGCTACAATGGCCGCGTCTGTCTAAACCTCCGATACACGGTGTCATAAATCAACTTGGCATCTTCGAAGAGGTGGACGGATAAATCCAAATAGCATCTGCCCTCAAATTCAGATAAGACGACCTACGCGGTTCCGTCTCCCGTTTTCGGCGGTAAACAGGATATAACTTTGCATTAAAGAAAAATGTTATGAACTTTTTCCTAAATCAAGTGCTAGTTGGGTTTGGTACGTTGTGTAATGGTTTATATGTTCTAAATCAAAATACAGTTCTAAATATACAAAACACTCACAAGAGGAAAAGTTCAGAACTGAACGAAGCCTTCTTGTGACATTGTAGACTTGGTCATATCAATACGACCAGACTAGCTAAGTTGCATAAAGATGGACATTTGAATCCGTTCGGATTTACATCTTATAAAACTTGTCAGTCATGTCTCAAAGGTAAGATAACCAAAACTCCGTTTACGGGACACGGAGCAAGAGCTACTAAATTCTTGGGACTGATACATAGTGATGTATACGGTCATGTGTCTACACATGCCAGAAATAGTTCCTCCTACTTCATTACATTCACCGATGATCTCTCAAGATTCGAACATGTGTTCCTATTGAAACACAAATATGAAGTTTTTGAGAAATTCAAGGAATATAAGAGCGAAGTAAAGAACCAGACGGGTAAAAGTATTAAAATCCTTTGATCTGATCGAGGAAACACGCCACTTTTTTAGAAAAGTAATTTCTTGTAAAAAAATAGTGGTAATGAGGTAGAGCTGGAAAAAGTTCCACAAACTACAACTGAAAATTTGGTAGAACCAGAGAATTCAATAGTCCCCGACGAATCTCAGCCTGCAGATCTAGTAGGCTTTCTCATCCACCTGAGAGATACTACGGTTTTCTCATAAACGGTGGGAGCGAGAATTGCATCATGAAAGATGATGACCCAACTAGTTTCGAGCAGGCCATCACAAGTCGGGACTCTGTGAAATGGCTGGATGCTATGGGATCTAAGATGGAATCCATGTACACCAACAAAGTATGGACTTTGGAAGTTGCTCATGAAGGGATAAAACCCATTAAGAGCAATTGAATCTTCAAGAAGAAAATTGGTGTATATGGAAATGTTGAGACCTTCAAAGCTAAACTTGTAGCAAAAGGTTTTCGTCAACGACCAGATATCGACTATGATGAGACATTTTCTCCAGTGACTACGCTTAAGTCCATCAGGATCCTATTTGCCATTGTTGCATACCATGACTATGAAATCTGGCAGATGAACGTCAAGACCGCTTTTATAAATGGTGATTTAGAAGAGAGCGTGTATATGACACAGCCAGAGGGCTTTATAGAAAGTGGGAGCAGCGGAATGGTGTGCAAAACTGCTTAAATCGATCTACGGATTAAAGCAGGCGTCGTGGAGTTGGAACATCTGTTTTGATGTAGCAGTCAAAGAGTTTGACTTCATCAAAAACGTAGATGAACCATGTATATATAAAAATGTTGTAGAGAGTAAGGTCATATTTCTCGTATTGTACATGGATGACATACTCTTGATAGGAAATGATGTTCCTATGCTGCACTCGGTCAAACTCTTCCTATCACAAAAGTTCTCCATGAAAGATCTGGGTGATGCCTCCTACATCCTGGGGATAAAGATCTATAGAGATAGATTAAAAGGATATTGGGATTGTCCCATTCTAGGTACATAGACACCGTACTAAAGAGATTTAGTATGGAAAATTCTAAGCGTGGTAATTTACCCGCTTGTTCAGGAATCACTCTCTCCAAAGAGATGTCTCCGAAGACTGATTTGGAAAGGGCTTGCATGAACGTGATACCCTATATTTCTACAGTTGGGTCTATCATGTACGCAATGTTATGCACCAGACCGGATGTAGTTTACGCACTTAGTGTGGTAAGTAGGTATCAATCAAACCCAGAGGAGAAGCACTAGATAGCTGTGAAGAACATTCTTAAGTACTTGCGAAGGACTAAAGAGATGTTCTTGGTGTATGGTAACGGAAAACTCCAAGTGGAGTCCTTTACCGATTCAAGCTTCCAGAGTGATAAGGATGGCAACAAGTCTGTCTCAGGCTTTGTCTTCAATCTCAATGGAGGGGCAGTATGTTGGAAGAGTTCCAAGCAAGATACTGTTGCAGACTCAACGATGGAGGCTGAATATATCGCTGCCAACGATACTGCCAAAGAGGTTGTCTGGATGAAGAAGTTCATTATTGAACTTGGTGTAGTTCTATCCATTGTAGATCCAATACCTTTGTATTGTGATAACAATGAAGTTTTGGATTTGGCCAAGAAACCCTGATCCCATCAACGATCCAGACATATTCTGAGGCGGTATCACCTGATCCGGGAGATAGTTGATTATCGTGAGATCAAGGTCAGGAGAGTAGACACGAAGGACAAGATCCACTCACAAAGACCCTCCCCCAGACACAGTTTGAGAGACTTTTTGGGATGTTGGGTATGCGATATTACAACAACTGACCTTAGTGCAAGTGGAAGATTGTTAGGAATATTTATATCCTAGAGGCCATTATTGTATATTATAGTGGATGCTTGAACATATATATAGAGGACTTTCTTACTCGACATAATAGTATGCAATTTGGTTGCTCTTTATCTAAACATGTGCACTTATTTTAGTTTACTATCTCATTAATACATGTTGATAAAGCCTTTAGGATATTGGCTTGACTACCAGGACTATGATGCGGATCATACTAGTGGGGCTTGTGTAGTCCACAAGCACGTCCTTTAACAGTTCCTATTCGAGTGAGTATCGAGACAGGGTATCGATATTCCAGAGTAGACTAGTGTGTACGTTTCTTAACTATGTATGGGGCGATGGTTGATCCCATAACCATAGTGTTTGAAATCAAAGATTGCACACAGGTGCTCATTGGAGAATGAGTACACCGAACAGGACTTGCCTAGAACTCCTAGATGGTACCATACCTATCGTCAGATAGCAGTTCTCTGGTGACACTTATACAGGTTAGTCTGTAGACTCGAGATCATCATAGTGTCTTGTGTGATTCCCACTGTGCTTTGATTTCCTACCTACCATGGCTCAAATGAGTTATGCAAACAGATGGTTCTCGGGTACAGCCTCGAGTCACATGGAGGCAGTGAGCAATAGGAGGGGTTTCGTCTCTCCCGGTATTAGGAGTTGATGTTACTCTATACTCGATTAGCTATAACAGCAAGTCCCTGGCCAGGGCTGATGAGATTTACTGATAAGTGTTATTAGTAGTTTCTCGAAAGGTTATAGGTCACACATCGGCATGACTTATCGAACTCGATATGCGACATATGAGACAAATAGACCAGACTGTATGGTAAGTGTTGCTTATACGCTTTACGGGAGTTTGGACAAATTTGCTTGTTAATATTCTATTTGTTCAATACCTGGGCAGCCTTATGTCCGGCTAGTACGCTGACGGCTTGTGGGTATCTGACATGATTATTAGCTATTGCTGGCATATTGACGAGTCTTTAGAGTCCCACATAGAGCTTTCCTAACTCAAGTGAAACAACGAGTATATAATACCGTATTCTAATTTAGCATTTTTGATATCAGCCCAGTTATATATGATATAACCTGATTATTGAATCAAGTGTTGTTTCAATGATTTGATATATATATATATATATATATATATATATATATATATATATATATATATATATATTTGATTTTAGCCGGGTTATATATACCAGATTATTGAAATAAGTGTTGATTTAATAATTTGATATATATTTATATATTTGATACATAGAACTAGGATGTGTAAGAATCACATAAGAGATAAGATGAGAAGATAATGATAAAGATTTATGAAAACAAGAAAAGAAGAATGCGTCATTTCCAAGTTCATCATCTTCTTCTTCTCACTAGTTTTTCTAGAGTGTTAGTGAGCAAAATTCATACTTCATCAATCTACACTACTCTAGCAAATTAGTAAAGGTTGTTCTCTTCACTAATAGCTTGATTAGTGAAGTGGGAGTTTGAGTGTGAGTTGCGGATGAAGACTACAAGTAAGCTTGTTCCATCCATCAAGCCATGACTCATCTTCCATTCTTGTTTTATTCATAGAGATTTAATCATTTTCTTCTAATCATTTTCATCTCACTCTCACTTCCAAGTTCATCATCTTCTTCTTCTCACTAGTTTTTCAAGGGTGTTAGTGAGCAAAATTCACACTTCATTAATCTACACTACTCTAGCAAATTAGTAAAGATTGTTCTCTTCACTAATAGCTTGATTAGTGAAGTGGGAGCTTGAGTGTGAGTTGCGGACGAAGACTGCAACCATCCATCAAGTGGAATCAAAAAAGAATCTTAGGGACTACTTCTTGGAGATTTAGAAGTGAAAGACTAAACTACAAAGGTTGTAGACTCTCTTCACTTAGTTTAGAACTCGTTTTCTTAACTTTGAAACCCTAATTCTATAGTTCGATGCTTGTTTAGTATATTGCTAAGAAATACTTTCAAATACCAACTTTGTCACGACCCGAAAACGGCACATGACCGGAACTTAAATCACGTGAAGCCTATAAGATTCCACCGTAACCCAAGTAAGCCAAAAACCAGAAATCTAAACCTTTTAAAAGTAGAGGTGAAGTTTTGGAAAAAGGGGTATAAATGAAATCAAGTTCCTCTATTTAAAGTATAGGTAAAGTTATAGAAATACAAGTGGATTGTATACTAAAGTTCAAAAATATTTTCGTCATTTGAAATTTTGGCAGCATCTCCTTTGTAAATTTTGATAAAAACTAGTACATATACATAAATATAATCTTCATTCCCAATCGAGGGCTATCTCATCGCCAAACGGCGGAATCACAATCACGCAATATATACGATGTCCAAGGCGAAAATCAACACAAGAAAGAAAGTTGAAAATATATAAGCGGTGGTTATGATCTGAAATGTAACCTACCTACCAAGCAATCACCCAAACAAGGAAACGTGTCAGTAAGCCACTACTAATACGAACGGTCGATTCTGTAAGAAAACTATGGCACAACGGGATGAATTGCCAACTCGTGAATAGAAGGCATCATCAGGTAGAAATCGAATGCATAACGATCTACATAGATCATACTGTAATTTAATATCATACTATATGGTAACGAATAGTGGATGCCGAAAATGTTATATCAAAAGAACCGCGTTTTTAAAACATTCACAAGTTTTATAAAATCGTATCTACGGTTCTCAAATTCAGAAATCTTATGAAAACAGAATCTTATAAGAACATGGCAATAATGGAACATGTAAAGGCATAGAACAGCAATATAATGCACACTGATGTGAATTGAGTAGCAATCTAAAATACTATCAGAAATATAGCATGGAAAGTGTATTCATATAAGCGTGTAAAAGAAAATACAATATCTGAAACAGTATGTGGTGCTGGGGGTACTAACAGGAATCTAAAATGCTAACAGGGTATAGTGTGATACAGTGACATAGCGAGTTCTATCTGTGTACATGGCATGACAATAACTGATGATGTGTGTGTGAGTATACAAGTATGTGTAAGTCATCGGTAATGGTGTGCGTGTCCTAACAAACGAAGTCAAGTAGAGCTAAAGGTAAAAACATAATATATATATCGTGAATGATCGAAACGCAAGCGTATGCAGAATACGAATCGAAATGCGAGCTTATGCAGAATAATGATATCGTAACATGATCAAGTATTAAAATACCCAACTACGTATGAGACATACAGTTATAGTTTAAAATAACACGAAACGTTATTTTGGAAATAGGGGATTATGCTGTTTTTGAAACATTTGAAAGTTCGTAGCGCACCCTTGAAGTTATCATTTAAAAGTACGGTAACGATTCGTTAGTTTTAAAAGTAGGTATAGTTCTAAACATCTCATAATTCTCCTTTTGTGATTTTAAACAAAGACTCTTCAAATCGAAATAAATATTAGCCGTAATCGGCAATCAATCCTCATCATATCATGTACGGAATATCTCTCGTACGATATTATCAAATAAAAAAGGTACGAATTTATAGACGTGTACATCATATCGTACTATTATCATGTATACTTATATCGTGCGTGTGTGTAGCTTAATGGCAACTAAGTATACTACTATCGTATATGGTTAGTATACTCCATCCATCCAACTTCCATCTACTCACCTACACGCATCGTCCAGCCGACAGATACCTTACCCTTTCTCGTCGTCTCGAAAGTTCACGCCACTGTACCTACAACCGAAATCATAACCAAAATCGCATATAAACCCAAATCGAATTTGAAATCAAGAGCGAAGCGCACATAGATTAGAATCTATAAAGTAAAACAACTTCAGATTTTTACCAAGGGAATCTGGGACGATTTGACCGAACCCTGATGGTTCGATTTTGGAGTTAGAGTCTCGTCTTCGTGGTGAAGACCCCAAGTTGCTCCAAATTTGATTTGAACATCAAAAACTCAAAGAAAAACGACATTTAAAAATCTTAACTCGTGTTGAAAACTTTGATACTTAAGTGTTGAGAAAACTTACATCATGATGCTTAGGATAAGGATAAGAACATTTTTAATGAGGGTAACATGGTGATTTGAAGAGATTTGGATAGGTATTTGTGGTTTGTAGATCGGAGGTGAAGGAGATGGACCCATACCATGTCTCTCTCTTTTTCTCTTTTCTTTTTCTTTTCTTTTCTTCTCTTTTGTAAATGTAAAACCATCATAAAATAAAATGAAAAGATAACATGTAAATAACATGTCATGCACACTAAGCATGATTTAACAAAAATCAAGCATTGTTTAGTATAGTCACTAGTAAAACACAAATAAATTTTTAACATCAAACTTTGTATCGGTATATTTTATATACCAATTTAAGAAAAGTCCATTTAAATAAATGCTTGCAAAATTAATAATTCCTTTTAATTTTTAATTATTTTCCAAAATAAAGATATATAATCATACCAATTTACGAAAACTTAAATCCATACTCGGTATAATATCCGTAAAATTAATTATATTATTATTTAAATTCCAAAATAATATTTTCCATTTTTAAAATTTTACACTAAAAATATTGTAGAAGCTCAAATTATAAACTACTCATTTTCCTTTTATGAGAAGTTTATATAAGGAATCATTAATTTCACTCACAATATGATAACTAAAATGTGCAATGCACGTGCAGATAACCAATAAGCCAAATAAGATAGTATTCAAATTATTTTTTCTATAAGTATATTTTAATAAAAATTACTCTATTCTAAGCCTAAAAATATCAAAAATTATAAACCACTCATTTTCCTTTCATGAGAAGTTTATATACTTGAACCTGGACTATATTATTAAAGACTAACATAAGTTTTAATATATTTTTGAAGTGTCTTTTAATAAAAAAAAACTACATTGTAAGCCTACAATAAAAGTTATTCCATTCTAAGCCTAAATCATTTTCCTTTAAGAGTTTTTATATTATTTTTTCTATAAGTATATTTTATTAAAAATATTATAAAAGCTCAAAAATTATAAACTACTCATATTTCTTTAATGAGAAGTCTATATATTTGAATCTTGACAGTATTGCCAATTTTTGAAACACGATAATATCATCCTCTATAATGCAATTGCACTTGGTGAGATTTCTCCACTTTTAAAAGAACTTCGAAGGAATCATTAATTTCACTCACAATATGATAACTAAAATGTGCAATGCACGTGCAGATAACCAATAAGCCAAATAAGATAGTATTCAAATTATTTTTTCTATAAGTATATTTTAATAAAAATTACTCTATTCTAAGCCTAAAAATATCAAAAATTATAAACCACTCATTTTCCTTTCATGAGAAGTTTATATATTTGAACCTGGACTATATTATTAAAGACTAACAAAAGTTTTAATATATTTTTGAAGTGTCTTTTAATAATAAAAAAAACTACAGTGTAAGCCTACAATAAAAGTTATTTCCATTCTAAGTCCTTTAAGAGTTTTTATATTATTTTTTCTATAAGTATATTTTATTAAAAATATTATAAAAGCTCAAAAATTATAAACTACTCATATTTCTTTAATGAGAAGTCTATATATTAGAATCTTGACAGCATTGCCAATTTTAATAAAAACTACTTCATTCTACACGAAAAAATATCGTAGATGCTCAGATTATAAATTACTCATTTTTCTTTATGAGAAGTTTATATATTTGAATTTCGACAATATTGTTAAAGGCTAACAAGAATTTTAAATATTTTTGAAGTATTTTTCAATAAAAGCCACTTCATTCTAAGGCTATATTGTAGAGACTCAAAAATTATAAACTATTCATTTTCTTTTTATGAGATATTTATATATTTGAATCTCAACAATATTGCTAAAGGAAAACAATATTACTTTTTATGAGAAGTTTATATATTTGAACTTTGACAATATTGTTAAAGGCAGAGAAGATATAGTTTTCATATTTTCTATAAGTATATTCTAATAAAAACTACATCATTCTAAACCTAAAAACATTGTGGAGGCTCAAAAATTATAAACTATTCCATTCTATGCTTAAAATATTGTAAAGGCACAAAGATTATAAACTCGTTTTTGTTTTATGAGAATTTTACATATTTGAAACTCAACAATATTATTATAAGACATTCGTATTATTTTTTCTACCTTTTATGAGAAGTTTATATATTTGAATCTCGACAATATTGCTATAAGGCAAATAAGATAGAGTATTCATATTATTTTTTGTATAAGTATATTTTAATAAAAACTACTCCATTTTAAGCCTAAAAATATTGTAGAGGCCCATAGATTATAAACTACTCATTTCTCTTTTATGAGAAGTTTATATATTTGAATCTCGACAATATTATTAAAGTTTTAATAATATATTTTTGAAGTATTTTTCAATGAAAGCTATTCAATTCTAAGCCTAAAAATATTGTAGAGGCTCAAACTACTCACTTTACTTTTATAAGAAGTTTATATAATTGAATCTCGACAATATTGTTATAAGACATACAACATAGAGTCTACAAATTATTTTTTTGTAAGTGTACTTTAGTAAAAACAACTCCATTTTAAGCCTAAAAATATTGTAGAGACTCAAAAATTATAAACTACTCATTTTCTTTTTATGAGAAGTTTATATATTCGAATCTTGTTAAAGACTAACAAGAGTTTTAATATATTTTTGAAGTATTTTTTAATAAAAACTATTCCATTCTAAGCATAAAAATATTGTAGAGGCTCAAACATTATGAACTGCTCATTTTCCTTTTATGAGAAGTATATATATTTAAATCTCGACAATATTGTTATAAGCCAACAAAGAGTTTACATATTATTTTTGATATAAGTATATTTTAATAAAAACTACTCCATTCTAAGCCTAAAAATATTGTAGAGGCTCAAAAATTATAAACTACTCATTTTCCTTTTATGAGAAGTTTTTATATTTGAACCTCGACAATATTGTTATAAGCCAAACAAAGAGTTTTCATATTATTTTTGATATAAGTATATTTTAATAAAAACCACTCCATTCTAAGCCTAAAAATATTGTAGAGACTCGGAGAATATAAACTACTCATTTTCATTTTATGAGAAGTTTTTATATTTGAAACTCAATATTGTTATAAGACAAACAAGGTATTCTTTTTTTTTATTTTATCTATAAGCATATTTTAATAAAAATTACTCTATAATAAGCCTAAAAATATTGTAAATGCTAAAAAATTATAAATTACTCATTTTCCTTTTATGAGAAGTTTATATATGTGAACCTAGACAATATTGTTATAAGCTAACAAGAGTTTTAATATATTTTTGAAGTATTTTTCAATAAAAGCTACTACATTGTAAGTCTAAAAATATTGTAGAGGCTCAAAGATTATAAAACACTCATTTTCCTTTTATAAGAAGTTTATATATTTGAATCTCGGCAATATTGATATGCTCCGAAATTGTAGTTAATTCCTTAATCTACAAGATTCAATGATTGAATCAGTTCTTTTTACAACAAGGATTAGATTAAGGAGAAAGAGCTTTATTAGTATTTTTTTATATAATTAAGGTGAAAAGGAGATAATATTGTGCATGCAAGTTTATATTTTTTAATTTTTCAAAATCAAAATAGACTTCTAGGCTTCCAAAAGAGAGTTAATTTCTCATCTTTTTTTACCATCATAAACGTACAAATGATTAATTGAAATATATGGCATGGTCTCTTTTCAAAGTAAATAAAACCCAATGCCTAAAAATATTGTAGAGACCCAACAACATTAATTAAACATTTTGATTTCCTTTTAATTGAAGTTCACATATTGAAACTCAACAATTAACCGGATCTTCAACAAGATTTTCAAAACATTTTTTCCCAGCTTAACCTAAACAAAAGGTTGATCAATTACAACATCTGCATCTGCATCTTTTAAAACAACAAAACATAATCCAATTCCTAAAATAGATCGTAGACAAACAGAAACTACTAATTCAAACAACCATCCGTCAAAAAGAAATCAAAATATATAAACAGGATATAACGCCGTACCTGACCGAGAGAAACAGAAGCAAAATCAAAGCATGAAGACAAGCACAAACATAATACTTTATCTCTTCAATCAATTCTTCTTTCTGATGCATGGATGAAGTATTTATACACAAGAGAAGTAAACGGTTTTGAGAAATTTGAAACAAAGAAGAGGAGGGAACGGTTGCCAACCGCAAGCACCCCACTAAAATGAAAACGTTTCAATACACAACGCATCTGTATCTGTCACGTGAGTTTCGCACGTGCTTCATAGCAAATATAATATTTACCTGACTCCATTCGTTTCCTTCTTTTTCTTGTATTCAAAACTGATCTATGAATGGGTTGTATTTTATCTAGGAATGGATAGAAAAATGAATGGGTTTTATTTGAGGAAGCCACGCTTCTAAAATTCAGGGGTTTTCAAACTCTTTTTGTTTTGAAATTCTGTTTAATTGGGTTTGTCATGCATCTTCATAGGAATTATAGTTATATTACTTAAGATAAAAATTGTCAAAAAATATATTACTAGAGATAAATATTAAACAGAAGATTAAAGGTATACAATTATCATGGTGTGAGAACGATCCTGAATAAGGAATCAAATAAGAGAAATGAATTATTAGACATGTATAAATTAATAACTATTGGGGGGGGGGGGGGGGGGGGGGTTATTTGTAATTTTCCGTTTCCAATGAAAGAAATTTCCATTACAAAAGAGGAAATTGTACAAATATTATGATGTCTCGCATAAAGTTTCAAAAAGAAAAAAAGAGCGCTCCACTTTTTATTTTTTATTTTTTCCCCGACTTCTGCAGATTACCTTATCAGAAACATCAATATAGGTCTATGCATGCAATAGCTGAGGAACCGGATTAGTTGGAGGTAATGAGAGACATAAAGAAACAACTCCTCTCTATCTCAACTCCTACACTAACCAAGACAACCCCAAACAAATCCACATGATCCCAAAACTTAAATAGACATGCAAGCAGCACATGAAAGATTCAAAGCAATCAAAACTCAAACCTCTCACGATGCCACGCCAGCTTCTCCTGGCTGTTTCCGAATACAAAGCCAACCTCGATGCACCGATAGCAGTAGGAGCTTTTCTACTCTTCTGCACCTTCACACTCCTGTCCTGTGCTTCTCATTCGAGAAAGTGGAAATGGCGAAAGAGTTCAGAATCGGTGATTATTAGCATTCAACAGGTACAGCCCGGGGCAACCGGAGGAGGAGAGATTTGCATATGGCAAAAAGGGATACTGATGGGAGAGAAGTGCCAGCTACCTGATTTTTCAGGTGTAATTGCTTATGATTCTCAAGGGAAACCCACTGCACCGGGTCGCCCTCGTTTAGCAAACTCTTTCAAATGATTGAGATGGCAATGTTACGTGTTCTAGTATTGTTGTGAAAAACTGTGTTCTATAGTATTGTTGTGAAAAACTCTGTTCGTTTCCACTGCTTTCGGAAAACCGAAGACGAAAATTTCGTTGTACTGGCTCTCTGTGCCTGCATGAAGATAAAATTTCCTTGCATATACTGATATTCATTAGACAAAAATATTTTGGTATAACATAAATAATAAAGTCCTTATCAGAGATATTTGAAAGAAAAAAAGCTTTAAAACGTTTAATATGATTTAAAGGAAAAGGCAGTAAATTCAATGGCTTCCATAATCCTGTAATAATTTTGTATTAGCTTTTCAATGAGGACAACTGTAAATCCATGATTCCCTACTTCAAAGGTAATACGTAGGGCAACTATATCACACATTTGATGGTTTTTCAACTACAAATCGATTGTTGAATTATTTAATAAATCACTAAAATATTGTCTCCGTGAATTGATGAATGTTGTTGCATTTATAGCTATACTTTCACGTGTATTTTTCCGGCTTAAGAACCCCAACGTAAGGCAGATTCCTGTAAAGTTCCGCAAAATCCATGCCATAGCCCACAACAAAAGAGTCTGGACACTGCAAAACAACAAGCACGAATCCATTCAGTAAAAAAAATTTAGAAAGTGAACACCACAAAGCTACATCAAGAATGAAAATGGACCACTTTTGGTTGAGCTAATGGGATGGAATAAATTTACTACTACTCCAGAAACATCACATCACTGTTTTATACAATTCTAAATTTCTTTCCAGGAATATCAAGTTGTAATGGTTAACCGAACAAGTGACCTTAGCAAAAAGTGCTATGAAACTTCTCCACCTCCAATATAGGTTCAAAGATAATTGAAAGTGATGATTTCAAAGAGAATGCTACCCAAAGCACTAAAACCAGAAGATGATTTTCAAATATACTTCATAAATTGAGTTATTATTTATGTTTCATTGCTATTATATAGTGGCTTGTGTTTTCCATATATGTTTCCTATTATGTTAACATTTCATTGCTCTAGATTTTTCTCATTTTCAGATTTTGTTTCCCGTGTATGTTTCCTAAAGAAAAATGCTTAATCTACCGGGCTTGAAATCCTACCGCAATCTACCCAAGAAACAAACATTGGCCCACTTGTTTGGCAGCAGCATGTAAATGTTGTGGGTCCCACCATTTTGTCTCTTGGGTAGATTTGGTAGATTGTGGTAGAAATTCAAGCTAGCAGGTAAAGTATTACTTTATCATGCTGTTTACTCTTTGTTATACTGAGTTAATCTTATATTTTATCATGCTGTTTACTCTTTGTTATAAACATAATAAGCCAGCTGGCCCAGCTCTGATGTAGTGATAGTTTTCTATATACAGATAATTAAGTTAACACGTTATCTTATGATCAAAAGTGACAACTTCATAATAAATCTGCATTTTATTTGAATCTTTTGTTTCTCAACCCAAACATACTTTGTATGTCTTATTTCAAAATAGCAAGCATGTGTAGGAAATGAATTTTTTTTTGTCTGAATCATTGTCTTCTTCCATGATTTAACCGCTTATTTTTTTCTAAATCTGTTTTCTAATTTCTAATATATCTATCAAGGTTCTTTAGCAATTTCTGCTTCAGTATAGACAATTGACCAATTAATAAAAAGGAAGTTTAAGAGCCTTATTTTAACAATCTGCACAACTAAAAAAATATACACTTCCTCAGTTTTACTAGTTGTTATTAGGACTGAAAAAGCAAAAATTAAAAAACGACAAGCATCATGTTTACTAAAAGTGAAAGTATGTCCACCATTTGAATTTGGATTTGTGATTACAAACTAGCCATATTCAATCCTTTATTCTATTCAATATTTTTTTGTGAATCGAACATCTAAACCATTTAATTTTTTATGTGCAAATAACTAGATTGCTTAATTTCTGCTGAAAATCCAAGAGACTCGAGAAAAGAAGCTTAGGTTGTAAATCTACTTCACTGCCTAAATTCTAGGATTATATGAAAGTTTTAAAGAGATATATTAAATGATTTCCTCAAAAAGATAAGAATCTAAGTAAATTCGCAACCCTTGTTATTGTCCTCTTCTCTCCTTTAACTTATTTTATAACCCAATTCTTTTTTTAAAACGGGAACTCCTGATCTACGACATATTTTAACGATCCGATCCGTTCAAGATGATCACCTTACCCTCAAATATATTTGTATGAAAAATCAAAGTATTTGAAGATGTCTAGCCTATGCATCGGATGAAGTTTATGTTGCATTATCTGAAGACGTCCATTTTTGCACACGTCGATGCATAGGCTAGAGGTCTTCAAATCCTTTGATTTTTCGTGCACATATATTTGAGGATAGGATGATCAACTTGAACGGATCGGATCGTTAAAATATGTCATAGATAGGGAGTTTCCGTTTTTTAAAAATGCGGACCGGTTTGCAAAGGAGCACTCCCACACAAACACACAGACTTTCCTCTTTTCTATCATGATCGTCTACAACCAGAAAAGTCGAAGACTCAAGAAAAGAAATTTAGGTTGTAATTACCACTTCATTGGCAAAATTCCAAGATTTCTCTAAGTTTAAAAGGAAGTTGATTAGGGAAAAAAGGGTCTCTTCAAAAATAAATTCAAGTGAAAAATTTATACGACCGTCATTCTTGTCCTCTTCTCTCCTCCGACTCGTCTCATCGCCCAACTCTCATTCTTTCTTCCCTCAACTTCTCTATCAACCTCCATCGGATTATCCTCTAGCTTAACATATCATTGTCTACAACCATTAAAAAAAATGAATAAACTCGAGAAAAGAAATTTATAGGTATGATCACCACTATAGTGCCAACATTCTAGGATTTTCTCAAAGTTGTAAGAAATTGGTTTTGGAGAAAAAGGCTTTCCTTAAAAGTCCAAGTGAAATCTATATGCAACATTGCAACCTTCCCCAGAGAGCTCTGCTCATGATTAACTATATATCATAAGCCATAATATTTAACTTGTTTTTTCAATGAGTTACCCATTAGTTTAAGTCTTTAAGCTTGTTACTTCACACCATGAAAGAATATGGGTGTTTTGGAGGAAAAAGCAAAGTGGAAAAACCATAGAAAAGAATTAAACAAAAGTTTTGCCATTGGTTGCAACCTGGCATCATTGTTTATCAGTCGATACCAATTTCCTGACCAAGTCTATCATAGTAAAACAGAGGCTAGTCCATGTAAACGAAAAAGATAAAATTGAAAATATTTACCTTATTGGTCAGACATATTATAGTCAAGGTTGAAAAAAAATTATGTATAAGCCAAGTTGAGTTGAAAGAAGAAAACACAAGTGATAAAATTTAACATTGTAGCCCTGAATGGGACATGGCTGATGATATGTGATAGATTAAAGATGAAATTACATAAAAGATCATGCCTGTCCGGCAGTGATAGAATTCTTACCTCAAAGCCGCGATAAAACTTTCCTTCCCCCACTAGTTGTACTTGAACTCTTCTTCGTGCAGGCTTATCAAGAAATGTGCACACAGATATAGAGCAAGCCCCTTTTGATTTTAAGTGGGAAATGAGACATGAAAGGGTATTCCCGGTGTCCACAATGTCCTCAATCTATAAAAAAAATTCGAGTCCACACTGCTTATCGCACGTGAATATAAGATGAGCAATAATGCAGTGAATAATAGCGAACAACTTCTATGAAAATTGCAAAGAACTAAAATATAGTCTTGAAGATTAAACAGGATGCTCAATGATACAACCAATTCTTTTGAATACGATATGCAGTTACGAGAATTACATATGTGCCTAGAGAGAGAAATTGACTTAAGCATCACGACGTGATGCTTACCAAAAACAGCTCAAAGGCCTCTTAGGTAATATAATGGAACTAAAATCATGCTTTTCCAATTCCTATCCATAGTTTTGTTGGGATGTTGAGATATATTGGATTCCGTACACATGTTTATATCCATATCACATGATTTGGTTGGGCTGCCAAGATACATTAAATTCAAGTTCTTGTGTTCCAATTGGAATTTCTAAATTATATTTCCATTCCAGCGATGCTGAAGGTGAGGATGCAATTGTTGGTATCATAAAAACTGAAAATGTGGTCAACTCCCAGGTGACATATAGACAATAACATATGTGATATTTCATTATTTTGACCAAGTGATGAAATTTTTATATAAAAACATATTTATTATTTAGACAGTTTACAAATTTCATTTCAACGAAGCTAAATAAGATTAAGAAAAAAAACTTCACCAATAAAGTCCCCGCAACTGCTCTCGATCAGTGTGTTATAGTCAATAAATTAAATATATATTTAGTTTATTATCCACAAAGATAGAAAGCAAGTAAAAAATAGAGGAACATGATAGTTCAAAGTTTTGGATTCCGATACTAAAACCGTCTATTTAGTATATTTTACAAGAGACGGGAGGGCGCTTAGCAGGTCGGGAAGAGAATACAGGCGGCAACATCTATGTGACCTCTTAAACCAACTGCTAGTCATAAATTAGCAAATTTGGATTTGCATACACGATTCAAGTCACAAATAGAAAGAGATGTCCAATTTGTATATAAAATGGGAGTTGCGACTCATTTTGACTACTTTAGTCTGTATATGCTAGTACTAATTTGGTTATCATCAGTGCACAATATGCCACTTTTTAATAGAAAACCAGCGAATTTCAATGCACCATGGTTTTGAAGAGGAATGCCATGGAACCCACACCACTTTAACATTGTATTGCGACCAAACATGACCTAATACAAAACCAATATCCACTAACACCATGTCATTTCTAGAAGGCACCAATTTGACAATACAAGGTTCAGTTAATGCTGGTAAAATTACTACATGTCAATGACTCATTATTTAATTGAAGAACGCCAATATACCAAGTTGCATCAATAATACAAAATATATCAAGATACATAAATTTTCACAGTTCCACAAATATATTAAGATGAATTCCTGATTTGTTTTTTGTTACCTACATCTTCCATGATAATAACCAACCAGTTCACTTAAACGATCTACAAATTACCATATAAAATTTCAAACAAAAGCGTTTCAATCGAATAGTTTTAATAATACTTCCATCAATTGCTCCCAAAAGAACAAACTTTATAAATACACACAAAATCAAGCAATCTTTGCAAGAAAAAAAATCTCACCACAATCACGTGCTTTCCACCAACATCCAGCTTCACATCGCTCGAAATCCTTGACTCCCCACTCGACTCGGTCCCCATTCCATAGCTCTCAACCCTAACGAGGTCGACAGCTATCGGCAGCGCGAGCTTCCTCACTAAATCAGCGAGAAACACAAAAGCTCCAGTAGCGACTCCGACCACAACCAAGTTCGAGGCTTTCTCCTGGAAATCGCTGGAGATCTCCGACGCGAGCTCGGAGACGCGATTGGAGATCTCGGCCGCGGTCCAAAGGACCCGATCGATGTCGTTCTCCATTGAGCGGCGATTAGGGTTTTTTTTTGTTTTCTTAGGGTTTTGGGGATTGAGGATTCTATTTTACTTTGGTGGGGGACTTTTAAATTGTGGTGCGCCAATGCTAGATGCGCTGTTTTTGGAGGCGTCCATGTCAGATTCTTCAAGTTAAAAATAAAAGGTCGAGATTTGTGGAAAAAATGAGCTTGGTATTGATGTATCCTATATGCGCTGCACATAAAATGTGTGGCTGAAATTGCTCCAAAGCAACCATGCTTTTATTTGGCACATAGCATCCACTTTTTCCCCGGTATTTTGGGATCGGAAATGAGTGGCACTATTTTGTTTTTAGGGTAAATTGTCAAAAAGCTCATGTACAACTTTCATGCTGTGAAAAAAAACCCGGACTAAAATCTCCTAGCTACAATACACTTGCAACATCTAATTAGCTGAATACATATTTGCAAGAAACTATACAGATATGTGGCAAGCTGCATACATCCATATTGAGGAAAACTATATAGATATGTAAGTTAACTAGATACTGCAGGAAATTATATAGATATAGCAGCCAGGGATTTTGACAGTGGGAGAATATAGGGGTGGGGTGGGGGTTAATGAAATTTTTTGGGCCAAGATTTTTGGGCAGCAGGGAAAGTTGTCCAGTTTTTTTGACATTTTACTGTTAGTTATATGCTTAGCACATGTCATGTATGTGTCCGTATTTCAGAGTTTTATATAGAAACTAGCGGGGAAAGTTGTCCGGTTTTTTGACATTTTACTGTTAGTTATATGCTTAGCACATGTCATGCACGTGTCCCTATTTCAGAGTTTTATATAGAAACTAGAGGGGGTTGCATTTTGATCAACTAGGGAGCATGTCACGTCCCATCCTCAATACAGAGAGTATTGTCCGCTCTGACCGAAATCGCACAGTTTTGTCTTTCGGGACGAACCGGACCCGACCAGGGACCACTTATCAGGAGGTCATCCATCCCAGAACTTTCAGAACTTCCCTGGCTCGAGCACGCTTAATTAGGAGTTCTCAAGCTCCTGTAGTACCGGTTCACTTAAAAGGCGTCTCTTTATAGAAGAGTGGTATCATTTCATTTATAGTACAGATCTGCCCTCTTTCGGAATGTATTCCGAAGAGTCCCCATTGTTCTACAGTGACCCCCACGGACTCAAGAGGTGGCCCCCACGGGTTCAAGAGGTGGCCCCCGCCCCCTTGGCATGACACTTGGCATGGCACTTTGTTCCGTGTAGCACTTTATTCCGTGAGTAAGAACTGGGTCCCGACATTCTCCCCACCTTTGAACAATGGTTCGTCCTTGAACCACAGACCTACTATTGAGGGACCAGCTCTGATACCATTCTGTCACGCCCCACCCCCAATACAGAGAGTATTGTCCGCTCTGACCGAAAGTCTAGTTTAGAAAATACCCGAGCACCACCCAGCTGGTCAAACAAGTCGTCGATGCGGGGAATGGGATACTTTTTTTTCACGTTCACCCGGTTTAACTCCCGGTAGTCGATGCACATGCGCAAGGAGTCGTCTTTCTTCTTAACCAGCAACACAGGAGCACCCCACGAGGAAGCACTTGGACGGATAAATCCCTAATTCTGCCAACTCAACTGGAGTCATCCTGTAGAGAGCCTTGGAAACTGGCGTCGTCCCTGGAATTAGGTCGATCGAGAAGCCCAATAAGCGAGGCGGGGGTAAACAGGTAGATCTTCAGGGAACACATCAAGAAACCCTCGAACTACCTCCGATGCTGGCTCCTCATCTATCTCCATAGCTATCAAGATCTTCGGCTTCGCTCGGAACTTAGCTGGTTCCAAAGACTCGCTACCGCCCACGAACACGAACTCCGGATGATTAGGAATGTGAAACGTCACACTCCTAGCCCGACAGTTGATAACAGCATGGAACGTGCTCAACCAATCCATCCCCAGAATAGTGTCGTAGCTACCAGTCCTAATCAAAAAGAAGTTTGCATAAAATTCTCTACCACAAACCACCATGGGGCATAACTTACACTCTTGGCTGGACAAAATATTTCCGTTACCCGTATGTATCTCCCAACACTTGGTCAACGGCTCGTGAGGTATAGAGTGTGTATCAACAAACCGCATAGAAATAAAGCAATGTGTAGCACCCGAATCAAAAGTACTCTAGCTGGTACAGAATAACCAAGGAGAGTACCTGCAACCACTTCTCCAGAAGCCTCTACCTCCTCGGCGGACAGGGCGAAAGCCCGCCCCTGATTCCGACCCATACCAGCCTGCCTCTGATCGAATAATCGTCTCTGGGATACCAGAGGTGGACCCCTCTGAGATGAAGCGCTGTACGACGGTTGTTGTTGCTCAAACCCTCCCTGTAGCTCGGATCTCTGTGGGCACCCGCTGACCCTGTGTTGGCTTGTCATGCCCCGCTTCTTAGAGTGCGCTAACTACGGCACGTGACAGAACCAACCATGCTACCTGTGGCTAGGAAATATCCATCCACAGTCATATTACGGCAGTCTATAGGATATTAAAAATAGAAAATATATTAAACTAGTTAGTACATGTCCATTTTCCACAGTAAAAAGAGTCAAGAAAATGTATAAGCGGAAACGAATCAAGATCCAATAAATAACATCTGAAAACACGTCCCAGTATGGGCTCACATTAAGAAACAAAATGCGGAAAAATAAACTAAACTAAACATCTCTAAACCACACATGTTTAATTCCTCACTGCTCGGCTTGACGGCTAAAGTACTCCTGTTCAGCCTGCGATAAAGATAGAGGAACTGGGTCATGTGTCAGGACCCTGTTCTTGCGCACGGAATAAAGTGCCACGCCAATTGTCATGCTAAGGAGGCAGGGACCACCTCTTGAATCTGTAGGGGCCACCTCTTGAGTCCGTGGGACCCACTGTAGAACATTGGGGAATCTTTGAAACACGTTCTGAATGTCACGCCTCGCTTCCCAAAAGACGGAAGCAGGTACGTGATGAGACCGCGGCGTATTTATTTCAAGAAGGTCATTTCCCGGAATAAATACGTTAAGCGTAAAATAAGCAATATAAAATGACAAGAGAATAAATATGAGATTTAAAATTCCACAACTTTATTTACATTCAACTTGATTCATTTACAATACATTAACTGAAAGAAAATGGCACGCCCCGCTTCCCAGTGTACGGGTAAGGAGACGCGACGAGGCCAGCTACGTATTTACTCAGAAGTAAATACGCTAAGCGTAACTAAGCAATATAATGTAAATATACACAAGAAGACATGAAATGAAAATGAACAGCAACTTTTATTTATTAAACATTTCTTTACAATATAACTGAAAAGTAAATACAATGATGAAAGCAATGCCTAAATAATGGCATGAACATGAAAGTTAAATATATACAATAGTCTAAAGCTCGGGGTCTTTGCTGAACTGATCCAAGTCCTCTGAACTGGGCTCTATCTCCAGTGAGTCGGATCTACCTGACAACATTCCAAAGAAAGAAGAAAGAAGGAATGTCATCAGCGAACAATCGCTCGGTAAGTCCCAAAGAAAGGTAGAAATAGAACAGACAGAAAGAATATAACTGTATACTATATGATTGTTATGTTAACGCAGTTGTTTGTAGCTTGGTACAGAATATACCAGTGTATACGAGAGGAGTCCAACTATTCCGTGGACTAAGGTATACGGAGCATAAGGAACCGTTAAGCCACGGAACAACAGCAATGGATATTCAGGTTAGGTGTTTTAAAAGTGACCGTCTCGTGCCACTTCTAACACATTTTGTACCAGTCTACCCCTTTAAAACCCTGTAATGTATTATGTATTGATGTATATTGTTTTGTTTAATAGATGTACGACTTGTCGAAACCATGATATCATGTAAACCGAATGGGTATAAATGGATAGTCATGTAATCAGAGTATATGCATGGTTCAGTTCAGTCGAGTCGTGTTGATATAGATTGAATTCCGGTATAAACGGATTCATGTTGAAATGGAGTTATACTTGAATCATATTTAAGGATAGATAGATTGATTGATTAGACTGAGACTCTGTCTGAGTCAGACACTTTAAAACGAATTGAAGTCTTGAATTAGTTTTGATATTATCGGTAACTGCTGCACATGGACGACATGATTTGTGTCTTTTTCGAAGACAATTACCGTATTGATAACACCGTTTTTAGGTTGTTTACTGTTCCCCTCCGAAAGACGGCGACGATGACGTGAGGACGTCTATGCCTGAGATTCGGGGCAGATACTATATGGTTTTATCCGTCCACCTCTCCGAAGATGCCAAGTTGATTTATGACACCGTGTATCGGAGGTTTAGACGGATGCGGCCGATGTAGCAGACTTCATCAGATTCCCCTTCGCTTGAGGGGTTTTTGATTGTGGGGACGCTTTTTCCTGCAGGCACAAGCCCCTGCAGTTAATTACGCTACCGCATCGCGGTAACAACTTTCTCCTTCTCCAGAATTTCACTTCGTGTCGTGGGTGTTTGTTTTATTTGTGGTTGCCCGTGGATTGTATACGGAGACTGAGTAATGTCGTCGCCCGTAGGACGTGAATTAGTCCAAATCCGTATTTACTTAGATTTGGGTTTGGTGTTTTTAGTTTAAGGATACGTTAGCCGTATTGAGGCTAAGATCAATTTAAATGTTCGTTAAGGATACGTTAGTCCTGTTTGAGACTAAGATCGACTTAACGTGGTGATCCATTTATTATATGGCCGTCAGGACTCGTCACCTCTCTGACGTCGTTGAAGAATTACAACGATAGGTGTCAGAGGAGTTCAGAGATGTACCCTTGAACCAAAGTTGATTTGGAGTTTTATAGTCCATTTGAATGTTTAAGGATCCGTTAGCCGTGTTTGGGGCTAAGATCGACTTAAACGGGACCATTTAGATCCGGCAAAAGAGCATTTAGAGGCTCTATTGTTCCAGTTTAGGGACGTAGTGGTCCATGTTCCAGTTTAGGGACGTAGTGGTCCATCGCCAGTTTAAGGACGTGGTGGTCCATAATTAGTTTAAGGACGTTTCGGTCCGTCGCCAGTTTAGGGACGTGGTGGTCCATTATTAGTTTAAGGACGTTTCGGTCCGATATTAGTTTAAGGACGTTTCGGTCCGTCGCCAGTTTAGGGACGTGGTGGTCCATTATTAGTTTAAGGACGTTTCGGTCCGATATTAGTTTAAGGACGTCTCGGTCCAATATTAGTTTAAGGACGTTTCGGTCCGTATTGATGTGTGGTCGTCGGGACCCGTCACCTCTCTGACGTCGTTGAAGGATTACAACGATAGGTGTCAGAGGAGCTCGGAGATGTACCCTTGAACCGGTTGTAAATTGATTTAGGAGAGCGATTGTGCTCGGTCAATTTAGTTTGAGGACTTACGGCCATGATTGGGCTAAGTCCAGTTTCAACATTCTTTTGTCTTTGGCCTATTGGACCTGTGCTAGGGCCTTGCCCCTTTACTGCATTATTTTTCTTTGTTTTGGTTGGGCTCTGCCCTTTTATAAATGATGCAGAGCATCTATTTTGCTTGGGCTCTGCCCTTATTAAAATGCATAGCATTTTTGATCAGGCCTGTTAGGCCTTTTAATTGGGCTCTGTCCCTTTTCTTAATAATGCAGAGCATTAAATACTCTAACAATGCCCCACATAGCTTGTCAGGCGTTTTGCGCAAATTAAAGAGCGCAAGCGCATGTGGAAGTGACACGTGTCACGCTCTGGTGAGCACGAGCGCAACAGCACAGTGCGCTGCCTCAGTGCGCTGCGCTGTTGCACTGCTGACACGTGGCGCTTCCTGGCGGCTTGCGCAATAGCGCAGTTTTGGCAAGTGCTGGGCACTGTTCTTATTCTTTTGGATCAATTTTAGATCAAAGAAAACAAGTTTTCTTGTTTTCAAAGAACCAGTGGTTCATAAAAAGTGCAAGGCACTGTTATTGTTTATTTTTCTCTTTTCTTGAAGATCATTGATCTTGTTCTTAGATCAATGATTTGTTTTTAAGAGAATTTTCTCTTTTTCTAAAGGTTTTTACCTTTTTTTCTTTTCTTTTTCTTGAGAAATTCTCTCTAATTCTTCAGAGTTCTCTCTGTTTGAAGTTCTTGATTTCTTCCAAAAATGTTGATGCCTTTGAATTGAGGTCTAGGGTCCTTTTTATAGTGCCCATAAATTAGTTAAATTTGTTAAAAAGATATTTCTCTGAGTGATTTGGGGAATTTTCCCCACCGTTGGATCTTTGATCCAAGGGCTTCTGTTTTACAGAAGAAAATCTTCTTGTTTTAACAAGAACAGAAAGATCTTATTAGAATTTTAATTCTGTTTGGCGTAAACGTCCCAGCGCTTGACACGTGTCGCGCAGCGCAGCAGTCGCGCAGCTGTGCTTGCGCATCTGCGCAGACACGTGTCGCACAGCGCAGCGTTTGCGCAGCTGCGTTTGCGCAGCAGTTGCGCAGACACGTGTCGTGCAGCGCAGCGCTTGCGCAGCTGTGCGTGCGCAGCTGCGCAGACACGTTCGCAGCGCAGCGTTGCTTCCTTTACTTTTTATTGAAGAGCCTTGCTCTGATTGGACGCACTGCCTCGGGCGCTATGCTGACGCATCAACTTCTGACACGTGGCGCGTTGCGCGCAGCGCACGGGATTTGAAGCGTTGCTTCAAAATTTGAATTTTTGAAATTCAAACAGAGCCTTGCTCTGATTGGAGGAAACAAATGCCTCCCCACCGTTGCGCTCACGTGGCGCGCACGTGAGTGCAGCGGTGGCAAGATCCCAGCCTTTGGATCAACTGATAAGTTGAAGGGGCGCAGGCGCCTATAAATAGGACCCTTGGTCCTTAGAAAATTCTTTACAACTTTCAAGAATTTTGATTCTCAGAGCCTTGCTCTTGCTTAAGAACTTTCAGAGCCTTGCTCTTATTTCTTCCCCAAGAACTTCAAAGTTCAGAACTTAGAATCACTTTAGGTAAAAAAAAAATTAAATTTAATTAACAGAGCCTTGCTCTTATAGATCTTTGATCTAAAGAAAACCCCTTTGGGGTTTCATCAACAGAGCCTTGCTCTCCAAAACTTACAGATCTACAGAGATCTTGTTCATGGGTTTTAACCCATGAACAGAGCTTTGCTCTTGGATCAAATGTAGATCTTTTTAGATCTGAAAAAATGAAGAATTTTTTTTATAAGTTTTCATGGATTTTTCAAGTTTCCAAAATTAAAATTTTGATGGATCTTTCCATTATTACCACAGAGCTATGCTCTTTTAAGGAATCTTGTTCCCCTGAGACCAGAGTTTGACAAATGTCACTCTGTGACAGAGTTTTACTCTAAAAGAGGAGATTTTCTCCTTGTCTCTAGGGATTTCCCATCAATGAGGATATTCTCTTGGGGATCTTTTCATTAATTGACAGTCTCATCTAATGATGGGGCTGTCTTATTAAATGATGCACTGCCATCCAGATTTTGTGGGTCCCCCTTTTGTCCCCTACCCACTGCATTGCAGTGTAGTGTAAAATTTTAAAATGCCAAGCGTTGGAATTACAACACTGACGGCTAATTGAATTTTTTTTTTGTCCCTCCGCAGGAAACATGTCTGGTAATTTGTCTTTCCTGTTTGTTCGCTCAGAGGGAGGGTTTCCCCAGGCACCGGTGGACCGAGTGGTGCTCGCTCTCATTAAGGATCACGACCCCAAGTATAAAAACCTTCACTTGTTGGGTAGGTGGTACAATGAAATCATCCAGGGTCACCGCAGCTTCAGTTCCGCCACGCCATCTGAGCCCATAGTTACGATCCCCTATACGGACGAACCCCCGGTGAAGTATGCCGTGGAGGTTAAGAATTGGAATTCGGATGACCTCCTCCAACCTGCAATTGGCGCTATTCCCGTGCAGCCACCGCCGGCAATAGACATTCTAGGGAGGCGAATCTGTCAGGATGAAGCACGCCCTTGGGGACAGGCTTACAACATTGGATTGGTCCCGCGATCGCCCGCCGGATATTTGCAGTGGGCTCGGTACATCTTATCGGCTAAAAGGACTCATTTGACGAAGATCGGTTTGTATTCGGCCATCTACGTTTCGCTCTTCGAGTATCCTTCCCCTCCAACGTGGTGGATTAAAGCTTTTATCGAGCAATGGAATATCCCCACCCACACTTTCTTGATGACGTACAGGGAGGTCTCTATTTCCTTGGAAGAGTTTGCCGAAATCTCGGGTCTGCCAATGAGAGGGGAGCATTACGAGGAGTTGCTCCCTCCGGACGAATACGTCTTTGCCACCAAGCCGCTGGTGTTTGACCTGACTCCTGAGAACGCTATTCAGCACTAGTATCCGGGCTTAGTGAAGGTGTTGGAGATCTATGAAGGACTCTATTTGGAATCGGGCGACCGGGGCGTCAGTTTCGCAGATTTTATTGCCCGCTTCATTCGACCGGAGTTCCTATCAGAGCGAAGCGAGAAGTTCGCTCAGCTCGATGACTCTTTTGGCTTCGGATTGGACCGCCGACCCATATCGGAGAATGATCAAAGGGATTTTTATCTCCCCGGCGCTGTCATCATCCCTTTCTCAGAAATCGTCGTCCCGGGCATGGATGAGGAGACCTTTTTTGTAGGGTTCCTGGGCTTGTGGCTGTGCAGCTTTGCGCTCCCTATGCACCCGCGCCACATGCGGCCATCTGTCTTCTACCCAGCGCATTGGATGGTGTCTGGTTTGCAGTTATCGGTAGGAATCGCCGGGCTGGCTTATCTCTATAATGGACTTAGCGTAGCGGCGGACGCTAGTGAACCTGGGGTATAGCCCTCTAACTTCCCGATGCACTACTTCACCTCCTGGATGGAAATGCACATGCAAGGGGTGTTCGGCGCCCATAAGATTCCTCCGTTCTTTGAGAAATGCAGACGCCCGAGAGTTATGCGGTTGGTTGGTGCTTCAATTGTGGTTGCATCTCCACGGGAGTCTAGGGGACTGCTCCTTCGTCCACATCTGGTCGGAGCGAAGGTTTCCTTCGTGGATAAGGTCATAACAATAGGCTCAGAGACCACCAAGTCGGTAGTGCCGCTGCGCGATGATTTTAAGGACGGGGCTTCCATATTGAAGGCTCAGGAAATCCTCCACCTCTACTCCATTCGGCCGGGCTACCTGGTGTTTAGGCAGAATGAGACGGCGCTCTTCATGAGGTATAACCCTCACCGGTTTGCTCAGCAATCGAGCTATCACCAGGGGATCCCGATGGAAGCCTTCTTGGAAAAGCCCGTGGTCAGCCGAGAGGGGATAAAGAATGCAATGCACCATTTCATGCGGCTTAACACGGGTTCCCATTTCTTCATCAGCGAACCAAGCTGTGTCCCCAAGGTACTCAACACGTACGTGGCTTGGTATGCGCATGCAATGGGCCCAGTTATCCTGATGGAGAAGCGCTTGCTGGTTGACCGCAGGGGTGCGCCTCCTGGCGGTGATCGCAAGGCCCCCTTGAAGCCAAGGACCCCGGTCATTGCTCCGCTGAAAGATGCTGGAGTTGACCGACCACGCGTACTGAGCCCCCCGCGTGGATTGCCGCTGCCCGCTATGGTGGATGTGCCACCGGCGCCTCGTGCTCCCACAAAGACGGTCAGTGTAGTATCGCCGGAGTCCGGCGCAGGAGCGGATATCGGGACCCGCCGCCCCAAGGTGCCTGCCAAGCGCAAATCAATCCCAGGCGCATCTAGAGCTGGCGGGCAAAAGAAGAAGAAGTCGATCCTTTCCCTCGACGCGATCCTCGGTTTAGAGCCTGAGGCCCCTCTCACCGAAGGAATAAGTGAATATGGCAGCAACAAGGGCTTCTTGGTAGACCCCGCAGACACCAATTTGGCGGCCGCTATTGCAGCTTCTGAGCGATCAGCAAGGCTCGAAGCGATGCTAAGTAAACTCGCTGAGTCAGGTAACCATTAGCTGCTTTCTTCGTCATTTTTTTTTCTTTCGCATATATATTTTTTTATCATTATTTTTGACTAATACTTTCCCCCTTTTCCAACAGGTGTCACTACCGAAGAAGCTATTGCTGCCTCTTTAAAGACCTTCCAAGAGGAGGAGGAGAAGCGCGCTCTGGCGGGCACTGGTACGTCCCACCCCCTTTTTTATAAAAATTTTTTTGTTATCTCTTCTGATGGTCAACCTAACCCTCTTCCTTTGTTTCCTTGCAGGGGCTATACCAGTTGATGCGGGGATCCTCCCCAAGCCTGTTGCTGAAGTTCCGGTCTCGTCGGGGCTGCTGCAAGAGTCTCGACTTGACAAGTCGACGAGGGATGCCTTGAAGAATTTGGAGGCATCCCTATAGACGGACGAGGACGCTTCAATGAAAGAGGCTCTGGTGAGGTCCGTCTCAACGGCCCGGGAGGAGAGGAAGCAGCTGAGGCGCGAGGCGAAGGCGCGCAGGGCTGCTTTGGCCACGGGGGCGGGTCCATGCACCATCCCTCGCGCTGATACTCCCTCAGAAGAGGCTCCCGTCGCCCTATCCACCGCTCGCAGACAGGTGGCACGTGCTGCTCGGAGTGCTAATGACAAGTCCAGCTCTGGAAATGTATCTTGCAAGACTTTGTTGTAAGAATTGTAAACCTGTCGGTTCTTATATATCTTATCCTGCAGGGCCAAGTCCAACCGAAGGGGAGGCGGAGACTGTCGAACCTGAGGGGCCAGAGGAAGAGGCGTTGGTCGAGCCCGAGCCAACGGTGGGCAACGTCGCCGGGGTTATTGAGCCTGAGGTGGGGGCCGAGGGGGCTACACCAGAGAAAGTCGTTGATGCCGAGCCTGAGGAGGCGGCAAATGAGACGACCCTTATAACTGAGCCCGAGGTAGCGGCGGGTGAGGCGCTTGGGGCCGGCGACCTCATGGTGACGGCTGATAAGGCGATGGAGACCGCTGAGCTCGAAGTAGCGGGGAGATGGGCACGACTCTTGGGGAAGAGTCGGCCGCTCTTTCTCAAGAGTCCGGCAATGCTATGGTTATTGCCCTCCCCGTCTACGATCTTCCGCCGTCTCCTGGCCGCGCGAGCACAACGACGGTCCCCATTGAGTCGGGTGATGAGGCCACGGCGGCGGCCTCATGTCGATGGAGGAGGGAGTCACCTCCGTTTCAGCCGGCAGCTCATCAGGTAAATTTCGAGTTACTGTCATTTCCTTTCTATATCTTGCGATCTTCCCTAACAAGTTTGTCTTTGTTTTCAACGCAGGTGCGGCCAGCGCCGATGCTCCATTGCTCGAAGGAGCACCATCAACGACTGCCTTGGCGGTGGTCACCTCTCAACCCTCTCTCATACCATCGAAGATGTTGGAAGGTATGGGTTTGTAATTTATTAATCTTATCTTTAAGACGTATAATTTGTGTACTAAAGTCGCACTGTCGTGTCTTTTCAGGAGTGCTCCTTGACCATCTTTATCAAGTGTTGCTCCCACACTTCTCCTTCCCATCTGAACTCGCTTCTTCCTCTGGTGGCGCTGGTGAGTATGGTTTCCATTGATATCTTTCTTTTTCATTTATGGAATTACTTCTAACTATTTTTTTTGTCTCGACTGCAGTGCTACAAATCGAAGGAGGGGATGAAAGATCGGTTGCGCCACCGACCCTTCCGGCTTTGCCGTCCGTTGCAGCTGGTATAGTAAATTCCCTTATTGATGAATTTTCAACATCTCTTGAACCGTCGTTTAACCATGTTTTGTTTTGCAGCTATCGTTCCGGCTTTGGTCCCTCTTGAGTCTCGCATCTTTTCACCGGCAGGCCCCTTCTTGAAACGCCCATCTTTAAAGGGTGCCGTGATGAGTTTGGGCATGTTGAGCGGGTATATCTAAGAGCTTAACGCAGACGCTCTCCTATCTGCCACAGATTTCGCTGTGGAGGTTAACCCAATGTTGGCGGCGCTCGTAAACTTTCATAACGAAGGCGTCGTCGAATCTTGGGTTAATCACTGCAGGGAAATCGAGGCCTGCCTACATCGGCTGGAGTCGACGTGTCCTTCCCCTGAGGTATTGGCCGTAAGTACTCAACGGACAGCCTGGCTCGAGCAAAGCACTTCTTATCTCCGCCATTTGGAGCAAGAAGCAGCTTTAAGGTTGAAGGAACGTTAGGAGTTTTCAAGCGCAACTGCTCGTCTACGTGCCGAAGTTGAGGCGAACGCTGCCGAAGTGAAGGCCATCTTCGAGGGCCTTTTGGAGCGTATCTCTAAGGGGCTAGCGCTGAAGCGGAAGCTTGATGCCGCCGAGCGTGATGCCTGAGGCCATGAAGCAGCTCAGCAGGTCGTTGGGGAGCAGCTTGCATCCTTCATGCAGCAGCGGGCTCGAGTAGAGGCCGAACTGGCGGTGGTGGCAGATCAAGAAAAGGCGTGGAAGGAAGTACACAAACAATTAACAGAGCTATGCAAGGCGCTTCCTCCCCAATAATTCCCCTTGTATCTAGATATTTGTAAAAAATTTCTTCTTAAACAAGATGTATCCATTCTTTATTCTTCTGTATGCTTCACCTTGTACTTGATTACATCCAATAAAGATACACATTTTCCTTTGCGATGTCTTGTATACTCTTTTGCTTTCTGTTTTCTCTTATTATCAGCATGCCGTCTTAATAAACACATTTGACCGATAATAGAGTAATCATCTAGATTTCCTCAAGAAAGAGCGATGGCTTAAGCCGCAGTTTCAGATCTGTTGCCTAAGACTTTTCAATTCTATGAGCCGTGAGGGTCTCATAGAGACTTTTCTCCCTACGGATCAAGAGAATCTCGTAGGTGGGTTTTCTCCTTAGGAATCGTGAGGATTCCTAAGTGTGTTTTCTCTTACAAGTCGTAAGGATCCTATAAGAGAATTTTTCCCTCTTACGAGTCGAGAGGACCCGTAAGCGGTTGTTTCCCTCCTTGTCGAAACTCGACTTTGGAGAGTGAGGCCCGTGAATAGTATGCAAGAGACCGTTTTAGACCGACTTGCAGGGTCCCATTGTTCAGGAAACAAGTTTTTTTTTTAATCCCTGCTGCCTGAGGCTTCATTTTGCTAGTTGAGACGAATCGGGAATCTCTCGCGGAGACACTGGTTTCTCTGCGAGCCGACACGGATCAGGAGGCTCTCGTCAAGGATGTTTGTTTCCCTGAGTTGAGGTATTCGCCAAGGATTATTTGTTTCCCTGGTGTTGAAACGAATCGAGAATTTCCCACGGAGACACTGGTTTCTCTGCGAGTCGATGCAAATCAGGAGGCTCTCGTCAAGGATTGTTTGTTTCCCTGAGTTGAGGTATTTGCCAAGGATTATTTGTTTCCCTGGTGCCAAGGATTATTTGTTTCCCTGGTGTTAAAACGAGTCGAGAATTTCCCACGGAGGCACTGGTTGCTCTGCGAGTCGACGCGGATCAGGAGGCTCTCATCAAGGATCGTTTGTTTCCCTGAGTTGAGGTATTCACCAAGGATTATTTGTTTCCCTGGTGTTGAAACGAGTCGAGAATTTCCCACGGAGGCACTGGTTGCTCTGCGAGTCGACGCGGATCAGGAGGCTCTCGTCAAGGATTGTTTGTTTCCCTGAGTTGAGGTATTTGCCAAGGATTATTTGTTTCCCTGGTGCCAAGGATTATTTATTTCCCTGGTGTTGAAACGAGTCGAGAATTTCCCACGGAAGCACTGGTTGCTCTGCGAGTCGACGCGGATCAGGAGACTCTCGTCAAGGATAGTTTGTTTCCTTGAGTTGAGGTATTCGTCAAGGATTATTTGTTTCCCTGGTGTTGAAACGAGTCGAGAATTTCCCACGGAGGCACTGGTTGCTCTGCGAGTCGACGCGGATCAGGAGGCTCTCGTCAAGGATTGTTTGTTTCCCTGAGTTGAGGTATTTGCCAATGATTATTTGTTTCCCTGGTGCCAAGGATTATTTGTTTCCCTGGTGTTGAAACGAGTCGAGAATTTCCCACGGAGGCACTGGTTGCTCTGCGAGTCGACGCGGATCAGGAGGCTCTCGTCAAGGATAGTTTGTTTCCCTGAGTTGAGGTATTTGCCAAGGATTATTTGTTTCCCTGGTGCCAAGGATTATTTGTTTCCCTGGTGTTGAAACGAGTCGAGAATTTCCCACGGAGGCACTGGTTGCTCTGCGAGTCGACGCGGATCAGGAGGCTCTCATCAAGGATTGTTTGTTTCCCTGAGTTGAGATATTTGCCAAGGATTATTTGTTTCCCTGGTGCCAAGGATTATTTATTTCCCTGGTGTTGAAACGAGTCAAGAATTTCCCACGGAGGCACTAGTTGCTCTGCGAGTCGACGCGGATCAGGAGGCTCTCATCAAGGATTGTTTGTTTCCCTGAGTTGAGGTATTCGCCAAGGATTATTTGTTTCCCTGGTATTGAAACGAATCGAGAATTTCCCACGGAGGCACTGGTTGCTCTGCAAGTCGACGCGAATCAGGAGGCTCTCATCAAGAACGCTGGTTTCCCTGAGTTGAGGTATTTGCCAAGGATTATTTGTTTCTCTGGTGTTGAAACGAATCGAGAATTCCCGCGGAGATACTGGTTTCTCTGCGAGTCGACACGAATCAGGAGGCTCTCATCAAGGACGCTAGTTTCCCTGAATTGATGTATTTGCCAAGGATTATTTGTTTCCCTGGTGTTGAAACGAATCGAGAATTTCCCACGGAGACACTGGTTGCCCTGCGAGTCGACGCGAATCAGGAGGCTCTCATCAAGGACGCTAGTTTCCCTGAATTGAGATATTTGCCAAGGATTATTTGTTTCCCTGGTGTTGAAACGAATCGAGAATTTCCCGCGGAGTTACTGGTTTCTCTGCAAGTCGACACGAATCAGGAGGCTCTCATCAAGGACGCTGGTTTCCCTGAGTTGAGGTATTTTGCCGAAGACATTGGCTCCTTCGGGGTCGGGATGAACCGTCGAGATTTGGCTTCGTTTTCCGGCGGATCCTGTTGGGAAAGTAAGGTTCCTTCTTTGTTTGCACCCTTGGATTGTATACAGGGATCGATGTGATCTCAACTGTAGGGCAAAAGTTTTATTATCATTTTTTTTATTTCCGCGATGCTCTATCATTTCAGCTTTTATATCACGAAGGTCGCGATTGCCCAATCATTTCGGTTATTTTTCGCGGTGCCCAATCATTTCGGCTGTTTATTTTATTTTTACTCGCTGCTTTTTATTGCGAGTTGCCCAATCATTTCGGCTATTTATTTTATTTTTACTCGCTGCTTTTTATTGCGAGTTGCCCAATCATTTCGGCTATTTTTCGCGGTGCCCAATTATTTCGGCTGTTTATTTTATTTTTACCCGCTGCTTTTTATTGCGAGTTGCCCAATCATTTCGGCTGTTTATTTTATTTTTACCCGCTGCTTTTTATTGCGAGTTGCCCAATCATTTCGGCTGTTTATTTTATTTTTACTCGCTGCTTTTTATTGCGAGTTGCCCAATCATTTCGGCTGTTTATTTTATTTTTACCCGCTGCTTTTTATTGCGAGTTGCCCAATCATTTCGGCTATTTTTCGCGGTGCCCAATCATTTCGGCTGTTTATTTTATTTTTACTCGCTGCTTTTTATTGCGAGTTGCCCAATCATTTCGGTTTTTTTTTTGCATGCATACATTTTTACTTGCTGCTTCCTATTGCAAGTTGCCCTATTATTTCGGCTATTTCGTATGCATGTGCGGCCTACCGGCTTTTCACCGTAATCCTGCAATTAGACACCGATTTCGGCATCAGCACCGCTACAACTGGGATATTGCCAGGAGCGAATCATCATTTGCCTCTGTCGATGTCGATCAAAGATGGCTTAGCGAACAGGGTTAAGGTCCTGTCGACTAAGGCTTTTGACTTCATGAGCCGTAAGGGTCTCACAAAGTTATTTCTCTCTATAAGTCGTGAGGATCTTGTAGGTGTATTTTCTCCTTAGGGATCGTAAGGATTCCTAAGTGTTTTGTTCCTCTGTAAGTCGTAAGGATCCTACAAGAGGATTTTCTCCTCATAAATTGAGAGGATTTACAAGGGTTGTTCACCATGTGAACATATCCCCAGTCACGGATGGGACTTGGTCAGGGAAATGTTTATTCGCACCCGTGGATTGTATACAAGGGCCAGTATTGAACCACTTGTAGGGCATAAAATTTGAAGGTTGTGGGGGTTTCTTAAGCATAGGTTTAGGTCTCTGTGACTTAAGACTTTCAAATCTTATGAGCCGTGAGGGTCCCATAAGAGAGTTCTCCTTACGAGTCGTGAGGATCTCGTTAGTGTATTTTCTCCTTAGGAATCGTGGGGATCCCTAAGCGTGTTGCTCCTTTATGAGTCGTAAGGATCTCACGCAGGTGGTTTCTCCTTACAAGGTCGAGAGGATCTTGTAAGTGTCCTTTAACGAGGTTGCGCCCTTTCGGGTTTTCACAAACACTCGCCGGTAGTCCTGCTGTTTTTACTCACGGAGCCCTTTCGGGTTTTTCATCCGTGCCCTTTTTGCTTATGGACATACCCCCCCTTTTTTTTATTTTTTTTATTTTTATTTACCTTTTTTTTTACGAGGTCGCGCCCTTTCGGGTTTTCACGAACACTCGCCGGTAGCCCTGCTGTTTTTACTCACGGAGCCCTTTCGGGTTTTCATCTGTGCCCGTTTTGCTTATGGACATACCGTTTTTTTTATTCTTTTTATTTTATTTTCTTTTTTTTTACGAGGTCGCGCCCTTTCGGGTTTTCACGAACACTCGCCGGTAGCCCTGTTGTTTTTACCCACGGAGCCCTTTCGGGTTTTCATCCGTGCCCTTTTTGCTTATGGACATACCATTTTTATTTATTATATTTTTCTCCCTTTTTTTATCACGTCAGCCTACAGATGCTGCGGTATTAGTTTAAGGACGTTTCGGTCCGCTATTGAGAAGGCAGGCTACTGCTTATGAAGCTTGAACTTAGGAAGATAGCGAGCGGACATAGTCGTTGTCATCTATCATTGACCTAGGCTGTGGCTCATTAAGTGTAGTATTTCTTTAGGAATCGACCATTTATTGGCCTGTAAGGCCTTTCACCGTGCATGTCCATGAGTAGATAGGCCCCACCCTGGTAGACCTTATCTATGATGTACGGGCCTTCATAGTTTGGCTCGAATTTTCCCCGCTTGGCGTGATTGGGGATCATAGGCCTTTTGACTACTAGCACGAGTTCGCCTTGGCGGAATGTCCTCGGTCGGGTCAATCTTTCATATGAGCGCGTCATCTTTGCTTTATAAGCTTCCAGATTTTGTTGCGCTATGAGCCGTGTTTCTTCAAGGGCATCAAGCTCCTTAAGCCGAAGATGAACGTTTTCTTCGTTCGTCAGCTCGTAGTGGACTGCCACTCGTAGAGAGGGTAGCTCTATCTCGAGGGGGAGTACTGCTTCCGTACCGAATACCAATGCGTATGGCGTTGTGTTCGTGGCCGTCTTGAACGTAGTTCGATACGCCCAAAGAGCTTCTTGCAGTCTCTCGTGCTAGTCTTTCTTATTTCGGGACACCGTCTTCTTCATGATCTTCGTCAAGGTCTTGTTGAAGGCCTCGGCTAGACCATTAGCTCGCGGATTATAAACTGAGGAATATCTCCAGTCTATATTATGCTGTTGCGCGAAGCGACTGATCTTGTGGCTTCTGTAGGCTGGCCCGTTATCGGAGATGATCCGTCGCGGAGTTCCAAACCGATATATGACGTGCGTCTTGAAGAAGTGGAGGATATTCTCCGTCTTCACTTCCCTCAGCGGCACTGCCTCTGCCCATTTGGAGAAGTAGTCAGTCGTCGCCAGGATGAAACGATATCCCCTGGACGATGCTGGTTCGATGGGGCCGACTATGTCAGTTCCCCACATTTCGAATGGCCAGCTAGCCACTGTTGGATGGAGTAGATTTGGATGTTGGTGGATGAAGTCCCCATGGATTTGGCATGAGTGGCATTGCTTCGCATATTCAAGGCAATCATGAATCATCGTGGGCCAGTAGTATCCCATCCGTTTGATCTTCAACTTCATCTTCGGGCCCGCATGGTGAGAACCACAGATTCCGTCATGAACTTCCTGAACGACTCTTTCTGCTTCTTCAGGTCCTAAGCATCTCAGCCACAGAGAATCGAATGACCTCTTGTATAGAGTATCATTGACGAAGGCGAAAGACAGAGCTCGTTTCATGAGCTGATGTCTTGTGGACGCTTCTTCAAGTATTCAGTGGGACTTAAAGTAGTCTATGAAGACTTCCCTCCAATCCTCAGCTTTTTCCCGGTCTTCTATTTGCAAGGTCGTCTGTTCAGCCGCTCCCTTCTCTTCGGATGATTCCGGAGATATTTCTGCTGGGGCAAGCACCCGCCGGCTTTGTACCACGATTCTAACGTCATCAAGGTTCTCGTCAGCCAGTTCTTTAGCAAGTTTGGCCAACGCGTCTGCTTTGCTGTTTTCTGCGTGCGGTATGCTTTCCAAAGTATAGGAGGGAATTTGGGTCAACAGTTGTTTCACCTTTTCACCATACTTCACCAACTCCGGTTTGCACGTTTGGTAGTGGCCGTTTACTTGACTAACGACCAGTTGAGAATCTCCGTATATGAGGAGGTTTTCAATTCCCATGTCAATGGCGATCTCGAGGCCTGCTATCAAAGCTTCGTATTTGGCTTCATTATTTGTCCTCGGCTCTGTTAAGGAGAAAGCGAAGCGCATTATCTCTCCTTGTGGAGTCACGAAGATGAGGCCTACCCCCGATTTGATTATAGGGGTACTTTGTTTGCGCTTCTTTACGGAAGATGCTCCATCGAAATAAAGCTCTCATCGGGTATTACTACCGTCAATCGCGTCAAACGCATGTTCGTCTGGAAGATCGCAATTTAGAGGAGAATCGGCGGCGATCGGATGCTCAGCGAGGAAATCGGCGATGGCCTGGCTTTTCACTGCCTTGAGAGGTTGATAGGTTATCGAAAACTCCATCAAGAGCAGGGCCCATTTAGCGAGTCGTCCCGTCAATATGGCCTTCAACATTAAATATTTAAGAGGGTCCACCTTCGAGATGAGACGGACTTCATGTGCTAATGCATAGTGCCTGAGCTTTGTTATCGCAAAGATCAATGCCAAGCAGTGTTTTTCAATGGGGGAGTAGTTGCTTTCTGCTCCCAGAAGAACTCGACTTTAATAGTAGAGTGCTCTCTCCTTCCCTTGATCGTTCTCTTGTGCCCATAATGCGCCTAAGGAACCTTTGAGGGCGGTTGTGTAAAGAATGAGGGGCTTCCCTTTGACCGGAGTAGCCAACACTGGCGGGTTCTGCAGGTACTGTTTAATCTCGTCCAGCGCGCCCTGGCATTTTTGATCCCAAACGAATGGTGTTCCTTTCTTTATCAGGTGACTGTAAGGACGACACTTGCCCGAAAGGTTGGCTATAAATCGCCGTATATATGCGAGCTTCCCTTGGAGAGATCGCAGCTGCTTAAGAGTCCTTGGCGGAGGCATTTCCATGATCGCCTTGATCTTTGACGGATCTATCTCAATACCTCGGTGTCGGACGATGAATCCCAGGAATTTGCCCGAGGAAACTCCGAATGCACACTTGAGAGGGTTCATCTTCAAGTTGTATTGCCGAAGGCGTTGAAATACAGTTTTCAAATGCTCGAGATGTTCCTCGTATGATTTGCTTTTAACCACGAGATCGTCGATATAGCATTCGACGATTTCGTGTATAAGGTCATCGAAGATCTTCGTCATGGCCCTTTGATAGGTGGCACTGGCATTCTTTAAACCGAAGGGTATCACCTTGTAGCAGAATATACCTAAAGGAGTCCTGAAGGCGGTGTGCTTCTGGTCTTCGGGATGCATCTTTATCTGATTATACCCTGACGAGCCGTCCATAAAGGAGAAAACCTCATGAGTGGACGTATTGTCTATCATCAGTTCGGTGACTGGCACTGGGAAATCATCCTTCGGGCAGGCTTTATTGAGATCCCGAAAATCCATGCATATGCGCACCGTCCCATTTTTCTTCATTACCGGGACGATATTGGTGATCCAGTCAGGATATTGAACTTCCTGGATGAAGCCGGAGTCGATCAGCTTCTTGACCTCGGCATTGATGCTCATCTCAAGCTCGAGCCGCATTCTCTTCGGCGCTTGTTTAACTGGCTTGACGTTCGGGGATATCGCCAATTTATGCACAGCAATTTCTGGATCTAGTCCCGGCATTTCGGAATAGTTCCATGCGAAGCAATCTTTGTGCTGTATAAGGACGTCTTTTAACGCAGCCACCCTTTCTTCAGATAGCAGCTCACTGACGAACGTCGGCCGTGGGTCACTTGCCGTCCCCAACTCAATTTTCTTGAGGTTATCTGCAGTGGTATGTATTCCATCCTCCAGTTCTTTCGGAGCTGGCGGAAATTCTGAGATCACCCCATCATTGCTGTTTTCGAAGCACCAGGGAAGGCTGTCCATGTTTTCGGGCTCTTCTTTTAATATTGTTATCATGTGACAAGTGAGAATCCGCTTCCAATCCCAATGTGGAGTTGGTTTTGTTCTTGTGGCTTTGGGTTCGTGCTTCTGTGGCGGCGCTACCCTCCAGTTGTCAGACAGAGCGAACTTGCCAAGCTGATACTGATCTTCAACCCAATTCTTGAAGGTGAAGCAATCTTCAAGAGGATGCCCTATTACTTGATGGTAAGAGCAATAATTTGGGTCAGAGACTTCGCCTGCTTGCTTGGGGTGTTTGGACTCCGGCAGTGTAAGCATCTGATGTTTTCGAGCAAGATCAAGTATCTTCTTCGTCTTGTCCTGAGGAAACGAGTACGCTCGACCCATTTTCTTCATGAGGGATAGATCAATAACGCTCGACTCCCGTTTGCGTAGCTTCTTAGCCCCGCTTTGTTGCTGCTGAGCGCCTTTTTAGCCTTTCAACTTGTTTCTGCCTCTGCGTCGAGCCTTTTTTAGAGCAGGTTGACAGGGGGCGGCACTTTCATCTTTCGTGGCCTATTGAAGGAGGCGTTGCATTTTGGTTTTCTCGTAGATTTCCATTTCACGATTGTGATCATCTCGGACTTTTTGACCAGCTTCCCTTATAAGCCTGTCCATTTGTTCTTCGAACGACGGACTGGGCACTTTTACATCAGGAACTTTTACTGGTTCAGGATTAGCGTCCTCCCGTTGAGCATCTGCTTCTTCATTGAAGTCATGCACGGCGTAACAGTCGCGGAGTAGCTCTCGTTTCTTGGAGAGAACGTATCCGAGCCCGATTGTCTCCATCCTCCCACTAGGCAACTTGCGTTGAGTTCCGGGGACGTTCCAGACCCTGTCATAGAATTTGGCCTTTCTAACGGTCTGTTTGAAGGGTATCCCTTGGCGCTTCAACAGCCTCTTCAAGCCTTCTGTATAATATCTGGGTAGACGGATGGGTTGAAGCCTGTCCAACGTAGGGTCCGCCCCGTGCCAGATTCCTTTCTCCACTTTGTTTTCTTCAGAGCGGTAGAATAGAATTGCCTTCTCGCCTTCTCGCCTGGACGGGACATAGAACGTCTGCAGCTCCTCTACACGGTCGGTATCGAGCGCATCCAGTTCTTTATAATGTTTAGGTGGCACCATAGCGACTTGTATACTATGCTCTTCGTCAGCGGAAGCTCGTATTGAAGGTCGAGCAGAGAATACAGCATGGACCTCATCCTCCGAATCACTACCAAAGATCAACGTAGGAGCGGATGGTCTCGGCTTGGTGTATTGGGGAGGACCCGAATAAACTATCTCCTCTTCTTCCTCGGTATCACTGCCGAAGACAAGGATGGTAGCGTTAGTCTTATTCTCCGGCCTGTGACACCTTTCCGTGTCTTCAAAATTTGGCAAGAAGTATTTAGCATCTTCATATTTGCGAACTTCGTTCACGGAAAACGGATTCAGTTCTCCCGTCACGGTATACTCGAAACCATCCTTAAAATATTTCATACACTGATGCTGTGTAGAAGGGATGCTGTTGTACTCGTATAACCATGGTCGGCCGAGCAGAGCGTTGTAGCATGTCTTGGCATCTATGACGTGGAATTTAATGTCCGTGACGAGCAGCCCGAAGCATAGCGTCAGTATCACAGATCCAAGAGTCTTTGACGATTGGGAGTCGAACCCGGAGATGGTGATCTTGTCTCGAGCGAGGTGTTGAACGCTCATGCAGATTTCCTTTAAAACCCGCACATTGAGTAGGTTAACAGACGACCCGTTATCGATCAGGATTTTGCCTATCTTTATATCATGGCAGTATCCTGAGACATAGAGGGGGCGATTGTGTTCGCACATCCCAAGGAGAAGGTCTTCATCGCCAAAAGTGACATCGGCCGTGTGCACTTCTTCCAGTTCATCCTTCATCTTTTCTTCGGCCAGGAAAGCTTGGAACTGCTCCGGGTTCTGTAGTGCCTTAATTAACGAATCTCTCGCCTCCTTTGATAGTAAAAGGGCGTCAAGAATGCTGAGTTGCGAGGGTAGCTTCCTCAGATGCGCTAAGACGTTGTAATCTACCTTATTCTTTTTCGGCGGGTCTTTGGCAGTTAGCTCTTCCGTGACATCCAAGGCGATCTCCTCAGGGACCTTTTCTTTCCCTTTGTCTCTTTTGTTTGGGGGTTCGAGATTCTTTTCGGGCAACGTGCGATTACACAGCCGGATATTTTCACAAATCTTCGGCTCTTCTTATTTTCCCAAAGTGGGCTCTTTAAAGAGGGGGCCAAGCTCCAATTCCTCATCAGAATCGCTCGAATGTGAGTACTTGTGATCCTTCGGCGTTGACCATGCGACAATTGCCGGTAGTTCTATTAAGCCCTTCGGTCGCACTGTTTTGCTCCCGGCGAGTCTTGCGCTTCTCCTACTTAACCTGTTGTCGGTGAGCAACATATCCTTTCCACCATCTATCGAAAGCTCTGCACCCCTCAGTGGGATGCGAAATCTTCCGATGATACAAGCAATAGGAGGGGTGCATTTCCGCTTCACCAGTAATGCTTCCCTCAGAGGATGGTAGCTTCATACCCATTGACACGGCTTTAGCAAACCTCTTCCTCATCTTGAATTTGATTTTATCCACAGTGGCCGTACTTTGCTCCAGCGGGAGTATCTCAATTCTTTCGTCAAGGCGCTGGCGTTTGGCCCTTTCGAATATAACTTCCTCGCGCTCCCGATCAGCTTTTCTTTTTAAGAGAGCTTCATTGAGGAATGCATCGATTACTTCATCCGATGGCTCTAGAATTTTTGGTTCGGGATCTGCCCCCAGCGTTTCAGTACAAGGAGTCTCCTCATTGTTCGTGAGCGAATGAGAAATCATATGAAAGCTCGCCACGTAATCCTCAGATTCATCCGACGAACTTTCTCCCTCACCTTCCACTTGAAAGACGTGGTTGAGGAACTCTTGGAGTGTAATGGGAGTCCGTGCCTTCTGGTTGTATTCCTCCAGCGCGTCAATTTGTTTTTGCAAGTCCGTGCGCTTGTCGTCAGGCTTCACGGGCTTCTTTGACTTCTTTTTCTTCTTCTTTGAATATTTCGACGGCTGGTTGTGAATGCTTGGGCCACCTCCATCGATCTTTTGAGTTGGACAAGGCTTCAACATCCCTTCAATGATCTGCGGCTCCAACAGGTTCTTCCACTTGATTGCTGGGCAAAATTGAAGATCATTTAGCATCCTCTTTGTCTTGGCTGATAATACAACCTCCCAAGGAGCTTCTTCAACGACAGAGCATGTTGCCCCCGGCGTATTCATTCCCTTAGAGGTGTGGGGCTGCGGTGGATTCACCTTCCATTTGTCAGACAATGCAAACTTGCCCTGTCGGTACTGGTCTTCAAGCCAATTTTTGAAGACGTAGCAATCCTCGATCGGATGACCCAGTACTTGATGATAAGGACAGTAGTTGGGCTCATTGACGTCACTTGGTTGCGACGGACGTTTTGGATCCGGCAGATTTATGAGTCGGTTGCGCAACGCCAGCTCGAATAACCTTCTCGTTTTATCTCGGGGAAATGAGTAAGGACGTCCCATCCTCTCCTCAAGGGCTACGTACGGGTGCATATTATTTTGACGAACGACTGGCTTCGAGATGTTCGGTTGCTGTTGAGCATTAGCGATAACGATCGCTTTTCCTTTTCCTTTATCATTTCGGGAGTCCGGCTTTGGAAGGGAAGGTTTATGGCCCATTTGATCCATTTGCGCCAGCTTGTCGATTAGTGCCTGGAAGGTGGTCGGCTTGAAGAACATCATAAATTGCGAGATGGTTGCTTGCGGATCGAGGGTTCCCACAAACATACCCACTGCAGGAGCTTCTTCAATGTGTTGCTCGCATTTTGACCATAAATTACGCCACCGTATAGCATATTGGACCCATGTCTCGCCCGGCTTTACCCTGGCATTAATCAATGCCGTTATCGGGGTACGCTCGCTAGCACTCGCGAAACGTTGGGTAAATAGCAGTTCCATTTCAGCAAAGGTCTTGATAGAGTCATTCGAGAGCTCGGAATACCACTCGAACGCCGTATCTGACAAGCTACCAACAAACTGGTGGAGCAACAATTTATCATCACCGCCAGTGTTGCCGCAAAGCGCCCTGAACTGGGCGACATGCTGGTGAGGATTGCCAGTCCCCTTATACACATGGAATTTTGGTATCATATAACCTGGCGGGTACTTGATCTGGTCGTACCAGCCCGGATACGGTCGCCTCGTTTTTACCACCTGACCCGCTGCTTCAGTCGCTTGATGAACCCGGATCTGCTGAGCTATATATTCGTCCAGGTCGGCTTTGGAGATTGCCTCCTCCTTGGCTGTTGACAGAGCCGGAGGAGGATTCGACGTTTCTCCCCTATCATCTTCAAGGATGATCGGGGAATCTTCAGCAGGTGGATCCTGTTGAATCATCATGCCCACCATGTCCTGGAACAGGAAGGCCATTTTCTTTATGCTGGCTGCCTGTTCCGCAGCTTCTTTATCCTTCTTCTCCAGTATGCGACGAAGGAATTCGGCGTCAGTTTCTTGTTTCTGACGTTCATCCGAGGACGTTTCAGGGGTTTCTTTTGGCCCAGTGAGTGCGGCCATCACGGTCATCATCTCCTGAAGCTTTTGCTGTTTCTCCTGAGCCTTGGTCACTGACCGTGTAAGCGGTCTATGACCCGTGGATGCGCGGCTATCCTCCTTTCCTGATGCCATATAAACTGTATGAACTATCATGCCCCCGGACTTAGGGCGTTTAGGCTCACCACCCTTGGCATTTGCCACGGGCGCGGGGGTTTTCTCCGGCCTTCTTCTTTTGTGGGCCGTTGAAGTGGAGGGGGCCGTTGCAGTGGGCACCCTGGTGATTGTTGTCCTCTGCTGTTTAATAGGACAGTCCTTTTCTTTTTGCACCTTCGCCTTCTTCTGTTGACGAGAATAACCTGGGCCAATCACGGAGTCTTGAACCCTCCGCCAAACCTTGTATATTTTTTAGGACAGCCGTTGAGGGGGCTGTTCTTGCCGTGTTTCCAGAACTCTCTCCGTGGGCAGAGGAGATCTTTTCAATGTAGCGGTTGGAGAGTTCTTACGTACCCTCCTCAGCAGTTCAAAGCTGTTCCCAGTTGGAACAGCAGCGTTGACTTCCACCTCTGGAGCCGGTCGAGTTAGCCCTGAGGGGGAGTTGCCCCCTGCCTTCCTCACTCGTCTCCAATGGCGACGTCGAGCATGAAGAGCCGTTGGGACTAGCTCGGAGATAGAGACAGCCTCTTTTTGCCCCCTGTCTGAATGAGGCGCCGCTGGTGTTAACCTCTCAAAGATTGAGGTTGTCCTTTGAGGGATGATATTCAACCTGTTGAAGACAGATCCTCGAGCAGGGGCAGGAGCAGGAATAGTCAGTCTTGAAAAGACCGACTCTTTGACAGGGAAAGCCGCCTTGACGACTTCTGAAGCAGCGGCTATTGCCTTCCTTGGGACAGCCACCTTGGGATTCACAGGCTTCTTGGTGGGCCCCTCAGAGTTTTGATCCAGCCTAGCAAAGACAGAGGCTGTTGGCTTGGTAATGGACGACCCGTTGACAGGGGACGTCGTAGCAGTGAGCCGGTCGAAGACCGACTTCTTGTTCACTTCCGGTGCAGGTATTGGCATAGAGAAGCTTGAAGGCGGGATCATGGTCCCGAAAAACAGGACGGTGGTGGCCTGGGCCACCTGTTTTACCGACAGAGCGAGGAAGGAAGCCGCTTGGGGCCCATATGCTACAGCTCTAGGTGAGGTGGAGCGTCCGTTGCAGTGGCACTTCGAGCAGTTGGTGCAGTTAAAGGCCATGGATGCTTGAGTTCTGCGCCAGACAAAAGACCAAATCTTAGTAACTTGAAAATCCAAAGGCAACCGTTAACAAACCGCGATTCGTTCGCGAAGATGACACACGAAGTGTGGAGTGGAAAGAGGAAAAGGTCCCACCGGGCGTGCCAGAATCTGTTCCCCTCCGAAAGACGGCGATGATGACGTGAGGACGTCTATGCCTGAGATTTGGGGCAGATGCTATATGGTTTTATCCGTCCACCTCTCCGAAGATACCAAGTTGATTTATGACACCGTGTATCGGAGGTTTAGACGGATGCGGCCGATGTAGCAGACTTCATCAGATTCCCCCTCGCTTGAGGGGTTTGTTATTGTAGGGACGCTTTTCCCTGCAGGTGCAAGCCCCTGCAGTTAATTACACTACCGCATCGCGGTAACAACTTTCTCCTTCTCCAGAATTTCACTTGTGTCGTGGGTGTTTGTTTTGTTTGTGGTTGCCCGTGGATTGTATACGGAGACCGAGTAATGCCGTCGCCCGTAGGACGTGGATTAGTCCAAATCCGTATTTACTTAGATTTGGGTTTGGTGTTTTTAGTTTAAGGATACGTTATCCGTATTGAGGCTAAGATCAACTTAAACGTTCGTTAAGGATACGTTAGTCCTGTTTGAGACTAAGATCGACTTAACGTGGTGATCCATTTATTATATGGCCGTCAGAACTCGTCACCTCTCTGACGTCGTTGAAGAATTACAACGATAGGTGTCAGAGGAGTTCAGAGATGTACCCTTGAACCAAAGTTGATTTGGAGTTTTATAGTCCATTTGAATGTTTGAGGATTCGTGAGCCGTGTTTGGGGCTAAGATCGACTTAAACGGGACCATTTAGATCCGGAAAAAGAGCATTTGGAGGCTCTATTGTTCCAGTTTAGGGACGTAGTGGTCCATGTTCCAGTTTAGGGATGTGGTGGTCCATCGCCAGTTTAGGGACGTGGTGGTCCATAATTAGTTTAAGGACGTTTCGGTCCGTATCCAGTTTAGGGACGTGGTGGTCCATTATTAGTTTAAGGACGTTTCGGTCCGATATTAGTTTAAGGACGTCTCGGTCCGATATTAGTTTAAGGACGTTTCGGTCCGTCGCCAGTTTAGGGACGTGGTGGTCCATTATTAGTTTAAGGACGTTTCGGTCCGATATTAGTTTAAGGACGTCTCGGTCCAATATTAGTTTAAGGACGTTTCGGTCCGTATTGATGTGTGGTCGTCGGGACCCGTCACCTCTCTGACGTCGTTGAAGGATTACAACGATAGGTGTCAGAGGAGCTCGGAGATGTACCCTTGAACCGGTTGTAAATTGATTTAGGAGAGCGACTGTGCTCGGTCAATTTAGTTTGAGGACTTACGGCCATGATTGGGCTAAGTCCAGTTTCAACATTCTTTTGTCTTTGGCCTATTAGACCTGTGCTAGGGCCTTGCCCCTTTACTGCATTATTTTTCTTTGTTTTGGTTGGGCTCTGCCCTTTTATAAATGATGCAGAGCATCTATTTTGCTTGGGCTCTGCCCTTGTTAAAATGCATAGCATTTTTGATCAGGCCTGTTAGGCCTTTTAATTGGGCTCTGTCCCTTTTCTTAATAATGCAGAGCATTAAATACTCTGACAATGCCCCACATAGCTTGTCAGGCGCTTTGCGTAAATTAAAGAGCGCAAGCGCATGTGGAAGTGACACGTGTCACGCTCTGGTGAGCGTGAGCGCAACAGCACAGTGCGCTGCGTCAGTGCGCTGCGCTGTTACACTGCTGACACGTGGCGCTTCCTGGCGGCTTGCGCAATAGCGCAGTTTTGGCAAGTGCTGGACACTGTTCTTATTCTTTTGGATCAATTTTAGATCAAAGAAAACAAGTTTTCTTGTTTTCAAAGAACCAGTGGTTCATAAAAAGTGCAAGGCACTGTTATTGTTTATTTTTCTCTTTTCTTGAAGATCATTGATCTTGTTCTTAGATCAATGATCTGTTTTTAAGAGAATTTTCTCTTTTTCTAAAGGTTTTTACCTTTTTTTCTTTTCTTTTTCTTGAGAAATTCTCTCTAATTCTTCAGAGTTCTCTCTGTTTGAAGTTCTTGATTTCTCCCAAAAATGTTGATGCCTTTGAATTGAGGTCTAGGGTCCTTTTTATAGTGCCCATAAATTAGTTAAATTTGTTAAAAAGATATTTCTCTGAGTGATTTGGGGAATTTTCCCTACCGTTGGATCTTTGATCCAAGGGCTTCTGTTTTACAGAAGAAAATCTTCTTGTTTTAACAAGAACAGAAAGATCTTATTAGAATTTTAATTCTGTTTGGCGTAAATGTCCCAGCGCTTGACACGTGTCGCGCAGCGCAGCAGTCGCGCAGCTGTGCTTGCGCAACTGCGCAGACACGTGTCACGCAGTGCAGCGTTGCTTCCTTTACTTTTTATTAAAGAGCCTTGCTCTGATTGGACGCACTGCCTCGGGCGCTGTGCTGACGCATCAACTTCTGACACGTGGCGCGTTGCGCGCAGCGCACGGGATTTGAAGCGTTGCTTCAAAATTTGAATTTTTGAAATTCAAACAGAGCCTTGCTCTGATTGGGGGAAACATTTACCTTAGATAGGCAAGCACCCATATTCTCCGGCTCCCTGAGGCTCAAGAGAACTGGTCTCGCTTAAACCTATATTTACTAGGGTCCTTATTATAAATTAATATAACCTGAGGGGGTTTTATGAAAAATAGTTTTGATATATTTTCAACATAAACCTCAAGTATTTATTTATCGTCTTTAGGGTTTTCATAGATATAGTTTTTATAAAATGAAATATTCTAGTGGATATAAACCTAACTTGAATAGTATATGGTATTATAGTGTAATATTGGAATTGTATTGAAATGTGATGGTATTTTCAAGATCGTTTGTGATTATTTTCTTTTAATTAGAAAACATGGAATATATATTATATTTAAAATAGATATTTTTATAATATATATATATATATATAATTATAAAAATAGAATTTATTTATTAAATAGAAATCACGTTTTTCTTAAAAATTGTAATATGAATTCCATCGAGATCGAATACTCCGTGAGGAGGTCTACATCTCGCTCTACTAGGCCCGAGGATGTGCAATAACCCGCACCCTCCCGATCGGGGTCCCCAAAATGGGTTGTAGAGACTTATTTGTAAGGAATTATTTAATACACTCTTAAAGAAAACGGTTTTTGAAAGTTTATTGTATTTAAATGTAATTTCGTATTTTATCGCACAAGTTCCAAAAGTCATCGTGCTGTGTCTAGAATGAGTGTTGTGATGAGGTGGGCCATTACCTCGTGAGTTTTCTAAAGGTAATACGAGCACAAAAATAAGGTAATGTCGTTTGCAAACTTAAGGGTATTTTACTGTAAAAGTGAAATAGAATTTGTTTAGCATAATATTTTGAATTGAAACTTTGTCCAATCGTTGTTTAATGGTTACTAAACAAAATATAATTAAAAGATTAATTTGTTGTTTAATAAAAATTGAGTTTTTAAAGAAAATGAGAATCGGAAGTCGGATTAACTCCGCTTCCGACGAGTTTTGAAAAGAGAATTCTTTTTAATAGAGAGAGGAGAGGGAAGAGGGGACTTACAAGCTTAGGGTTTAGAGGGGAGGTAAAAGAAAAGGTTTGTGGTCTTCGCGGAGTCGCGGGGTCGCCGGAAGTGCTTCAAATCCTCGCCGGAACTTTGACCTTGGCTAACTTCACTTGTACAACTTCTTGGACTTAGCAATTTTAGAAAGTTTTGGCAATGGAATTCTGAATGTGGAGGCTATGGTTTAGTGTGGTATTTATAGGAGAAATTAGGGTTTAGGGTAATTAAGAATGAATTAAAAATATATATTTAAAATGGATTAAAGAGTGGATTTATCATTCTCTGGATAAATGCAGATAAATCAAACACTATGGGGCAGTGGGGTAGGCCAAGGGGTGTCGGGGTTAAAGTTTGGAGGCATTTGAGACGGGTTGGACCGGCGGCACCGGCCCCAACACTCATCTTGCCGGCCCCAAGACAAATCTTGCCGGCCATTCTTAAGTGTAAGGTGCTTGGATCTTTGACACGTGTCCTAGGCTGCTTAATTATCATTTTCCACGTGTTTGTTTTATGAGACTTTTAATTTTTACGTGCAGTGCACGTGTAAACTTTTGAGCTTCTAAAAGTTTAAAAGAAAAATCAACAAAAATAATATGTGGCTTAGGGGATTCGAACACAGGGGCTACGTCTCAGCAGTGCAAGGCTTTACCAATGAGCTACAAGTGCCTTCTTGCTGTTCAAAAGCGAATTAAATACTTATAGTATACACAGGATTGCAAATACTCCATTTGCACATTAACTTTTAAATAAATTTTCTGTACATTGAAACAAAGTTGTTATATTCTACTCTCCTTACAAAAATTTCGTCCTTGAAATTTACAATTATTTTAACGACTAATTTACAAACAAGTGAGAGTATCTTGCACGCATGTCGTCTTCTCTTTCCCACGTTGATTCTCCTGGTGTGTATTTTCTCCACATCACCCGGACCAAGTTTACTTCCTTGTTCCGAAGTGACTTCACCTTTCTGTCCAGGATTTCAATGGGTTGTTGCTCACAAGATAAATCCGTATGTACAGTGAGTTCGGAGTGATCAAGAATATGACTGGGGTCACTCACATACCTTTTGAGTTGGGATATGTGGAACACATTGTGCACTCCTTCCAATGAGGGTGGAAGTGTGTCACGCCCCATCCCCAATACAGAGAGTATTGTCCGCTCTGGCCGAAACCGCACTGTTCGGAGCGAACCGGACCCAACCAGGGGCCACTTCCCAGGAGGTTACCCATCCCAGGACTTCCCTGGCCCGAGCACGCTTAACTACGGAGTTCTAAAGCTTCTGTAGTGCCAGTTCACTTAAAAGGCGCCTCTGTATTGAAGAGTGGTATCATTCCATTTATAGTACAGATCCGCCCACTTTCGGAATGTATTTCGAAGAGTCCCCATTGTTCTACAGTGGGTCCCAAGGACTCAAGAGGTGGCCCCCGCCCACTTAACATGACACTTGGCGTGACACTTTGTTCCGTGTGGCACCTTGCTCCGTGAGCAAGAACCGGGTCCCGACATTATTCTATCACGCCCCACCCAAGAACCGATTGCAAAAGTATAATGTCGGGACCCAGTTCTTACTCACGGAACAAAATGCCACGCCAAGTGTAATGTTAAGTGGGCGGGGGCCACCTCTTGAGTCCGTGGGACCCACTGTAGAACAATGGGGACTCTTCGGAATACATTCCGAAAGAGGGCGGATCTGTACTAGAAATGGAATGATACCATTCTTCAATACAGAGGCACCTTTTAAGTGAACTGGCACTATAGGAGCTTGAGAACTCCGTAGTTAAGCGTGCTCAGGCCAGGGAAGTCCTGGGATGGGTGACCTCCTAGGAAGTGGCCCTTGGTCGGGTTCGGTTCACTCCGGAGGACAAAACCGTGCAGTTTCGGCTAGAGCAGACAATACTCTCTGTATTGGGGGTGGGGCGTGACAGAATAATGTCGGGACCCGATTCTTGCTCACGGAGCAAAGTGCCACACGGAACAAAGTGCCACGCCAAGTGTTATGTTAAGTGGGCGGGGGCCACCTCTTGAATCCGTGGGGGCCACCTCTTGAGTCCGTGGGACCCACTGTAGAACAATGGGGACTCTTCGGAATACATTCCGAAAGAGGGCGGATCTGTACTATAAATGGAATGATACCACTCTTCAATACAGAGGCGCCTTTTAAGTGAACTGGCACTACAGGAGCTTGAGAACTCCATAGTTAAGCGTGCTCGGGCCAGGGAAGTCCTGGGATGGGTAACCTCCTGGGAAGTAGCCCCTGGTCGGGTGTGTGGCGTGACAGAATGGTATCAGAGCTGGTCCCACAATAGTAGGTCCGTGGTTCGAGGACGAACCATTGTTCAAAGGTGGAGAGAATGTTGGGACCCGGTTCTTGCTCATGGAGCAAAGTGCCACACGGAACAAAGTGCCATGCCAAATGTCATGTTAAGTGGGCGGGGGCCACCTCTTGAGTCCGTGGGACCCAGTATAGAACAATGGGGACTTTTCGGAATACATTCCAAAAGAGGGCGGATCTGTACTATAAATGGAATGATACCACTCTTCATATAGAGGCGCCTTTTAAGTGAACTGGCACTACAGGAGCTTGAGAACTCCGTAGTTAAGCGTGCTCGGGCCAGGGAAGTCCTGGGATGGGTGACCTCCTGGGAAGTGGCCCCTGGTTGGGTCCGGTTCGCTCCGAAAGACAAAACCGTGCGGTTTCGGTCAGAGCGGATAATACTGTCTGTATTGGGGGTGGGGCGTGATAGCGACATAAACAATGAGATGCTCCAGTATCGAAGAGTGCTAGTGCAGTAAGTGAGGCTACTAAGATCGTACCTAAGTTATGTAGGATATGTTTTAGGTATAAGAGAAAGATATATGGGTATGTATAAAGACTAAAAGAAAGCTTGAAAGGAAAGAGTTACCAGTGATGACTTGGCCAGTGGTGTAGGGTGTTTTTTGTCACCCCATTGAGATGGGAATACGCGCGCTTGTCAGGCGCATTACAGATTCCCCCTGCCTAGGGTAGGCTGGGGTTTATTGATTGTGGGGATCCGAATCTCCGGCAGCCACGAACTAAACTGACGTTAATTACCCCTCGCCTTTGGAGCGAGAGAACCTTCGATTGACGGGTCAAACAGGTCATGCGAACTCAATGTGCAGTGTTGTGTTTTGAAGGGTTTTGGATATATCAGGGTCCCAGCAAAGTTAACGGGGGTCCCGCTATCCGGATAGCGAGATGGGGGTCAAGTGCGGGGTGCGGGGTAGCGCTCCGTTAGAATTTTTCTAACGGGGAAAGTACATGTAGTGTGGGTTGCATATAAAATGGAGGGAGGAGGAGTGTATTAAAAATGCGTGCATGGAACGTGGGCGCTGGGCGCCCACGGGTCGCATGCCTGGCGCGTGCGTGCTTGGCGCCCACGGTTCACGTGCCTAGCGCATGAGCGCTTGGCGCCCGCGGTTCACGTACCTGGCGCGTGGGCGCTGGCGGGTCCCGTGCGCAACACGCGACCGTTGGGCGCTGAGCGCCCGCGGGTCGCGTGAGGCGCACGTGGGCGCTTAGCTCCCATGAGCTATGTTCCTTGCACGCGACCGCGAGGCACCCGCAGGTCCCGTGCGCTGCACGCGACCATTGGGCGCTGAGCGCCCGCGGGTCAGGTGCGCTGCACGCGACCGCTGGGCGCTGAGCGCCCGAGGGTCGCGTGAGGCGCACGTGGGTACTTTAGCGTTCGCGGGTCACATGCCACGCACGCGACCGCTGGGCGCCCGCGGGTCACGTGCGCGGCACGCGACCGCTGGGGTCTGCGGGTCATGTACGCGACCGCTGGGAACACCGGCGGAAAAGGGGCTTAGCCCCTGGGTTAGGAGTTAAACTCCCAAAAAGGGGGGCTTTGGAGTTGAAATCCTAACAGTGATTATGTATAGAATTGGAGTTAAACTCCTAAAAAAGGGTTTGATTTATGGAGTTAAATTCCAACAGTTCTTGAATGGAGTTAAACTCCTAGAGATCTATGGATCTTCTTTTGAGCCTTAGATCCTCCCGGAATGGGATTTTTGGATATGGGTCTCCTTCTTCTTCCTCTCTGTGGGCTGGATCTGAGGGGAAAAGGGGAGGTGAGACTTAAAATCTCCACTTTTGGGGATTTGATGGGAGATCCGAGCTCTCCTTTATGGGTTTTATGGTGAAAAACTATTTCTTTTTGGAAAAAGGAAGAGTTAAACTCTTGATTTAATTCCAAAGGGGAAGAAGGTTTTAGAATCTTGAGGAAGGAGGCACAGACCCTAATTTTTTGGGAGGAATGAATTCTTCTTTTTATTTCATCATCATGTTGCCTTATATAGGCTTACACATTTACATATAGCCCCTTGGGCTTTATAAAATGGCATCTTGCTCATCCCATGCCTCATGTGGTTATTTGTTTTGCACATGAGCCATGGGCTTTACAAAAATTTGGCTTTAAGCCCATTTTTCTTACATTTGTCCATAAAAATTACATCAAATTTTTTTATTACATGATTTTTATTTTGGCATGGAGGAGGCCGGCCGCTTCATGTTCGGGCTCGACTCGGGCATGAGCCCACTTGACCTGGGCTTGGGCCCACTTGGCTTGGGGTTGACTTTGACTTGGTCAACCGGGGTGTAATTTTTGATCCCAACAAGTGGCTTCAGCTTCTTCCACAGTCATTGTGAAAGTCTGTCTCCTCGGTACATTCCTCCTTGCTGGAGGAGCATTCCTTTGTCCGTTCCTCTGTACTTAAGGTAAGTTCCTTTGTACTTAGTGGAACTGACGAGGAGGAGGTGCAGTCGGTCCATGAGGAGGTGGAGCTGGGAGAGCTAATTGTGGAGCAGGTGCCTGGATAGCTGGCCGCTGCGGATAGGTAATTGCTGGTCTGGGTGTAGTATTTGGATTGAGTTTACCAGGACAAGACCCAATATCATGTGTGGCTGAGCCATAGACTAAGCAAAGGAGATTAGCATGCTTACAATCCTTCGCCAGGTGTCCATCCCTCCTGTAGTAGTTGGAAAAGGCTGGGCTGGGCCGGTTGATTGGTACTCCCGGTCTCTTCGGTACAAAAGGTGGCCTTGAAGAGGCTCCTCCTGCCATCTGATTGGCAGGGCGTTTCACTCCGGCAGATTGGGTCTGCCCTTCATCTTTACCACTACCTCATATCGACGGGCAGCTTTCAGAGCCAGTTCTTGGGTTGGGAAATCCCCTATAGCTAAAGCAGCTTGGATCTCCGGATCTAACCCTTGCTGAAATCGTCTGGACCTGATCTCAGCAGTCGGAATGAGGTGTGCCGTGAACCTATTACGGTCTTGTGTTAGCTGTGTAGTATGTGATATAAAAAAATTGAATATTTGAGACATATCTTACCCACTTAGAATGGTAAACTCAGCATCATACTCATCCACCGATTTTGTCCACATCGAATCTTGTTGCAGGTGGATGAATTGCTACTCCATGTCAAATCGGGCAGTCTCTGGAAAGTAATTCGCGTCGAACATGTCGCGAAATTTTTTCTATTCGATAGGCTGGGCAAGACGGCTTTCTTCCGCCTTCCACCATACTCGGGCGTTGTCTGTGAGTTGCAGCTTCGCAACCCGTACCGAAGCGATCTCTGGCACTTGTGCTACTGCCAGATCATCCTTAATGCTCTGAGCCCATTCTTCAGCTTCTAAAGGGCTCTCTTTCCCAAAAAATTGCTTCGGGTGCAATGCCCGGAATTGCTTCACTCTGGGTGCTTCCGCTTCTGGGTGGTTCAACAAGATAGCAGTCTGCTGCTGCTGTCCTTCCAGGAAGCTTCGGATCGCCTCAAGCAATACCGTTTGCTCGTTGATCGGAGCTACAACGGTACGTGTAAGTGGAAGTGATGGTGGTGTGTTGTTGATGTTGGTGCTGGTATTGTTTGGAGAATCCATAACCTTGAAAGAAAAATAAGGGTTAGGATAGATTCAAAGAATATGAAATTGTATGATTCAAGGAATATGAAATGTAAAGAATGTTTTTAGTTGCTGATTCTTGTGTTATATTGCTGAAGACTTCATGCAGAATTGACCTGCATGTCCATGCAGAACTGACCTGCATGGGCCGCCAACAAAACCTGTCGCTCCCCTCTTCCCAGTGTACGGGTAAGGAGACGCGACGATGCGCGCTACGTATTTACTCAGAAGTAAACACGCTAAGCGTAACTAAGCAATATAATATAAATATACACAAGAAGACATGAAATGAAAATGAACAGCAACTTTTATTTATTAAACATTTCTTTACAATACAACTGAAAAGTAAATACAATGATGAAAGCAATGCCTAAACAATGGCATGAACATGAAAGTAAAATATATACAAGAGTCTAGAGCTCGGGGTCCTCGCTGAACTGATCCAAGTCCTCTGAACTGGGCTCTATTTCCAGTGAGTCGGATCCACCTGACAACATTCCAAAGAAAGAAGAGAGAAGGAATGTCGTCAGCGAACAATCGCTCGGTAAGTCCCAAAGAAAGGTAGAAATAGAATAGACAGAAAGAATATAACTGTATATTATATGATTGTTATGTTAACGCAGTTATTTGTAGCTTGGTACAGAATATTCCAGTGTATACGAGAGGAGTCCAACTATTCCGTGGACTAAGGTATACGGAGCACAAGGAACCGTTAAGCCACGGAACAACAGCAATGGATATTCAGATTAGGTGTATTAAAGTGACCGTCTCGTGCCACTTCTAACACATTTTGTACCAGTTTACCCCTTTAAAACCCCGTAATGTATTATGTATTGATGTATATTGTTTTGTTTAATAGATGTACGACTTGCCGAAACTATGATATCATGTAAACGGAATGGATATAAATGGATAGTCATGTAATCAGAGTATATCCATGGTTCAGTTCGGTCGAGTCATGTTAATATAGATTGAATTCCGGTATAAACTAATTCATGTTGAAATGGAGCTATACTTGAATCATATTCAAGGATAGATTGATTGATTGATTAGACTGAGACTCTGTCTGAGTCAGACACTTTAAAACGAATTGATGTCCTGAATTAGTTTTGATGTTATCGGTAACTGCTGCACATGGACGACAGGATTTGTGTCTTTTTCGAAGACAATTAACGTATTGATAACATCGTTTTTAGGTTGTTTACCTTAGATAGGCAACACCCATATTCTCCGGCTCACTGAGGCTCAAGAGAACTGGTCCCGCTTAAACCTAGATTTACTAAGGTCCTTATTTTAAATTAATATAACTTGAGGGGGTTTTATGAAAAATAGTTTTGATATATTTTCAACATAAACCTCAAGTATTTATTTATCGTCTTTAGGGTTTTCATAGATATAGTTTTTATAAAATGAAATATTTTAGTGGATATAAACCTAACTTGAATAGTATATGGTATTATAGTGTAATATTGAAATTGTATTGAAATGTGATGGTATTTTCATGATCGTTTGTGATTATTTTCTTTTAATTAGAAAACATAGAATATATATTATATTTAAAATAGATATTTTGATAATATATATATATATATATAATTATAAAAATAGAATTTATGTATTAAATAGAAATCACGTTTTTCTTAAAAATTGTAATAAGAATTCCATCGAGATCGAATGCTCCGTGAGGAGGTCTGCATCTCGTTCTACTTGGCCCGAGGATATGTAATAACCCGCACCCTACCGATCGGGGTCCCCAAAATGGGTTGTAAAGGCTTATTTGCAAGGAATTATTTAATACACTTTTAAAGAAAACGGTTTTTGAAAGTTTATGGTATTTAAATGTAATTTCGTATTTTATCCTACAAGTTCCAAAAGTCATCGTGCTATATCTAGAATGAGTTTTGTGATGAGGTAGGTCATTACCTCGTGAGTTTTCTAAAGGTAATACGAGCAAAAAGATAAGGTAATGTCGTATACAAACTTAAGGGTATTTTACTGTAAAAGTGAAATAGAATTTGTTTAACATGATATTTTTAATTTAAACTTTGTCCAATTGTTGTTTAATGGTTACTAAACAAAATATAATTAAAAGATTAATTTGTTGTTTAAAAAATTGAGTTTTTAAATAAAATGAGAATCGGAAGTCGGATTAACTCCGCTTCCGACGAGTTTTGAAAAGAGGATTCTTTTTAATAGAGAGAGGAGAGGGAATAGGGGAATTACAAGCTTAGGGTTTAGAGGGGAGGTAATGGAAAAGGTTTGTGGTCTTCGCGGAGTCGCGGGGTCGCCGGATGTGCTTCAAATCCTCACCGGAACTTTGACCTTGGCTAACTCCACTTATACAACTTCTTGGACTTAGGAATTTTAGATAGTTTTGGCAATGGAATTCTGAATGAGAAGGCTATGGTGTAGTTTGGTATTTATAAGAGAAATTAGGGTTTAGGATAATAAAGAATGAATTAAAAATATGCATTTAAAATGGATTAAAGAGGAGATTTATCATTCTCTGGATAAATGCAGAGAAATCAAACAGCATGGGGGCAGTGGGGTAGGCCAAAGGGTGTCGGGGTTAAAGTTTGGAGGCATTTGAGATGGGTTGGACCGGCGCCGCCGGCCCCATCATGCATCTCGCCGGCCATTCTCAAGGGTAAAGTGCTTGGATCTTTGACACGTGTCCTATGCTGCTTAATTATCATTTTCCACATGTTTGTTTTATGAGACTTTTCATTTTTACGTGCAGTGCACGTGTAAACTTTTGAGCTTCTAAAAGATTTAAAGAAAAATCAACAAAAATAATATGTGGCTAAGGGGATTCGAACACAGGGGCTTCGTCTCAGCAGTGCAAGGTTTACCAATGAGCTACAAGTGCTTTCTTGCTGTTCAAAAGTGAATTAAATACTTATAGAATACACAGAATTGCAAATACTCCATTTGCACATTAACTTTTAAACAAATTTTCTGTACACTGAAACAGAGTGGTTACAAAATACAAGGATGCAAATGCCTAAATAGGTGGCATACATAAAATGAGAAAATGTAACTGGTCTAGGGCCTGGGTCTCGGTCTGAAAGTGCTCTTCCTCTGAAATGTCGATCTCTTCAGTCTCCACAGTATCTGACGAACATTCCAAGAAAACAAAGAAGGGTGGAATGCCCGTCAGCGAACTTTCGCTCTATAAGTCCTAAGGAATGAAGTGAAATATAAAGTGTATTGATAAGGAAAATGCATATCATGAACAATGGATTATGAAGTATGATGTGTCAGCTTGCCGTTTAATATAAACATGGAAAGTTTATTTAGCATGCTGTTTTATCGTAATATATGTGAACAAATATGGTAATATATGGCAAGTAGATAAGCATGACAGCATAGCATGAGCAATGCAAACAAAAGTAATATGGCCGTGTAGTGTAAGTATAGTGAACATGCAGTGAATGTAAGTGTCTTAACATGTCTCTACTTGGGTACACTAATTTAACGTAAGTTCAAGGGTGAATGCCAACCAATCTCCAGAGTATTCTCGAGCCCAACAGGCTGTAATCCAGGGGTAAGGAACCACGGGCCCGAATCAAGTGTTAGTAACGGGACTTCAACCTAGTGTTGAAATATTCCAAACTCAATAGGCTGTAATCCAGAAGTAAGGAAACACGGGCCATCATGATAGCTTGCTTATGTTTGTAGGCATGGATTCATGATCTAGTGGGATTCCTAAGATTTCATTGGAGTCATGCATGAACTACCCTGACATCCTGAGTATGCTAAGTTACAGTTAAAAATTACCGGCCTTGCTCGAATCCATGAATACATCAGTTTGCAAGATAGAGATCATGTATATATCAAGTATTCATGTCAAGTATTCTTGTATTCATTTCAAGTTGTATTCATGGTTTGAATCAAGTCAAGTCATGTATTCAGGTTTGATATATGTGTTTGAATTCAGGTATTCAGGTTCATGTTCAAGTATGCATGCTAGACTATGGGTTCATGTTTGAATTGGATTCTGACTTGAGTTTGGATTCAAGTTCATGATTAAGCATTCATGTTTGGTTTTAGATTCAGATTTGAGTTTGGATTTAGATATGATTTAGACTCAGACTTGAGTCAGACACTTTAAACTGATTTTGATCTTGAATTAGGTTCAGGAGTTATCGGTAACTGCTGCATATGAACGGCAGGATTTGTGTGTTTTTCCAAGACAATTACTATTAATAACACCGTTAAGTTTTCTACCTTACATAGGCAAGAACTCACTTTCTCCGGCTCCCTGAGGCTCAAGAGAATTGATCCCGCTTAAACCTATATTTACTAAAGTCCTTAAATATTTATATATATAACTCGAGGGGGTTTTATGAAAAATATTTTTAATATGGTTTCAAAATAACCTCGAGAAGTTATTTATATTATTTAGGGTTTTCATGAATGTGAATTTTAAAGATTTGATGTATTTTAGTGATAAATACTTAGCTTGAATAGTTCATGGTATTTTATTGTAAAACTTGTCTTGTATTGATATCTTGATGGTATTTTGGTGAAACTTGAAATTCTTCTATCTTAAAAAAATATGAGTTTATTATATTTTGAAAATATATGGATTTGTAATATTTTATATAATTAAAAAAATTAAATTTTATTATTAGAAAATGCGTTTTTCTTAAAAACCGTATTTAAAATCTTTCGAGATCGAATGCTCCGTGAGGAGGTATGTATCTCACTCTACTAGTCTAAGGATGTGCGATAATCTGCACCATCCAATAGCGGGTCCTTTAAAAAGGGTTGTAGAAGCATATTTGCAAAAGGTTTTGAAATACAATTCAAAAGAAACCCGGTTTTTATAGTAAATGGTATCGTAATATTTTCTCGAAACATAAATCTACATGAAGTTATCGTGCTATGGAAACATGTGTGTATATGAGGGGTAGGTCATTACCCCGTGAAGTTTTCTAAATGTATAATTAACAAAAATACTAAAATATATGATATGTGATGTTTAGCGTAAATGTTAAGTTAAAACTATTTTGCATGATATTCTTAATTAAAAATTGGTTCTAAGCATTGGTTATATGATTACAAATATAGTGTTAGAATATGGATGAAAAATATGTAAGAAAAAGTTAACTTTTTAAGGTTTAGAAAAAGATGTCGGTATTAACTTCAGTTCCGACATATGTTTTGAAAAGAGATTTTCAAAGAGGAAGAAGAAAGATTGGGAGGGACTTACCGTTTGATTTTTTTAAGAAGAGAAAGAAGAAGAGGGGGAAAGCTTTGAGATGCCACGGGAGCTCTGGAATCCGCTTCGATCTTTGCCGGAAGTTGCTTGTTTGCTAACTCCACTTTACTCCACTTGCATCTAGGAACTTTTAAGAGAATTTTGGCTAGAATTTTCAGAATGGGGATGGGTTAGGACATGGGGTAGTATTTATAGTGTGGAATTAGGGTTTTGGAATTAAAAGAGTGAATTAAAATGCATTAAAAAGAGGATAAATGGGGAATTGAGGGGTCTCTATTTGATTGCAAAGCAATCAAACAATGCAGGGGAGTTAGGGGTAGGCCGAGAGTCGAGTGTGCAAAACCCAGGGACATTTAGCTACGGAGGGCCCATCGGTGCCGGCCAATATAGGGTTTCCGCCGGTCGATTTGGTGAGGGGGGCCGGTGGATTAGTGCCACGTGTTCACGCCAGTATTTACAACATTGTGCACATGTTTGTTTTCTCTGTCTTTTCATTTTTATGTGCCTTGCACGTGTAAACTTTTGGGCTTCCAAAAGTTTTAAAGAAAAATCAGAAAAAAATATAATGTGTCTGATGGGGCTCGAATACAGGGGCTACGTCACAGCAGTGTAAGGGCTTTACCAGGGAGCTACAAGTGCTTCTTGCTGTTCTTAAACAAGATATACTTATAACTTGTACTCATGCTTATAAACTTCTTTCTGTACATTAAAAAGAAAAATTTTGTACAAAAAATTCAGAGTCATTACATTCTACTCTCTTTATAAAAATTTCGTTCTCGAAATTTATAGAAAGAAGTTGTAACATATTCAAGAAAATTTGATTACAGTGGTGGTGAAAGAACTACTGGTATTGTACCGAAAGTGCATGAAAATGTTTGAAAGAACGAAAGGATGCAAGAATTTGAAAAGGGTGAAAAGATGGGAAGGGATTTACCAGTGTTACCTTGACCTATAGCCTCGGCTTCCACGGTCGCCAAGTGTAAGCCTGACGTCTCAGCACATTTCTCTGTGCATGCTGTTACATCGATAGCCGACGAGGTAAAGGTGGTCCGTGTGGAGTTGGTGCAGGAAGAGCTAAACGAATATGTGGAGCTTCGATAGCTGGTCTAGCTGCGGGGGCTGGGCTAGTTCGGTTGTGTGGGCAAGTTCCTATAGTATGTGAGGATGATCCATATATCAGAAAAAGACCGTTTGCTCGACAGAAATCCTTGACTTGGTGTCCGGTCCTCTTACAATAGATGCAGAAGTTAGTTTCAGTTTCGGAAAATGATTCTCCTGGCCTCATAGCTGGCGCAGGGAGAGTTGGCTTAGAAAAGGCTCCTCGAGTAATCTGATTGGCTGGACTTTTCATACCGACCAACTGTGGCCTTCCCTTCTTCTTAATAACAGCTTCGTAGCGACAGGCTGACTTCAAAGCTGCTTCATGTGTTAGATATTCCCTGGTTGCTAAGGTGGCTTGAATCTCAGGGTCTAATCTTTGCTGGAAATGCCTGGCTCTGATTTCTGCAGTAGGAATTAGATGGGCGGCGAATCTGCCGAGCATGGTGAATTCAGCATCGTACTCGTCCACTGACTTATCCCACATAGATCCTTATTGCAGATGAATGAACTTCTGTTCCATCTCGAAGTGTGCGGTTTCCGGAAAATACTTGGCGTCAAAGAGATCACGGAAAGTCTTCCACTCGATTGGCTGCTCAAGACGGCTCTCCTCGGCCTTCCACCAGACTCTGGAATTGTCGGTGAGCTGGAGTTTGGCTATTCTGACCAAGCCACTTCTGAAACTTGAGCTGCGGCTAAGTCATCTTCTATACTCTGAGCCCATTCCTCGGCCTCAAGCGGTTTCTCCTTCCCTGAGAAGTTCTTCGAGTGTAATGCTCGAAATTGTTTCACTCCCGGTGCTTCTGCTTCAGAGCGGATGAAACTCTGTTGAAGGAGAGCAGTCTGCTCCTGCAAAATCGTGCTTTGACCCTGCTGACCTTCAAGTAGACTTTTGATAGCCTCCAAAAACATCGTCTGTTCTGTGAGTGGTGCAGTTACGGTAGGTGGAGTTGGTAGGATGGTAAAGGTAGGTGGTGGTGTACTTCCAGCGTTGGTGCTAGGGTTGCTGGGATAATCCATCACCTTAGATAGAGAAGAAAGCTTAGGATAGATTCAACGGAAATTGAATTGTAAGGAATGTAAAGTTGTTGAATCTCACATTTCTTGTTATGTATTGCTTATGACTTCATGCAGAACTGGACCTTCATGGGCCACCAACAAAACCTATCATGACCCGCTTCCCAAAAGACAGAAGTAGGTACGTGACGATGCCACGACGTATTTAATTCGAAAAGGTCATTTCCCGGAATAAATACGTTAAGCATAAAATAAGCAATATAAAATGACAAGAGAATAAACATGAGATTTAAAATTCCACAACTTTATTTACATTCAACTTGATTCATTTACAATACATGATTTTAACTGAAAGAAAATACAAGGATGGAAATGCTTAAACAGGCGGCATACATAAACTGAGAAAATGTAACTGGTCTAGGCCTGGGTCTCGGTCTGATCATGCTCTTCCTCTGAGATGTCTACTTCTTCAGTCTTCACAGTATCTGATGAACATTCTAAGAAAACAGAAAAGGGTGGAATGCCCGTCAGCGAAATTTCGCTCGGTAAGTCTCAAGGAATGAAGTGAAATATAAAGTGTAATGATAAGGAAAATGTATATCATGAACAATGGATTTGTAGAGTTTCCGTCGACGGCAGCAAGGTTTCGGGAGGCATCTTTCATGCCATTTTCAAAAATTTGCCGTTAAAAGGAACTCTAAACAAGATCGATAACTAGAATATAATAGGAAAACATATAGTAAACCATTTACTATCTAAGTGAAGAAGAAAATACAACCTTTATAGATCGGTCCTTCACTTCATTAGCTCCTTGTTGAAGTCCCTTCGCTGCGATCGTGGTTCTCCCGGACTCTTGCATGGCTTCACGAGGCAAAAGGAGCGACCTTGCTTGAAGTCTCCGAGGCCGAAGATGATCTACGTCGAGGGAATACTAGCTCAAGCTTCTACTTCACTAACTAAAGGATTAGTGAAGTAAACACCATAAAATAAAGTGCTAGTCTAGTAAAGGATGAAGAAATAGGAAGTAAGTTCACTTTAGAATTTGTTTTCTCACAATATTTCTCACTTTGGATCAAACCCTAGCAAGCTTTTCTTTTGCTCAAGGAAGAAGAAGATGAACAAAAGAAAATGAGAATGAGGATAATGATCAAGTGAGTGAGCTAACCATGGTGAGTGAGTATCATATACTAACTCATGTAGAGACATAACCATGGCTAATTAACATGGTTGGGTTAACAAATATCTAAAGTAAAACAAACCTAGTGGACTTAGTCAATGCATCCACAAGCTTCTACTAGCTTCATGCATTTTTCCAATTATCCACCAATTTTGTAATTACATTAAAATACTAAACCCAACATGATAATTAGCATGGTGTAAGTCTTGTACACCCATGAAAGTTGTATCAACAACCATGATACATAAATCAAAACACAAATTAATATATATCAGATATATATATTAAGTTGTGTATAAGTGAGAAAAGACAAATGCTTAAGTGAACCATTGTTAGTTAATGTAAATTAGTATATCACATATACAATTATACACTAAATTATTAAATCAACACTTGACTTAATAATCCGGTTATATCTCATATAACCGACTAACATCCAATGTATCGACTTATTGAATCAACACTTGCTTCGATAACACGGCTATATCACATATAACCGACCGATACAAAAAGTCGCGAGAATAGAATACGATATCACATACACGCATTATTCTCGGTCCCGTACATATCACATACGTGCCCCTATTTCGTTTTGCCAGAGCCAGTAAAACCTCTATGTAGGACTCTAAAGACTCGTCAATACGCCGGCAGTAGGTGATGATCACATCAAGCACCCATAAGCCGTCAACGGTACTAGCTGGAAGTAACGGCTACCCGGGTATTGAGCGATCAGAAGATCAGCAAGCAAGCCCGCTCCAACTCCTGTAAAAGCATGACGGTAACACTTGCCGTACAGTCCGATCTCCTCGTCTGATATGTCGCATATCAAGTATAGGAGTGGTAAACGTCAGACCCCAATAACCGATAAGTCATGCCGATGTGAGGCTCATAACGGGTCGAGAAACTACTGGTAACACTTACCAGTAAATCTCTAAATCAGCCCTGGCCAGGGACTTCCCTGTTATGGCCAATCGAGCACAGCGCAACATCAACCCCCAATACCGGGAGAGACGAAACCCCTCCTATCGCTCATTGCCTCCATGTGACTCGGGACTGTACCCAAAAACCACCGTTTTTCATGCCCTCTTGGACGTGGTAAGGTGGAAATCAAAGCACAGTGGGAATCACACAAGACTTTATGACGACCTCGGGTCTACAGACTAACCTGTACAAGTGTCACCAGAGAACTGCCATCTGACGTGAGGTATAATACCATCTGGGAGTTCTCGGCGAGTCCATCCAGTGTACTCAGTCTCTACTGAGCACCCGTATACCATCTCTGATGTCAAACACCAATGGATATGGGATCATCCATCGCCCATCTCATGAGCCGAGAAGCGTATACGCTAGTCTACTCTGGTGTATCAATGCCCTATCTCGATATACCCACGACTAGGGACATTAAAGGATGTACTTATGGACTACCATGTCCCCACTAGTATGATCTGCATCATAGTCCTGGTAGTCAAGTACACATCCTAAGGGCTTTACCAACATGTAACCATAAGACAGTATCAAGAGACCAATATACATGTTAAGATAAAGAGCAACCAGATAGCATACTATCATATCGAGCAAGAAAGTCCTCTCTATATATGTCCAAGCATCCAGTAATATACATCATATGTACAATACTGGCCTCTAGAGCATACATACAACTAACAATCTCCCACTTGCACTAGGGCCAGCTGCTGTAGTATCGCATACCGAGCATCCCGAAGAGTCTCTCAAACTGTATCTGGGGAATGGCCTTCGTAAGTGGATCCACTATGTTGTTCTTCATGTCAACCCTCCTGACCTCGATCTCCCGGCGATCAACATCTCCCGGATCAGGTGATACCGCCTCAGAATATGCCTGGATCGCTGATGGGACCTGGGTTCCTTGGCCAAAGCCACCGCTCCATTGTTATCACAATACAAAGGTATTGGATCCTTAATGGATGGAACCACTCCAAGTTCAGTTATGAACTTCTTGATCCAGATAGCCTCTTTGGCAGCATCGTTGGCAGCTATGTATTCAGCCTCCATCGTCGAGTCTGCCACGGTTTCCTGCTTGGAACTCTTTCAGCATACCGCCCCTCCGTAGAGGGTAAAGACAAATCCCGATTGCGACTTAGAGTCGTCCTTATCACTCTGGAAGCTCGAATCGGTAAAGGATTCCACTTGGAGTTCTCCGTTACCATACACCAAGAGCATCTCTTTAGTCCTTCGTAAGTACTTGAGACTGCTCTTCACAGCTGTCCAGTGACTCTCTCCAGGATCAGCTTGATACCTACTTACTACACTTAGTGAGTGTGCTATATCGGGTCTGGTACACAACATCGCGTACATGATAGAGCCTACAGCCGAAGCATAGGGTATCCCTTGCATGCGAGCTCTCTCCAAATTAGTCTTGGGAGACATCTCTTTGGAGAGAGTGAGTCCAGAGATCGTGGGTAAAACCCACGCTTGGATTCTTCCATACTAAACCGCTTTAGTATGGTGTCAATGTACCTGGATTGGGACAATCCCAGTATCCGTTTGGATCTATCTCTATAGATCTTAATCCCCAAGATGTAGGAGGCATCCCGTAGATCTTTCATTGAGAATCTTTGTCATTAAGAAGAGCTTGACCGATTGCAGCATAGGAATATCATTTCCTATCAAGAGTATGTCGTCCACGTACAATACGAGGAAGACAACCTTACTCTCTGCCACCTTCTTGTATATACAAGCTTCATCTACGTTTTTGACGAAATCAAACTCTTTGATAATGATTTCAAAGCAGATGTTCCAACTCCGCGATACTTGCTTTAATCCATAAATGGATTTAAGCAGCTTGCACACCTTCTTGCTGCTCCCACTATCTATGAAGCCCTCTGGCTGAGTCATGTACACGCACTCTTCCAAATCACCATTTACAAAGGCGGTCTTAACATCCATTTGCCAGATTTCGTAGTCATGATATGCAGCGATGGCAAGCATGATCCGGATGGATTTAAGCATAGCCACTAGAGAAAAGGTTTCGTCATAGTCCACACCTGGTCGTTGACGAAAACCCTTTGCAACAAGTCTAGCTTTGAAAGTCTCCACTTTTCCATCTACACCAAGTTTTTTCTTGAAGATCCACTTGCTCCCAATGGGTTTTACCCCTTCAGGAGCATCTTCCAAAGTCCATACTTTGTTGGTGTACATGGATTCCATCTCGGACCGCATTGCATCCAGCCATTTCACTGAGTCTCCACTCGTGATGGCCTGCTCGAAACTAGTTGGGTCATCATCCTCCATGATGCAATCCTCGCTCCCACCATCCATGAGAAAACCGTAGTATCTCTCAGGTGGGTGAGAAACCCTACTAGATCGGCGGAGAGGCTGGGGTTTATTGGGAACTACTGAATCCTCTGGTTCCACCAAATTTTCTGTTGCAGCTGTTGTAGCTGGAACCTCTTCCAGTTCTATCTCATGACCACTAATCTCTTTGGCAAGAAATTTCTTTTCTAAAAAGGTGGCATGCCGAGAAACAAACACCCTTTGTTCTTCGGTGTGGTAGAAGATATACCCTTGTGAATTCTTGGGATATCCTACAAATTTGCATAGAACATACCGTGCCTCAAGTTTGTCCGGATTTTGTCGTTAGACATAGGCTGGACAACCCCATATCTTAACATAATTAAGACATGATCTTTTCCCCTTCCATATCTCATATGGAGTGGTAGGCATAGATTTGGTGGGGGCCATATTCAATAGATGTATGGCTGTCTCCAGCACATACCCCAAGAAGGAAATAGGTAACTCAGCTGTACTCATCATAGAGTGCACCATATCTAATAGGGTGCGGTTCCTCCGTTCCGATACACCATTGTGTTGTGGTGTATATGGAGGAGTTAGCTGAGAGAGAATCTCATTCTCTTTTAGGAAGTCCAAGAACTCATTGCTTAAGTATTCACCTCCTCGATCTGATCGAAGGATTTTAATACTTTTCCCGGTTTGGTTCTCGACTTCTTGTTTATATTCTCTAAATTTCTCAAAAGCTTCAGACTTGTGTTTTATCAAAAACACATGTCCGTATCTTGAGAGATCGTCAGTGAATGTAATGAAGTACGAAGAACCATCCCTGGCATGTGTAGACATGGGACCGCATACATCGCTATGTATCAGTCCCAAGAGTTCAGTAACTCTTTCTCCGTGTCCCGTAAACGGAGTTTTGGTCATCTTGTCTTTGAGACATGACTGGCAAGTATCATAAGATGAAAATTCGAACGGTTTCAAATATCCATCTTTATGCAACTTAGCTAGCCGTGTCGCATTGATGTGACCTAGTCTACAATGCCACAAGAAGGGTTCGTTCATTTCTGAATTCTTCCTCTTGTGTGTGTTTGTTATGCTCAGAACTGTTGATTGATTTAGAACATAAATGCCATTGCACAACGTGCCTGATCCAACCAAGTTTTGGTTCAGGAAAATGTTCATAACATTATCCTGTAATACAAAATTATATCCATCTTTACTCAACAAAGAAACCGATATAATGTTGCATATCAGGTTCGGCATGTAATAGCATTCGTTCAGAATCAATGTATTACCAGTTGGTAAAACAAGGTGATATTCCCCGACGGTTTTAGCTGCAACAATTGCACCATTTCCAACCCTTATGTCTTTATCACCTTCTCCAAGTTCTCTACCTTTTCTCAGTCCATGTAACTGATTACATATATGGGATCCTGACCCGGTATCTAATACCCATGACGTAGAGCAAATGGAGAAACAGTTCTCTGTAACGAACACACCCGAAGAAAATGCATCAACATGTACTTTCTTTATTCGGGTGGCATGGGAATCCTGGTATTCCCCTATATCCTGTTCATTTTTATAACTTTTATAAGAAAGAACGGAACCAACGTTCCCCAGCACAGTATAACATGTGGGTTCGGTCAATACATCCATATTATTATCTTGATTAAGGCATGATATGGTCGCTACCTGAAGAGAGAGAGAAGAAAAACACTTTAGCGTATGCTCTTGCAAGATCAGATTGGTTATTATTTTATCTAATCAGGATGGCTCCCACCGTTTTTATCAAATCTTCCTTCAAGCCCTAAAAGGAAAGACTAGCCGGGATTAATTACACCCTACAATTTCGCCAATCTTTCAGCCAGGCCAGTGTCGGTACTTTGAGGGAGGTTCCCCGTGCTTTCGCACGGACCTAATTAAAATAAACCTCGTTTTCCCAGAGGCATAACCCCGTTGATACCTTTCTAGACACCTACTTGATCGGCTAATTGTCCTGTGTAAAATTCTCCCAGGAGTAACAATTACTCGCAGTGGGTATCGGGATCCAACTATCTCATAGAAGGTATGCAATCTCATTGTAAATTTCAACACTTGAAATTCCCGATAATATTTTGCCTCTAATGTGCTATGACCTTGACGAAAGCCAACAAACCATAGCCCGCTAGTCAAGTTCAACCCGTACATTTCTTGATTGAATCAAACCCACCCGCACGACCCTTGACGAAAGCCAACAAAACCATACGACTACCCTAATCCAATCGCATCATATGCAGCAGATAAGCAGTATATAACTACCGCACACTACACCTTGACGAAAGCCAACAAATGCAGCACGAATACTATATACTACTTATCTGAAATGACGGAGGGCTACGACAGGTTTTTCTGAAAACCTATTGCATAATGAACTTGATATCGTTGTAGAAACAAGTGAATTTTGAAAAGGAGTGTTTTTGAGGTTTTTACTAGTTTTGCTAAAGAGGTCATTCCCGGTGAAGGGATCTCAGCTCTTTCCTCATCGAATAAGGTGCGGGATATATCATATATATCACTATGCAAAGCAAATCTCCAAAAGCAATCAAAAGACAAACCGAGTGTTGTAGCATCTGCCAGTTTTGCTAAAGAGGTCATCCTGGTGAAGGGATCTCGGCTCTTTCCTCATCGAATAAGGTGCGGGATATATCATATATATCACTATGCAAAGCAAAACTGTAGCTACCCTTTTGAAAAGTTTGATTCTACAATATATTTTAGGTTTCTTTTCTTTCATTAATCACATTAATGAAGTCCCATCATTTAAGTCACCTAAACATCACAGATAAATACGACGCACACTTATGTCATCCGCATTCGCCTCGATGTCCCCTCGTGCACCGTTAGGTTAGGTAACTAACGGCAGAGCGGGACAGGGCCAGCGCGGGTGTAAAATATAAGTAACGTCTATATAATATATCATATATACTATATACAGTATCTATCATAACATATCAAATGATCACATCACAGATATCGCAGCAGAAGAAACATATGAAATAATGGATATACTAGGAGGTCCGTGTTTTATTCTGAGCCTGTATAAAACACGGATTCCACGGTCGCGATGAATAGCCAAACCCACACCCCTAGACCCCTACGAGAGCAGCAAGCAACCCTACCAATTCTAGAGTTAGGAGACCCGAACTCGACTCCTCGAGTTGGTCTCCCACTGGACTCTAGAACCCGGTTACTTGTGCTCTCCTCCTTGGGTCTATCCTAATGCGGAAAAGTAAATAATATATATCAATGGTGACATCAACCTCAACCCGGAAGTGCCCCAATAAAAGAATATTACATACATTTAATTTTATATGAATGAAAATAAAAACTCTCATCTCACATAAAACCCCCGGCTATTCAAAACGCGACGATCCAATATAACATATCCAGCAGTACATAACATCACATGTCATCACCGCACAGAAAAACTAGATGATGTTAAACATTCCAATCGAATCATCGAACACCCAAGATTACCCAGAAAACTCAACACTTGAGCGCAGTTTAAAGTAATTCAGCACACGCCACAGTACCAATGAGCCAGCCGTAGAAGGGTCAAACCAACGCCTTACATGTGAAACGCTAAACTACCACAAACCATAGGGTTCAAGTGGCGGTTTTGACGGCCACATAATCGAGTTAAGGTTTACATTCTTCTAGAGGGTCCATCGCATAACTTGCATGATCTTTGAAAGCTTTTTAACTACGGGAAAAATCCAACAGTTGGAAATTTTCCGGCAAGGGAAAAATTGGGTATTTGACATCCAATTGAACCTTTTAATATCGTCTAAAGTTACCCGAAATACAGTTAAAATATGATTACGAAACACTCCGATTTGTTATTATAGTAAATTAACATCACATGACAATTTAGCAAAAATAAACAACACCTGAAGCACCAAAACCCATGTAACAGAACACTGCAAAAATTTGGAGGGGGGGCTCGGAATTGGCCGGGGGGGGTCGCCGGCCCAATTAAGGCAGAATGCCTCCAGATTTCTTCAGTGTTCATAGTATCATACATACACAATTCTGTACATGTTTAAAAAAAATTTAGGGCTCGTTTGAAAATCGACAGAAAGTGGGTTTTAGCGATGCAAGTTTCGGAGTTTGTTTCGTATTCGTATTATAACAATATCCGTATAATTTCCTAGCTAGGCTCTGATACCACTGTAGGTTTCCCGTCGACGGCAGCAAGGTTTCGGGAGGCATCTTCCATGCTATTTTCAAAAATTTGCCGTTAAAAGGATCTCTAAACAAGATCGATAACTAGAATATAATACGGAAAACATATAGTAAACCATTTACTATCTAAGTGAAGAAGAAAATACAACCTTTGTAGATCGGTCCTTCACTTCATTAGCTCCTTGTTGAAGTCCCTTCGCTGCGATCGTGGTTCTCCCGGACTCTTGCATGGCTTCACGAGGCAAAAGGAGCGACCTTGCTTAAAGTCTCCGAGGCCGAAGATGATCTACGTCGAGGGAATACTAGCTCAAGCTTCTACTTCACTAACTAAAGGATTAGTGAAGTAAACACCATAAAATAAAGTGCTAGTCTAGTAAAGGATGAAGAAATAGGAAGTGAGTTCACTTTAGAATTTGTTTTCTCACAATATTTCTCACTTTGGATCAAACCCTAGCAAGCTTTTCTTTTGCTCAAGGAAGAAGAAGATGAACAAAAGAAAATGAGAATGAGGATAATGATCAAGTGAGTGAGCTAACCATGGTGAGTGAGTATCATATACTAACTCATGTAGAGACATAACCATGGCTAATTAACATGGTTGGGTTAACAAATATCTAAAGTAAAACAAACCTAGTGGACTTTGTCAATGCATCCACAAGCTTCTACTAGCTTCATGCATTTTTCTAATTATCCACCAATTTTGTAATTACTTTAAAATACTAAACCCAACATGATAATTAGCATGGTGTAAGTCTTGTACACCCATGAAAGTTGTATCAACAACCATGATACATAAATCAAAACACAAATTAATATATATCACATATATATATTAAGTTGTGCATAAGTGAGAAAAGAAAAATGCTTAAGTGAACCAATGTTAGTTAATGTAAATTAGTATATCATATATACAATTATACGCTAAATTATTAAATCAACACTTGACTTAATAATCCGGTTATATCTCATATAACCGACTAACATCCAATGTATCGACTTATTGAATCAACACTTGATTCGATAACCCGGCTATATCACATATAACCGACCGATACAAAAAGTCGTGAGAAAAGAATACGGTATCACATACACGTATTATTCTCGGTCCCGCACATATCACATACGTGCCCCTATTTTGTTTTGCCTGAGCCAGTAAAACCTCTATGTAGGACTCTAAAGACTCGTCAATACACCGGCAGTAGGTGATGATCACATCAAGCACCCATAAGCCGTCAACGGTACTAGCTGGACGTAACGGCTGCCCGGGTATTAAGCGATCAGAAGATCAGCAAGCAAGCCCCTCCAACTCCTGTAAAAGCCTGACGGTAACACTTGCCGTACAGTCCGGTCTCCTCATCTGATATGTCGCATATCAAGTCTAGGGGTGGTAAACGTCAGACCCCAATAACCGATAAGTCATGCCGATGTAAGGCTCATAACGGGTCGAGAAACTACTGGTAACACTTACCAGTAAATCTCTAAATCAGCCCTGGCCAGGGACTTCCCTGTTATGGCCAATCGAGCACAGCACAACATCAACCCCCAATACCGGGAGAGACGAAACCCCTCCTATCGCTCATTGCCTCCATGTGACTCGGGACTGTACCCAAAAACCACCATTTTTCATGCCCTCTTGGACGTGGTAAGGTGGAAATCAAAGCACAGTGGGAATCACACAAGACTCTATGAAGATCTCGGGTCTACAGACTAACCTGTACAAGTGTCACCAGAGAACTGCCATCTGACGTGAGGTATAATACCATCTGGGAGTTCTCGTCGAGTCCGTCCAGTGTACTCAGTCTCTACTGAGCACCCGTATACCATCTCTGATGTCAAACACCAATGGATATGGGATCATCCATCGCCCATCTCATGGGTCGAGAAGCGTATACGCTAGTCTACTCTGGTGTATCGATGCCCTGTCTCGATATACCCACGACTAGGGACATTAAAGGATGTACTTATGGACTACCATGGCCCTACTAGTATGATCTGCATCATAGTCCTGGTAGTCAAGTACACATCCTAAGGGCTTTACCAACATGTAACCATAAGACAGTATCAAGAGACTAGTATACATGTTAAGATAAAGAGAAACCAGATAGCATACTATCATATCGAGCAAGAAAGTCCTCTCTATATATGTCCAAGCATCTAATAATATGCATCATATGTACAATACTGGCCTCTAGGGCATACATACAACTAACAGGATTATGAAGTATGATGTGTTTGCATGTCGTTTAATGCAAACATGGCAAGTTTATTTAGCATGCAGTTTATCGTAATATATGTTGTAGGGTGTTTTTCGTCACCCCATTCAGATGGGAATACGCGCGCGCTTGTCAGGCGCATTACAGATTCCCCCTGCCTAGGGTAGGCCGGGGTTTAATAATTATGGGGATCCGAATCTCCGGCAGCCGCGGACTAAGCTGCCGTTAATTACCCCTCGTCTTTGGAGCGAGGGAACCTCCGATTGACGGGTTAAACTGGTCATGCGAACTCAATGTGCAGTGTTGTGTTTTGAAGGGGTTTTGGATATATCGGGGGCCCCACAGAGTTTTTACGGGGGTCCCGCTACCCGGATAGCGGGCTGGGGGTCAAGGGAGCTAGCAGCCCCCTTGCAGGGTGCTGGACGGCGCCCCGTTAGAAATTTTTTTCTAACAGGGACAGTGTCGTGGAGTATGTGTGTGTGTACATAAGTATATATATGTATATATATAAAAAAGGGGGAAAAGGCATCCAAAGGATGCGTGGGGCCAGCGCCAGCGCTTTGAGCGTAAGAACGCTAGCGCGCCATGTGTCAGTACGTGGACGCTAGGGCGCTAGCGCACTGAGCGCTAGCGCGCCACGTGTCAGCACGTGGGCGCTAGGGCGCTTGCGCTCTGAGCGCAAGAGCGCTAGCGCGCCACGTGTCAGCACGTGGGCGCTAGCGCTCTGAGCGCAAGAGCGCTAGCGTACTCTGCGCTAGCGAGCGCTAGCACGCCACGTGTCAGCATGTGGGCGCTCGGACGCTGGACGCAATAGCGCTAGCGCACCACGTGTCAGCACGTGGGCGCTCGAGCAACAAAAGAGACTTGGTCCCTGCAATGGGAGTTGTACTCCCAGAAAGGAGCACTTATTATTCTGTATATATATATATATATATATATATATATATATATATATATATATATATATATATATATATATATATATATATATGAGGAGTTAAACTCCTAAGATGTTTTGAAGCTGATGAAGGGCTTCTCCCCTTGAGCCCTAGTTCTTCCCCAAAGTGGGGTTTCTGGAGATGGGTCTCCTTCTTCTTCCTTTGTTGGCCGGATCTTGAAAATCAAGAAATATGAGATTCTAAAAATCTCTCTTTTCTGAGATCTGATGGCAGATCTGAGTTCCCCTTTGTGGGTTTTGTGGTGAAAAACTATTTAGTTTTGGAATAGGAAGAGTAAAACTCTTGATTTAATTAAAAAAAGAGGAAGGTTTAGAACCTTGAGGAAGGAGAAGATCACAGATCTAGATTTTTCTTTGGAGAGAGAAAAAGTTGTTGGGATATTTTCATTATCCTTGTTTTTATAGGCTATACACTTTACATATAGTCCCTTGGGCTTTACAAAAATGGTATTTTAGCCATCCCATGGCTCATGTGCCATTTCTTTTTGCACATAAGCCATGGGCTTACAAAAATTTTTCTTTTTGCCCATTTCGCATACATTCATGCATAAAAAATTACATAAAAAGCTATTTATTACATGATCTATATTTTGGCATGGAGGAGGCTGGCCGCGGGCTCGACTTGGGCATGGGCCCGCTTGACCTGGGCTTGGGCCCACCTGGCTTGGGGGTTAACCTTGACTTTGACTCGGTCAAACGGTGTGCAAATTTTTACCCCAACAAATTGCCCCCCATCAATAAATGCACACAGCATATTTGAGTTGTGTGCATGAAATTGATGGATCTTGAAGCTGAACTTCGAGGTGGAACATCATTCCGTGGGCGGAGCATCATCCCGGGGAGCATGATTCTCGGGGATCGGAGCATCATTCTGATTCGCGGAGCATAATTCCAGGGATCGGAGCATCATTCCGATGAGTGGAGCATGATTCCAAGGATCAGAGCATCATTCCGAAGAGCGGAGCATGATTCCAGGGGATCGGAGCATCATTCCGATAAGCGGAGCATGATTCCAGGGGATCGGAGCATCATTCCGATGAGCGGAGCATGATTCCAGGGTTCGGAGCATCATTCCGAAGAGCGGAGCATGATTCCAGGATTCGGAGCATCATTCCGAAGAGCGGAGCATGATTCTAGGGTTCGGAGCATCATTCCGAAGAGCGGAGCATGATTCCAGGATTCGGAGCATCATTCCGAAGAGCGGAGCATGATTCCAGAATTCGGAGCATCATTCCGAAGAGCGGAGCATAATTCCAGGATTCAGAGCATCATTCCGAAGAGCGGAGCATAATTCCAGGATTCGGAGCATCATTCCGAAGGGTGGAGCATGATTCCAGGGGATCGGAGCATCATTCCGATGAGCGGAGCATCATTCCGATTCGCGGAGCATGATTCCAGGGTTCGGAGCATCATTTCGAAGAGCGGCAGACATTTTGACCGAAGCATAATTTCGATGCAGAAATTGATTCCCAGGCGAAGTATAATTCCGACAGGGAAGGCAGGTACTCCGAGGCGAAGTATGATTCCGACACGGAGTACATTCTGAGACGAAGCATGATTTCGACGCAGAGCTTGCTGGTTGACCTGATTCCGAGGCGGAGCTTAATTCCGACGAGGAGGACGCCGGTTGATTCCGAGCTGAAGCATAATTCCGACAGGGAAGGCAGATACACCGAGGCGAAGCTTGATTTCGATGCGGGGGACACTCTGAGACGAAACATGATTCCGGCGCAGAGCTTGTTGGTCGACTCGATTCCGAGGCGGGGCTTAATTCCGACGAGGAGGTCGCTGGTTGATTCCGAGCCGAAGCATAATTCCGACAGGGAAAGCAGATACACCGAGGTGAAGCTTGATTTCGACGCGGGATACACTCTGAGACGAAGTATGGTTCCGACGCAGAGCTGGTTGGTTGATTTGATTCCGAGGCGGGGCTTAATTCCGACGAGGAGGTCGCTGGTTGATATCGGCATCGCTACACTGGAATATGGTACCAGGAGCGAATCATCATTTTCCATGAGTGGATTTGAGGATTGGTTTTAGTTTGGCATCTGCATTGCTGCACTGGAATAATGCCAGGAGCAACTCATCATTTGCCCCGGGAGGATTTGGGAATTGGTTTTTGCTTGGCATCAGTATCGCTACACCGGAATATGGTACCAGGAGCGAATCATCATTTGCGCTTGCTTATCAGGAAGCGATAGCTTAGGAGACAGGTTTTAGGTCCTTATCACCTAAAACTTTTCAATTTTGTGAGCCGTAAGGGTCTCACAAAGCAGTTTCTCCCTACGGGTCGTAAGGATCCCGTAGGTGTATTTTCTCCTGAGGAGTCATGGGGACTCCTAAGTGTGTTGCTCCTTTGTGAGTCATAAGGATCTCACGCGGGAATTTTCTCCTCACAAAGTCGAGAGGACTTTGTGAGTGCATTTCATCTCTTTTTTTACGAGTTTGCGCCCTTTCGGGTTTTCACAAACTCACCGACAGTCCTGCTGTTTTTACTCACGGAGCCCTTTCGGGTTTTCATCCGTGCCCATTTTGCTTGTGGACATACCCTTTTTTTATTTTTATTTTTATTTTTATTTTATTATTTTTGGTGGGACTTTGAATGTGGTCTCGCCTGTAGGACTTAGGAGAGATTGGGGTTGTTTTACGCCCATGGATTGTATACGGTTTTGCAGGATGTATGATCCAGACCGTAGGGCTGGAAACATTTCGGGACTTTGTTGGCGTCTGCATCGCTGCACTGGAATATGGTACCAGGAGCGACTCATCATTCGCCGTTGAGATTTGAGTTTGGAATTTGGTTGGCGTCTGCATCGCTGCACTGGAATATGGTACCAGGAGCGACTCATCATTCGCCATTGGGATTTGGTATTTGGATGGCGTCTGCATCGCTGCACTGGAATATGGTACCAGGAGCGACTCATCATTCGCCGCTTGGGGGTTGGGAAGCGATGGCTTAGGAGACAGGTTTAGATCCCTATCATCTAAGGCTTTCCAATTTTATGGGCCGTGAAGGTCCCATAAAAGCATTTTCTCCCTACGAGTCGTAAGGATCCCGCAGGTGTATTTTCTCCTTAGGAGTCGTGAGGACTCCTATGTGTGTTTTTCCTTTGTGAGTCGTAAGGATCCCACAAAGGTTTGTTCTCCTTATGTATCATGAGAACACATGAGTGGGTCTTCTCAATGGAGTATAATTCCAAAGGCGGAGACCAGCCGCGTAACCGGTGGTTGCGGTGGGGCATGGACGTGATGAGAATTATTTGAGCCCGTGGATTGTATACGGTAGTCAATTTGGGGACTGGCCGTAGGGCCGGCAGAATTTTGGAAATTTGAATTTTTGTTGGCGTCTGCATCGCTGCACTGGAATATGGTATCAGGGGCGACTCATCATTCGCCTTTGTTTTGTTTGTTTTTTGTTTTGTTTCATTTTTGTTTTACCGCGATTGCTCTATCATTTCAGCTTTTCTTATCGCGAAGATCGCGATTGCCCTATCATTTCGGCTATTTATTCGCGGTTGCCCCATCATTTCGTCTTTATTTTCATTTTTATTTTCACTCGCTGATTTTTATTGCGAGTTGCCCCATCATTTCGGCTTTTTTTTATTTTTCTTTTATTTACACATTTTTTGTTTATTTACATTTTTTTTACATTCCCAGTTTAACGACTTAGAGGTCGACTGTTCCCAGTTTAATGACGTGGTGGTCGAATGTTTCCAGTTTAATGACATGGTGGTCGATTGTTTTCAGAGAAAGGAAGATGTCTGAGAGAATCGGTTTCACGAAGAACTTCGGTCTTCGTTTGTATGAAATTGGCAGTCGCAGCTGGACTGTTTGTTAACACGCCTTTAGACAGTTCTATCTGTCATGCCTGGTATTGCTTTTTGACCCAATCTTTGAAGACGAAGCAGTCCTCAATGGCATGACCTATCACTCTGTGATAGGGGCAGTATTTGGGGTCGTCGGTCATATTCGCTTCCTGCGGTCTTTTTGACTCCGGCAGTTGTAGACCGTTCTTCAGGGCGTCTTTGAATATTTTACGGATTTTGTCCCTTCTGAAGGAATAGACCTTATCCAGCTTCTCTTTCAGTGGAGATTCTCCTCCCTTTCCTAACACTGGCTTCCGAGGCTGGTCGGCACTAGGCCCGCTCATCCCTTGCTTAGTTCGGTTAGCCGAAGTGTTAATAGATTCAGAATCGTTGGAATTCCCGCCTTTGCGATTATCATCCTTTCGGTTTCTCCAGGACTTATAGTCATGTTGGGAATCCGAGGAGGACTCCTGCTTTGAGCGCTCCAGCATCTGAACTTTCCTGGTCAGCTCTTGGAATGTTTTGAGACCCGCGGTGCATAGAAACGGGGCCATCCAATTGCTGAGATTTCCGACGAGGAGACTGACAGATTAGTCCTGCCCTATCGGTGGTTCACATTTGACGGAGAGATTGCGCCATCGGGTTATAAAATCCGTACTGCTTTCGTTGTTCTTGGGCTTGGTCCTTACGAGCTCGGCAATGGTGATCTTATCGCTGACGCTCATGAACCTTTGTCGAAACAAAGATTCCATTTGGACGAAAGTAGTAACGGAGCCATCCGGTATGCTCGCGTACCAGTCGAAAGAAACATCGGTCAAGCTATTAACGAACTGGCGGAGGAGAAGCGCATCGTTGCCTCCAGTGTTCCCGCATGAGGCTTTGAAGTGGGCGAGGTGCTGATTCGCATTTCCCGTCCCATCGAATCTTCCGAATTTAGGGATGACATAGCCGCTAGGAAATTTTACCAGATCATATTGAGTAGGATATGGTCTCCCGCTACTGCTAACATCTTTTTGCACTTCAGCTTCGGCCACCAATGTTTTGACTTTGCTGGCAACCAAATCCATGATTTGATCTTAAGTTAGTGGGCTACTGTCATCGGTAGCCAAGACATTTCCTAAGATAGGACGCGACTGGCTTTCGTGCGGTCCGCCCACCTTTGGATTTGAGGGAATAGGCGTCGGCTGTCTCGGGACACCGTTTCCCGGTTCATGAGCAGAGCCCTCCGCTTGATTGAGCGGCTAAGAGGCAAGTTGGGCCGTAAGCCGTAAGACGACGTTTGTCAAGTCATCAATTTTTGAGTAGAGCTTGGCCATCTCCTTGTCTTTGCTTCTGAGCTGTTTTCGGAGCTCTTGGAGAAGTTGCTGCTCTGCGTTCTTGAGACGGAAAATTGGCTCATCTTCGCTTTCCGAGCCCGACTCCTCATGGACCGAAGGGTCTTTCTGCCTATCATCCTCATCGAGAGGGTTTTCATCACCCAGCAGAGGCGGCTGTTCTTGGGAAACGACAACCACATTCAAGCCAGATTGGATTTGAGATGTGGTGGCCCCGTCTTTGCTCTTGCTGCGCATGCCCACCATGTAGACAGTGTGGACCACATATCCAGCCATTTCCTCATCTTTGGCAGGGTAACCCTGTTCTTCGAACCTCATGAGGTTCATCCTAGCAGGAGCCCTAGCCCTTTTGTTGGCTCTATATCTGAGCCTCTTCTGCCTCAGCTTCTCAATTTTAAGGGATTGGCGGGCATCCATTTCCTGGGAAGCCACTGTGCGTCGATTAGCGGGGAGCTTAGAGAAGACACCCGATCGAGCAGTTGTCAGGGGCATCGTCGAAGCTTGCTCGAGACGCCTTGTTGCTTTGTTGGTGTTGATGGCCTTGCCCCCAGCTGGGGCCAAGGAGAGCCGTTCAAGCACCGACTTACGTTTGAGTTGGAGCGCCTTCGAGACTACCACATTTGGCCTCTTGTCTTTCGAGACCGGTTTGTCGGTTACCGGAACTTGAGGTGCAGGGATAGCATTAGCCGACACGAACATAATAGAGCCAAATGGTAGCGGCGGCTCCTCCCATTGTCGCCCGAGACTGGCCTGAAGGACCGTCCTAGAGTCTATCTTCATCGTGTAGGAGACGGGAGCCGTGCTGAGAGCTGGGTTCATCTTTGGAGACATTATTGAAAAGTGATTGCTTGAAAACCTGCATGAAAGAGCATTATTTTAGTATAAATATAGATATGTATATTGATTGAGTTCGCATGAACGTTTAACCCGAAATATGGGAGGAGAGATAAGTCCCACCGGGGGTGCCAGAATCTGTAGGGTGTTTTTCGTCACCCCATTAAGATGGGAATACGCGCGCGCTTGTCAGGCGCATTACAGATTTCCCCTGCCTAGGGTAGGCCGGGGTTTAATGATGGTGGGGATCCGAATCTCCGGCAGCCGCGGACTAAGCTGCCGTTAATTACCCCTCGTCTTTGGAGCGAGAGAACCTCCGATTGACGGGTTAAACTGGTCATGCGAACTCAATGTGCAGTGTTGTGTTTTGAAGGGGTTTTGGATATATCGGAGGCCCCGCAGAGTTTTTACGGGGGTCCCGCTACCGGGATAGCTGGCTGGGGGTCAAGGGGGCTAGCAGCCCCCTTACGGGGTGTGGGGCGCGGGGCAGCGCCCCGTTAGAAATTTTTTTCTAACAGGGACAGTGTCGTGGAGTATGTGTGTGTGTACATATGTATACATATGTATATATATATGTATATATATAAAAAAAAAGGGGAAAATGCATCCAAAGGATGCATGGGGCCAGCGCCAGCGCTTTGAGCGCAAGAGCGCTAGCGCACCACGTGTCAGCATGTGGGCGCTCGGGCGCTAGCGCACTGAGCGCTAGCGCACTGAACGCTAGCGTGCCACGTGTCAGCACGTGGGCGCTAGGGCGCTAGCGCACTGAGCGCTAGCGCGCCACGTGCTGCTCTAGCGCTCTGAGCGCAAGAGCGCTAGCGCGCCACGTGTCAGCACGTGGGGGCTCGGGCGCTAGCGCTCTGAGCGCAAGAGCGCTAGCGCGCCACGTGTTAGCATGCGGGCACTCGGGCGCTAGCGCTTTGGGCGCTAGCGTGCCACGTGTCAGCACGTGGGCGCTCGAGCGCTAGCGCTCTGGGCGCAAGAGCGATAGCGCACCACGTGTCAGCACGTGGGCGCTCGAGCAGCAAAAGGGACTTGGTCCCTACAATGGGAGTTGTACTCCCAGAAAGGAGCACTTATTATATATATATATATATATATATATATATATATATATATATATATATATATATATATATGAGGAGTTAAACTCCTAAGATGTTTTGAAGCTGATGAAGGGCTTCTCCCCTTGAGCCCTAGTTCTTCTCCAATGTGGGGTTTCTGGAGACGGGTCTCCTTCTTCTTCCTTTGTTGGTCGGATCTTGAAGATCAAGAAATATGAGATTCTAAAAATCTCTCTTTTCTGAGATCTGATGGCAGATCTGAGTTTCCCTTTGTGGGTTTTGTGGTGAAAAACTATTTAGTTTTGGAAAAGGAAGAGTAAAACTCTTGATTTAATTAAAAAAAGAGGAAGGTTTAGAACCTTGAGGAAGGAGAAGATCACAGATCTAGATTTTTCTTTGGAGAGAGAAAAAGTTGTTGGGATATTTTCATTATCCTTGCTTTTATAGGCTATACACTTTACATATAGTCCCTTAGGCTTTACAAAAATGGCATTTTAGCCATCCCATGGCTCATGTGCCATTTCTTTTTGCACATAAGCCACGGGCTTACAAAACTTTGGCTTTATGCCCATTTCGCATACATTCATGCATAAAAAATTACATAAAAACCTATTTATTACATGATCTATATTTTGGCATGGAGGAGGCTGGCCGCGGGCTCGACTTGGGCATGGGCCCGCTTGACTTGGGCTTGGGCCCATCTGGCTTGTGGGTTGACCTTGAAATTGACTCGGTCAACCGGTGTGCTAATTTTTACCCCAACATATGTGAACAAGTATGGTAATATATGACAAGTAGATAAGCATGACAACATAGCATGAGCATGGCAAACAAAAGTAACATGGCCGTGTAGTATAAGTATAGTGAACATGCAGTAAATGTAAGTGTCTTAATATGTCTCTACTTGGGTACACTAATTTAACGTAAGTTCAAGGGTGAATGTCAACCAATCTCCAGAGTGTTCTCGAACCCAACATGCTGTAATCCAGGGGTAAGGAACCACGAGCCCGAATCAAGTGTTAGTAACGGGACTTCAACCTAGTGTTGAAATATTCCAAACTCAACAGGCTGTAATCCAGGAGCAAGGAAACACGGGCCCTCATGATAGCTTGCCTATGTTAGTAGGCATGAATTCATGATCTAGTGGGACTCCTGAGATTTCATTGGATTCACGCATGAACTACCCCGACAACCTGAGTATGCTAAGTTACAGTTAAAAATTACCGGCCTTACTCGAATCCATGAATACATCAGTTTGCAAGATAGAGATCATGTATATATCAAGTATTCATGTCAAGTATTCTTGTAGTCATGTCAAGTTGTATTCATGGTTTGAGTCAAGTCAAGTAATGTATTCAGGTTTGATATATGTGTTTGTCACGCCCCGCTTCCCGGTGTACGGCGAAGGGGATGCGACTGGCCGCTACGTATTTACTCTGAAGTAAACACGCTAAGCGTAACTAAGCAATATAAAAGAAATACACAAGAGACAAAAGATATAACTGAACATTAACTTTATTTATTAACATTCTTTTGTACAATGCATGGAAAAGTAAATACATCTGAATGAGATCAATGCCTAAACAATGGAATAACAGAAATGGAAAGTACTGAAATGAAATGTGTACAAGTGTAACTACAGCTCAGGATCTTCAATAAACTGGTCTAAGTTTTCAGCGCTGGGCTCGATCTCCGGAAGGTCCGAATCACCTGACGACATTCAAAAAATAAGAAAGAGAATGTCCCCAGCGGACAAATCGCTCGGTAAGTCCCAAAGATAAGGGAGAAATGGAATAGACAGAGAGAGAAAGAGTGTGTAACTTTTAAAGTTATATTATATGGTTAACGCAGTTGTTTGTAGTTTGGTACAGAAGAATGACAGTGTATACGAGAGGAGTCTCAATATGCCAGAGAGTAGAGGCAAATGGAAGTACAAGGCTCCGTTAGAAAGCCCAGAACAACGGCATGGTATTCAGGTTAGGTGTCTTAAATCTTACAGTCTCGTGCCACTTCTAACACCTTCCGTACCAATCTACCCCTTAAACCCCGCGAAGTATCGTTTGAATTATTTGTATTGTATTGCAACTTGTATTGCCTTGTAATATAGATTGTATAATTGAATGACTAGCTGAAACCATGATATCCATATATGGATGTAACTGGAGAATCATGGATGTGACTGGAGAATCATGTAAATGGAAGTATATCCATAGTTCGGTTCAGTCAATACATATTGAATATATTGAATATATTCAATTCATGGATTCATGTTGAATTGTAATATTATAGATTGTACTTGAATCATATTCAAGTCAGATTATTTATAATGAGACTCAGTCTGAGTCAGAACAATTAGAAAAGGAATTGAAGTCCTGATTGTTTTGATGTTATCGGTAACCGCTGCACATGGGCGGCATGATTTGTGTATTTTTCAAAGACGATTACCGTGTTGATAACACTGTTTGTTAAGTTGTCTACCTTAAAATAGGCAAGCACCCACTTCTCCGGCTCCCTGAGGCTCAAGAGATTGGTCCCACTTAAACCGATATTTACTAGGGTCCTTATTATAATTTATAAAACTTGAGGGGGTTTTATGTAAAAATAATTTTGTATAATTTACAAAATACACCTCAAATATTTAATTACCGTCTTTAGAGTTTTCATAGCTGTATATTTTATATTTGTGATATTTCTAGTGAATAAACCTATTTTTCATAATACATGGTATTTAATTGTAAAGTGTTGGACTTGTATGGAATTTCATGGTATTTTCATGTAAAGTGATTCTTTTGATTTAGAAAATTTAGAATATTTATAATATATCAAAAATAGATATTTTGATGATACATATATATATATATATATTTATAAAAATAATTTTAATTTATTATTTTCTAGAAATCTCATTTTCTTAAGATATTTGTATTTTAAATCTTTCGAGACCGAATGCTCCTTGCGGAGGCATGCATCTTCCACTACTAAGCCCGAGGATGTGCGATAATCTGCACCATACCGAACGGGTTCCCCAAAATGGGTTGTAGCGGCGTTTTGCAAAGTTTTGTGTAAAATACATAATCTTATAGAAAATGGTTTTAATAGTAAATGGTATTTATATGTAAAGTTTCGTTTTCCCGTATTCTATGTTCCCGAAAGGTATTGTGCTATGTTGCATTTGAGTGTTGTGAGGAGGTAGGTCATTACCTCGTGATCTAGTTAAAGGTATAGCAAGATTAATGATGTTTTAAAGTCGAAACTAAACTACATGGTATTTTACTGAAAAAGAGCGGTAAAAGTTACAAAATAAAATATTTTGCTATGAAACTTATTCAACATGTTTTTTTAATGATTAATAGTCAAGATGTAAGAGTTCAACATGGTTGTGTTAAGCGAAATTGAACTTTATAAAGAAAACCGAATCGGAAGTCGGATTTGACCCCGCTTCCGTCGGGTTTTATTAAAAGAAGTTTTAAGAATAGAGAATAGAAGAGGGAGGAGGGACTTACGTGTTTAAAATCAAGGGAAGAGGTAGAGGAAGACATAGGATTTGCCGGTGTGTCGTTTCGTCACCGGAAGCTCCTAGAGTCGTCGTCGGAAGATCGCTGGAGTTTTGCCCTTCGCTAACTCCACTTGTACACAAATTTCTAGAGGAATTTCTTGAGAGTTTGGACAGAATTGTGAGTGAGGAGTGTGTGTCTAGGGATGGTATTTATAAAGTAAAGCTAGGGTTAGGGTAGGTGAAAGGTTGTATTGAAAATTGTATTAAAAATGTATTAAAAATGGAGTAAATAGGGTTTTAAAGGGGCTCTGTTACTATGCAGGATATTTAAAGTATACAGGAGTGATGGGGAGCTCAAGAGACACAAGTTTCATGTTGGGAGAATCGGAGTCGGCGCGGAATCGGCCGGCGCCGCCGGCCCGATCCGACCGAGTCGGGTCGGGGCTCGCCGCCAGTGGTCAGCCGTCGGTTTGTCTACTCCCTGGGCTATTTTGTTTTATATGTGTAGTGGGGTTTTTAAGAGTTATGCACGTGTAGGCTCTTGGACTTTTAAAAATTTAAAATAAAACAATATTAAAAATAATGTGGGTGATGGGACTTGAACTCTGGTGCTTTGTAACAGCAGTACAAGGTCTTACCAATGAGTTACAAGTTCCTTCTTGCTATTAAATAACAAAACAAATTTATAACTTGTGCTCAGGCAAAAGTACCACTTTATGTATTTTTGAAAAAATTGTACAGAAAGTTGTACATAAAGTTTAGGCTTGTTACAGTGTTTGAATTCAGGTATTCAGGTTCATGTTCAAATATGCATGCTAGACTTTGGGTTCATGTTTAATTGGATTCTGACTTGAGTTTGGATTCAAGTTCATGATCAAGTATTCATGTTTTGTTTTAGATTCAGGTTTGAGTTTGGATTTAGACATGAGTTAGACTCAGACTTGAGTCAGACACTTTAAACTGATTTAGATCTTGAATTAGGTTCAGGAGTTATCGGTAACTGCTGCACATGAACGGCAGGATTTGTGTCTTTTTCCAAGACAATTACCATTGATAACACCGTTAAGTTTTCTAGCTTAAATAGGTAAGCACTCACTTTCTCCGGCTCCCTGAGGCTCAAGAGAATTGATCCCGCTTAAACCTATATTTACTAAAGTCCTTAAATATTTATATATATAACTCGAGGGGGTTTTATGAAAAATATTTTTAATATGGTTTCAAAATAAGCTCGAGAAGTTATTTATATTATTTAGGGTTTTCATGAATGTGAATTTTAAAGATTTGAGGTATTTTAGTGATAAATACTTAGCTTGAATAGTTTATGGTATTTTATTGTAAAACTTGTCTTGTATTGATATCTTGATGGTATTTTGGTGAAACTTGAAATTCTTCCATCTTAAAAAAATATGAGTTTATTATATTTTGAAAATATATGGATTTGTAATATTTTTTTTAATTAAAAAAATTAAATTTTATTAATTTAGAAAATGCGTTTTTCTTAAAAACCGTATTTAAAACCTTTCGAAATTGAATACTCCGTGAGGAGGTCTGCATCTCGCTCTACTAGTCCAAGGATGTGCGATAATCCGCACAATCCAATAGCGGGTCCCCTAAAAAGGGTTGTAGAAGCATATTTGCAAAGGGTTTTGAAATACAATTCAAAAGAAACCCGGTTTTTATAGTAAATGGTATTTTCTTGTAATATTTTCTTGAAACATAAATCTACATGAAAGAGTTATCGTGCTATGGAAATATGTGTGTATGTGAGGGGTAGGTCATTATCCCATGAAGTCTTCTAAAGGTATAATTAACAAAAATACTAAAATATATGATATGTGAAGTTCAGCGTAAATGTTAAGTTAAAACTATTTTGCATGATATTCTTAATTAAAAATCGGTTCTAAGCATTGGTTATATGATTACAAATATAGTTTTAGAATATGGATGAAAAATATGTAAGGAAAAGTTAACTTTTTAAGGTCTAGAAAAAGATGTCGGTATTAACTTCACTTCCGACATATGTTTTGAAAAGAGATTTTCAAAGAGGAAGAAGAGAGATTGGGAGGGACTTACCGTTTGATTTTTATAAGAAGAGAAAGAAGAAGATGGGGAAAGCTTTGAGATGCCGCGGGAGCTCCGGAATCAGCTTCGATCTTCGCTGGAAGTTGCTTGTTTGCTGACTCCACTTTACTCCACTTGCATCTAGGAACTTTTGAGAGAATTTTGGCTAGAATTTTCAGAATGAGGATGGGCTAGGGCAAGGGGTAGTATTTATAGTGTGGAATTAGGGTTTTGAAATTAAAAGAGTGAATTAAAATGCATTAAAAAGAGGATAAATGGGGAATTGAGGGGTCTCTATTTGATTGCAGATCAATCAAACAGTGCAGGGGAGTTAGGGGTAGGCCAAGAGTCGAGTGTGCAAAACCCAAAGACATTTGGCTACGGGGGGCTCGTCGGTGCCGGCCAATATAGGGTTTCTGTCGGTCGATTTGGTGAGGGGGGCCGGTGGATTAGTGCCACATGTTCACGCCAGTATTTACAACATTGTGCACATGTTTGTTTTCTCTGTCTTTTCATTTTTATGTGTATTGCACGTGTAAACTTTTGGGCTTCCAAAAGTTTTAAAGAAAAATCAGAAAAAAATATAATGTGTCTGATGGGGCTCGAACACAGGGGCTACGTCATAGCAATGCAAGGGCTTTACTAGTGGGCTTCAAGTGCTTCTTGCTGTTCTTAAATAAGATATACTTATAACTTGTGCTCAGGCTTGTAAACTCCTTTCTGTACATTAAGAAGAAAAATTTTATACAGAAAATTCAGAGTTGTTACACTGAAAGAGGACCGAACTGCATTAAAAATGTAATGATACCACCCTCAATTACAGAGGCGCCTTAAGTGAATCGGCACTACAGGAGCTTGAGAACTCCGTAATTAAGTGTGCTCGAGCCAGGGAAGTTTTGGGATGGGTGACCTTCTGGGAAGTGCTCCGTGGTTAGGTCCGGTTCGCCCCGAAGGACAAAATCGTGCGGATTTGGTCAGAGAGGACAATACTCTCTGGATTGGGGGTGGGGCGTGACAGAATGGTATCAGAGCTGGTCCCTCAATAGTAGGTCTGTGGTTCGAAGACGAACCATTCTTCAAAGATGGGGAGGATGTCGGGACCTGGTTCTTGCTCACGGAATAAAGTACCTCACGGAACAAAGTGTCACGCCAAGTGTCATGGCAAGGGGGCGGGGGCTACCTCTTGAATCCGTGGGGGCCACCTCTTGAGTCTATGGGACCCACTGAGAACAATGGAGACTCTTCGGAATACATTCCGAAAGAGGACAGATCTGTACTATAAATGGAATGATACAACTCTTCAATATAGAGGCGCATTTTAAGTGAACCGACACTACAGGAGCTTGAGAACTCCGTAGTTAAGCGTGCTCGAGCCAGGGAAGTTCTGGGATGGGTGACCTCCTGAGGAGTGGCCCCTGGTCGGGTCCGGTTCGCCCCGTAGGACAAAACCGTGCGGCTTCGGTCAGAGCAGACAATACTCTCTGTATTGGGGGTGGGGCGTGACACCATGCAAAACCCAGACGTCAGTGCGTCATAATATCAAAACATTAGTAATAACCAGGATGTAACGAGATAGGTAAACATAAATATAAATAAATAATATAGATATAAACAGTGAGGTATGTGTATGTAAGTGATGTGTAATCTAAAACCGTGCTTCTAGGTTATCTATTATAAAAGTCTTTGAAACCAATTAATGTAATACTCATCGTAACCCAACATGGAATGATACCACTGTTCAATACAGAGGCACTTTTTATGTGAACTGCCACCACATGAGCTTGAGAACTCCATAGTTAAGCGTGCTCGAGCCAGGGAAGTTCTGGGATTGGTGACCTCCTGGGAAGTGGCCCCTGGTCGGGTCCGGTTCGTCTCGAAGGAAAAAACCGTGTGGCTTCGGTCAGAGCAGACAATACTCTCTGTATTGGGGGTGGGGCGTGACATTATGCAAAACCCAGACGTCAGTGCGTCATAATATCAAAATATTAGTAATAACCAGGATATAACGAGATAGGTAAACATGAATATAAATAAATAATATAGATATAAACAGTGAGGTATGTGTATGTAAGTGATGTGTGATGTGCAATCTAAAACTGTACTTCTTGGTTATCTATTTTAAAAGTTTTTGAAATCAATTAATGTAATCCTCATCGTAACCCAACAGTCTATTCCCCGTTCATTCCCTACGGGACCACGGTAACAGGATTTATTCCGTAACGCCCGGAAAAACGGCAAACATGTAATTATTCCGTAACGCCCGGAAAAACGGAAAACATGTAATAATGGCCTTTTGTGTTACGTTTCGGTTACATTCTTGATTTCCCCCTCCCCTTTACCCCCAGGGTTTTGTTCAAGTCGGGTATTGCCAATATAGATCTAATGCCAACACAGGATCAAGCAGGTACAGGTTTTGTCTATGCATACAACAGTTACGTCTCTCAGGACAACAAGTCAGGATTGTTGGCAATAGTAACTAGATCCAAGTAATTAATCAAGTAGTGTGTCGTGAGCATGTCATGTGTTGCATATGTATCAGATAAACTGTAACGAATATCTAAACACGGTAAGCACGATCAGGATGTATATGTATCCATCTGTAATTACCTGTTATACGTCCATGACTACGTATAATGCAAACTAGATGGCATGTTATACTAATATAGTTGTATAATGATATTAGGAGGTTCCGGCATGCAATTAGTTATGCGATTATCAGTACGGATACGAACGGATATCGTAAAACGATAAATCTATAACATTTACTATATAATGATACACATGTATTATTTTTATTCATATAGATATCGAATAATATAACGTAGCATGTTGCAAGATAAACTTGCCTCGGAAACAACGGTCGGTGTGCAGGCGGTTTGGTGTAACACGACACGACACGGTGTGTAAAGTGGCATGACACGGTGCTAGGCCTTGCGGTGACACGGGACTGATGCAATAGTGGCACACAAGTGGCATGAGCTGAGCACGAAGCGAGCATGGCGTGGCATAGGAGCAGGGCACATGGCGTGACACGGTCCGGGTACGGTGATGACACGGTCGTGGCATGGTCTGGTGTATGGTCTGGTGGTGGCACGATCGTGGTATGGTGGTGACACGGTCATGATCTGGAGGTGGCACGGTGGTGGCATGGTCTGGGAATGGTCTGAGCAGCTGCATGTCGTGGTCACAGGGCTAAACAACGATGGTGACTTGGTCGTCCAGATCGTCGACGACGCGTGCAACTCCGACGAGACGGCCGGAATATCAAGAAAGCAAGAATGAAAGAATGAAAGAAAGAAGAAAGAAGAAGGAAGAATGGGGCTGCTTGGTTCTGGGTTCTGGGAAAGTGAGGACAGAGACGAGGCGATGGCGACGATGGTGGGTTGCCGTCGGCGACGAGGGGCAGTGGGTTCTCTGGGGTGCTGTTGTGTAGTCGGGGGAGTGCAGGGTCGATGGTGGTGGTAGTTTATGGTGTCGGGAATTAGAGAGAGGTGAGGAGAAGGAGGAGGTGACGGTGGTGACGACGACTAGGTCTCCAGCGACAAGGAGGCAGTGGGTTTCTTGGTTGGCGTTGGGTTACTTTTGGGGTCGTGGGTTGCGGGTGGTTTATTCGGGGTTGTGCAGGGGTCCTGGTCGGGGAAAGTGAGGAGAGGAGGAAGTGGTGAGGGTGAGGTCGGGGTGGTGAGGTGATCGGCGGCGAGCTTAGGGGCTAGGGTTTTAGATCTGAGTTCGTCAGGGTTGCAGGTTGGGGTGGCGTTGGGCACTCAGGAGAAGAGAGGAGGTGGCTAAGGTTGTGAGGAGGTGGTGGGGAAGTCGGCGGCGAGGTGAAGGAGTGGCTAGGGTTTGGGTGTTCGGGATTCGTCGCGAGAGGGAAGGAGGAAGATAGAGGAGGGAGAGAAGTATAATAATTAGGTTTTATAATAATTTATATATAGTAGAGACAGATAGAGACAGAGTGAAAGAGAGAGTGTTATGTCACGCCCCACCTCCAATACAGAGAGCATTGTCCGTTCTGGCCGAAACCGCATGGTTCTATCTTTCGGGACGAACTGGACTCGATCAGGGGCCACTTCCCAGGAGGTCACCCATCCCAGAACTTCCCTGGCTCGAGCATGCTTAACTACGGAGTTCTCAAACTCTTGTAGTGCCGGTTCACTTAAAAGGCGTCTCTGTATTGAAAAGTGGTATCATTCCATTTATAGTACAGATCTACTGTCACGCCCCGCTTCCCAGAGTACGGTAAGGAGACGTGACGGGTTACGCGACGTATTTACTCAGAAGTAAACACGTTAAGCGTAAATAAGCAATATAATATAAATGTATACCAGAATGACATGAGATGTAAGTGAACAACAACTTTTTATTTATTAAACATTCTTTACAATACAACTGGAAAGTAAATACAATGCGGAAAGCAATGCCTAAACAATGGCATGAACAGAAAGTAAAGGTATATACAAGTAACTAAAGCTCTGGGTCTTCTGCGAACTGCTCCAAGTCTTCTGAGCTGGGATCGATCTCCAAAGAGTCGGGTCCTCCTGACAACATACTAAAGAAAGAATAGAAAAGGAATGTCGTCAGCGAACAATCGCTCGTTAAGTCCCAAAGAAAGATAGAAATAGACTGAACAGGTAAAGAGAATATATCTGGTATAATGTATGATTATTATGTTAACGCGGTTGTTTGTAGCTTGGTACAGAATGTTCCAGTGTATACGAGAGGAGTCCAACTTACCCCGTGGACTGTGGTATATGGAGTACAGGGCTCCGTCAAAATCCACGGGGCAACGACAACGGATGTTCAAGTTAGGTGTATAAAGTGACCGTCTCGTGCCACTTTTAACGCATTCCGTACCAGTCTACCCCTTTAAAAGCCCTTAATGTTTATTGTGTTGTTTTATAGATGATTTGCAGATATAAAACTTGCCGAAACCATGATATCAATTGTTCATGTAAACGGATAAAGATATAAACGGATAGTCATGTAGACAAGTCAATGTATATCCATGTATCGATCAAATCAAGTTATGTTGATATAGATTGTATTCTGGTATTCATGTTCAAGTTCCAATATATATGGATTCATATTGTATTGGAGTTATATTTAGATTATATGTAGATTGGAATTGTATTCGGATTAAACCGAGACTCTGTCTGAGTCAGATACTTAAACAGAATTTGATTTGGAGTTATCGGTAACTGCTGCACATGGATGGCAGGATTTGTGACTTTTTCCAAGCCAATTACCATTGATAACCCCGTTTTAGTTTTCTACCTTAAATAAGCAAGCACCCACCCACTTTCTCCGGCTTCCTAAGGCTCAAGAGAATTGGTCCCGCTTAAACCTATATTTACTAGGGTCCTTATTGTAAATTAATAAACTTGATGGGGTTTTATGAAAAATAGTTTAGTATACTTTCAAAATAATCCTCAAGTATTTATTTATCGTATTTAGGGTTTTCATGGATGTAATTTTAAATGTGAAGTATTCTAGTGAATATAAATCTAGATTGAATAGTATATGGTATTTTAGTGTAAATTGGAATTGTATGGATTTGTGATGGTAGATTCATGAAATTTGTGATTCCTTTGTTTAGAAAACATGGAATTTATTATATGTATTTAAAATAGATAATTTGATAATATTATAAATAATTATAGAAAAATAAATTTATTTATTAAATAGAAATATCGTTTTCTTAAAAAATTGTAATAAAAATTCCATCGAGATCGGATGCTCCGTGAGGAGGTCTGCATCTCGCTTTACTAGTACCGAGGATGTGCGATAAGCCGCACCATCCAAATCAGGTTCCCTAAAATAGTTTGTAGAGGCTTAATTGCAAGGAATTTAATTTAAAACAATCTTAAAGAATACAGTTTTATTAGTTTAAGGTATTTTGTTGTAAAATTGTATTTATCCCAAAATATTGTAAAGAGAAAATCGTGCTATGTCATGATGAGTATAGTGATAAGGTAGGTCATTGCCTCGTGGCGGTTTTCTAAAGGTAATATGAGCAAATATATGAAATAATGTCGTAGGTAAATCTTGCGGTATTTAAACAAAAAAGTGAAATAAAAATTTTATAACATAGTATTTTGAATTGAAACTTGTTCTAAATGTTGTTTTATGGTTGCTAAACAGTATATAAAGAAATGGTTAATATGTTATTAAGAAAAGTTGGGTTTTAAATAATTTTAGAATCAGAAATCGGAATAACTCCACTTCCGACGAGTTTTGAAAAGAGATCTTTTAGAATAAGAAGAGTGAAGAGGTGTTTACCGCCGAAAACGGGGGACGAAACCGGAATGGATCGTCTTGCCTGAATTTGGGGCAGATGCTATTTGGATTTATCTGTCCACCTCTTCGAGGATGCCAAGTTGATTTATGGCACCGTGTATCGGAGGTTTGGACGGATGCGGCCGTTGTAGCAGACTTCCCTTAAATTCAGGCAAGACGATACATCCCGGTTTCACTCCCGTTTTCGGCGGTAAACAGATTCTGGCATGCCAGGTGGGACCTTTTCCTCTTTCCACTCCACACTTTGTGTGTCATGTTCGTGAACAAATCGCGGTTTATTTCGGTTGCCCCTGGATTCGAGGTAATAAGATTTGGTATCTTGCTCCTGTACAGAAAGAAGAAATGAACATCAATGGCTTCCAGCTGTACCAACTGCAACAGTAACTCCCACTCCGTCCCCGTTGGAAGAGTGACGTACGGGCCAAATGCGGGCTGCATCTTCTCAATGCCAGTAGATTAGGTCACTCAGGCCACCACTGGATTTTTCTTCGAGACCATGCTCCCGCCAACAAGCTTCAGCGCCCCAGTGCCATCACATGAAGCTCCCAAGAGGTCGGTCTTCGATCGACTTGCAATCTCCACGGCCCCTCTCAATGGGTTGTCCAATTCTAACGCTTCAGTATTCAACAGGCCGAGCAACAGCTCAAGTGGGCCCGCAAAGAGGCTCACGATACCTGAGGGGGTTATCCCGAAATGGATAACCGTTCCAGCTCCGGCGAGACAAGTCATCAAAGGGGTGTCTCCTACCAAAGGATCGTTCTTCACAAGATTGGTCGTTCCAACTCTTAATACGGGTGAAGTCGTCCAAAGTGCTTCCCCTACCAAAAGGTCGGCCTTCGAAAGATTGAACGTCCCCTCTCAACGGACGTCTGTTTTCAACAGGCTGGCACCAGAAGTAGCCCTTCATCAGAGTAGGGGCATGACGAAACCGCTTCCACAACTGAGACAGCCCCGTCTGCAAGGCATGCTCGACGTCGCCACTGGCGCCGAGTGAGAAAAACTGGGGGCAGTTCCCCCTCTGGACTTACCTCACCAGCTCCAATGGTGGAAATTGAAGCTGCTGTTCCAATTGGGAACAGCTTTGAACCGGTAAGGAGAGTGCGCAAGAACTCCCCAACCGCAGTGTTGAAGAAATCTCCGCCACCTGTTGAAAACATGGTATGGGCAAAGCCGGAGCAACCCCCTCAGCGGTTGTCCTCCAAAATCCACAGAGTTTAGCGGAAGGTCCAAGATTCTGTGAGCGATAAAGATTACTCTCGCCGATTAAAGAAAACGAAGGCTCGGTAAGAGGAGGATCATCCATCCGTTGTACCATGGAAGGCATCGTCTACATGGGGGCCTGTTACAACGGTCCTTTCGACTTCAACCTCCCACAAAAAGAGAAGGCCGGAGAAGATCCCCATGCCTACGGCAAATTTCAAAGCCAGTGGACCCAAACGCCCCAAGTCTGGGGGCATGGTAGTACACACGGTGTACATGGCTTTCAGGAAAGAGGAAAGCCATACTTCCACGGGTCATCGACAACTTACACAGTCTGTGACAAAAGCTCAGGAGCAACAACAAAAGCTCCACGAGATGCTGACAAAGATGGCCGCACTCACTGGGCAGAAAGAAAGCCTGGAAGCATCGTCTGAACAGCGCCAAGATCAGGAGACCAATACGGAGTTCCTGCGATGGGTGCTGGAGAGAAAGAATAAGAAGGCCATGGAACAAGCCGCTAATATGAAGCAGATGGCGCTCCTATTCTAAGACATGGTCAGGATGATGATCCAGCTGGACCCTCCAGCCGAAGATCCACCGATAATCGTTGAAGACGACAAAGGGGAGACATCAAACCCTCTTCCGGCTTTATCAGCAGCTAGGGAGGAGACGATCGCCAAAGCAGCCTGTTTACTGCCGAAAGACGCGACTGGGACGTTGGGACGTCCGGCCTGAATTTTGGGGGCAGATGTTATTTTGTGCTATCCGTCCACATCTCCGATGATGCCAAGTTGATTTATGGCACCTTGTATCGGAGGTTTAGATGGATGCGACCGATGTAGCAGATTTCGTCAGATTCCCCCTCATTGTGAGGGGTTTTTGATTGTGGGGACTCTCTTCCCTGCAGGCGCAAGCCCCTGCAGTTGATTACGCTACCGTATTTCGGTAACCACTTTCTCCTTCTCCAGATGGTCACTTCATGTCGTGTGTGTTTGTTTTGTTTTTTGGTTGCCCATGGATTGTATACGGAGACTAATTTATTTTGTCACCCGTAGGGCGTGGATTAGTCAAAATCCGTATTTTCTTAGATTTGAGTTTGGTTTGGGTTTAAGGATCGTTAATCTTGTTTGAGACTAAAATCAACTTAAACGTTTGTTAAGGATACGCTAGTCTAATTTTAGACTAAGATCTATTTAACAGGATCATTAAGATCCAACAAAAGAGCATTTGAGCTATATTGTTTAGTTTAGAGAAATTACGGTCCATAAGTTTAAGGACATCATAGTCCGTGACAGTTTAAAGATATCATAGTCTGTAAAGTTTGAAGACATCATTGTCTATGAGTTTAAGGACCTCACAGTCCGTAAAGTTTAAGGACATCATGGTCCATGAGTTTAAGGACCTCATAGTCCATGGAGTTTAGTTTAGGGACGTTACGGTCCATAAGTTTAAGGACATCATTGTCATACCCCGCTTCCCAGAGTGTGCTAAGATAGGCACGTGACAGAGCCAACCATGCTACCTGTGGATAGGAAAAATCCCTCCACAGTCACATTACGGCAGTAGAGATATCAAGAACAGGAAAGTAAATAAACTATCTAGTACATGTCCATGAGCCAGAATAAACGAGTCATGAAATAATATGCGGAAGCAATAAATCCAAGTAACAATAACATCTGGAAAGTAAGGAAATAACTAACTGGATACTAACAGAATCCTCACTGCTCGGCCTGACGGCGGAAATACTCTTGATCAGCCCGCGACAAAGGTAGAGGATCTGGGCCATGCAAAACCCAGACGTCAGTGCGTCATAACATCAACAATAATATAATCAGGGGGTAACAAGTCATGCAGGCATGGGTATGAACAGTAACAAGTCATCAATAACAAGTAGCAATAACATGAATATAAATCAGTGAACAGAATATAAACATGTGAAGTGCAGTGAGTAGTCTAGACTGTGCTATAGGGTGATCTACTGTAAAGTTATTCGAAATCAATGAATGCAATACTCATCGTAACCCATCGGTCTATGCCCTGTTCATTCCCCACGGGACCACGGTAAAATGATGTAATAGACTGTGAGTCTATGTCCAGTTCATTCCCCACGAGACCACGGTAAAATGATATAATAGCCATATGAGTTACGTTCAGCTACATTCTTGATTTCCCCATGCCCCCAAGTCATGTGTGTAAGTCAGGTATTTATAAATCTGAGACCAATGCCAACACAGGATCAAGCAGGAACAGGTTTGTCTGTACAGACAACAGGATATGTCCATCGGGACAACATGTCAGGATTGTCGGCATTAGAAACAGGATCAGGTAACATGTCAAGTAGAGATATATCAGGTCATGTCAGGTAGTGTACATGTATCAAGTCATGTCAAGTAGTGGTGTATCAGGTATCAAGTCAAGCAGTGGTATATCAGGTCATGACAGATAGTGCACATGTGTCAAGCGGATGCTCATACTAAACCTGTAGCAAGTACGGATGCACGGTAAAGCATGGATGCATAAATATTTTGTCACGGGTTACATCATAACTATGTAGGATGCACAATTATCAAGCATGGTGCACTAATACAACAGTAACATGAAATAATATGGTCTCGGTGTGCAACTAGATATGTAATAAACCGTACGGATACAGACGGATACTATAAAACTGTAAATCGGTAAAATTTGCTGAATATTAAAACACAAGCACTATTATTTATTAAATAGATATTGATATAATAATATTAACATGGATAACATATTCAAACCGATTAATAACTATAAAAATGGTATTGATTAACCATGCACAAGAAAGTTCCGTTCAGAAATTCAGCGTCATCCTGATTTGTAAAATAGCTTAAAAATAACAAACGTTCTCCAAAAGGGACGTGTATCATACCAAAACAAAAATAATTCAATAAGATTTTCATTTTTATAAGTATAAGCATCACAGGTTGTCCCTACAAAAATCTATGAACATTCGAAATTGAAAGTTTGCTGCTGGAATTTCCCTGGACAGCAGTTTAGAGACATTTTCATTTGCATTTTACATTATTTAAACAATTTATTTTGCAAGTAAATATTTCATAGAGTTATAGTATTCTGAGTTATTTTCGTAACGAACTAAAGAACGTATACTAATGATTGTTTTATGATTTATAATGAATTTTATAAGGTAAGGTGTACAGTAAATTTCAGATTTGTCGTATCCGCTTTGCGACGATATTTCATGCGTAAACTATAATATTTTCAAATGTATAACATTATAAAATGCAGATTATAAACTAATTAAAGATAATAATAAGAAATATTACGACGATATATATTTTAAATGATATGGATGCAAACGGGTATCACATAATCATAAAATGATAAACTAACAAGTGCGGAACATATAACTAAGCAATATGAAATGTAACTATTCAATTTGATGCAGTATATGATAGTATAGTATGTAACAAGATAAGTTTTCATGACCTAGATCTGAAATGATATGAATGGATGCAAACGGAACATCGAAAAGTTATAAAACTAAATATGGGGTGCATGATTTTAAATACAGGTATTCCATTGTTAAAATAGATTCGTCTAAAGTAATGTAGCATGTAATTAAGATTGGTTTGCATGCCCTAGATCTGAAATGCACTATACAAATGTAAACGGAACGTCGAAAGGCAGTAATATGAAACATGCGATGCTTGATTTAAAATACAGGTGTGATATTTATTTAAATAGGTATATAATGAGTTATATAGCATGTAGCAAGATTAACTTACCTAGACGGAACAAGAACGGATGTGTACGGATCGTCCTTCGTCGGCAAAATATCGCGACCCGCGCACGGTACACGGAACGGTTCCAAACAACGCACGAGAGTGATCACGCAAGTCAGGTACGTTCACTGGATCACTCGGATCGTCAGCGACGAGCATGGCTCCGGCGGTGATCACCGGAATGAAGAAACAAGATCAAGAAAAAGAAAGAAGAAGAAGTAAGAAGAAGAGGCTGTGTATTAAATAAGGAAAGAAAAATTAAATAAATAAAAAATATATAAATATATATATGCAGAGGAGAGAGAGAGAGAAATGGGTTGTTAGTTTGTTAGGAAATTAGTTTAGATTCAAATTTAAAAAATCTTTTATTAGTTAACTAAATTTTAATTTGTATCAATTTATAAAATTAAAATTATATAAATAAAATTTGATATTCTGGTAAATACAAATATAGTCTAAAACATGCCCGGGTCGGGTCTAAAATTCAGTTTTAAAATACGAAAAATATACATGTCGACCAAAATAAAAAATGAATGTCCGGATAACGAAAAATGCATACCCATAAGAACGGATGCACGCACGTGCACGTAGCCATCCAAACAAGTCCGTTTCACTGAACGGGACGAGAACAAGATGCGCGGATACTACCACGGGGCTAGGGGTATCATGAAGGCCATGCAATGTATTTTTAAAATATTTTATGTGACTTAAAATGATATATTTTAAAAATACAAATGCCAGATAAAATGCCAGTATGCAATAAACATGAAAATGCACCAGTCTACGTAACAAGTCAGGACAATTCATAAATATGAATCAAATAAGTTCAAGCAAGCGGGTCGGGTCGAATGCAATGTAAAATGTAAAATACTATTCGCACCCAAAACACGATAAAGCAGGAAAATACCACAATTAAGGAAATACGAGAACTGGAATTTGTATAAATGAACTAGGTTATTACAATATACCCAACTACAAAAGAATTTCGTCCTCGAAATTCCAAGAACAAGAAAGGATAGACAATCAAGAAACTACAAGAATAGATGTGGAAACATCTGCCGTATTTCATTTTCTCGTTCCCAAGTTGATTCTCCATGCGATCGATTTCCCCCAGAAACAAGTACGAGAGGGATAACCTTGTTCTTAAGAACCTTTTTCCTTCGATCCACAATCGACATAGGTCGTTCCTCAAAGGTTAAATCTTCTCGTACAGTCAGCTCCAAATGATCCAGCACGTGTGTTTCATCTCGAACATATTTACGGAGTTGAGATACATGAAACACGTCATGAACATTCGCCAAAGATTGTGGTAACACCAATCGATAAACTACTTCTCCAACACGCTCCAAAATCTCGAAAGGCCCAACGAATCGAGGACTAAGCTTTCCTCGACTCCCAAAACGAATCACTCCTCTAGTCGGTGATATCTTCAAGAATACTAGATCACCAACAGTGAACTCTAGAGGTCTTCTCGATGTATCGGCCCAACTCTTCTGCCGATCTTGTGCTGCCTTCATATGATTCCAGATAGTGTTGACTTTCTCTACTGTCTGCATGACCAAATCCGGTCCCAACAATCTTCGCTCTCCAGCATCATCCCAACAAACGGATGAGCAACACTTGCGACCATACAACGCTTCAAAAGGAGCCATCTGAATAGTTGCATGAAAACTGTTGTACAAAAACTCCACCAAGTGTAGATGATCCTTCCACGAACCCTTGAAGTCTAACATGCAAGCTCTCAACATATCTTCAAGAGTTTAGATCGTTCTCTCCGACTGGCTATCTGTTTGAGGATGATAAGCTATGCTAAATTTCAATCGAGTCCCCAAACTTTCCTGTAAGCTCCTCCAGAAGTGTGATAAGAATCGGGTGTCACGGTCGGACACGATGCTCACAGGTACTCCATGCAATCTCACAATCTCCTGCATATACCGTTCTGCTAACGCTTCAGTTGACTGACCAACTCGAAACGGTATGAAGTGAGCTGCCGTGGTCAATCGATCAACAATCACCCAAACTGCATAGTTGCCCTTTGGACTCCGCGGTAAAGCTGTCACGAAATCCATGGTTATATGTTCCCACATCCATTGAGGAATCGGAAGTGGTTGCAATAAACCAGCAACCCTTTGATGTTCAGCCTTAACTTGCTGACACACCAAGCACTTTGCTATAAAGCGAGCAATCTTCCTTTTCATGCCTCCCCACCAGAAATGCTGTCGTAGATCACGGTACACCTTCGTGCCTTCTAGATGTACGGAATACGCGGAACTGTGTGCCTCCTTCATAACATCTTCACGAATATCTCCTTTTGGCACACACAAATGGCTACCATATCGCAACGAACCATCTTCATGAATTAACAAGTCCGTTCGAAGTCCAGGTTCAACCTGTTCTCAAAACCTTTGCAATCTTGGGTTCTTCGACTGTGCTGCTTTAATACTCTCGATCAATGACGACTGTACTTGCAGCTGCATCAACTGTCCTGAAGAATGCGGTAGCACGATCTCCAACTCGAATCTCCGAAAGTCTTCCATAAGCTCCTTCTGTGCAGTCAACATCTGAATTGCTGGCAACCGACTAAGCGCATCCGGCACAATATTAACTTTCCCCGGATGGTACTTAAGATCAAGATCGTAGTCATCCATCAGCTCCAACCATCTACGCTGCCTTATATTAAGCTCTTTCTGTGTGAACACATACTTCAGGCTTTTGTGATCGGTGAATACTTCGACCCTTTCGCCCAATAAGTAGTGTCTCCAAATCTTTAAAGTGAAAATCACAGCTGCTAGCTCTAAATCAGGAGTTGGGTAATTCTTCTCATGGGTCTTCAACTGTCTCGATGCGTAGGCTATAACCTTCCCATGCTGCATCAAAACACATCCCAATCCTTTTCCAGATGCGTCGCTGTGAATCAGCAATCCTCCGGAACTGTCTGGTACGGTCAAAATAAGAGCGGTTATCAATCTCTACTTCAACGCCTCAAAAGCTGACGCACACTTATCCGTCCACACAAATGGTACTTCCTTGCGCGTAAGCTTGGTCAAAGTCTCAGCCAAATGAGCAAAATTCTCCACGAACCTTCTGTAATAGCCGGCAAGTCCAAGAAAACTTCTAATCTCTGCTACGTTCTTCGGAATCAGCCAATTTTGAACTGCTGCAATTTTCTCGGGATCAATGGCAATTCCATCTCCGGATACGACGTGCCCCAAAAACTTCACTTCTTCAAGCCAAAACTTGCACTTGCTCATCTTTTCATATAATCTTTATTGCCTCAATGTCTACAGTGCGATCTTTAAGTGTTCCGTATGCTCTTCAATGCTCCTCGAGTAGACTAGAATATCATCGATGAACACCAGTATAAACTGGTCCAAGAACGGTGAAAATATTCGGTTCATCAAGTCCATAAATATCGCCGGTGCATTCGTGACTCCGAATGGCACCACTAAATACTTGTAATGTCCATACCGAGTTCGGAACGCAGTCTTGCAAATATCTTTTGATTTAACTCGGACCTGATGATATCCGGACCGCAAATCCAGTTTCGAGAATACCCTCGCGCCACTAAGCTGCTCGAACAATTCGCCAATGCGAGGGATCGGGTATTTGTTCTTAATAGTCACCCGGTTTAATTCTCGATAATCGATGCACATCCTCCTTGTGCCATCTTTCTTCTTTACTAGAAGAACTGGAGCTCCCCAAGGTGTATTGCTGCTGCGAATTCAACCCTTCTCTAGCAATTCGGTAACCTGCTTCTTTACTTCTTCTAACTCCACTGGTGCCATCGGATAGTACGCCTTTGAGATTGGCGCTGCACCAGGAACAAGATTGATTGCAAACTCCACATCTCGTTTTGGCGGTAAACCCGAGATGTCCTCGAACACACCCATGAACTCTCAAACTACAGCTGGCGCTTCCTCCTTATCAACTTCCATTGACGAAAGAACATTTCTTGTCGGCCTAGCCCTAAACTCGACTAGCCCGACAGAACTGCTATCTCCAGCAAAACAAACTCCGAATGTCCGGGAATCTGGAAAATCACTTTCTTTGCCCTACAATCAATGTGAGCGTGGAAATTGAGACCATCAATTTCCAAGACAACTTCATAACTGCCGGTATCGGTCACCAAGAAATCTGCAAAATATAAACTGGTAAGCAATGAAATGGAGAGAACCAAGGTAATAAAACGACCATGAAACAAGGAAATGAAACAAGACCAGGACTCCAAGTTAGTTAAATAGAGTACCGCATTGTAGCCATGCTGCAGTTCATAGTTACAATCACATAACTCCGTTCAAGTCGCCCAAATCCAAGTATCAGAATCAAAGGAATAGGACGGAAGAAACAATAGGGAACCAAAAGAATTTCAACTCGAGATGCAAAGTTGTTTGCATATTCAGGACAGGGGTCAAGAGAAAGATATGATTCAAGAATCATGATAACAATATGGCAGGACATGTTCCTAATCACGGATTTTCTGATTCGTGTATTGGGTCCAATACCCAACTACAAAAGAATCAAACCCGATTAACCTAAATCCTATGGCTCTGATACCAAACAAACCCTGTCACGCCCTGCTTTCCAGAGTGCGCTAAGATAGGCACGTGACAGAGCCAACCATGCTACCTGTGGTTAGGAAAAATCCCTCCACAGTCACATTACGGCTGTAGAGATATCAAGAACATGAAAGTAAATAAACTATCTAGTACATGTCCATGAGCCAGAATAAACGAGTCAAGAAATAATATGCGGAAGCAATAATTCCAAATAACAATAACATCTGGAAAGTAAGGAAATAACTAACTGGATACTAACAGGATCCTCACTGCTCGGCCTGACGGCGGAAATACTCTTGATCAGCCTGCGGCAAAGGTAGAGGATCTGGGCCATGCAAAACCCAGACGTCAGTGCGTCATAACATCAACAATAATATAATCAGGGGGTAACAAGTCATGCAGGCATGAGTATGAACAGTAACAAGTCATCAATAACAAGTAACAGTAACATGAATATAAATCAGTGAACAGAATATAAACATGTGAAGTGCAGTGAGTAGTCTAAACTGTGCTATAGGGTGATCTACTCTAAAGTTATTCGAAATCAATGAATGTAATCCTCATCGTAACCCATCGGTCTATGCCCCGTTCATTCCCCACGGGACCACGGTAAAATGATGTAATAGACTGTGAGTCTATGTCCCGTTCATTCCCCACGGGACCACGGTAAAATGATATAATAGCCTTTTGAGTTACGTTCAGCTACATTCTTGATTTCCCCATGCCCCCAAGTCATGTGTGTAAGTCAGGTATTTATAAATCTGAGACCAATGCCAACATAGGATCAAGCAGGAACAGGTTTGTCTGTACAGACAACAGGATATGTCCATCGGGACAACATGTCAGGATTGTCGGCATTAAAAACAGGATCAGGTAACATGTCAAGTAGTAATATATCAGGTCATGTCAGGTAGTGTACATGTATCAAGTCATGTCAAGTAGTGGTGTATCAGGTATCAAGTCAAGCAGTGGTATATCAGGTCATGACAGGTAGTGCACATGTGTCAAGCGGATGCTCATACTAAAACTGTAGCAAGTACGGATGCACGGTAAAGCATGGATGCACAAATATTTTGTCAGGGGTTACATCATGAGTATGTAGGATGCACAATTATCAAGCATGGTGCACTAATACAACAGTAACATGAAATAATATGGTCTCGGTGTACAACTAGATATGTAATAAACCGTATGGATACAGACGGATACTATAAAACTGTAAATCGGTAAAATTTGCTGAATATTAAAACACAAGCACTACTATTTATTAAATAGATATTGATATAATAATATTAACATGGATAACATATTCAAACCGATTAATAACTATAAAAGTGGTATTGATTAACCATGCACAAGAAAGTTCCGTTCAGAAATTCAGCGTCATCCTGATTTGTAAAATAGCTTAAAAATAACAAACGTTCTCCAAAAGGGACGTGTATTATACCAAAACAAAGATAATTCAATAAGATTTTCATTTTTATAAGTATAAGAATCTCAGGTTGTCCTTACAAAAATCTATGAACATTCGAACTTGAAAGTTTGCTGCTGGAATTTCCCTGGACAGCAGTTTAGAGACATTTTCATTTGCATTTTAAATTATTTAAACAATTTATTTTGCAAGTAAATATTTCATAGAGTTATAGTATTCTGAGTTAGCTTCGTAACGAACTAAAGAACGTATACTAATGATTTTTCTATGATTTATAATAAATTTTATAAGGTAAGGTGTACAGTAAATTTCAGATTTGTCGTATCCGCTTTGCGACGATGTTTCATGCGTAAACTATAATATTTTCAAATGTATAAAATTATAAAATGCAGATTATAAACTAATTAAAGATAATAATAAGAAATATTACGACGATATATATTTTAAATGATATGGATGCAAACGGGTATCACATAATCGTAAAATGATAAACTAACAAGTGCGGAACATATAACTAAGCAATATGAAATGTAACTATTCAATTTGATGCAGTATATGGTAGTATAGTATGTAAGAAGATAAGTTTTCATGACCTAGATCTGAAATGATATGAATGGATGCAAACGGAACATCGAAAAGTTATAAAACTAAATATGGGGTGCATGATTTTAAATACAGGTATTCCATTGTTAAAATAGACGCGTCTAAAGTAATGTAGCATGTAATTAAGATTGGTTTGCATGCCCTAGATCTGAAATGCACTATACAAATGTAAACGGAACGTCGAAAGGCTGTAATATGAAACATGCGATGCTTGATTTAAAATACAGGTGTGATATTTATCTAAATAGGTATATAATGAGTTATATAGCATGTAGCAAGATTAACTTGCCTTGACGAAACAAGAACGGATGTGTACGGAACGTCCTTCGTCGGCGAAATATCGCGACGCGCGCACGGTACACGGAATGGTTCCAAACAACGCACGAGAGTGATCACGCAAGTCAGGTACGTTCACTGGATCACTCGGATCGTCAGCGACGAGCACGGCTACGGCGGTGATCACCAGAATTAAGAAACAAGATCAAGAAAAAGAAAGAAGAAGAAGTAAAAAGAAGAGGCTGTGTATTAAATAAGGAAAGAAAAATTAAATAAATAAAAAATATATAAATATATATATGCAGAGGAGAGAGAGGGAAAGGGGTTGTTAGTTTGTTAGGAAATTAGTTTAGATTCAAATTTAAAAAATCTTTTATTAGTTAACTAAATTTTAATTTGTATCAATTTATAAAATTAAAATTATATAAATAAAATTTGATATTCTGGTAAATACAAACATAGTCCAAAACATGCCCGGGTCGGGTCTAAAATTCAGTTTTAAAATACGAAAAATATACATGTCGACCAAAATAAAAAATGAATGTCCGGATAACGAAAAATGCATACCCATAAGAACGGATGCACGCACGTGCGCGTAGCCATCCAAACAAGTCCGTTTCACTGAACGGGACGAGAACAAGATGTGCGGATGCTACCACGGGGCTAGGGGTATCATGCAGGCCATGCAATGTATTTTTAAAATATTTTATGTGACTTAAAATGATATATTGTAAAAATGCAAATGCCAGATAAAATGCCAGTATGCAATAAACATGAAAATGCACCAGTCTACGTAACAAGTCAGGACAATTCATAAATATGAATCAAATAAGTTCAAGCAAGCGGGTTGGGTCGAATGCAATGTAAAATGTAAAATACTATTCGTACCCAAAACACGATAAATCAGGAAAATACCACAATTAAGGAAATACGAGAACTGGAATTGGTATAAATAAACTAGGTTGTTACAATCATAGTCCATAGAGGTTAGTTTAAGGACGTTGCAGTCCGTAGTTAGTTTAAGGACATTACGGTCCATAGAGGTTAGTTTAAGGACGTTGCGGTCCATAGTTAGTTTAAGGACATTACGGTCCACAGTTTAGATGCAAACATGGGTTTGGAAATGCACCAGATAGTTATTGGTCATCGGGACCCACCACCTCTCTGAAGACGTTGAAGAATTACAACGACATGTATCAGAGGTGTGAAGAGATGTACCCTTAAACCAAATGCCAGATTGAGAAGCAATAGTATGAACATTATTGTAAATGCCACTGAGATGATTAAATTTGGAAGACCTGAACATAATTTGGGCTCGGTTTAAAAAAAAAGGTTTTGGTTTTGGGAGACTTAGCTAACTCGGGCTAAGATTGGCCTATCATAGTGTTAAACACTAGCATATGTTCGGTGCTCACGTGCTCCCACGTGAGGTCTTAAAGTATTGTTTAAGCACTGAAGATTTGAAGCACTCACGTGGGGTCACGTGAGACGCTTGAAGTAGTGTTAAACACTGAAGATTTGAAGCGCTCACGTGGGGTCACGTGAGGCGCTTGAAGTAGTATTAAACACCGAAGATTTGAAGCGCTCACGTGGGGTCACGTGAGGCGCTTGAAGTAGTGTTAAACACCGAAGATTTGAAGCGCTCACGTGGGGTCACGTGAGGCGTTGAAGTAGTATTAAACAATGAAGATTTGAAGCGCTCACATGAGGTCACGTGAGGCGTTTGAAATTTGGCACAGCTTCTTTGAATTTGCTCCCTTTTTCTTTTCTGAGTGCTGAGCACTATTGGGTCACGTGGGATCACGTGAGGCGTCCCCAAAGACTGAAAGCTGCCTCTGTTTTATTCTCTTTTGAAAAGTGCTAAGTACTATTATAGGGTCACGTGATGTCACGTGAGGCGCCCTAAAATAGAAACTACCTTGGGTTTATTCCCCCTTTTTCTTCTGAAGGGCATGTTCAGGGGTCACGTGGGAGCACGTGACCCGATCTCATTTGTTTTCTCTCCTTCAACAAGGGTGCTCACGATCTGTCATTTATCATGTTAGGTGCTAATCTCTTTTACGTGCATGGAGATCTTGAGTTAAATCCCCTGTTTAATAAGAATTAAATTCTTTTATAGGGTTGAACTCTAATTTTATTTAGAGGAATTAAATTCCTATATGTTGTAAGAATTAAATTCTTTGAACTCAATTCTCTCCCTAGGTTTTGAATCTGCATAACAAATCTCCCCGATGAGAATTAAATTGTCAACTTGTGGGGAGATCTGCTTCTGCAGATCTTCAATCAGAGGAAGAACTAAGTTCTTTTTAGAAGAATTAAACTCTTGTGAATATGAAGAAGAGGTAAGAGGTTCTGTCTTTGTTCCTTTCCTTACCTAGGGTTTCTTTTTGGAGATCTTCTTCTCTCTAGAGAATTAAATTCTCTTTTCTTTTGGCTTACGCAGGGTTTTTTTTCTCTCTTTTTCTGTATCTCCCTTTTTCTGTCCCTTTGTTCTTATTTATAGGAGAAAGAAAAGAATCAATTTGTTCAGAAAATCTCTCATTGAGAGATGTTGATTGATTTTATAATCGACCAAAATGATCTTTTAGATCAATCGGTGAATTTTATTCACCGTTGGATTTTTAAATAGAGAATATTTCTTATTTGTTTAGCAAGATTATGAATATCTTGTTAGTTTTAACAAGATTAGAATTTTATTCTATCAAATCTTTTTAGTTTAACAAGATCAGAAATATATTTTTTTAATATGGATATCTTGTTAACATAGAATTTTATTCTTGTTATAAGATTAGGAAAATATTTTCTTATGATAGATTTTTATTCTATCAAATGATCACCGCTGGCTCTTTGATCCAAGGGTCCTCTGTTTAACAGAGAAGATCTTTCTAGTTTAAGGAAGATCAAAAAAATATTTCCCAAATTGAATTTAATTCTAGAATTTGATAGAAACATTTTAAATTAGGGTGCTCACATGCTTTGCCTGTGATTGGCAAAAGCACTCATGTGTTTAACACGTGACCCCTATTATGGGTTTTAACCTGTTTATGTTCAGAGCGCTCACGTGCTTAACACGTGAGGCATGTTTGGCCCTTGGTGATTTATGTTCAGCGCTTATAAGCTTTGTATATGAGCGCTCACGCGTTTTACATGTGAGGCCTGTTTGGCCCTTTAAGTTTATTTTTTTCAGCGCTCATACGCTTTGCATATGAGCGCTCACGTGTTTTACACGTGAGGCCTGTTTGTCCATTACTTGTTTTATTCTCTGCGCCCATATGCTTTGCATATGAGCGCCCATGTGTTTAACACGTGAGACCAGATTTTGAGAACTCTCCCTCTTTTTATAAGGGAACAAGTAACTCTTGGCCGAAAATTTTGGTGGGAACACTGCCCTTGATGACTACATAGCTCAACAAATACGAGCTCATCAGGCAAGCGAGGCGGCTGTCCAAGTCGTCAGAACAGGACGACTCTATCCTGGTTGGTACGATCAAATTAAATACCCGCCGGGATATACGATCCCCAAGTTTCACGTGTAAAAGGGGACGGACAATCCACATCAGCACGTTGCTCAATTCAGAGCTTTGTGCGGAAATGCTGGAGGCGACGACAAACTGCTGCTTTGTCGGTTCGTTGGCAGCTTGTCAGAGACGACATTTGAATGGTACTCCGAGCTCCCGAATGACTCCGTCAAAACATTTACAGAAATGGAGCTACTGTTCACACAGCGGTTCGCGAGCGCAAGCGAGTGCACCCCGATCACGGCGTTAATCAATGCCAGGGTGAAGCCAGGAGAGACCTGGGTTCAATACGCAATTTGATGGTGGAACCTATGGTCAAAATGCGAACAACGCATAGAAGAAGCTTCTGCCATAGGCATGTTTGTGGGGACCCTTGATCCTCAGGCAACTATATCCCAATTTATGATGTTCTTCAAGCCGACCACCTTCCAGGCCTTAATTGACAAGATGGCCCAAATGGACCAGATGGGCCATAGGCCATCCTCTTCAAAAACGGATCTCCAGAATGAAAAGGGCAAAGAGAAAGCGACCTTCGTTGCCAACACTCAACAGCAGCCGAGCGACCCGAAACCGGTTGCTCTCCAAAGCAACATACGCCGGTCCCTCGAAGAGAAGTCGAGACGTCCTTACTCGTTTCCCCGGGATAAAACGAGGAGACTGTTCGAACTTGTTCCCGCCAAAATTTTCGGCCAAGAGCTACTTGTTCCCTTACAAAAAAGGGGAGAATCCTAAAAAATCAGGCCTCACGTGTAAAACACGTGAGCGCTCATATGCAAAGCGTATGAGCGCAGAATAAAATAAACTTAAAGGGCTAAACAGGCCTCACATGTAAAACATGTGAGCACTCATATGCAAAGTATATAAGCGCTGAACATAAATTACCAAGGGCCAAACATGCCTCACGTGTTAAGCACGTGAGCGCTCTGAACATAAACAGGCTAAAACCCATAATAGGGGTCACGTGTTAAACACATGAGTGCTTTTGCCAATCACGTGCAAAGCATGTGAGCACCCTAATTTAATATGTTCCTATCAAATTATAGAATTAAATTCTATTTGGGAAATATTTTCTTGATCTTCCTTAAACTAGAAAGATCTTCTCTGTTAAACAGAGGACCCTTGGATCAAAGATCAAGCGATGATCATTTGATAGAATAAAAATCTATCATAGGAAAATATTTTCCTAATCTTATAATAAGAATAAAATTCTATGTTAACAAGATATCCATATTAAGAAAATATATTTTTAAATCTTGTTAAACTAAAAAGATTTGATAGAATAAAATTCTGATCCTGTTAAAACTAACAAGATATTCATAATCTGGCTAAACAAACAAGAAATCTTCTCATTTAAACAGAGAGCCTTTGGATTAAAATCCAACGGTGAATAAAATTCACCGATTGATCTAAAAGATCATTTTGATTGATTTTAAAATCAATCAACATCTCTCAATGAGAGATTTTCTGAACAAATTGATTCTTTTATTTCTCCTATAAATAAGAGCAAGGAGATAAAAAAAGAGAAGAGAGGATAGAAGAGAAAAAAAAGAGAGAAGAAGATCTCTTCAGAGAAGAAAAAAACTCTAGGTAAGAGAAGGAAGGAGGTCATTCTATAAGCTCCCACAAAACAAAAGAGAATTTAATTCTCAAACCAAGAGTTTAACTCTTCTAAATAAGAAGTCAGTTCTTCCTCTGGTTGAAGATCTGCAGAAGCAGATCTCCCCATAAGTTGAGAATTTAATTCTCGTCGGGGAGATTCTGCCATGCAGATCTAAAACTTAGAGGGAGAATTGGGTTTAAAGAATTTAATTCTTTCAAACACAGAGGAATTTAATTCCTCTAAATAAAACTGGGGTTTAACCCTATAAAAGAATTTAATTCTTAAACAAGGGATTTAACTCTCCATGCACGTAAAAGAGACCGGCACCCAAACATGATCACGTGTTCCCACATGAGCATCCGTGTTGAACGAGAGAAAACAACTGAGATAAGGTCACGTGATCCCACGTGACCCCTGAACAAGCCCTGCAGAAGAAAAATGGAGAATAAATCCAAGGCAGTTTATATTTTAAGGGCGTCTCACGTGACATTACGTGACCCCTTAATAGTGCTTAGCACTTTTCAAAAGAGGATCAAAGAGGCAGCGCCCAACTATAAGCACCTCACGTGACCCCACGTGAGCGCTTCAAACTTTCAGTGTTTAACACTATTTCAAATGCCTCACGTGACCCTACGTGAGCGCTTCAAATCTTCAGTGTTTAACACCACTTCAAACGCCTCACATGACCTCACGTGAGCGCTTCATATTTTCAGTGTTTAACACTACTTCAAACGTCTCACGTGACCCCACGTGAGCGCTTCATATCTTTAGTATTTAACACTACTTCAAACACCTCACGTGACCCTACGTGAGCGCTTCAAATCTTCAGTGTTTAACACTACTTCAAACACCTCATGTGACCCCACGTGAGCGCTTCAAACTTTCAGTGTTTAATACTATTTCAAACGCCTTACGTGACCCCACGTGAGCGCTTCATATCTTCAGTGTTTAACACTATTTCAAATGCCCCACGTGACCCCATGCGAGTGCTTCAAATTTTCAGTGTTTAACACTACTTCAAACACCTCACGTGACCCCACGTGAGCGCTCCAAATCTCAGTGTTTAACACTACTTCAAACACCTCACGCGACCCCACGTGTGCGCTTCAAACTTTCAGTGTTTAACACTGTTTCAAACACCTCACGTGACCCCACGTGAGCGCTTCAAACTTTCAGTGTTTAACACTATTTCAAACGCCTCACGTGACCCCATGTGAGCGCTTCAAACTTTTAGTGTTTAACACTATTTCAATCGCCTCACGTGACCCCACGTGAGTGCTTCATATCTTCAGTGTTTAACACTATTTCAAATGCCCCACGTAACCCCACGTAAGCGCTTCAAATCAACGCCTAACGTGACCTCACGTGAGCGCTTCATATCTTCAGTGTTTAACACTACTTCAAAACGCCTCACGTAACCTCACGTGAGCGCCCCAAATCTTCAGTGTTTAACACTACTTCAAATGCCTCACGTGACCCCACGTGAGCGCTTCATATCTTCAGTGTTTAACACTACTTCAAACGCCTCACGTGACCCCACGTGAGAGCTTCAAATCTTTCGTGACCCCACGTGGCGCGCTCTGGTGAGTTGCGCCAATCCAAGAGCACAATGCTCATTTTTGTAAAGCGCACGGCGCAGTTTGTTCTGGGGCTGACACGTGGTGCTCCCTGGTGGCTTGCGCCAATCCAAGGAGCGCAACAGTACACATTTCCAAAGTGCAAGGCACTGTTTAATTATTTTGATCAAATTTTGATCAAAGAAAACAAGTTTTTCTTGTTTTCAAAGAACCAGCGGTTCATCAAAAGGCAATGCCTTTATATAGATCAGAAAGATCTAATGAAGAAGTAAATTACTTCTTCTTTTTATTATTATTATTATTATTATTTTTATCCAAGATCTTGATCTTGTTCTTAGATCATTGATCTTTTTTAGAAGAAATACTTCTTTTATTCAAAGGTTTTTATCTTTTCTTTCTTTGAGTTCTTCTCAAAATTTTTTAGGGGAGTTCTGAATATCTCTGTGTTCTCTCCGTCAATGTGTCTTAGACTTGGAGTCTAGGGGCCTTTATATAGTGCCAATTGATTTGTTAAATCAGTTAAAGAGATCTTTCTCTGAGTGATTTAGGGATTTTTCCCCACCGTTGGATCTTTGATCCAAGGGCTCCTGTTTTACAGAAGAGAATCTTATTGTTTTAATAAGACCAGAAAGATCTTTCCAGAATTTTTCTGTTTTAGTGCTGGCACAGTTAGCGCAAGCGCACCTGCGCTTGACACGTGTCGCGCAGCGCAACTGCGCTGCCACGTGTCGCGCAGCGCAGAGCGCAAATCAGCTGAAGCGTTGCTTCCTTTATTATTATTTGAATTTCTTTTAAAACAGAGCCTTGCTCTGATTGGGGGAAACAGAAGCGTTGCTTCATTTCCCACCTTGGAATTTGAACAGAGCTTTGCTCTGATTGGGGTAAACAAATGCCCCCCCACCGTTGCGCTTACGTGGCCCCCAAACGTGAGCGCAGCGGTGGCAGAATTCCAACCGTCGCGCCATCCCTTGGAAGTTGAAACGGCTCTTCAATGCCTATAAATAGGACCTTTGGTCCCTTGGATGATTTCCATCTCTTCATAAGGATTTTTATTCAGAGCCTTGCTCTTTTTTGTTCAATCACTTTTAAGAGTTGAAACTCTGAAAAAATTTTAGGTAAAAATTAAATTAGATTGAATTAAATCAATTTTAAGAGCCTTGCTCTCAATAGATCCCTGATCTAAAGAAAACCCAATTAGGGTTTCACTTAGCGAAGCTTTGCTCTATAGGTCTAAAGGGATCTAAAGAGAACTAAAGGGAACCCTATTAGGTATCTATTAACAGAACTCTGCTCTTTAAAAGATTTTCCCTGTATTTTCTTAGTTCATCAATGGAGCTTTGCTCTTTCCAAATCATATAGAAGAACTCTTAAGAGTTTTTCATGAATCTTGGAGGTTAAAGACGACATCTTTATTTATTATTTTTTTTGATGAATTATATCATCTTTTCATAGTAAGGCTCTCAGCGTTCTCGGGGAATTTCTTTAAATTCCCCTCATTACTGAATTTGATAGGTGCCACTCCTGTTTGCAGAGCATTGCTCTCGAGGAGTTTAACTCCCTGTCTCTTTTTTCTCATTGCTAATCTTCCAATGATGTTTCCTTCAGGCATTATGGCTGTTTATCTATACAGTCTGCACGAATTCATCACTTATGAGGATATCCACGTACAGGGCCGTCACCAAAACCAAGAGTTTACAGATGCCCAGTGTGCTGAGATTATGGGTCGTCTGAACGCACGTGTTGGTTGGTTGCTTCCTCACCGTTCTGCTCTCTTGAAAGTCGTGCTGGGAGCAATTTGGAGAGCACTTTCGGGGTTTCACGAGGCCATGCCGCTTAATGCGCTGGATGATGCCGAAGACAAGGTGCATTCAGTGTACCTGTCGGGGCTGATCTCGAAGAAACGACGAGATAACCTCATCGACATTCTGCATCAAATTTTTCAACAGACGACGATAATTACTGCTTATCAAAGGATGGAGGGCCTTGCCGAAGATCTTGACACGCGTGAGCGCGAGAGGATGCACACGAGAATGATCAGAAAGGCCAGAAGACTCTAGATGGCCTTACTTTTGAATTCCTTAATCCATGCCCTGGATCTGAGGTTTTGCCATTGTAATCATTTGGATAGTGTCTTTGTTTATTTCTTTATGATTGTAAGAACCCCTTGCAATATGAATGGAAAATTTTTATTTCAGCTTGTCTTATTTCTCGTTCTGAGTCTTTTGCACATGCATGAATGAGTGTGTCTCGGACGCTTGATCAAATGCAAATCGGATGTTCTTTCTGTCTCTTTCTTCTTTCTTTTATTATCAGTATGCTGCCTTAGTAAACATGGTTGACGGATGATAGAGCGAGCATCCTGTTTTGGCTTCTTCAAGAGGTAGTGATGGCTTAGGAGGCAGGTTCAGATCTGCTTCCTAAGACTTTTGAACTTTATGAGTCGTGAGGGTCTCACAAAGACTTTTCTCCCTACGGATCGAGAGGATCTCGTAGGTGTATTTTCTCCTTAGGAATCGTGAGGATTCCTAAGTGCGTTTTCTCTTATAAGTCGTAAGGATCCTATAAGAGAATTTTCCGTCTTACGAGTCGAGAGGACCCGTAAGCGGTTGTTTCCCTCCTTGTCGAGATACGACTTTGGAGAGTGTGACCCGTGGATAGTATGCAAGAGACCGTTTTGGGCCGACTTGCAGGGTCCCAGTGCTTAGGAAATAGGTTTTTTAATCCCTACCGCCTAAGGCTTTATCTCACGAGTCGAGACGAATCGAGAAGTTCTCGCAAAGACATCGATTTCCTCACGAGTCGAGACGAATCGAGCAGTTCTCGCAAGCATATCCTAACGTCACAGTTAACCTCTGGTCTTTACGACAGAGGTCCGTTAGGGTCTGTGGTACTTAGGGTTTTGTCCGTCGTACCGTCGCGTCGGCTGATGTATTTCTCGATAGGCGATCTTGCTGTTCGAATAGCCTTGCGATTGTCGTGTCTCTGATCCCTTCGGGGGCTGGACAAGACATCTTCAAGTAATCTTCTAGGTAATATTACCGTCGAAAGAGCAAGCATAGGGATATTCCATGTCTTACTTGAGGTTAGGCTCATTTTAGAGAGCCCCGATGAGTCATAACCACTCCGCGCTGGTGTGGGATGATCTCCGATAGTCTTTCAGGCTTTATATGACTTGCCGTCAAGACTTGAAGCTAGGAATTTGGCCTTTGCTTCGTTTGCTGGCATCGCGTCCTCTATATCGAGACGAATGTCGCGGTTGTCTCTAGGTTGCTGGTGAACCGTCGAGGTTTGGAGCTAGGGATTTTGCCGTAGCTCCTTTTGGTGATATTGCGTCTGCTGTATCGAGACGAACGTCGAGGTAGTGACCATTCCGCCCTACTGCGAGATGATCTCCGCTTGTCTTTCAGGCTTTATATTACTTGCCGTTAAGACCCTGAAGCTAGGAATTTGGCCTTTGCTTCGTTTGCCGGCATTGCGTCCTTTATATCGAGACGAATGTCGCGGTTGTCTCTAGGTTATTGGTGAACCGTCGAGGTTTGGAACTAGGGACTTTGCCGTGGCTCCGCTGTCTGATTGTTGCGTCTGAATCCTGTTGGAGGAAGAACGCTGGGGTGACATCTCGTCTGCTGTATCGAGACGAACGTCGAAGTAGTGATCACTCTATGCTGGTGTGAGATGATCTCCGATTGTCTTTCAGGCTTTATATGACTTGCCGTTAAGACCCTGAAGCTAGGAATTTGGCCTTCGCTTCGTTTGCTGGCATTGCGTCCTCTATATTGAGACGAATGTCGCGGTTTTCTCTAGGTTGTTGGTGAACCGTCGAGGTTTGGAACTAGGGACTTTGCCGTGGCTCCGCTGTTTGATTGTTGCATCTGAATCCTGTTGGAGGAAGAACGATGGGGTAACATCTCGTCTACTGTATCGAGACGAACGTCGAAGTAGTGATCACTCTATGATGGTGTGAGATGATCTCCGATGGTTTTTCCGGTTTTATATGAGTTACCGTTAAGACCCTGAAGCTAGGAATTTGGCCTTCGCTTCGTTTGTTTTGTCATGTCCGAATCCTGTTGGAGGAAGGATACTGTTGTTGACATTGCGTCTGCTGTAACGAGACGAATGCTGAGGTGGAGTTGGGATTTTGCCGTCACTCCGCTTTGCTGACCATGGGGTCTTTTGTTGACGTTGCATCTGCATCCTGCTAGACTGCAAAGGAACGCCGTTGTTGACATTGCGTCTGCTGTAACGAGACGAATACTGAGGTGGAGCTAGGATTTTGCCGTCACTCCGCATTGTTGACCATGGGGTCTTTTGTTGACGTTTCATCTGCATCCTGCTGGACTGCAAAGGAACGCCGTTGTTGACTCTTAGGCTGTAGATATTGCCGTTAAGATTTGGAACTAGGGACTATGCCGTGGCTCCGTTTCGTTGCGACTCTGAGGTCGGTTGTTGACGTCATGTCTACATCTGGTTGGAGTGAGGAGAAACGCCGTTGGTGATCTCTAAGTTGTCGATATCGACGTCGAGACCCTGAAGCTAGGGATCTTCTTTCGCTTTATTTGTTGACATTGTGTCTGCAATATTGCGACAAATGTCGAGGTTGTCTCTAGGTTGTCTATGAACCATCAAGATTTGGCTTCGCTTTCTGGTGGAGCCTGTTGGGAAGGTATGGTTCCCTCTTTTTTTGAGCCCCTGGATTGTATACAGGGATCGATGTGATCTCACCTGTAGGGCATAAATTTCATTATATACTTTTTTTTATTTCTTTCCGCGATGCTCTATCATTTCAACTTTTATATCGCGAAGGTCGCTATTGCCCAATCATTTCGGCTATTTTTCGCGGTGCCCAATCATTTCGGCTATTTATTTTATTTTCACTCGCTGCTTTTTATTGCGAGTTGCCTAATCATTTCGGCTATTTTGCATGCATACATTTTTACTTGCTGCTTTTTATTGCAAGTTGCCCCATCATTTCGGCTATTTCATATGCATTTTTACTCGCTGCTTTTTATTGCGAGTGTAGAACTTAGAATCTGGTGCCAATCTCAGCATCAACATCGCTACAACTGGAATATTTCCAGGAGCGAATCATCATTTGCCATGAAAGGGCTTGGAATTTGATACCGGTTTAGGAATCAGCATCGCTACAACTGGGATATTGCCAGGAGCGAATCATCATTTGCCTCTGTCGATGTCGAACAAAGGTGGCTTAGCGAACAGGGTTAGGATCCCGTCGACTAAGGCTTTTGACTTCATGAGCCGTAAGGGTCCCACAAAGGTATTTCTCCCTACAAGTTGTGAGGGTCTCGTAGGTGTGTTTTCTCCTTAGGAATCGTGAGGATTCCTAAGTGCACGTTCTCTTGTACGTCGTAAGGATCTTACAAGAGGGTTTTCTCCTTATAAGTCGAGAGGACTTATAAGGGTTGTTCACCATATGGACATATCCCCAGTCGCGGGTGGACCTTTGTTAGGGAAATGTTTATTCGCGCCCGTGGATTGTATACAAGGGTCAGTACTGAGCCATTTGTAGGGCACTATCGAAGGTTGTGGGGGTTGCTTAAGAACAGGTTTAGGTTTCTGTAACTTAAGACTTTTAAATCTTATGAGCCGTGAGGGTCCCATAAGAGAGTTCTCCTTACGAGTCGTGAGGCTCTCGCAAGTGTAATTTCTCCTTAGGAATCGTGAGGATCCCTAAGTGTGTTGCTTCCCTGTGATTCGTAAGGATCTCACGCGGGTGGTTTCTCTTTACAAGGTCGAGAGGACCTTGTAAGTGTTTTTAACGAGGTTGCGCCCTTTTGGGTTTTCGCAAACACTCGCCGGTAGCCCTGCTGTTTTTACTCACGGAGCCCTTTCGGGTTTTCATCCGTGCCCATTTTGCTTATGGACATACCGTTTTTTTATTCTTTTTTATTCTTTTTTTTTTCTAACGAGGTTGTGCCCTTTCGGGTTTTCATAAACACTCACCGGTAGCCCTACTGTTTTTACTCACGGAGCCCTTTCTGGTTTTCATCCGTGCCCATTTTTCTTATAGACATACCGTTTTTTTTATTCTCTTTTTTTTATCACGTCAGCCTGAGGATGTTGCAGTAGTAGTTTAAAGATATTTCGGTCATTTGCAAGTTTTAGGACATTGCGGTCCACCGTCGCCGTATTTGAGGCGAATCTCTAGTTTACTGACTTTTCGGTCTATGGGGCTTTCTCTATGACTGAGCATGATGCCCCCGGCGTATCTATCTTTCTCGGAGTATGTGGTTGTGGCGGGCTCACCTTCTAGTCTTCAGACAGCGCGAACTTGCCCTGCTGGTGTTGGTCTTCAACCCAGTTTTTGAAGACGTAGCAGTTTTCGATCGGATGGCCCAATACTTGGTGGTAAGGACAATAATTAGGATCGTTGACATCATTCAATTGTAGCTGGTGCTTCGGCTCCGGTAGAGTGATAAGCTTGTTGCGCACTGCTAGTTCGAACAGCCTCCTTGTTTCATCCCGGGGAAATGAGTAAGTACGTTTCAACTTCTCATAGAGGGGTTGCCGCTTGTTGTTTTGGCGAACAACCGGTCTAGGGCCACTCGATTGTTGTTGAGTGTTGGCGATGAAGGACGTTTTTCCCTTCCCTTTATCCTTTTTTTTTCGATCCCTTGTCTGCGGGTTCGAGATTCTTTCTAGGTAGCGTGCGATTGTACGGCTGAATGTTCTCGCAACTCCCCAATTCTTTCGTTTTAGAAATGGATTCCTTGAAGAGAGGGTTGAGGGCGACTTCTTCGTCAGAGTCGCTTCCAAAGGTGATAACTTGCGATCCCTTGGTGTCAGCTATGTGACAGTTGTCGGCGGCTCTTTTGTGCTCATCTGTCATGCTTTTCTGTTTCCGACGAGCCTTGCGCTTCACTTGTTGAACGTGTTGTCGATGGGCAACATATCCCTGCCACCAGTTTTTAAAGGCTATGCACTCCTCGGTAGGGTGTGCAATCCTCTGATGGTATAGACAGAAATTAGGATGTATATCCGCTTCATCAAGACGTATGTTACCAGGGGAATTTCCTTCGAAAGAGGGCAACTTCATTCCTATTGCCAGGGCCCTAGCAAATCGTTTTCTTACTTTAAGCTTGCTTTTGCTGGTGATATGGATGCTTTGCTCCAGTTGGGATGTCTCGACTCTCTCCTCCAGTCGTTGGTGTTTGGCCTTTTCAAATATAGCCAGTTCACGCTCCCGATCGGCTTTACTTTTCAGATGAATTTCACTCAGGAAGGCGTCGATCATTTCGTCTGACGGCCACAGAAGTTCTGGTTCAGGACCTGCCCCCGGTTTCTCTGTGTCAGGAGTTCCTTCACTGTTTAGCGATGAATGAGAGATCACATGGCAGCTTGCTACGTAATCCTCATATCCACCCGGCGAGCTTTCTCCATCATCTTCAGCCTCAAGGACGTGGCTGAGGAATTCTTAGAGAGTGACTGGGGTCGGCGCCTTCTGATTATATTCTTCCGGTGCGTCAATACGTCTTTGCAGATCCGTGCGCTTGTCATCAAACCGCGGAGCTTTTTCTATAAAAGAGCATGATGCTCCCGGCATGTCCACCCTTTTAGGAGCATGAGGCTGTGGCGGGCTCACCTTCCAGTTCTCGGATAGCAAGAAATTGCCCTGTTGGTATTGATCTTCAACCCAGTTTTGAAGACGAAGCAATCTTCGATTGGATGGCTTACTTCTTGATGGTAAGGGCAGTAATTAGGATTGTTGAGATCACCTGGCTGCAACAAGCATTTTGGACTCGGCAGATTGATGAGTCTGTTGCGCACTGCCAGCTCGAACAGTTTCCTTCTTTTATTCTGGGGAAACGAGTAAAGACGTTCCAGTCTCTCCTCGAGGGATGGGCGTGGTCGCATATTGTTTTTGCGAACAACCGGCTTTGAGTTGCTCGGTTGTTGTTGAGTATTGGCGACAACAATCGCTTTACCTTTCCCCTTTTCACTTCGGGAGTCCGTCTTTGGAGGAGACGGTCCATGGCCCATCTGGTCCATTTGAGCTAGCTTGTCAATCAAGGCCTGGAAAGTTGTCGGCTTGAAAAACATCATGAACTAGGAAATGGTCGTTTGCGGATCAAGAGTGCCCACGAACATGCCTACCGCAGGTGCTTCTTCAATGCGTTGTTTGCACTTCGACCATAAGTTTCGCCACCGTATTGCGTATTGAACCCACGTTTCGCTTGGCCTTACCCTGGCGTTAATCAACGCGGTGATTGGGGTGTGCTCGCTGGCGCTTGCAAATCTTTAGGTAAACAGCAGCTCCATCTCCGCAAATGTTTTGACAGAGTCGTTAGGTAGCTCCGAATACCATTCAAAGGCCGTTTTCGCTAAGCTACCGACGAATTGGCGAAGTAACAGTTTATCATCGCCTCCAGTGTTGCCGCAAAGAGCCCTGAATTGAGCAACATGCTGATGTGGATTCCCCGTCCCTTTATATACATGGAACTTAGGGATCGTATATCCCGGCGGGTAACTGATTTGGTCATACCAGTTCGGGTAGGGTCGTCCAGTTTTAACAATCTGCCCAGCTGCTTCATTCGCCTGATGAGCTCGTATTTTCTGAGCTATGTGTCATCCAGAGTGTCCTTGGAGATGGTTTCCTCTTTGGCTGCTGAAAGAGCCAGAGGATTAGATGTCTCCCCTCTATTATCTCCGATAATGATCGGAGGGTCTTCAGCTGGAGGATCCAGCTGTAACATCATTCCCACCATGTCTTGGAAGAGAAGCGCCATTTGTTTTATGTTGGCAGCTTGTTCTGCTGCTTCTCTATCCCTCCTTTCGAGGACTCTGCATATGAAGTCAGCGTCAGTTTCTTGTTCGTGACGCTGTTCTGATGATGCTTCCAGGCTTTCTTTTGGCTCGGTATGCGCGTCCATTGTAGTCAGCATCTTTTGAAGCTTCTGTTGCTGCTCCTAGGCTTTCGTCACGGATCGGGTGAGCGGTCGGTGACCTGTCGAAGCACGGCTTTCCTCCTTTCCAGAAGCCATATAAACGGTGTGCACCACCATGCCCCTAGACTTGGGGCGTTCAGATTCGGTGTTTTTGCGATTTGACAAAGACACAGGGATCTTCTCCGACCTTCTTCTTTTTTGAGATGTCGAAGTTGAGGGAGCCGTTGCAGCGGGCACCCAGACGGATGACATTTTCCGTGGTTTAACAGGACGGCTCTCTTCCTGCTGGACCTTCAGCTTCTTCTGCTGGCGGGAGAAATTGGGATCAATCACTGAGTCTTGGACTTGACGCCAGACCTTGTAAACTTTGGAGGACAACCGCTGAGGAGGCTGTTCCGGCTTTACCTTTGGGGAATTATTCACAGGTGTAGGAGATCTTTTCAATACGGCAGTTGGCGAGTTTCTCCGCACCTTGTTAAGTGGTTCAAAGCTGTTCCCGGTTGGAACAGCAGCGTCAACTTCCACCGCTGGAGCCGGCGGAGTCAGTCCAGAAGGTGAATTGCCCCCGGCTTTCCTCACTCGGCGCCAGTGGCGACGTCGAGAATGTCGTGCGGATGAGATCACCTCCGTTGTTGGATAAGCTTCTTCATGCCCCTTGCTTTGAGGAGAGACTGTTATTGGTGCTAGCCTATCGAAGACTAACACCCGTTGAGAAGCAATGTCTAATCTGTCAAAGACAGACTTCTGGGCAGGGGAAGCAGCTTTGAGGACCTCGCCTGGAGCAGAAACCGGAATGGACAGCCTTGTAAAAACTGACTTCTTGGAAGGAGGAGCCTTTCCAATGATTTCGTCCGCTCGAGCCGGGATGGCTATCCGCTTTGGGATGGCAGCTTCGGGTATCGCGGGCTTGTAGACGTTCTGGCTCAGTCTGTTTAAAACTGAGGTATTGAAGTGGGGCGACCCGTTGAGAAGGGCCGCGGCAGTGGTAAGTCGATCAAAGACCGACTTCTTTGGGGCTTCTTGCAACGTCATTGGGGCATTGGAGCTCATTGGTGGGAGCATGGTCCCGAAGAATAGTCCAGTGGTGGCTTGAGTTACCTGCTCCACTGGCATCATGAATAGGGAAGCCGCTTGGGGCCCATAAGTCACTCCTCCAGTAAGGATGGAGCGAGAGTTGCAGTTGCAGGTAGTGCAGTTTGAAGCCATTGATCTTCTGCTTTCTGCACGGAGCAAGACACCAAATCTTAGTACCTCGAATCCACAGGCAACCACAGCAAACCGCGATTCGTTCGCGAACACGACACACGAAGTGTGGAGTGGAAAGAGGAAGAGGTCCCACCGGGCGTGCCAGAATCTGTTCCCCTCCGAACACAGAGACACGATCGCGTAGGTTCGTCTTGCCTGAGATTCGGGGAAGATACTATTTGGTTTTATCCGTCCACCTTTCCGAAGATGCCAAGTTGATTTATGACACCATGTATCGGAGGTTTAGACAGATGTGGCCGATTTAGTAGACTTCGTCAGATTCCCCCTCGCTTGAGGGGTTTTTGATTGTGGGGACGCTCTTCCCTGCAGGCGCAAGCCCCTGCAGTTAATTACGCTACCGCATCGCGGTAACCACTTTCTCCTTCTCCAGAATTTCACTTCGTGTCGTGGGTGTTTATTTTGTTTGTGGTTGCCCGTAGATTGTATACAGAGACTAATTTATGTCGTCACCCGTAGGACGTGGATTAGTCCAAATCCGTATTTTCTTAGATTTGGTTTTGGGGTTTTGGTTTAAGAACACGTTAGCCATATTTGAGGCTAAGATCGACTTAAACGTTTGTTAAGGATACGTTAGCCCAATTTGAGACTAAGATCAACTTAACGGGATCGTTTGGATCCAACAAAAGAGCATTTGGGCTCTATTGTTTCAGTTTAGGGACACAGTGGTCCTTTTAATGTATGGCCGTCGGGACCTATCACCTCTCTGACGACGTTGAAGGATTACAATGACAGATGTCAGAGGAGTTCAGAGATGTACCCTTGAACCGGGTGTAAATTGATTTTGGGAGAGCAGTCGTGCTCAGTCAATTTAATTTGAGGACTTATGGCCAAAATTGGACTAAGTCCAGTTGAGGATATTCAACATTTTATTTGCATTTGGCCTGTTAGGCCTTTGTTTGGGCTTTGCTCTCTTAAAATAATGCATAGCATTAGTTTGGGTCTGTTTAGACTTTTTTAATTGGGCTCTGCCCTCTTTAATAGTGCACAGCACTTTTATTTGGTCTATTAGACCTCTGATTGGGCTCTGCTCTTTAATAATGCATTGCATTAAATGTTCTGACAGTGCCCCACGTGGCTTGTCAGGCGCTTTGCGCCGATTGAGGAGCGCAAGGCGCAAACTCATGTGATGGCGACACGTGTCACGCTCTAGTGAGCGCAGGCGCAGTGCGCCGCGCCAGTGCGCTACGCTGTTGCGCTGCTGACACGTGGCGCGCTCTGGTGAGTTGTGCTAATCCAAGAGCACAATGCTCATTTTTGTAAAGCGCACGGCGCAGTTTGTTCTGGGGCTGACACGTGGCGCTTTCTGGTGGCTTGCGCCAGTCCAAGGAGCGCAACAGTACACATTTCCAAAGTGCAAGGCACTGTTTAATTATTTTGATCAAATTTTGATCAAAGAAAACAAGTTTTTCTTGTTTTCAAAGAACCAGGGGTTCATCAAAAGACAATGCCTTTATATAGATCAGAAAGATCTAATGAAGAAGTAAATTACTTCTTCTTTTTATTATTATTATTATTATTATTATTTTTATCCAAGATCTTGATCTTGTTCTTAGATCATTGATCTCTTTTAGAAGAAATACTTCTTTTATGCAAAGGTTTTTACCTTTTCTTTCTCTGAGTTCTTCTCAAAAAATTTTAGGGGAGTTCTGAATATCTCTGCGTTCTCTCTGTCAATGTGTCTTAGACTTGGAGTCTAGGGGCCTTTATATAGTGCCAATTGATTTTTTAAATCAGTTAAAGAGATCTTTCTCTGAGTGATTTAGGGATTTTTCCCCACCGTCGGATTTTTCCCCACCGTTGGATCTTTGATCCAAGGGCTCCTGTTTTACAGAAGAGAATTTTATTGTTTTAATAAGATCAGAAAGATCTTTCCAGAATTTTTCTGTTTTAGTGCTGGCACAGTTAGCGCAAGCGCACCTGCGCTTGACACGTGTCGCGCAGCGCAACTGCGCTGCCACGTGTCGCGCAGCGCAGAGCGTAAATCAGCTGAAGCGTTGCTTCCTTTATTATTATTTGAATTTCTTTTAAAACAGAGCCTTGCTCTGATTTGGGGAAACAGAAGCGTTGCTTCATTTCCCACCTTGGAATTTGAACAGAGCTTTGCTCTGATTGGGGTAAACAAGGATGAGCTGGAAGAAGTACACACAGCCGATATCACCTTCGGCGATGAAGATCTCCTCCTTGGGACATGCGAGCACAACCGCCCCTTATATGTCTCCGGATACTGTCATGACATCAAGATAGGCAAAATCCTGGTTGACAATGGGTCCTCCGTCAATCTCCTCAATGTAAGGGTGTTAAAGGAAATCTGCATGAGTGTTCAACACCTCGCTCGCGATAAGATCACCATCTCCGAATTCGACTCTCAGTCATCACGGACGCTTGGGGTCGTGATACTGACGTTACGCTTTGGGCTGCTCGTCACTAATATCAAGTTCCACGTCATTGACGCCAAGACATGCAATAACGCTTTGCTCGGCCGGCCTTGGTTAAACGAGTACAATATCATCCCCTCTACACAATATCAGTGTATGAAATATTTCAAGGATGGTCTCGAGTATACTGTGACAGGAGAGCTAAACCCATTCTCCTTGAATGAAGTCCTCAAGTACGAAGATGCAAAATACTTCTTACCAGATTTTGAGGACACGGAAAGATGTCACAAACCGAAGAACAAAGTTTTCATCACTATTCCGGTCTTCGGGAGTGATACCGAGGAGGAAGAAGAAATAGTTTACTCAGGTCCTCCCCAGTGCAACAAGCCGGGACCGTCCACTCCTATGTTGATCTTCGGCAGCGACTCGGAAGATGAGGTCAATGCCATATTCTCTGCTCGGCCATCAATACAAACCCTCGCCGATGAAGATCAAAGTTTGCAAGTTGCCATGGTTCCGCCAAAGCATCATAAAGAGCTAGACGTTCTTGATACCTACAGTATGGATGAACTGCAGACATTCTACGTCCCTCCCAGGAGAAAAGGTGAAAAGGCGATCCTCTTCTACCGATCCGGGGAAACCAAAGTGGAGAAAGAAATCTGGCATGGCACGGATTATACACTTGACATGCTCCAGCCCATCCGTTTGCCCAGATATTACACGAACGGACTAAAGAGACTCTTGAGATGCCAAGGTATTCCCTTAAGAAAACTGCGCGACAAGCATGGTTTTATAACAGGATCTGGAACGTTCCCGGAACTCAACGAAAGTTGTCCAACGGGAGAATGGAAACGACCGGGCTTGGGTATGTTCAATCCAAGAAATGGGAGCTACTCCGCGACTACTACGTCATACATGACTTTGATGAAGAAGGAGATGCTCTGTGGGAAGATGCTAACCCTGAACCAGAAAGAGCTCCAACCGTGAAAATGCCCAGTCCGTCGTTCGAAGAACAAATGGACAAGCTTATAAGGAAAGAAGGTCAAAAGGTTTGAGACGACCATAATCGCGAAATGGCCATCTACAAGAAAGCCAGGACGCAACGCCTCCTTCAACAGGCTGTGAAAAATGAAAATGCTCCTCCTTGTCAACCCGTTGTACAAAAGGCCCGACGCAGAGGCAGAAACAAACCAAAGAACAGGAAAGGCGTTCGACAACGACAAAGCGGGTCCAAGAAGCCACGCGATCAGGGATCGAGCAGTCCGGATTCGTCTCTTATAAAGAAGATGGGTCGAGCGTACTCTTTCGCCCAAGACAAGACAAAGAAGATACTTGATCTTGCTATAAAATATCAAATAATTATCCTCCCGGAGCCCAAGCACCCCAAGCAAGCAGGCAAAGTCTCTCACTCGGACTATTGATCCTATCACAGAGCAATAGGACATCCTCTCGAAGACTGCTTCACATTCAAAAACTGGGTAGAAGATCAGTATCAGCAAGGCAGATTCGCTCTATCCAGCAGCTGGAGGGTAACTCCGCCGCAGAAGCATGAACCGAAGACAGCGAAGGTAGAACCAGATCCACATTGGTCTTGGAAGCGAGCTCGTCACGTGATAACGCTGTCAGAAGAAGAGCCCGAGAATATGGATGAACTCCCCTGCTTCGAAAATGATGACGACGAGATAATCTCAGAATTTCCACCGACGCCAAAAGAGCTAGAAGATGGAATACATACTACTGCAGATAACCTCAAGAAAATTGATTTGGGGACGGCAAGTGACCCGCGGCCGACGTTCGTCAGTGAGCTATTGTCTGAAGAAAGGGTGGCTACGCTAAAGGACGTGCTCATGCAGCATAAAGATTGCTTCGCATGGAACTATTCCGAAATGCCAGGATTAGATCCAGAGATTGCTGTGCACAAATTGGCGATATCTCCGGACGTCAAGCCGATCAAACAAGCGCCGAGAAGAATGCGGCTCGAGCTTGAGATGAGTATCAACGCCGAGATCAAGAAGATAATCGACTCCGGCTTCATCCAAGAGGTTCAATATCTCGCCAACATCGTCCCAGTGATGAAGAAAAATGGAACGGTGTGCATATGTGTGGACTTTTGGGATCTCAACAAAGCTTGCCCAAAGAACGACTTTCCAGTACCAGTCACTGAGCTGATGATAGACAATACGTCCACTCATGAAGTTTTCTCCTTTATGGACGGCTCATCAGGATACAATCAGATAAAGATGCATCCCGAAGACCAAAAGCATACCGCTTTCCGGACTCCTTTGGGCATATTCTGCTACAAGGTGATACCTTTCGGTCTAAAGAACGCCAGCGCCACCTATCATAGGTCCATGACAAAAATTTTCGACGACCTCATACATGAAATCGTCGAATGCTATATCGACGACCTCGTAGTTAAAAGCAAATCATACGAGGAACATTTAGAGCATCTGAAGATCGTGTTTCAGCGCCTTCGGCAATACAACTTGAAGATGAACCCTCTCAAATGCGTGTTCGGAGTTTCCTTAGGCAAATTTCTAGGATTCATCGTCCGACACCGAGGCATCGAGATAGATCCGTCAAAGATCAAGGCGATTATGGAAATGCCTCTGCCAAGGACTCTTAAGCAATTGCGGTCTCTCCAAGGGAAGCTCGCGTATATCTGGCGATTTATAGCCAATCTCTCAGGCAAGTGTCGTCCTTACAGTCACCTGATGAAGAAGGGAACCCCTTTCGTCTGGGCTCGCAAATGCTAAAGCGCACTGGACAAAATCAAGCAATATCTGCAGAACCCGCCAGTGCTGGCCGCTTCTGTTAAAGGAAAACCTCTCGTCCTGTACACAACAGCCCTTGAAAGTTCTTTAGGCGCGCTGTGGGCACAAGAAAACGACCAAGAGAAAAAGAGAGCCCTTTATTATCTGAATCAAGTTCTCCTGGGGGCAGAAAGCAATTACTCTCCCATCGAAAAACACTGCCTGGCGTTGATCTTCGCAATAACGAAGCTCAGACACTATGCGTTGGCACATGAGGTCCATCTTATAGAAAAAGTGGATCCCCTCAAATATTTGATGTCAAAGGCCATATTAACAGGACGACTCGCTAGATGGGACCTACTCTTGATGGAGTTCTCGATAACTTATCGACCCCTCAAGGCAGTGAAAGGCTAGGCCATCGCCGACTTCCTTGCTGATCATCCGATACCCGCCGATTCTCCTTTGAACTGTGAATTACCAGACGAACATGCGTTTGACACGATCGACAGGGAGAGAAGAGAGAATGATATCAAATGGGAACTTTACTTCGATGGAGCGTTTTCCATGAAGTAGCACAAACAAAGAACCCCTATAATCAAATCCGGGGTAGGCCTCATCTTCGTGACTCCACATGGAGGGATAATGCGCTTTGCCTTCTCCTTAACAGAGCCGAGGACGAACAACAAAGCCGAGTATGAATCTTTGATAGCAGGTCTCGAGATCGCCATCGACATGGGAATTGAAAACCTTCTCATATACGGAGACTCCCAACTGGTCGTTAGTCAAGTAAACGGCGACTATCAGACGTGCAAGCCTGAGTTGGTGAAATACGGCGAGAGAGTACAACGACTGCTGACTCAAATTCCTTCCTACACCTTGGAAAGCATACCGCGTGCGGAAAATAGCAAAGCGGATGCATTAGCCAAGCTTGCTAAAGAACTGGTTGACGAAAACATCGATGACGTGAGGATTGTTGTGCAAACCCGTCGGGTTCTTGCACCGGCAGAAATATCTCCGGAGTCGTCTAAAGAAAAGGGAGCGACCGAGCAAACGACTCTACAAATAAAAGACCAGGAAAAGGCTAAGGATTGGAGGGAAGTCTTTATAGACTACTTCAAATCCCATCGAACACCTGAAGATGCGTCCTCGAAACATCGGCTTATGAAACGAGATCTGTCTTTCGCCTTCGTCAATGATACTCTGTATAAGAGATCATTCGACTCTCTATGGCTAAGATGCCTGGGGCCTGAAGAGGCAAAGAGAGTCATCCAAGAAACTCACGACGGACTCTGCGGTTCTCACCAAGCCGGGCCGAAAATGAAGCTGAAGATCAAACGGATGGGTTATTATTGGCCCACGATGATCCAAGACTGCCTCGAATACGCGAACCAGTGCCATTCATGCCAGATTCACAGGGACTTTATCCATCAGCATCCAAATCCACTACATCCAACAGTGGCTAACTGGCCGTTCGAAATGTGGGAGTGACATAATCGGCCCCATCGAACCAGCATCGTCCAGAGGACATCGATTCATTTTGGCGACAACCGATTACTTCTCCAAATGGGCAGAAGCAGTACTGCTGAAGGAAGTGAAAACGGAGAATATCCTCCATTTCTTCAAAACGCACGTCATTTATCGGTTCGGAACTCCGAGACGGATCATCTCCGATAACGGGCCAGCCTATAGAAGCCACAAGATCAGCCGCTTCGCACAACAGCATAACATAGACTGGAGATACTCCTCAGTCTATAATCCCCGAGCTAACTGTCTAGCTGAGGCTTTTAACAAGACCTTGACGAGGATCGTGAAAAAGACAGTGTCCTGAAATAAGAAAGACTGGCATGAGAGACTGCATGAAGCTCTCTGGGCGTATCGAACTACGTTCAAAACGGCCACGAACACAACTCCGTACGCATTTTTATTCGGCACAGAAGCGGTATTCCCCCCTGAGATAGAGTTACCCTCTCTACGAGTGGCGGTTCATTACGAGCTAACGGACGAAGAGAATGCTCACCTTCTCCTTGAAGAGCTCGATGCCCTTGATGAAACCCGGCTCATAGCGCAATAAAATTTGGAGGCTTATAAAGCAAAGATGACACGTTCTTATGAAAGATTGACTAGGCCGAGGACATTCCGCCAAGGCGAACTCGTGCTAATGGTCAAAAGACCTATGATCCCTAATCATGCCAAACAGGGAAATTCGAGCCGAACTATGAAGGTCCGTATATCATAGACAAGGTCTACCAGTGTGGGGCCAATCTACTCATGGACATGCATGGCGAAAGGCCCTTCAGGCCAATAAATGGTCGCTTCATGAAAAAGTACTACGCCTGATGAGTCACGGCCTAGGTCAATGATAGATGACGACGACTATGTCCGCTCGCTATCTTCCTAAGCCCAAACTCTATAAGTAGTAGCCGAACAACGGACCGAAACGTCTTTAAACAAACAATGGACCGAAATATCCTCAAACTAACAACGGACCGAAACGTCCTTAAACTAACGATGGACCACTATGTCCTAAAACTAGCTACTGACCGAGACGTCGATAAACTACTGTAGCCTGTAGCATCCCAAGGCTGACACAAAAAAGAGAAAAGAATAAAAAGAAGAGAGAATAAAGAATAAAAAAGAAAAAAAGGGGGGGTATGTGTCACGACCCAAAATGTGGATGTGACCGGCACTTAGATTGTAGCATATCTAAAGATATGCACGCAGTCCAAGTAAGCCGAAAGCCAAGATCAAAATACCTTGTTGCGGAATTATTTATAAAATTTTAGTTTTTAAGTAAAAATCACAATTTATGAAGTTAAATTATTAAACAAGTATAAAGTGTTAGGTTTAGTTGCATCCCTAGTTGGGATCAACGATATTAACAATGAACATGAATCTCACATATAGGACATCACTATGAATCTCATACCAAAAAGAAAGAAACCACTATATATCAACCAAACGATCTCAACTGTCAAAATATATATATAATCTCTCATTCTAAGTCAAAATACAGGTTTGATGGAGACTTTCTAGATACAAAATACAATATCAAAAGGGAAGGTTACTGCATATGTAACCCACCTATCAAAAGATGTAATACAGCTGCAGAAGTAGCTCTGTCTCGCAGCTAACCGTCCACTCTACCCCTGCAAGGAACTGTGGCACAACGGGGGTGAGTTGCCAACTCAGTGAATATAACTAACATATAACGGTTAATAAAGTAAATACGACAATCATACCAACTGAAATGTGAACAAGTATAATGTATGATTATATGTGAAATTCAACAATGTATAATGTAAACCTTATAATACAACTGAAATCTCATCATTTATTCTCAATAAATTCATTTCCCCGTGTCCATCATCGACACAAAACTTTCATTTCTCATGGTCATCATTCCTCGAATGATCGTGAATCAACAATACCGGTCGTTATCATCTAGATACACGCCGTATTTTTACCACTATCTCCGGTATCGAGTAACCTCGCTAGGCTCCCCCGTCTCAATACGGCTATCCTGCCCCTCGGTCTCGACCGGGTCCACCATGTATCCAACTGTATATCTCCCCCACTCAGTATGGATAACGTAAAATCCATGACCGTATATCTCCCCCACTCGGTCCGGAATAAACCAAAACAGAAAACATATCATGGTGGACTTGACACATCAATCATGAAAACACTGGATTTATGTAATAGTATACAAAACTCAAAACCATAAATCCTCAATACTATATTTACCTCTTATATAAACATGAAATACACATATATTAACATGATATAAATGATGCAATTTACTACTATTATTGATATGTGAGATACGATATAATTTCATGTTAACAAGTATTATGTTTAAGTGTAAAGTGACATAGCAATATCGACGAGGTGTGTGTAACATATAGACGTGCACGTGGCATGACTCGTCGATAATTGTGAAGTGTTCTATCAACTAAGCAATTGGTATGTGTATATGATGAATGCATATTATCAATTTGGCATAACAATATAAAACATTTAAATTAAATAACTACGGGCGAAACACGCCATCTTTAAAAAATTCTCCGGTAGATGTTTAGTCTACTCACCGGAAAAGTCGAGTCTACTCCGGAATTGCTAATCCTTTCCCTTTCTTTGTCGCCTCCGAATTTTCGATATTCGAATTTAAATTTACAATTTAACGTATATAAGAAAACGGCTATTCCGATATGACGGAAATGAAAAACACCCTTTCCCACTTACAATTTATATACTATTCGATTATATCAAGTTATTACACACTTAATCTTACTGGATTTTAACTTTAACCTGCATCGCTACAGATTTAAATCGCTACGTATTTTAACCGTGTCGTATTTGGCGTTTTAGGATATCATTTCCGATAAACGGTTCCAGATTCTAATTAAAGTGAAACTAGTTTATTTAAACAACACCAAAATAGCCAAAATTGTACACTGGAAACTACCCAACAGAGCAAACCCACACACCCTTCTACCTGGCCGGCGACGCCGGATTTTCCTATATGGCCGCCGGCCAAAAACCGGCCCCTTGGTGTCATGGTCTTATGGTTTATTCTAGTAGTTACCTACATCATTTTAACTTTGTTTAGTTGAGTTAATTATCTTCCAGATCGAAGCAGATTTTAACAGAGACTCAATTTAGCTAAAATACGATATTATGTGACTTTTATTAAATCTAAACTAACTGAACTACAAAACTTAATCTCTACTGTGTTTAAGGATTTTACCCTCCAAAATTGCTGTAGGAATAACCCCTCCAAGATGCTAAGTCCCTCCTAGCTTGATGGTGAAGAAAACCCAAGAATAAAGCTCCTTTCTTCTTCCTCTTCCTCTTGTTCTTTCTTTTCTCTTTTAAAATTTTCTTTTCTTTTAAATTCTTTGAGTTTTAATATGAGCTTTGAACTGAATGGTTGCTATATATATGGATGGATGAAGAGATAAGGTGAAGGTGGTGGTGTCAAGGTTTAAAGTGTGCATGTTTCATGCAAGGAGGAGGTGTGAGATGAGAGTGCATGCAAGCATGATGTGGTTTGCATTATCTTTCTAATTTTTGTTTTAATTTAATATAAATTCTGAACTAAAAATGACTTTTTATCCACTTTCAATTATAACCTTAACAATCTCATATTTGCATAAAACTTAAACTTTACATATAAACCCCTCACAACCTAACTTATTATAAAACATACATTTTGTTAAAATGAAGCTAAAATTGTCACTAAAACCCTTATAACTTATTTAATTTGCAAACAAAATTTTTAATTTAAATTGTATTACATATAACTTATGAAGATTGACTTATTTGATTTTAACAGTTTTGTGATTTATCATATTATTCTTTAATTAAATAATTTTATTTATTTTTAAATTTTCAAAATGCTACAATATTCCCCTCTTAAGAAAATTCGGTCCCCGAATTTAAAATAATTACTAGACATACCTTCGAAAAGATGTGGAAATTTCTTTCGCATTGCATCCTTGGTCTCCCAAGAAATCTCCTCGCGATTCTTTCCTTGCCAGAGAACCTTTACAGATGGAAGTATCCTCGATCGTAGTTTCTTTGCCTGCCTATCAAGAATAGCGACTGGCTGTACAGTGTAGGATAAATCCGGCTCAAGCTGTAAGGTCTGATACTGGATCGCGTGAGATGGATCGTGAAGATACCTGCGAAGCATCGAAACGTGGAACACCGGATGCACGTCGGGAAAACTAGGTGGAAGTGCTAACCGATAAGCTACAGTACCCACCCTCTCTAGAATCTCGTAAGGTCCAACATATCTGGGGCTGTGCTTCCCTTTCTTTCCGAAGCGCATCACACCTTTCATTGGAGATACTCGAAGGAACACATGATCTCCTACTTCAAACTCGAGTCTACGACGTCGTCGATCTGCATATGATTTCTGTCTGCATTGGGCCGCTTTCATTCTATCTCGTATCAAATGAATCTTCTCTGTAGTCTCCTGTGCTATCTGCGGTCCCAATATGCAACTCTCGCTAAGTTCCGTCCAGCAAACGGGCGATCGACATTTTCTCCCATACAAAGCTTCAAAGGGTTCCATCCGGATCGTCTCTTGAAAACTGTTATTGTACGAGAATTCTACCAAAGGTAAGTGACGATCCCAACTGCCACCAAAATCAAGACTACAAGACCGAAGCATATCCTCTAATATCTGAATGGTCCGCTCCGATTGACCATCTGTCTGTGGGTGAAATGCTGTACTAAAACTTAGCCGTGTACCAAGAGCGTCTTGAAGTTTCTGCCACAGCCTGCTAGTAAATTGTGTACCTAGATCTGATACTATGCATGTCGGAACTCCATGTAGACGTACAATCTCATCGATATAAACCTGTGCATACTGAGCAAATCCATACGTCGTCTTTACTGGAAGAAAATGGGCGGCCTTTGTCAATCTATCAATAATTACTCAAATGGAATCATACCCTCTGCTAGTCCTGGGTAGACCCACCACGAAATCCATGGAAATCTGTTCCCATTTCCACTCTGGAATGGGTAAGGGCTGCAACTCTCCGGCTGGCCTCTGGTGTTCTGCTTTGACTTGCTGACAAGTCAAGCATCGAGAAACATAATCTGTAATATCCTTCTTCATTCCTTCCCACCAGTAAACATCTTTCAAATCATGATACATCTTGGTGGAACCAGGATGAATACTGTATGCTGACCTGTGAGCTTCCTCTAAAATCTCACGCCTCAATCCATCAGAATCCGGTACACAGAGACGAGTCCTAAAACATAATACTGCATGATCATCAATCACGTACTCCGTCTCCTTGCCCTGCCTAACCTGATCCATAACTTCCATCATACGAGTATCTGTGGGCTGCACCTCTCGAATGTGATTCAATAACTGAGGTCTGGTGCGAATATGTGCTAGCTGGACTCCTGCTGACGTGAACTCAAACTGTATACGACTATCACATAAGATCTGCCAGTCTGTAGAAGACTGTCTCTGCAAAATGCTCAAATGAGATAAGCTACCTCCAGGTCTCCGACTCAAGGCATCTGCTACAACATTCGCCTTTCCTGGATGGTACAAGATCTCACAATCGTAATCTTTCACCAGTTCCATCCATCTACGCTGCCTTATGTTCAGATCTTTCTGTTGAAAAATATACTTTAAGCTTTTATGATCTGTGAAGATTTGACACGATTCTACATACAAGTAATGTCTCCATATCTTCAACGCAAATACCACAGCAGCCATCTCTAGATCATGAGTGGGAAGTTTTGTTCGTGCCTCTTCAACTGTCGAGAAGCATAAGCTACAACTCTGTCGTGTTGCATCAACACACAGCTTAAACCCACTCTAGAAGCATCACAATACACAACAAAACCTCCTGACCCGGAAGGTAAAGATAACACAGGTGCAGTCGTCAAGCGCGTCTTCAACTGCTGGAAACTCTACTCACACGCATCTGTCCACTAAAATGGAACCTCCTTCCTAGTCAATCCGGTCAAAGGTGACACTATTCGTGAAAAATCCTGTACGAAACGTCTATAATAACCTGCTAGACTTAAGAAACTCCGAACCTCCGTAACTGACATAGGCCTGGGCCAGTGCTATACCGCTTCAATCTTCTTTGGGTCCACACAAATACCTTCTCTCATAACTATGTGACCCAAGAACTCCACACTATCGAGCCAAAAAGCACACTTAGAGAATTTTGCAAACAGCTGATGCTCCTTTAAGGTCTGCAACGTAATACGTAAAAGCTGCTCGTGCTCCGTCTGACTCCGAGAATACACGAGAATATCATCTATGAATACTATAATAAACCGATCAATAAATGGTCTAAAGATATGGTTCATCATATCCATAAACGCTGCTGGAGCGTTGGTGAGTCCAAACGACATCACCAGAAATTCATAATGCCCATATCTCGTACGAAACGCCATCTTCGGAATATCGTCTTTCCGAACCCTCAACTGGTGATACCCTGACCTCAAGTCAATCTTCGAGAAAAACCCAGCTCCTTGCAACTGATCGAAAAAGTCATCTATACGTGGTAATGGATACCTGTTTCGCACAGTGACGCGATTCAGCTGTCGGTAGTCGATGCACATTCTTATACTACCGTCCTTCTTCTTTACAAATAAGACAGGAGCTCCCCACGGTGAAACACTGGGACGAACAAGTCCTCTATCTAACAACTCTTGCAACTGGCTTTTGAGTTCCTTCAATTCCGTCGATGCCATTCGATAGAGTAGTATAGAAATAGGCCCCGCACCTAGAATCAAGTCAATGCAAAATTCAATGTCCCGATCGGGTGGCAATCCTGGTAACTCAGCAGGAAATACCTCAGGAAATTCTCGTGCGATCGGAATCTGGTCCAATGGAACCTCAGCGACCCCTAAGTCCTGAACGAATGCCAGGAACCCATGATAACCCTTCTTTAAGAGTCGCCCCGCACAAAGAGCAGAAATCATGTTGACAGGAGCTAATTTGCAATCCCCCTGCACAACAAACACCGGTTCACCTGGAAAGCAAAATCTAACCGCCTTTCCCCGACAATCTACATAGGCATGACAAGCGGCTAACCAATCCATACCAAGAAGTATGTCAAAATCTAACATGTCCAGGAGAATCAGATCAACTAGCGAATCTCTATCACCAATCCGCACCGAACACGATCTGAATACGTGCTGAGCTATAAAAGAATCTCCAACCGGGGTAATCACTACTAAAGGTAACTCTAATAATGACGACTCTTTCCCCAACAACAGTGCAAATCGTGAAGATACATAAGAATGTGTAGAACCGGGATCAAATAAAACATGTGCCTCAAACGAGCATACCGTAAGAGTACCTGTCACGACTGCATTTGATGCCTGGGCATCCTGTGGAGTCAGCGCAAATACTCATGCCTGGCCCCTGCCCGCATCCGGTCGTCCTCTACCTCTATCTCCTCGACCTCTCTGAGCACGTCCTGCAAAGCCTCGACCTCGTGGTGCAACTGCCTGGCGTGTAGCGCCAACTGGGGAAGGAAGTAAAGCCATCGGCGTAGGAGGTGGAAGGGGTAAAGCAGCATGTAGAACAACGGTCCCTCCCTGAGATCTACAATCCCGCGCAAAGTGTTCGGGAAGTCCACAACTAAAACATGTAGATGGTGGTCTCTGATCATCGGGATAAGAACTGAACATCTGGCCATGTGTCCAACCTCGTCCGACACTGCGGCCTGGAGTATATCTGCCTCTACCTCTGCCAAACTGTCTATTCATTGTCACGATCGGTCTACTCCTCTTTGGCTCCGGAACAACTACTGACTCGCTCAAACGCTCCTCTACTCGAATTGCTGCATCCATGGCCTGCGCATACGTATCAAACTGCTGGGAGCCTATCGCCAAATATAACTGCGTGTCCAAACTCCTTAGGAACCTCTTCACCCGAAGCTCCTCCGTAGGCACTAAGTATGGGGCATAGCGTGACAGCTGGGTGAATCGTAAGTCATAATCTGCTACCGACATACTTGCCGATTTCCTCAACGCTTCAAAACTGCTAGCTCTAGCGTCCCTCACACTCTGGGGAAGAAATCTGGCAAGAAAGACCGTGGAAAACTCGGTCCACGACATCGGAGGAAGACTCGTAGCTCGCCCTCTCTCCATGGACTCACACCACTCCTGTGCAAGTCCCTCTAGACGAAAGCTAGTCAGCTCAACTGACCTCGCATCAGAACATCGCAATGATCTGCCAATCCTCGCCATCCTATCAAGAAAGGACTAAGGATCTTCCGCCACATCGGTCCCTGTAAACACCGGAGGTCTCAATCTCATAAACTCTGCTAGTGATACCTCCATCACTCTCGTATCTGCTAGTGCCACCGTCTGTGTAGGCTGTACCTCAGACTCTGCTACGGTCGGTGCTGGATCCGGTCTCAATACCCGAGTGGCCTCAGCTAACTGTCCTACCACTCGCTGTAATCCCAACATACCCTCCTCAATCCTAGTCACACGATCTGGAGGAGGAGGATCAACATGCTCATGCACCTCCGGAACGTCCGGTGTACCAGTCGTCGTCACAGGCGGACTCGCCCTAGCCCCATCTCTGGCTGTGGCTCGCCTAGCCCCATCTCTGGCTGCGGCTCGCCTAGCCCGCGTAGCCATAGCAACTGGAACAAGAAACGAGAGTTGATAATGTGTAGGAATAGAAACAATCAATAACGAAGAATCAACAGAGGAATAGGTCAAGATATACATTCTAAGGTTAGTTAGGCTGAATACGATAACGTAAATATGCCGCGGAACATACGTACGGTACTGCATTCATCCTAATTCACCTACTCCATCAAACCAAAGGTCATCCTAACTCACGGACTCACATCAACCTATTGAAAATCCCTTACTTAATTCCGTAAGGTTACTCCTAAGCTCTGATACCAACTTTGTCACGACCCAAAATGTGGATGTGACCGGCACTTAGATTGTAGCATATCTAAAGATATGCACGCAGTCCAAGTAAGCCGAAAGCCAAGATCAAAAATACCTTGTTGCGGAATTATTTATAAAATTTTAGTTTTTAAGTAAAAATCACAATTTATGAAGTTAAATTATTAAACAAGTATAAAGTGTTAGGTTTAGTTGCATCCCTAGTTGGGATCAACGATATTAACAACGAACATGAATCTCACATATAGGACATCACTATGAATCTCATACCAAAAAGAAAGAAACCACTATATATCAATCAAACGATCTCAACTGTCAAAATATATATATAATCTCTCATTCTAAGTCAAAATACAGGTTTGATGGAGACTTTCTAGATACAAAATACAATATCAAAAGGGAAGGGTACTGCATATGTAACCCACCTATCAAAAGATGTAATACAGCTGCAGAAGTAGCTCTGTCTCGCAGCTAACCGTCCACTCTACCCCTGCAAGGAACTGTGGCACAACGGGGGTGAGTTGCCAACTCAGTGAATATAACTAACATATAACGGTTAATAAAGTAAATATGACAATCATACCAACTGAAATGTGAACAAGTATAATGTATGATTATATGTGAAATTCAACAATGTATAATGTAAACCTTATAATACAACTGAAATCTCATCATTTATTCTTAATAAATTCATTTCCCCGTGTCCATCATCGACACAAAACTTTCATTTCTCATCGTCATCATTCCTCGAATGATCCTGAATCAACGATACCGGTCGTTATCATCTAGATACATGCCGTATTTTTACCACTATCTCCGGTATCGAGTAACCTCGCTAGGCTCCCCCGTCTCAATACGGCTATCCTGCCCTTCGTCTCGACCGGGTCCACCATGTATCCAACTGTATATCTCCCCCACTCAGTAAGGATAACGTAAAATCCGTGACCGTATATCTCCCCCACTCGGTCCGGAATAAACCAAAACAGAAAACATCTCATGGTGGACTTGACACATCAATCATGAAAACACTGGATTTATGTAATAGTATACAAAACTCAAAACCATAAATCCTCAATACTACATTTACCTCTTATATAAACATGAAATACACATATATTAACATGATATAAATGATGCAATTTACTACTATTATTGATATGTGAGATACGATATAATTTCATGTTAACAAGTATTATGTTTAAGTGTAAAGTGACATAGCAATATCGACGAGGTGTGTGTAACATATAGACGTGCACGTGGCATGACTCGTCGATAATTGTGAAGTGTTCTATCAACTAAGCAATTGGTATGTGTATATGATGAATGCATATTATCAATTTGGCATAACAATATAAAACATTTAAATTAAATAACTACGGGCGAAACACGCCATCTTTAAAAAATTCTCCGGTAGATGTTTAGTCTACTCACCGGAAAAGTCGAGTCTACTCCGGAATTGCTAATCCTTTCCCTTTCCTTGTCGCCTCCGAATTTTCCGTATTCGAATCTAAATTTACAATTTAACGTATATAAGAAAACGGCTATTCCGATATGACGGAAATGAAAAACACCCTTTCCCACTTACAATTTATATACTATTCGATTATATCAAGTTATTACACACTTAATCTTACTGGATTTTAACTTTAACCTGCATCGCTACAGAATTAAATCGCGACGTATTTTAACCGTGTCGTATTTGGCGTTTTAGGATATCATTTCCGATAAACGGTTCCAGATTCTAATTAAAGTGAAACTAGTTTATTTAAACAACACCAAAATAACCAAAATTGTACACTGGAAACTACCCAACAGAGCAAACCCACACACCCTTCTACCTGGCCGGCGACGCCGGATTTTCCTATATGGCCGCCGGCCAAAAACCGGCCCCTTGGTGTCGTGGTCTTATGGTTTATTCTAGTAGTTACCTACATCATTTTAACTCTGTTTAGTTGAGTTAATTATCTTCCAGATCGAAGCAGATTTTAACAGAGACTCAATTTAGCTAAAATACGATATTATGTGACTTTTATTAAATCTAAACTAACTGAACTACATAATTTAATCTCTACTGTGTTTAAGGATTTTACCCTCCAAAATTGCTGTAGGAATAACCCCTTCAAGATGCTAAGTCCCTCCTAGCTTGATGGTGAAGAAAACCCAAGAATAAAGCTCCTTTCTTCTTCTTCTTCCTCTTCCTCTTGTTCTTTCTTTTCTCTTTTAAATTTTTCTTTTCTTTTAAATTCTTTGAGTTTTAATCTGAGCTTTGAACTGAATGGTTGCTATATATATGGATGGATGAAGAGATAAGGTGAAGATGGTGGTGTCAAGGTTTAAAGTGTGCATGTTTCATGCAAGGAGGAGGTGTGAGATGAGAGTGTGCATGCAAGCATGATGTGGTTTGCATTATCTTTCTAATTTTTGTTTTAATTTAATATAAATTCTGAACTAAAAATGACTTTTTATCCACTTTCAATTATAACCATAACAATCTCATATTTGCATAAAACTTAAACTTTACATATAAACCCCTCACAACCTAACTTATTATAAAACATACATTTTGTTAAAATGAAGCTAAAATTGTCACTAAAACCCTTATAACTTTTTTAATTTGCATACAAAAATTTTTAATTTAAATTGTATTACATATAACTTATGAAGATTGACTTATTTGATTTTAACAGTTTTATGATTTATCATATTATTCTTTAATTAAATAATTTTATTTATTTTTAAATTTTCAAAATACTACAGTATGTCCATAAGCGAAAAGGGCACGGATGAAAACCCGAGAGGGCTCCGTGAGTAAAAACAGCAGGGCTACCGGCGAGTTTTGTGAAAACCTGAAAGGGCGCAATCTCGATAAAAGACATTTATAAGGTTCTCTCGACCTTGTGAGGAGAAACCACTTGCGTGAGATCCTTACGACTCACAAGGGAGCATCACACTTAGGGATCCCCACGACTCCTAAGGAGAAATTACACTTACGAGATCCTCACAACTCGTAAGGAGAACCCTCTAATAGGACCCTCACGGCTCATAAGATTCAAAAAGTCTTAAACTTCAGGGATCTGAACCTGTTCTTAAGCGGCCACCACAACCTCCAATTTTTCCCTACAAGCAGCTTAATATTGACCCTTGTATACAATCCACGGACGCGAATAAACATTTCCCTAACAAAGTCCCATCCGTGACTAGAGATATGTTTGCACGGTGAACAGCCCTTGTAAGTCCTCTCGACTTAAAAGGAGAAAATACTCTTGTAAGATCCTTACGACTTACGAGAAGCCATACACTTAGGAGTCCTCACGATTTCTAAGGAGAAAACGCACCTACGAGATCCTCACGACTCGCAGGGAGAAATACCTTTATGAGACCTTTACGGCTCATGAAGTCAAAAGCCTTAGTCGACATGATCCTAACCCTGTACGCTAAACCACCTTTGTTCGACATCGACGGGGAAAATGATGATTCTCACCTGGCAATATCCCAGTTGTAGCGGTGATGATGCCGAAATCGGTGTCTAATTCCAAGATTGCAGCAAAGAAGCTAGTGAGCCATACATGCATACGAAATAGCCGAAATGATGGGGCAACTTGCAACAAAATCAGTAAGTAAAAATATATGCATGCAAAATAGCCGAAATGATTGGGCAACTCGCAATAAAAAGCAGCGAGTAAAAATAAAATAAATAGCCGAAATGATTGGGCACCGCGAAAAATAGCCGAAATGATTGGGTAATTGCGACCTTCGCGATATAAAAGCTGAAATGATAGAGCATCGCAGAAAGAAATAAAAAAAATGAAATTTATGCCCTACAGGTGATATGACATCAATCCCTGTATACAATCCAAGGGCACAAATAAAGAAGGAACCATACCTTCCCTCCCAGGCTCCATCAGAAGAAGAAGCCAAATCTCAACGGTTCACAGACAACCTAGAGACCACTTCGATATTCGTCTCATTACAACAGACACAAAGTCATCTACAAGACCCCGTCGCGGAAATACGTCATCCACATGACCCCGTCTCGGAAATACGTCATCCACATGACCCCGTCACAGAAACACGTCATCCACATGACCCCGTCTCGGAAACACGTCATCCACATGACCCCGTCTCGGAAACACGTCATCCACATGACCCCGTCTCGGAAACACGTCATCCAAATGACCCCGTCACGGAAACACGTCATCCAAATGACCCCGTCACGGAAACACGTCATCCAAATGACCCCGTCACGGAAACACGTCATCCAAATGACCCCGTCACGGAAACACGTCATCCACATGACCCCGTCACGGAAAGACGTCATCCACATGACCCCGTCGCGGAAATACGTCATCCAAATGACCCCGTCATGGAAACACGTCATCCACATGACCCCGTCGCGGAAATACGTCATCTACATGACCCCGTCGCGGAACACGTCATCCACATGACCCTGTTTCAGAAATACGTCATCCACATGACCCCGTCTCGGAAATACGTCATCCACATGACCCCGTCGCGGAAATACGTCATCTACATGACCCCGCCTCGGAAATACGTCACCCAACGACTCGTGGAACACGGCCAAAGTTAACCTTGACCCCGTGGGAAATGCCTGGAGCAACTTCTGATGCCGTGAAAGGCGGATAATGTCAATCTCACTAAACACTTACGGGTCCTCTCGATTCGTAAGGAAGAAAACTCTCTTATAAGATCCTTACGACTTATAAAGGAAAACACACTTAGAAATCCTCATGATTCCTAAGGAGAAAATACGCCTACGAGATCCTCTCGACTCGTAGGGAGAAAAGTCTTTATGAGACCCTCACGGCTCATGAAGTTGAAAAGTCTTAGGTAGCAGATCTGAACCTGCTTCCTAAGCCATCACTACCTCTCGGAGATTTCAAGATGTAATGTTCTTTATTATCTACAGGCCCACTTGCCAGAGTAACATACCAACAACACATCAAAGAGAAGAAAACGACAGTGGGAGATAAGAAAAGTGTGTTTTTATTCATGAACTCAATTGAATACAAGATACATCATATAAAAGAATAAAAAAAATGGATACATGTTATTCAAAGATTACAAGTGTTCAATTGATACAAAGGCAGCTACTGAGAAGGAGGTGTTTTCAATAAGTCAGCCAGTTGCTCGCGCACTCCACTCAACTCCTTTTCAAGGTCAGCCGCCGCAGCCAGCTCCGCTTCGATTCGAGCCCGTTGCTGCAAGAACGATGAAACCTTCTCATCGATTTCCCGTTGGACAGCTTTGCGACTCTGCGTAACCCGCTCAATGAAGTCGAGTTTCTGCCTCAATGCCAGCCCGTCCGAAATACATCGATGCAAATTGTCAAAGATGGCTCTCAGTTGCGCGGCGTTCGCTTCGACCTGGGCACGCAATTGGACAGACTCAGCGGAAGTCGCCTCACGTTCCTTTCGCTTGAGGATCGCCTCTTTTTCGAAATGACTAAGGAAAAGGGCACTTTGCTCAACCCATGCAGCCCGCTGGGAGTTCACGACCAGAATCTCAGAAGCAGGACGCCTAAGCTCAAGCTCATGCAGGCATGCCTCAATCTTCCTGCAGTGATTAACCCAAGACTCGACGATGCCTTCATTATGGAAGTTCACAAGCGTCTCCAGCATTGGATTAACTTCGGCAGAAAAATCTGCAGCGAATGTAGGGGCCTCCGCGTCAAGCTCCTCGACGTATTCGCTCAACATACGCAGGCTGGTCACAACGCCTTTGGAAGAGGGACGTCTAGAAAAGGGCCATGCCGGCATTATGATGCGAGACTCGAACGGGGCTAGAGTCAACGTGAATGCTGCAAAATAAATCATAGCCAGATGTCGGCTCAAGAAATAAAGAAAATACACGAACAATAGGGTCTACTATACCGGCTGCAACAGGGGGCAGAGCTGGGAGTACTGGTGGCGCAACGATACCCTCGTCCCTTCCTTCAATTTGTAAGGCTATAAGCAATACAAAGAAGAATTAGCAATGACATGGCTGCCCGTTAAAGAAAAGAAAGAACGCCGGTTAGAAAAGATACTCACCGACACCAGCGGGCGGACTAATCTCCGACGGGAAAGAGAAATGCGGGTTCAGCACCTGATACAAATGATAAAAAAGAACTCCTGCGAGATCACGATGATACATGGTCAGTACACGAAAAATGCTGTCCCCGATTTAAATTTATCACAAACCCATACCTTCCAGCATTTGAGAAGATATAAGAGAAGACGGAGGGGCAACCACCGTCAAAGCAACAACTGGCGTTGCTTCCTCGGGTGGCACAACCTCAACGCTCGTCACACCTACATTAGAAGCGAGAGAAATACTGTCAGGAGAAATTGAAAGGGATTGCAGAACAAAAAGAAAAGCAATGACCTAAAATCTACCCGGTGAGTCGCCGGTCGGAACCGCGAGAAGGGCGTCGCTTGATGCAGTGACTGTTTCGCCCTCCTCCATCGGAATGGTCTCCCCGCCCGTGGTTTCATCCCCCGACTCCACGAGAATCGTCGTGATACTCGCAGCGTTCGGCAACGGTAAGGAGCCGCAAGGGGAAAGAACGACGATTGGGGCAGTGCCTAACTCTTGAGAAAGAGTGGCTACCTCGGGCTCGACGGCTGTAGCCATCTCACCCACCGCTACCTCGGGCTCGGCCGCTGTAGCCATCTCACCCACCGCCACCTCGAGCTCGGCGATTGTAGCCATCTCGCCTACCGCTGCCTCGGGTTCGGCGATCGTGGCTATCTCCTCTACCGCTACCCCAGGCTCAGTAGTTGCCGCCACTTCTTCGGCAAGACTCGGCTCTGCAAGATAGGATATATGAGAACCTGAAAGTTAAAACTTTGATAAAAGAGCCCAATGTCACGTTACCTTGAGTGAGTCTTCCGATTGCTTCCCGAGCCGCACGTGCTGCCTGTCTGTAGGGCGGTGGACAAGGCAGCCGAAGCATCTTCCAAAAGAGTAGGGGCAGGGGTAACAGCGCTTGAACCCGCACCCGCATCCAAGACGGCGGTACACTCCCTTGCCGCGCGCATCCTACGCTTCCTCTCCGCCCGGGCCGTGAGGGCAGATCTTCTAAAGGCCTCCTTCAACAGGACATCCTCGTCTGCGCCAATATTTACCTCTGGAGCTGTTATGGCATCCGTCATCGGTTGCTTAAATGAAGCTTCTTTCGGAAACACCGGCGGAATTGAGATAGCCGACCCGGGGAGCGTCTTCGCACCGCCCTGCGAAGTCGGTGCCACGGTCAGAATAACATGAGTAGAGGTAGTCCCTGTGATAAGAAGAAAAAGAAGGGTCAGATTAACCATAAGGAACGGGAGTGGGGACACGGTGAACCAAAATGTATCGATGCCTAAGGATGCTCGAAGTCTTTTCTCTTCCTCAAAAGTCTTGAGAGAAGCTGCGAGAGCTTCTTCGGTGAAAATACCTATTAAAGAAGGAAAAGTGTCAGTCGAAACATGATGATAGTAATATGATGCAATGACGAAAGATACAGTTAATGGTTACCTGATCGCGTGAGAATAGCCAGTCCCGCTTCGTGGCTTGCCAATTGCTCAGAAGCTGCAATGGCGGCCACCAGATCAGTATCATCTCGCGGCATGAATAAGCCCTCGTTTGTCCTATACTCGTTCAGACCCTCGCCGTAAGGAGCATGAGGCTCATGACCAAATACGACGTCAGCAGAGAGGATCGACTTCTTCTTCCTCTTTTGTAAGCGAGCTCCGGTTGCAGCCAGCACTAGCTTACGCTTGGTGGGCACTTTGGGACAACGAGTCCCGATATCTGAACCCACGCCGGACTCAGAGGAAGCTACGTTCACCGTCTCCACGGGAGCACGGGGCACCGGTAGTACATTTACTGTCTCCATGGGAGCACGTGGCACCGGTAGCTCAGGCCTGTCGTGCAGGACTTCAATCACGGCAGCTTCTCTTAGCGGAGGGAGGACAGTGGTCCGTCGCTTCAAAAGGACGTTTCGATCGCCAGCAGGGGGTGCAATTTTGCGATTGAGCAGCAGCCGCTTCTCTTCCTTGATGACGGCGCCCATTGAATGCTGGTACCACGCCGCGTACACACTAAGGGCATTCGGGACACAGATGGGTTCGCTGATAAAGAAATTGGACCCCATGTTCATACGCATGAAATGATGCAGCGCGTTTCGCATCCCCTCTTCAGTGGCAGTGGGTTCTAGCAAGAAAGCCTCCAGCGGAACTCCCTGATTATAGCTCAATTGTTGGGCAAAACGATGCGAATTGTATCTCATGAATAGCGCCGCATCATTTTTCCTAAACACTAGGAAGCCCGGTCTGATAGAATATAAATGGAAGATTTCCCGAGCTTTCAAAACAGAGGCCCCATCTTTAAAAATGTCCCGCAATGGCTGCACCGTTGTTGCGGACTCTTTTCCAATGGTCAAAATCTTGTCGGTGAAGGTCATGCCATCTCCAACCATGCGAGGACGAAGGAGCAAACCTCTAGCTTCCTGCGGTGACAGATTTACAATAGATGCGCCGATTAATCGCATAGTCAGGGGGAAGCCGCACCTGTCATAGAATGAAGGCCTTTTATGGATACCAAAAACGCCAAGTGCATGTAGCTCGAGCCATGACATGAACTAATGCATCGATAAGTTCACATGCTGCACTCCGGGTTCAGTAGTATCCGCCCTTTGACTAAGGCCGTAATACAAATGAGCTAAACCGGCGACCCCGACAGCTACTTTCACCCCAATAATCATTCAGTGAGCCGGATAGAAGACCGACGGCCTCATACGGCGAAGGTGCATCGGGAGCGCAAACCAGCTCAACCATAGCCCAAGAAACCCCAAGAAGAATGTTTCCTCCTCAATCCCAGGGACTGCGATCTCCGCAAAAGGAACAACTGGAGTGTTGGGAAGGAAGAAACTTTTCTGATCTGCCTCCGCCGTTGGCAGGTTGTTTAAACCTAAGCCGAAAGGGTCGTCAAGCGTGGCGAATTTAGCAGCCTCCTTCGAGAGGACTTCCAGATGAAGAAAACGAGCGATGAAATCCTCAAAATTAACCCCGCGACTCCCAGATTCGAGAAAAAGGCCCTCATAAATATTCAACACTTTGATCAAACTAGGAAATTGGTGTTGAATGGCATTCTCCGGGGTAAGGCCTGTCATTACTGGCTTGGCACCAAAAACGTATTCATCCGTAGGAAGCAGTTCCTCATTATGTTCCCCTATGACCGGTAAGCCAGAAACTTCTGCAAATTCCTCTAAGGAGATTGATACTTCTCGGTCCAGCGAAAGGAAGGTGTGGGTAGGAATATTCCACTGCTCCAAAAAGGCCTTAACCCACCAGGCGGGAAGCGTATGATACTGGAAGAGAGAAGCGTAAATGGCAGGATACAACCCAAGCCTCAACAACTGCGACTTCTTCGCTGACAGAATGTAGCGGGCCCACTGCAGATAACCAGTCGGATGACGAGGAATTAGGCTAATCATATATGGTTGTCCCCACGGTCGCACCTCGCCTTGATAAATACGCCGCCCCAGGGTATCCAAACCCATAGGAGGATGAACGGGTATCGAAGCCATAGTAGGCTGGAGAAGACCACCCAAAGTCCAGTTCACTTCGTCCACGGTATAGTTCATCGGGGGAGGGTCGGCGTAATGGATCGCCATGATGGGCTCCGAGGGTACCGCGCACGAAAAGCTTTGTCGACCCTTAATAATCTGGTTATACCATGTCCCCCAAAAGTGAAGATTCTTATATTCTGGATCATGATCTTTGATCAAAGCTAGGACTTCCCGGTCTACAGGTGCTCCAGGGAATCCTCCTTCTGAACGAACGAAAGGGAAAAAGGGATCGAAAGACATGTCGTCTGCGTAAAAAAGGGCAAAAGTCAATTATCAGTACTATAATTTAAATTCCGACACTTGGTACTTTAGAATTTGTACCACACTGCAATGCAGTGGAAAGGGGACCAGAAAGGGGGACCCACAAAATCTAGATGACAATTCATCAATTAATAATTAATAAAACAGCCTCATCATTTGATGAGACCGTTAATTAAGTGAGGAGATCCTCAAGAAATTCTCATTAAAAGAGAGATCCCTCGGGAAAAGGAGTAAATCTCCCTTTGAGAGCAATGCTCTATGACAGAGTGACACTTGTAAAACTCTGATCATGAAGGAATAAAAATTCCTCAAGAGCCTGGCACTGTAAAGATGATGGGAAAAATCCATCAGAAAAGAATTAATTAAAATCAATTTTTAATTTCTGGGATTTTCAAGATCCATGAAAAAACTCTTAAGAGTTCTTCACAAGAGATTAAAAAATCTACATGTTATCAAAAGAGCAGAGCTCTGTTCAAGGGCTAAGAAACCCCAAGAAAAGATCTCTTTAGATCTATGGGTTCAGGAGAGCAAAGCTCTGTTAATAAAACTCTAAAAGGTTTTTTTTAGATCTAAGATCTATGAAGAGCAAGGCTCTGTTAATGGGTAAAACCCTAGATTATCTTAAAAGTTTTTACCTAAAATTTTGGCAGAATTTTGGCTCTTAAATTTCTTAAGATGGAGAGCTATGCTTTGTGAGAGAATAAAATTCTCAGAAAATTAAGTAAAAAGATGAACAGAATCATCTAGAGGACCAAAGGTCCTATTTATAGGCATTGAAACACCATTTCAACTTCTGAGTTGATCCAAGGGTGTAGATGCTGCCACCGCTGCACTCACGTGTGGGCCACGTGAGCGCAACGGTGGGGGGCATTTGTTTCCCCCAATCAGAGCAAAACTCTGTTTGAAATTCGAATTTCAAAAAATTGAAGCAACGCTTCAGATCCAGCGCCAGGTACGCTGCGCCCTAGGCAGCGCACCATGTGTGCGCTAGCGCTAGACGCGCTGCGCGCCACGTGTCAAATACGGGTGCGCTAGCGCAGGGCGCGCTGCGCTCTGAGCAGCGCACCACGTACAAAGCACGGGTGCGCTAGCGCTGGAATTATAAAATTCCCTATCGTTAGATCAGAAGATCTAATAATAATGATAAATCATTAATTAATCAGAATTAAAATTCTGTTATGAAAAGATTTTCTAATCTTGCTAAAAACAAGAAGATTGCCTTCTATAAAACAGAAGTCCTAGAATCAAAGATCCAATGGTGGGAAATATCCCCAAATCAATCAGAGAAAGATCTCTTTAACTGATTCAACAAATCAGCTTGCCATATATAAAGACCCCAAGACTTCAAGTCTGATATAGAGAAACCCCCCCCATAAATTTTGAAAAAAATCAAAGATAAAGAGCAAGCTCTTGCAAGAAGATTTTTTCTTCAAGGTAAAGACGATGGATGATGAACACAGAGATGAAATCATTTCACAAAAAGAAAAATTCTTTTCTTTAAAAATATCATAGATCTTCAAGACAAAAAGTCTTTCATAAAAGAGATCAAAAGATCTCATCATAAAATAAAAGAAGAACATATTCTTCTCACAGATCATGGATCTATAAAGGCAAAGCCTTTCATCAAAATAAGAGATTGAAAAACTCTCCCTTGCAAAATAAGAACGGTTGTTCTTAAATCTTGAGACAAAGTATCTTTTAAAAGAATATAAATTTGTTCCCTGATCATAAAATTGATCAAATGCGCCTTGCGCTCTTGAACAGCGCTTCTGCGCTCTCTGGATCGGCGCTCAGCGCCAAATGCGCCACGTGCCAACCATGTATGCGCCAATTAACAACTTGCGCTTTGCGCTTCTGAAATAGCGCACTGCGCTCATGGGCTGGCGCTCAGCGCACCACGTGTCACTCATGTGTGCGCCACTAAACTGAAAGCGCAATGCGCTCACAAATTGACATCATTTGGCGCTTAGCGCCAAGCGCGACGCGTGTCCACCATGTGTGCACTACTCGACAGAAGCGCATTGCGCTCTTTAACTGACGCCAAGCGCCAAGCGCTACACGTGTCCTTCACGCGTTCGCTACTTAGCAGAAGCGCATTGCGCTCTTTAACTGGTGCAAAGCGCCTAGCGCACCACGTGTTGCGCCGACAGAACACAAATTGTTCTTTAATAAGCCAGAGCTCTGATGAATGCTCTGCATTCAATACAAGACAAAAATTTTGTCCAGATATAATGCTCAGCATTATTAAAAGGGCCAAACCCAAATAAAAGCTCAACAGCTCTAAATAAAATGTTAAACATTTATTGGACTTAGCCCAATATTGGCAATAAGTCCTCAACTTATATTTAATTGAGCCCATCTACTCATGAATATTTAACAGATCTTAGTCCCAAATTGGACTACAGATCTTTCAACCAATTCACACCGGTTCGAGAGTACATCTCTTTACTCCTCTGATATTTGTCGTTGTAATCCTTCAACGTCTTCAGAGAGGTGACGGGTCCCGACAACCAAACACTCTACAGACTGTGGGGTCCTTAAGCCCACGGACTATGATGTCCTTAACCTTGACTGTGAGGTCTTTAAATCACGAACTATGATGTCCTTAACCTCGACCGCGATGTCTTTAAACTAACATTGGACCATAATGTCCTTAAACTAACATCGGACCGAAACGTTCTTAAACTAACAATGGACCGAGATGTCCTTAAACTAACAACGGACCGAGATGCCCTTAAACTAACACTGGACCGTAATGTCCTTAAACTAACTGACCGCAATATCCCCAAACTAAACAATAGAGTCCAAATGCTCTTTTGTTGGATCTAAATGACCTCGTTAAGTTGATCTTAGTCTAAAATGAGACTAACGTATCCTTAACTAATGTTTAATTCGATCTTAGTCTCAAATGAGGCTAACGTATCCTTATACCCAACCCCCAAACCCAAATCTAAGAAGATACGGATTTGGACCAATCCACGCCCTACGGGCGACAACATAAATTAGTCTCCGTATACAATCCACGGGCAACCAAAAACAAAACAAACACCCACGACACGAAGTGACCATCTGGAGAAGGAGAAAGTTGTTACCGCGACGCGGTAGCGTAATTAACTGAAGGGGCTTGCATCTGCAGGGAAGAGCGTCCCCACAATCAAAAACCCCTCACTGTGAGGAGGAATCTGATGAAGCCTGCTATATCGGTCGCATCCATTTAAACCTTCGATGCATGGTGCCATAAATCAACTTGGCATCTTCGGAGAGGTGGACGCATAGCACCAATTAGCATCTGCCCCGAAATTCAGGCAAGACGTCCACCGCGTCTTCACGCGTCTTTCGGCGGGGAACACGTGAGCGCTGATATGCAAAGCATATAAGCGCTGAACATAAATCACCAAGGGCCAAACATGCCTCACGTGTTAAGCACGTGAGCGCTCTGAACATAAACAGGCTAAAACCCATAATAGGGGTCACGTGTTAAACACGTGAGTGCTTTTGCCAATTACGTGCAAAGCTTGTGAGAACCCTAATTTAAAATGTTCCTATCAAATTCTAGAATTAAATTCTATTTGGGAAATATTTTCTTGATCTTTCTTAAACTAGAAAGATCTTCTCTGTTAAACAGAAGACCCTTAGATCAAAGATCCAGCGGTGATCATTTGATAGAATAAAAATCTATTATAGGAAAATATTTTCCTAATCTTATAACAAGAATAAAATTCTATGTTAATAAAATATCCATATTAAGAAAATATATTTTTAAATCTTGTTAAACTAAAAAGATTTGATAGAATAAAATTATGATCTTGTTAAAACTAACAAGATATTCATAATCTTGCTAAAAAAACAAGAATTCTTCTCTGTTAAACAGAGAGCCTTTGGATTAAAAATCCAACGGTGAATAAAATTCACCGATTGATCTAAAAGATCATTTTGGTTGATTTTAAAATCAATCAACATCTCTCAATGAGAGATTTTCTGAACAAATTGATTCTTTTCTTTCTCCTATAAATAAGATCTAGGAGATAAAAAAAAAAGAGAAGAGAGGATAAAAGAGAAAAAAGAGAGAAGAAGATCTCTTCAGAGAAGAAAGAAACTCTAGGTAAGAGAAGGAAGGAGATCATTCAATAAGCTCCCACAAAAAAAAAGAGAATTTAATTCTCAAACCAAGAGTTTAACTCTTCTAAATAAGAACACAATTCTTCCTCTGGTTGAAGATCTGCAGAAGCAGATCTCCCCATAAGTTGAGAATTTAATTCTCATCGGGGAGATTCTCCCATGCAGATCCAAAACTTAGAGGGAGAATTGGGTTTAAAGAATTTAATTCTTTCAAACATAGAGGAATTTAATTTCTCTAAATAAAACTGGGGTTTAACCCTATAAAAGAATTTAATTCTTAAACAAGGTATTTAACTTTCCATGCACGTAAAAGAGATCAGCACCCAAACATGATCACGTGTTCCTACGTGAGCATTCGTGTTGAACGAGAGAAAACAACTGAGATCAGGTCACGTACTCCTACGTGACCCCTGAACAAGCCCTGCAGAAGAAAAAGGGAGAATAAATCCAAGGCAATTTATATATTAAGGGCGTCTCACGTGACATCACGTGACCCCTTAATAGTGCTTAGCACTTTTCAAAAGAGGATCAAAGAGGCAACACCCAACTCTAAGTACCTTACGTGACCCCACGTGAGCGCTTCAAACTTTCAGTGTTTAACACTACTTTAAACGCCTCACGTGACCCCACGTGAGCGCTTCAAATCTTCAGTGTTTAACACTACTTCAAACGCCTCACGTGACCTCACGTAAGCGCTTTATATCTTCAGTGTTTAACACTATTTCAAACTTCTCACGTGACCCCACGTGAGCGCTTCATATCTTCAGTATTTAACAGTACTTCAAACACCTTACGTGACCCCACGTGAGCGCTTCAAACTTTCAGTGTTTAACACTATTTCAAACGCCTCACGTGACCCCACGTGAGCGCTTCATATCTTCAGTGTTTAACACTATTTCAAATGCCCCACATGACCCCACGTGTGCGCTTCAAATCTTCTGTGTTTAACACCACTTCAAACACCTCACGTGACCCCATGTGAGTTCTCCAAATCTCAGTGTTTAACAATACTTCAAACACCTCACGTGACCCTACGTGAGCGCTTCAAACTTTCAGTGTTTAACACTATTTCAAACACCTCACGTGACCCCACGTGAGCGCTTCAAACTTTTAGTGTTTAACACTATTTCAAACGCCTCACGTGACCCCACGTGAGCACTTCATATCTTCAGTGTTTAACACTATTTCAAACGCCCCACGTGACCCCACGTGAGCGCTTCAAATCTTCAGTGTTTAACGCCAATTCAAACGCCTCACATGACCTCACGTGAGTGCTTCATATCTTCAGTGTTTAACACTACTTCAAAACGCCTCATGTGACCTCACGTGAGCGCCCTAAATCTTCAGTGTTTAACACTACTTCAAACGCCTCATGTGACCCCACGTGAGCGCTTCATATCTTCAGTGTTTAACACTACTTCAAACGCCTCACGTGATCCCACGTGAGCGCTTCAAATCTTCAGTGTTTAACACTACTTCAAATACCTCACGTGACCACACGTGAGCGCTTCAAATCTTTAGTGCTTAGACAACACTTTAAGACCTCACGTGGGAGTACGTGAGCGCCAAACATAGGCTAGTGTTTAACACTATGATAGGCCAATCTTAGCCCAAGTTAGCTAAGCCTCCCAAAGCCAAAACCTTTTTTTTAACCGAGCCCTGATAATGTTCAGGTCTTTCAAAATTGATCTCAGATGGCATTCAAAGTAATGTTCATCCCATTGCTTCTCAATCTGGCATTTGGTTCAAGGGTACATCTCTTCACACCTCTGATACATGTCGTTGTAATTCTTCAATGTCTTCAGAGAGGTGGTGGGTCCCGATGACCAATAACTATCTGGTGCATTTCTAAACCCATGTTTGCATCTAAACTCTGGACCGCAATGTCCCTAAACTTAACAATAGAGTCCAAATGCTCTTTTGTTGGATCCAAATGATCATGATAAGTAGATCTCAGTCTAAAATTAGACTAACGTATCCTGAACAAATATTTAAGTTGATCTTAATCTCAAACGAGACTAACGATCCTTAAATCAATCCAACCACAGATCCCCCAACCAATATTGGTTCAAGGGTACATCTCTTCACTCCTCTGATATTTGTCGTTGTAATTCTTCAACGTCTTCAGAGAGGTGACGGGTCCCGACAACCAGACATTCCACGGACTGTAGGGTCCTTAAACTCATGGACTATGACGTCCTTAAACTTTACGGACTGTGGGGTCCTTAAACTTATGGACTATGATTTCCTTAAAGTTTACAGACTATGATGTCTCTAAACTACCATGGATTGTGAGGTCCTTAAACTTTAAGACTATGATGTCTTTAAACTTTACAGACTATGATGTCCTTAAACTCCATGGACTATGATGTCCTTAAACTCCATGGACTATGATGTCCTTAAACTTCTGGACCGCAAAGTTCTTAAACTAAAACAATAGAGCCCAAATGCTCTCTTGTTGGATCTAAATGATCCTGTTAAGTAGATCTTATTCTAACATTAGACTAACGTATCCTTGACAAATGTTTTAGTTGATCTTAGTCTCAAATAAGATTAATGATCCTTAAAGCCAACCCAAACCCAAATCTAAGAAAATACGGATTTGGACTAATCCGCGCCCTACGGGCGACAACATAAATTAGTCTCCGTATACAATCCACGGGCAACCAAAAACAAAATAAATACACACGACACGAAGTGACCATCTGGAGAAGGAGAAAGTGGTTACCGCGACGCGGTCGCGTAATTAACTGTAGGGGCTTGCGCCTGCAGGGAAGAGCGTCCCCACATTCAAAAAATCCTAAACGAGGGGGAATCTGACGAAGTCTGCTACATCGGCCGCATCCGTCTAAACCTTCGATACATGGTGCCATAAATCAACTTAGCATCTTCGGAGAGATGGACAGATAGCACCAAATAGCATCTTCCCCCAAAATTCAGGCCGGACGTCCCAACATCCCGGTCACGGCTTTCGGCGGAGAACAGAATTGGCGGTGCGCAACAGGCTCATCGCTCTGCCAGATCCGAGACGCCCACTGCAGCCTGGCGACGTCAACAGTCCCAACTACGGCCCTTACCACAGAGTAATGGGTCACCCAATCGAAAATTTCCATGTCTTCAAAAACTAGGTTGAGGACCAATACCAACAAGGCAAGTTCGCGCTGTCCGAAAACTGAAAGGTAAACCCGCCACAGCAGCACGCTCCTAAAAAGGTGGATACGCCGGGGGCATCATGCTCATTTGTAGAAGAAGCTCCGTGGGAGGTTGTCCTTTCAGCTAAAACTAAGAGAATGCTGAAGAATCTTCAAGCATGTCCGGCGATCAGATGGAAAAGCCCGCTAGAGCCCGAGATCCTTGAGGGGATGTTTAAACCGCGCTCAACACCGAAAGCTAATAACGATGGGTAAAACACCCAGGTCAAGCCTTCAAAGTCTTCGAAGAAAAAGAAGAAAACCAAGAAGCCCGTACAGCCCGATAACGAGCGTACGGACCTGCAAAAGTATATTGACGCGCTGGAAGAGTACAACCAGAAAGTGCGGACCCCAGTCACACTCGAAGAATTTCTCAACCACATACTTGAGAACCGAGACAGTGACAATGACGAGGGAGACGTCTCGTAAGAAGAACCCGAGGATTATGTGGCGAGTTGCCACATGATCTCTCATTCGTCAGTGAATGGCAAAGAAGCTTCCTCGGCTTTAGAAAATAACGTAGAGAAGCTGGGGGCAGGATTGGTCCCAAGATCACTGGAACCGTCAGACGACATGATTGACAGGTCGCTAAATGAAGCTCTTCAAAAGAGCAAAACTAACCAAGAGCGTGAAACGACCATGTATGAAAAGGCCAAGCGTCGGCGTCAAGATGAAGAAGCTGCGGTGAGGAAGAGTAAAAAAGTACTCCAACCAGATCGAAGCACACCCGCGGCAGACAAAAGCAGGTTTAAGACAAGGAAACGGTTCGCCAAAGCCCTGCCTATGGGGATGAAGCTGCCACCTTTCAAAGGAAATACTCCCGGGAGTACGGGCCTCAATGAAGCAAATGTACATCTGAACTACTGCTTATACCATCGGAGGGTTACACACCCCACCGAAGAGTGCAGTGCCTTCAAGAAGTGGTGGCAGGGATACGTTTCCCACCGACAACACTTCAAGAGGATGAAGCATGAAACCCGTCGACAGCGAAAAAGTGTGACAGATGAGCGCGGAAAAACAGCTGGCAACTGTCATATGGTTGATACCATTTCGACAAAAACAAAATCTTAAGTTCTTACATTTGTGAGCGATTCTGAGGAAGAAATAACCCTCGGCCCTCTCTTCAATGAATCCACCTCTGGAAAAGAAGAAGTGGCGAAGAACTGCAAGAACATTCAGCTACGTAATCGCACGCTGCCGGAGAAGAACCTCGAGCCAACAAACAAAGGTTTGAGCAAAAGAGATAAAGGGAAGGAAAAAGTCCCTGATGAAATTTCCCTCGATGATGGAGTCGTCAAAGAGCTCACGGCCGAGGACCCGCCTAAGAAAAACAAGGTGGATTACAATATCCTGGCACACCTGAGGAAGATACCCTCACAACTAAGCATACTGGATGCTCTCCTCCTGTCCAAAGAAGCACGAGATTCTCTGATCAAGGCACTGCAAGAGCCTGATCAGTTCCAAGCTTTCTTTACGGAAGAAAAGATGAAGGACGAGCTGGCAGAGGTTCATACAGCCGACATCACATTCGGCGATGAAGATCTCCTCCTCGAAACATGCGAGCACAACCGTCCTCTATATGTCACCGGGTACTGCCACGACATTAAGATAGGGAAGATCCTGGTCGACAACGGGTCCTCTGTCAACCTTCTCAATGTGAGAGTGCTGAAGGAGATCTGCATGAATGTTCAGCACCTGGCTCGGGACAATATTACCATCTCCGGGTTTGACTCGCAGTCATCATGGACGCTTGGGTCTGTGATACTGACATTACGCTTTGGGATGCTCATCACTGACATCAAATTTCATGTCATTGACGCCAAGACTTGGTATAACGCTCTTCTCGGCCGGCCTTGGTTACACGAGTACAACATCATCTCTTCTACACAACATCAGTGTATGAAAAACTTCAAAGACAGCCTCGAGTACACAGTTACAGGGGAGCTAAACCCATTCTCTGTAAATGAAGTCCGCAAATATGAAGATGCCAAGTACTTCTTAGCAGACTTCGAAGACACGGAAAGATGTCGTAAACCAGAAAATAGACAAAAAGCCGTCGCCACTATCCCGATCTTTGGGAGCGATACCGAGGAGGATGAAGAGATTGTCTTCTCGGGGCAACCCCAAGGAAGCAGGACAGGACCATCTACTTCTATTTTGGTCCATGGCAGTGACTCTGAGGACGATGCCAACGTAGTGTTCTCCGTCCGTCCGTCAATACAGACCTTCGCTGAAGCTGATCAGAGTTTACAAATTACCATGGTTCCGCAGCGGCATTATAAAGAACTCGATGCGCTTGATACATACAGCATATAAGAGTTGCAGACTTTCTTCGTCCCTCCTAGGCGAAAATGTGAAAAGGCGATCCTCTTATATCGATCTGCGGAGACTAAAGTGGAGAAAGAAGTCTGGCATGGTGCTGAACTTGCGCTTGACAGGCTTCAACCGATCCGTCTGCCCAGATATTACGCAGAGGGATTGAAAAGGCTATTAAGATGCCAAGGTGCACCCTTCAAACAAACTGCTCGACAAGCCCAGTTCTACAACAAGATTTGGGACGTTCCTGGGACTCAGCGAAAGATGCCCAATGGGTGGATGGAGACGACTGGGCTTGGATACGTTCGGTCTAAGAAACGGGAGTAATTCCATGGCTTCCATGTTATAAACGATTCCGGTGGAAAAGGGAATGCACTTCCAGATAGCGCTGATATTGAACCAGAGCGAAATCTCGTCGTAAGAAGTCCGTCATTCAAAGAACATATTGACAAGCTAATAAGGGAAGTCAAAACGTGCGGGATGACCACAGCCGCGAAATGGCCATTTATGAGAAAGCCAGGATGCAACGTCTCATTCAGCAGTCTACGGAAAGAGAAGACTACGATGCCGTTCACCCTCAGCCAGCTGTACGCTCTCATGGCAAGGAAAAAGCCCGACTTAGAGGCAACAACAAGACGAAGAATGGGAATGACGTTCAAAAACAGCGAAGCGAATCCAAGAAGTCACGTGATCAAGAAAAGTCGGCTAGAATCCGTCTTTTATGAAGAAGATGGGTCGGGAATACTCTTTCCCTCAAGACAAGACGAGGAAAATATTCGACCTTGTCATGAAGCATCAAATGATGACGCTCCCAGAGTCTAGGTACCCCGAACAAGTAAATAAGGTCCATCATCCGGCTTATTTCTCCTACCACCGAGCAGTAGGACATCCTCTTGAAGACTGCTTTACCTTCAAAGACTGGGTCGAAAACCAGTATCAGCAAGGTAGGTTCGCTCTAGCCGACAGTTGGAGGGTGATCACACCACGAAAGCATGAGCCAAAAGCGACCTACACTGTGAGGGCAAGTCCAAATCAACATCGAGCTTGGAAACGAATTCGTACCTGCCACGTGATAACATTCTCAAAGAAGGGGGAGCATGAGAATATGGACGACCTCTCCCACTGCTTCGCAGACGAGGATGAGGACGAGGTAATCTCAGGATTTCCACCGGCGCCAAAAGAGCTGGAAGATGGGATACACACCACGACCGATAATCTGAGGAAAATTGACTTAGGGGCAGAAAACGATCCAAGTCCAACATTCGTCAGTGAGCTGCTGTCTGAAAAACAGGTGGCCACACTAAAGGACGTGCTTATGCAGTATAAAGATTGTTTCGCATGAAACTACTCTGAGATGCCGGGACTAGATCCAGAAATAGCAGTGCATAAATTGGCTATATCGCCGGACGCTAAGCCAGTCAAGCAGGCGCCAAGAAGAATGCGGCTCAAACTTGAGGTGAGTATTAACGCCGAAGTCAAGAAGCTAATTGACTCCGGCTTCATCCAGGAAGTTCAATACCCTGACTGAATCGCCAATATCGTTTCGGTAATGAAGAAAAATAGGACAGTACGCATCTGCATGGACTTTCGGGATTTCAACAAAGCTTGTCCGAAGGATGACTTCCCAGTGCCTGTTACCGAGCTGATGATCGATAACACATCTACCCATGAGGTCTTCTCCTTCATGGACGGTTCTTCGGGGTATAATCAAATAAATATGCATCCCGAAGACAAAAAGCATACTGCCTTCCTAACTCCACTAGGCATATTCTGCTATAAGGTGATGCCCTTTGGCTTGAAGAACGCATGCGCTACATATAAGAAGGCTATGACGAAGATCTTCGATGACCTCATAAACGAAATTGTCGAATGTTATATCGACGACCTCGTGGTGAAAAGCAAATCGTATGAGGAGCACTGGGAGCATTTGAAAATAGTATTCCAGCGTCTTCGGAAATATAATCTAAAGATGAACCCCCTGAAATGTGCATTTGGAGTCTCCTCAAGCAAATTCCTAGGCTTCATCATACGACACCGAGGCATCGAAATAGACCCATCAAAGATCAAGGCGATTATGGAAATGCCCTCGCCAAGAACTCTCAAATAATTGCGGTCTTTCCAAGGAAAGCTCGCGTATATCCGACGGTTCATAGCCAATCTCTCCGGAAAATGCCGCCCCTACATCCATCTAATGAAGAAGGGGACCCCATTCGTTTGGGATCGTAAATGCCAAAATGCACTGGACGAAATCAAGCAATATCTGCAGAACCCACCGGTACTGACCGCTCCGGTCAAGGGAAAGCCCATCATCCTGTACACAACAGCCCTTGAAGGTTCTTTAGGCGCGCTATGGGCACAGGAGAACGATCATGGAAAAGAGAGAGCTCTCTACTATTTGAGTTGAGTTCTCCTAGGGGCAGAAAACAACTACTCCTCTATCGAAAAGCATTACCTGGCACCGATCTTCGCGATAACGAAGCTTCAGCATTATGCCTTGGAACATGAGGTCCATCTCATATCAAAAGTGGTTCCTCTCAAATATTTGATGTCAAGAGTCATATTAACAGGAAGGCTTGCACAATGGTCCCTCCTCTTGATGGAGTTCTCGATAATATATCGACCCTTCAAGGCAGTGAAAGGCCAGGCCATCGCCGACTTTCTCGCTGAACATCCGATACCAGCCGATTCTCCCTTAAATTGCGAATTGCCAGATGAACATGCGTTCGACACAATCGACAGGGAGGAGGAAGGAAATAATGCCCGATGGGAACTCTACTTCGATGGAGCATCTTCCATGAAAAAGCGAAAGCAAAACACCCCCATGATTAAAGCCGGGGTGGGCCTTATCTTCGTGACTCCGCAAGGAGGGATAATGCGTTTCGCCCTTTCATTAACAGAGCCAAGAATGAACAATGAGGCTGAGTACGAAGCTTTGAAAGCAGGTCTTGAGATTGCTGTTGACATGGGCATTGAAAACCTTCTCATATATGGAGACTCCCATGTCGTTAGCCAAGTAAATGGTGACTATCAGACATGTAAACCGGAGTTGGTAACATATGGCGAAAGAGTACGGCAACTGCTGACTCAAATTCCCTCCTATATCCTGGAAAGCATACCGCGGGAGGAAAATAGCAAGGTAGATGCATTGGCCAAGCTCGCTAAAAAAATTAGCCGACGAAAACCTCGATGACGTAAGGATCATTGTGCAAAGCCGCCGAATTCTCGCGCCAGCAGAAATATCTCCGGAGTCGTCTGAAAGAAAAGAAGACGAAGAAAGGGTCAAGGACTGGAGAGAAGTCTTCATAAACTACTTCAAATCCCATCGAACACCCGAAGACGCGTCGTTAATACATCAGCTCATGAAGCGAGCCCTGTCTTTCGCCTTCGTCAATGATACTCTATATAAGAGATCATTCGACCGTCTGTGGCAGAGATGCCTGGGACTAGAAGAAGCGAAAAGGGTCGTCCAAGAAATCATGACGGACTCCGCGGTTCTCATCAAGCCGGACCAAAGATGAAGCTGAAGATCAAGAGAATGTGTTACTATTGGCCCACGATGATTCATGACTGCCTCGAATATGCGAAGCAGTGTCACTCGTGTAAAATCCACGGGGACTTCATCCATCAACATCCAAATCCGCTACACCCAACAGTGGCTAGCTGGCCGTTCGAAATGTGGGGAACCGATATAATTGGACCCATCGAACCAGCGTCATCTAAAGGACATCGGTTCATACTGGCAACAACCGATTACTTCTCTAAATGGGCAGAGGCATTACCGCTAAGGGAGGTGAAGACGGAGAACATCCTCCATTTCTTCAGGACACATGTCATCTACCGGTTCGGCACTCCGCGATGAACCATCTCGGATAATAGACCGGCCTATAGGATCCATAAGATCAGCCGCTTTGCACAGCAGCATAATATAGATTGGAGATACTCTTCAGTCTATAATCCCCGAGCTAATAATCTAGCTGAGGCTTTTAAGAAGACCTTGAAGAAGATCATAAAGAAAACGGTGTCCAGAAATAAAAGGGACCGGCACAAGAGACTGCATGAATCTCTCTGGGCGTATCGAACCACGTTCAAAATGTCCACGAAAACAACGCCATTCGCGTTGGTATTCGACACGGAGGCGGTACTTCCCTTGGAGATAGAGTTACCCTCTCTATGAGTGGCAGTTCGATATGAGCTGATGGATGAAGAAAACGCCCATCTTCGGCTCGAGGAGCTCAATGCTCTCGATGAAACTCGCCTCATGGCGCAGCAAAACCTGGAAGCTTACAAAGCAAGGATGACGCGCTCATACAAAAGAGTAACCAGACCGAGAACATTCCGCCAAGGCGAACTCGTGTTAGTCGTAAAAAGACCTATGATCCCCAACCGTGCAAAGCGGGGGAAATTTGAGACAAACTATGAAGGTCCGTACATCATAGACAAGGTCTACCAAGGTGGGGCCTACTTGCTTATGGATATGCAGGGCAAAAGACCCTTCCGGCCAATAAACGGCCGGTTCCTTAAGAAATACTATGCTTGACAAGTCACGGCTCAAGTTAATGATAGATGACGACGCTCGTGTCCGCTCGCTGTCTTCTTGAGTCCAAACTCTATAAGTAGTATCCGGCAAAACTTCGCCCCGAAGCTGGAAATAGACCGAGAGGTCCCTAAACTAATAATGGACCGAGATGTCCCTAAACTAACAATGGACCGTAATGTCCTTAAACTAAATATGTCACCTCAAACACGGCGATAGTGGAATTCAAGTCCATAAGTCCCAGCAGCGAGGACTGCAACTCAAATCCCGCTGGCTACATAGCTACCCCGGTGGCGAAGTCCCCCCAAGTGCCATTGGCAAACAGAGGAGTAAAAAAATGGTACGTCCACAAGCGAAATGGGCACGAATTTAAACCCGGAAGGGCTCCATGAGTAAAAACAGCAGGGCTACTGGCGAGCTTATGAAAACCTGAAAGGGCGCAATCTCTTTGTAAAAAATAAAAAATGGTACGTTCACAAGAGAAATGGACACGGATGAAAACCCGAAAGGGCTCCGTGAGTAAAAACAGTAGGGCTGTCGGCGAGTTTGTGAAAACCCGAAAGGGCGCAATCTCGTTTAAATAAAAACACCTGCAAGGTCCTCTTGACCTTGTGAGGAGAAAACACCTGCGTTAGATCCTTACAACTCACAAGGGAGCAACACACTTAGGGATCCCCACGATTCCTAAGGAGAAATTACACTTACAAGATCCTCACGACTCGTAAGGAGAATTCCCCCTATGAGACCCTCATGGCTCATAGGATTCAAAAGCCTTAACATACAGGGACCTGAACTTGCCATCACACTCCCAAAGTTGCCCTAGAGGCGGTCAATATTGGCTCTTGTATATAATCCACGGGCACAAATAAACGCTTTCCCCCACTAAGTTCCACCAATGACGAGGAATGTCCTCATGTGGTGAATGGCACTTATAAGTCCTCTCAACTTGTAAGGAGAAAATACTCTTGTAAGATCCTTACGACTTGCAAGAGAAAATATCACTTAGGGGTCCTCACGACTTCTAGGGCGAACCTACACCTACGGGATCCTCTCGACTCGTAGGGAGAAAACACTTTATGAGACCCTTACGACTCATAAAGTCAAAAGCCTTAGTCGACAGCATCCTAATCCTGTCTACTAAGCCACCTTTGTTTAAATCAGCAAAGGCAAATGATGATTCGATCCTGGCAATATCCCAGTGGTAGCGATGCTGATGCCTGAACAGGTGTCAATTTTAAGTCCTTTCACGGCGAATGATGATTTGCTCCTGGCAATATTCCAGTCGCAGCGGTGCTGATGCCAAGATTGGTATCAGATCTCAAGTTCCATACTCGCAACAAAAATCAGCGAGCAAAAAATGCATATGAAATAGCTGAAATGATGGGGCAACTCGCAATAAAAATCAGCGAGCAAAAAATATGCATATAAAAATAGCCGAAATGATGGAGCAACTCGCAATAAAAAAACAGCGAGTAAAAAGAAAAATAGCCAAAATGATTGGGCAATTGCGACTTTCGCGATATAAAAAAGCTGAAATGATAGAGAATCACGGAAAGAAAAAAAATTGAATGAAAATGAAACTTTTGCCCTGCAGGTGAGTCCACATCAACCCCTGTATACAATCCATGAGCATAAATGATAAGGGAACCATATGTTCCCATCAGGCTGCATCAGAAAGAGAGCCATGTCTCAACGGTTCACAGACAGCTTAGAGATCAACCACGGCATTCTTCCTCACTCCAGCAGGATGCAGACGCGATGTCAGCAAATGGAGCCATGGCAAAGTCCCTAGTTCCAAATCTCGACGGTTCACCGACAACCTAGAGACTACATCGGAGCCATGGCAAAGTCCTTAGTTCCAAATCTCGATGGTTCACCAACAATCTAGAGACTACATCGGAGCCATGGCAGAGTCCCTAGTTCCAAATCTCGATGATTCACAGACAGCCTAGAGATCAACAACGGCGTTTCTTCTCACTCCAGCAGGATGCAGGCGCAACGTCAACAAATCGGAGCTATAGCAAAGTCCCTAGTTCTAAATCTCGACGGTTCATAACAGCCCAGAGATCGACAACGGCGTTCCTCCTCACTCTAGCAGGATGCAAATGCAACGTCAACAACTGACCCCAGGGCCAAAACAACGGAGCCATGGAAAAGTCCCTAGTTCCGAGCCTCGACGGTTCACAGACAATCCAGAGACAACCTCGACATTCGTCGCAATATAGCATACACAATGTCAACAAACGAAGCAAATGAAGATCCCTAGCTTCAGGGTCTTGACAGCAACTCAAATAAAACCTGAAAGACTATCTGAGATCATCCCACACCAGCGCGGAGTGGTCATGACTCATCAGGGATCCCAAATTGAGCCTAACCTCAAGTAAAAAGAGGCATGGAAAATCCCTAACGCTTGCTCTTCCGACAGTAATATGACCTGGGAGATTACTTGAAGACGTCTTGTCCAGTCTCCGAAGGGATCAAAGACATGACAGTCGCGAAGCTACTCGAACAGCAAGATTGCGTATCGGGGAATGCATCAACCAACTTTATAGTACGACGAACAAAAACCCTAGTACCACAGACCCTAACGGACCTCTGTCGTAAAGAGCAGAGGTTAACTGTGACGTTAAGACATTCTTGCGAGAACTTCTCGATTCGTCTTGACTCGTAGGGAAAACAATGTTCCTGCGAGAACTTCTCGACCCGTCTTGACTCGTAGGGAAAACATCTTCATGAAACCTTCATGAAGGTGAAAAGTCTTAGGCAACGGGGATATCAACCTGTTTCCTAAGCACCGTGGCCCTGCAAGTAGGTCTAAGATGGACTATTGTATACTATCCACGGGCCATATTCTCCAAAGTCGAATATCAATAAGGAGGGAAAAAACCCACTTACGAGTCCTCTCAACTTGTAAGGGGGGAAATTCTCTTGTGAGATCCTTACGACTCTCAAGAGAACACACACTTAGGAATCCGCACGACTCCTAAGGAGAAAATACACTTACGGGATCCTCTCGACTCATGGGGAGAAAAGTCTTTATGAGACCCTCATGGCTCATAAAATTGAAAAGTCTTAGGCGGCAAATCATACATGTTTCCTAAGCCATCGCTGCCCTGCAAGGAGGTCAAGATGGACTATTTACGGGCCACATTTTCCAAAGCTACATGCCAATATGAAATAAAATATATCTTTTATTCATGAATTCAAGTGAATACAATATACATTTCATAAAGGAATCAAAATGAATACACGTTATTCATGAATCACAAGTTTACAGTCGGTACGATAAAAGAGGTACAATGACAGTTATTAAGGAGGAGGCGTCTTCAACAAATTGACAAGTCGCTCGCACGCACCTATCAATCCTTTCTCGTGGTCAGCTACTGTGGCCATCTCCGCTTCAATTTGAGCCCTTTATTGCAAGCAGGATGAAAGCTTCTCCGTGACTTCCTGCTTGGTAGTTTCGCAATCCTGTGTGACCCGCTCGGTGGAGTCAAGCTTCTGCCTTAGCGCCAATCCTTCATAGAATTAGAACCAGTGATAGCACCTCATGCGTATAACATGTGGGCGCCAGCACCAATCGCAGTGCCTCACACGTATAACGCGGGTCCCCGGCATTATATATATATATGAGTAACTACTACTTCACATGAGGCACCTATGAGCAGTGGTATAAAAGAAAGGAAAGTTTTGTCATTCATACTTGGGAAAATTTATACATTGGTGATAACAACAAAACAAAAATATCATCAAAATGTTTACAATGGCAAGACACTGAATCCCGAACATGGATTTAGGAATTCAGAAGCAAGTCCGAGTAAAATGCTTCTGGCCACTCTGACCATTTTCTTATGCATTTTCTCATGAATGCAAGCGTCGGGATCCCGTTGATATCGTCCGTCCTATGGTAGGCGGAGATTATCGCCGTCTGTGGGAAGACCTGATGCAAAACATAGATAAGATCATCTCGCCGCCTCTTTAAGATCAGGCCTATCAGATATACTGCGTGCACCTTAGCTTCGGCATCATCAAGTGCTTCAAGCGGCATAGCCTCGTTAAATTCAAGAAGTGCTTCCCAAATCGCCCCTACGATAATTTTCAAAAGAGCGGAATGACGGGGGAGTAGTCGACCGTTGTATTCATGGAAGCGACGCATCACCTCAGCGCACCGGGCATCCGTAAACTCCTGGCCTTGACAGCGGCCTTGGACGCGAATGTCTTCATAGGAGATAATCCCGTCAAGATCATACAGATGGGCAGCCATAGTATATGGAAAGAAAATTCAGTAAAAGAGAAATAAGCTCTGAAGATGAGAATTAAATTCTCAAGAAAATAACCAAGGAAGAAGATGATGGAACAAGGGGCTTCCTAGAGGAGAAAAGCGCTGCATTTATAAGACATGATGAGAGCGGTTCATCTTCCCGTTCCCCTAGGCAGATCTAACGGCTGCAAGGGTGACAGCATTGCACTCACGTGCAAGCCACGTGAGAACAACGCTGGGGGGAATTTGTTCCCTTATAAAAAAAGGGATGGGGAAAATTCCCCACTAATGGAGCCTCACGTGCCCACACGTGAGCACCTATATACAAAGATCATAGGCGCTGTGTTTAAACAATTGACAGGTTGAAATTGAGCCTCACGTGTAAGCGCGTAAGCATCTATATACAAAGTATATAGGCTCCATATTAAAAAAAAAATAGCGGGCCAGAAAAGCTCACGTGTTAACACGTGATGCCCTTTTTAGGCTGTTGCATATAAGCAAACAGATTTAACTCCGTGGGGGTCACATGCTACACGTGAGTGTTCCTAAACACCTTCCAAGACGATATTATTAAATTCTAAATAAAAGGATCAAAACCCTATTTGGAAAATATTTCCTTAGATCTTTCTAAATTATCTGATAGAATTAAATTCTATATATATATCGAAAATATATCCCTGATCTTTATTAAAACAGAAACGTCTTCTCTGCTGTTAAGAAAAAGACCTTTGGATCAAAGATCCAATAGTGATCGTCTAATAGAATAAAATTCTATCTTAGGAAAATATTTCCTAATTTGGTTAAAAAATGAGAAATCTTCTCTGTTAAATAGTGAGCCTTTGGATTAAAAAATCCAACGGTGAATAAAATTCCCCAATTGATATAAAAGATCATGGAATCAATCATGATCTCTCAATGAGAGATTCTCTTAAAAAATTGATTCTTGTGCTCTTCTTATAAATAGGAGTGAGGAGAGGAGGAGAGAATAGAGAGAGACCCCCCATAAGTTTTGAGAAACAAAAAGAAAAAAAAAGAGAATTAAATTCTCAAGAGGAAGAAGATCCCTTTCTTAAACAAAAATCCTAGGTAAGAAGAAAGTACAGAGATTATCTTATCTCTTCTTTAAGGGTTTAACCCTTCATACAAGAACTTAGTTCTTCCTCTGGTTGAGGTCTGCAGAAGCAGATCTCCCCACAAGTTGAGAATTTAATTCTCATCGGGAAGATTCTGTTATGCAGATTCAAAACTTAAAGGAAAGAACTAAGTCCAAAGAATTTAATTCTTCCAAAAGTATATAGGAATTTAATTTCTCTGATAAAACTAGGGTTTAACGCTGTAAAAGAATCTAATTCTTATAAAACTAGGGACCTGAAATTCTTAAAACTCAGATCAAAATATCTATGCATATAAAAGAAAAGACTGTTCACTTGTTCCTACGTGAGCACCTCCGATGAACAAAAAGGAATGACTGATATCGAATCACGTGTTCTCACGTGACCCCCAAACAATTGCTTAAATGGAAAAAGGGGAAAATCTAAAGACAGCGTACATTTTGAGCACCTCACGTGTCCGCACGTGAGCATTATATGAGCTAAGTGCTTAGCACTTATAAAAGGAAGAGAGAATAAACCCAAAGAAGCAGTGCCCAACTCTGGGGTGCCTCACGTGCCCACACGTGATGGCCACAAGAATTAAGTGTTTAACACTTATATACAGACGGGGATTTAGACCTAAGTGTACAGTGCCAACTTTCAGACGGCTCACGTGCCACACGTGAGCGCCCTAAATTTTAGTGTTTAACACTGCTTTAGAGTCTCACGTGGGAACACGTGAGCACCGAGCATATAATAGAGTTTAACACTATAAGAATCCAACTTCAGCCCCAAATTGGCTAAGTCTTCCTGAGATCAAAACATCTTGGATCTCCAAATAGACCGAGCCTCTATGCTCATGACTTCCAAAACTAATTGACCAGAACGATGTCTGTCCCACATCTCCTAAGTTAATCTTAGTCTCCCAAAAATGACTAATGATTCTTAGATGGCCCACCATGATCTCTCCCCTCAATCTGAAATTTGGTTCAAGGGTACATCTCTCTACACCGCTGATACATGTCGTTGTAATTTCTCAACGTCTTTAGAGAGGTGGTGGGTCCCGACAACCAACTGATTTTGGATGCACTTCCCAAAATGGCGACAACAGACCGCAACGTCCTTAAACTACAACGGACCGCAACATCCTTAAACTAGCTACGGACCGCAACATCCTTAAACTAGCTACGGACCGCAACATCCTTAAACTAGCTACGGACCTTAAACTAGCTACGGACCGTAACGCCCTTAAACTAAAACAATAGAGCCCAAACGCTCTTTTGTTGGATCTGAATGATCCTAAAACCTTGTTAAGTAGATCTTAGTCTAAAATTGGACCAACGTATCCTTAACAAATATTTAAGTTGATCTTAATCTCAAACGAGATTAACGATCCTTAAATCAAAACAAACCCAAATCTAAGAATATACGGGTTTGGACTAATCCACGCCCTACGGGCGTCAACATAAATTAGTCTCCGTATACAATACATGGGCAACCAAAAATAAAACAAACACACATGATACGAAATGAACTTCTGGAGCAGGAGAAAGTGGTTATCGCGATGCGGTAACGTAATTAACTACAGGGGCTTGCGCCTACAGGGAAGAGCGTCCCCACAATCAAAACCCCCTCACAACGAGGGGGAATCTGAAGAAGTCTGCTACAACGGCCTCATCCGTCCAAGCCTCCGATACACGGTGCCATAAATCAACTTGGCATTTTCGGAGAGGTGGACGGATAAATCCAAATAGCATCTGCCTCTAAATTCAGGCAAGACGACCTACGTGGTCCGTCTCCGTTTTCGGCAGTAAACAGATTTTGGCACGCCCGGTGGGATTTATTCTATCAGACGATCACTGTTGGATCTTTGATCTACTCAACAGAATCTGTTTATCGCCGAAAACGGAGACGAATGGTCCGGCGGTAAACATGATCTTTGATTTGTAATTGTAGTTTCATGAAATTTGTGATTTCTTTGATTTAGAAAAACATGGAATATGGATAATATATTTAAAGTAGGTATTTTGATAATATCCATTTATATATATTTAGTAAAAATAAATTTTATTTATTAAGTAGAAATCTCATTTTTCTTAAAAATTGCATTAAATATTTCATCGAGATCGGATGCTCCGTGAGGAGGTCTGTATCTCGCTCTACTAGGCCCGAGGATGTGCGATAACCCGTACAATCCCGATCGGGGTTCTCCAAAATGGGTTGTAGAGGCGCATTTGCAAGGAATTAAATAATACACTTTAAAGAAAACGGTTTTTGAATGTTTATGGTATTTAAATGTAAACTCGTATTTATACCACAAATTAATGTTCCATAAGCCATCGTGCTAGGTCAAGAATGAGTGTTGTGATGTCGTATGTAAATATGATGGTATTTTACCGTAAAACTGAAATAGAAGTTGCAATACATATTATTTTGATATGAAACTCTAATGTGTTTATTTATGATTGCTAAACAATATAAAAAAAGATTGTAAATTTGTTATTAAGATAAATGGTGTTTTTAGTTAAATTAGAAATGGAAGTCGGATTAACTCCACTTCTGACTAGTTTTGAAAATGGAATTCATTTTAATAGAAGAGAAGAGGGAAAGTGGGACTTACAGATTATAAAGAAAGAGAAGAGGTAGAGGAAGCTTATGGAATCGTCGGGGAGTCGTTCCGTCGCTGGATTTGTCTCGAAATGTCACCGGAACTTGGCCTTAAGCTAACTCCACTTATACAACTTTTTGGACTTGAAATTTTTAGAGAGTTTTGGTACTATATTTCTGAATGAGGAGGGCCAAAGTGTAGGGTTGTATTTATATGGTAGGATTAGGGTTCTATGAGTGAAGAAAGAATTAAAAATGCATTAAAATTTGGTTTAATGGTGATTTTTAATTCTCTGGATAATTGCAGGGAAAACAAACAGACTGGGGTTAATGGGGGAGTCCAAGGGGTGTTAGGGCAACAAAAAAATTTGCATTTTCTCCTGCCCAAACCGGCGGCGCTGGCCCCTTCATCAAATCTCGCCGGTCCAAACTGATGGGTTGGTTCTTAGATTGCTGCCACGTGTCATACTCGCCTCATATACCTCAGTGCACATATTTGATTTTATTGTGACTTTCCATTTTACGTGTTTTGCACGTGTAAACTTTTGGGCTTCTAAAAGTTTAAAAGAAAATTAACAAAAAATATATGTGGCTGGGGGGATTCGAACACAGGGGCTATGTCACAGTAGTGCAAGTTTTTACCAATGAGCTACCAGTGCTTTCTTACTATTCAAAAGCAATTCAAATATTTATAGCATTCACAGGGTTGCAAATACTCATTTGTACATTAACTTTTAAACAAATTCTTCTGTACATTAAAACAGAGTCGTTACATTCTACCCTCCTTACAAAAATTTCGTCCTCGAAATTTACAATTATTTTAAGGACTAATTTACAAACAAGTGAGGGTATCTTGCACGTATGTCGTCCTCACGTTCCCATGTTAATTCTCCTGGTGAGTCTTTTCTCCACAACACTCGAATCAAGTTTACTTCCTTGTTTCGAAGTGACTTCACCTTTCTATCCAGGATTTCAACAGGTTGCTGCTCAAAGGATAAGTCTGGCTGTACAGTGATCTCGGAGTGATCAAGAATATGACTGGGTCACTCACATACCTTCTAAGTTGGGATATGTATAATACATTGTGCACTCCTTCCAATGAAGGTGGAAATGCCAAGCGATAATCCACTTCTCCGACTCGTTCGAGTATGTCGAACGGTCCAATATACCTCGGACAGAGCTTATCCCGTCTTCCAAAGCGAATCACTCCACGGTTTGGAGATATCTTCAAAAAGATATGATCTCCCGGTTGGAACTCCAAGTGACGGCGTTTTACATCAGCCCAGTGTTTCTGTCGGTCTTAGGCTATGCGCATTTTTTTCCTGATAGTGCGAACTACATCGATAGTTGCCACTATCATCTCAGGTCCAAGGAGTTCTCTATCTCCGATATTGTCCTAACTTAATGGTGATCGACACTTCCTTCCATATAGAGCTGCAAAGGGTGCCATTCCTATACTTGCTTGGTAGCTATTGTTGTATGAAAACTCCACAAGATATAGGTGATCTTCCCACGATCCTCCGAAGTCTAGCATACAAGCTCTTAGCATTTCTTCAAGTTTCTGAATAGTTCGCTCAGACTGTCCATCTATTTGTGGATGGTAAGTTGTGTTGAAGTTCAGACTTGTTCGCAAGCTAGCTTGCAGACTCTGCCAAAATAGCGATCGGAATATGGTGTCACGATCAAAGACAATGCAAACGGTACTCCATGTAATCTCACGATCTCTTCCATGTACTTTTTTGCTAATTTCTCGGTAGATTGGCCAACTCGAAATGGGATGAAGTGAGCCGACTTTATGAGTCGATTCATAATAACCCATACCGCATCGTTACCTTTTGTACTGCGAGGAAGAGCAGTTACGAAGTCCATACTGATGTGTTGCCACTTCCATTCTGGAATAGGTAACGGTTGAAGTAAACCAGTTGTCCTGTGATATTCAGCCTTTACTTGCAGACACACCAAGCATTTAGCGACGCTTTTGGCTACTTCATGCTTCATTCCATGCCACCAGTAATTTTGACGCAGATCTTTGTACATCTTTGTGCCTCCAGGGTGTACTGAATAAGGAAAGCTGTGAGCTTCTTTCATCAACTCTTCCCGCACAGAACCTTTTGGTACACACAACATGCTTCTGTATCTCAAGGACCTGTTGTCGTGTATGATGAAGTCTGTTCTAAGTCCACTTTCTACTTGTTCTCTGATCTTTTGCAACTTGGCATTACTTGCTTGAGCTGCTTTGATATGATTGACAATAGTAGATTGAACTTGTAAGTTCATCAAACTTGAAGTGTTACCTAGCACGACTACTTCAATCTCCATAACAACAACAACAACTGAGCCTTTTATCCCAAGCATATGGGGTAGGCTACATGAACCAACATGAGAATCACGCCGGGTCCAGCACATGAATCCTCCGCCTCCACTCACTCCTATCGAACAATATACTTTCATTGAGTCCTTTGGCAACCATATCATTTCGTATCACCTCCATCCATGTTTTCTTCGGTCTCCCTTTTTTCCTTTTGCCATTGCCCATATCGAGAGTATCTATTCATCAAACCGGTGCTTCCATAGGTCTGCGTCGCACATGACCAAACTATCTTAGCCGGTTTTCCCGCATCTTATCCTCCACAGGTGCTACACCAACTTTTGCACGACTATCCTCATTTCGCACCTTATCTTTTCTAGTGTTACCGCACATCCAACGAATCATGCGCATCTCCGCTACGTGCATCTTCTGTGTATGATGCTTCTTAGGAGCCCAGCATTCTGTACCATATAATAAGGCAGGCCGAATAGCGCTCCGATAAAACTTCCCTTTCAATTTTAACGGAAAGTTACGATCACACAAAATCCCTGTTGTACTCCTCCATTTCAACCAACCAGCTTGGATCCTTTGATTAACATCACTATCGATCTCCCCATTCTTTTGGATGATGGAACCTAGATATCTAAACTGGTCGCTCGGTGATATCTCTTGCCCTTCCAATGTTATACCAATATGGTTTTGACTTCTCTGGTTACTAAATTTGCAGACTACTTCAATCTCCATCTGATGCAAACCTTGTTGAAGCTTCCACTATGCGGTAAGATTCATTGATAGTGGTTGGCGACTAAGTGCATCGGAAACTACATTCACCTTCCCTGGATGATATTGTAGGTTGATGTCGAAGTCCGCCATGAGTTCTAACCATCTTCTCTACCGCATATTCAACTCTTTCTGAGTAAACACATATTTCAGACTCTTGTGTTCTGTGTATATGTCCACTCGTTCTCCAAGAAGATAATGGCGCCAAATCTTAAGAGCAAAGATAATGGCTGCCAACTCTAGATCATGCGTCGGATAGTTGCGCTCATGAATTTTTAGCTATCTTGATGCATAAGCTACAACTTTACCGTGCTGATATAGAACACATCCTAATCCCGTACCGGATGCATCACAATGCACTTCAAAACCTCCTGATTGGTCTGGTATAACGAGAATAGGTGTTGATGTCAATCCTGACTTAAGTTCTACGAAAGCTTGTTCGCATTCTTCTGACCACACGAATTCTTCATATTTACGCGTGAGCTTGGTCAGGGGTGTTGCAATCTTCGAAAATCCTTCAATGAATCTTCTGTAATATCCTGCTAAACCCAAGAAACTTCGAATGTCCTTCATTGACTTCGGTGTCGGCCATTCGCTTACTGCTGATACCTTAGCTGGATCTATAAGGATTCCATCACCTGATACAATATGTCCGAGAAAACCGACTTGATCTAGCCAAAACTCACACTTGCTGTACTTGGCATAGAGTTGATGCTGTCGTAAAGTCTTCAGGACAATTCGTAGGTGCTCGGCATGTTCTTTCCGACTCTTAGAATACACCAGGATATCTTGGATGAAGATGATAGCAAATCTGTCTAGGTACTCTCGGAAAACTTGATTCATTAGGTTCATGAATATAGCTGGTGCGTTGGTCACTCCAAATGGTATCACAAGAAACTCATAATGACCATAGCGAGTCTTGAATGCCGTCTTCGGAATATCAGACTCTTTGACCTTCACTTGATGATATCCTGAACGAAGATCTAACTTGGAGAAAAAGCAAGATCCACTTAGCTGATAGAACATATCGTCGATGCGCGGAAGTGGATACTTGTTCTTTATAGTTACTTCGTTCAGAGCTCTATAATCAATGCACATTCGATATGAACCTTCCTTCTTCTTCACAAGTAGAACTGGCGATCCCCAACTTGAAGTGCTGGGACGAATCCATTCTTTCTTCAATAATTCGTTCAACTGAGTTCGGATCTCTTTCAAACCTTCGGGGCTTAACCGATACGGTGCTTTGATCACCGGTTGTGCTCCAGGTACTAAATCGATGCTGAATTCAAGAGCTCGATCGGGAGGCAAACCTGATATATCTTCAGGAAATACATCGTCGAACTCTCGAACTACCTCTGTCTTCGATCATATTCCGCTTGAAGTGTTACAATCACATTCTTCTTCGGTTTTGCTTTGTATGTGCTTGGCTCCAGGGTACGGTCTCCACTTTTTAAATAAAAGACCGAATGCTCTAAAATTTTGAACACTACCCTCCTTTGACGACAGTCAATGGTAGCATAGAATGTTCCTAGCCAATCCATACCCAAAACGACATCGAAATTTGGTATGTCTAGCACCTTGAAGTCAGCAAAGAATTCTCTACTGCAGACGACCACTGGACATAGGTTGTATCCTATTATTGCCTGTAGAACGCCGTTCCCTAAACTGACATTCCAGCTGGATACAAGTGGTTTGACTGGAATCGCATGAGTTTGGGTGAACCGTTGCGACATAAAGCAATGAGATGCTCCAGTATCGAAGAGTGCTAGGGCAGGAAGTGAGGCTACTAAGATCGTACCTAAGTTATGTGGGATAGGTTTTAGGTATAAGAAAAGATATATGGGTATATATAAAGACTGAAAGAAAGCTTGAAAGAAAAGAGTTACCGGTGGTGACTTGGCCAGTGGATTCAGCTTCTTCCACAGTCATTAAGAAAGCCTGTCGCCTCGGTACATTCCTCCTTGCTGGAGGAGCATTCCTCTGTCCGTTCCTCTGTAATTGAGGTAAGTTCCTTTGTGCTTGGTGGAACTGACGAGGAGGAGGTGCAGTCGGTCCACGAGGAGGTGGAGCTGGAAGAGCAAGACGTGGAGCAGGTGCCTGGATAGCTGGCCGCTGCGAATAGGTAATTGCTGGTCTAGGTGCAGCATTTGGATTGAGTCTACGAAGACAAGAAATTTCATGTGTGGCTGAGCCGCAGATTAATCAAAGGCGATTAACACGCCTACAATCCTTCGCCAGGTGTCCATCCCTCCCGCAGTAGGTGCAAAAAGCTGGACTGGGCCAGTTGGATGGTACTCCCGGTCTCCTGGGTACAAATGATGGCCTTGAAGAGGCTCCTCCTGCCATCTGGGGGGTAGGACGCTTCACTCCGGCAGATTGGGATCTGCCCTTCATCTTCACTACTGCATCATATCGACGGGTAGCTTTCAGAGCCAGTTCGTGGGTTGGGAAATCCCATGTAGCTAAGGCAGCTTGGATCTCCAGATCTAACCCTTGTTGAAATCGTCTGGACTTGATCTCAGCAGTCGAAATAAGGTGTGCCACGAACCTGTTACGGTCTTATGTTAGCTGTGCAGTATGTGATACAAGAAAATCGAATATTGAGACATATCTTACCTACTGAGCATGGTAAACTCAACATCATACTCATGCACAGATTTGGTCCATATCGAACCCTGTTGTAGGTGGATGAATTGCTTCTCCATGTCAAATCGGTCAGTCTATGGAAAGTACTTTGCGTCGAACATGTCGCGAAAAGGTTTCCATTCGATAGGCTGGGAAAGACAGCTTTCTTCCGCCTTCCACCATACTCGGGCGTTGTTGGTGAGTTGCAGCTTCGCAACCCGTACCCAAGCGATGACTGGCACTTGTGCTACTGCCAGATCGTCCTCAATGCTCTGATCTCATTCTTCAGCTTCTAAAGGGCTCTCTTTCCCAGAAAATTGCTTCAGGTGCAATGCCCGGAATTGCTTCACTCCGGGTGCTTCCGCTTCTGGGTGGTTTAGTAATATAGCAGTCTGCTACTGCTGTCCTTCCAGAAGGCTTCGGATTTCCTCAAGCAATACCGTTTGCTCATCGATCAGAACTACAACGGTAGGCGTAAGTGGAAGAGGTGGTTGTATGTTGTTGAAGTTTGTGCTGGTATTGTTTGGAGAATCCATAACCTTGAAAGAAAAAATAGGTTTACGATAGATTCAAAGAATATGAAATTTTAAGATTCAACGAATATGAAGTATAAAAAATGTTTTTAGTTGCTGATTCTTATGTTATATTGCTTAGGACTTCATGCAGATTTGACCTGCATGTCCATGCAGAACGGACCTGCATGGTAGGGTTCTATGCAGGACTGACCTGCATGGGCTGCCAACAAAACCTGTCACGCCCCGCTTCCCAATGTACGGGTAAGAAGACGCGACGAGGCCCGCTACGTATTTACTCAGAAGTAAACACGCTATGTAACAACCTAGTTCATTTATACCAATTACAGTTCCCGTATTTACTTATCTGTGGTATTTTATTGATTTATCGTATTTGGGTGCGAATGGTATTTTTTATATTTTACATTGCATTCGACCCTACCCGCTTGCATGAACCTGTTGATTCATATTTATAAATTACCGTGATTTGTTGCATAGACACGTGCATCTTATGTATACTGCGTACTGGCATTTCACTTGGCATCGCATATTTTACCATATAATATTTTAGGTCATATAAAATAATTTAAAATTGCATTTCATAGCCTGCATGATACCCCTAACCCTGTGGCAGCATCCGCGTATCTTGTTCTCGTCCGGTTCAGTGAAACAGATGTGTTTGGATGGCTATGCGCACGTACGTGCATCCGTTCTTGGGGGTATGCATTTTCGTTACCTGAACATTCGTTTTGAAATTTGGAAGTCGCGTATTTTTTTCGTATTTTAAATTTGAAATTTTAGACCCGACCCGGGCGTGTTTTGAAATACTTTTGTATCCCGCCAAAATTCTAATTATTTAAATTTTTAAATTCGTTTAAAATTTATTTAACAGTCTAAAGATTTTTACAGCCAACTAAAATATTTTTTAAAAATTAAAATCGAAACAAATTTCTTTTCCAGCGGAAACCATCTCTCTTCCTCTGATCCTTGGCCCCCACTTCTTTTCTCTCTCTCCCTCTCTCTCTCCCCTCGCGATCAATTTCTTTCTCTCTCACCAGATACGCCAACTTTCTTTCTCCTTACTGTGCACTTCCTCTCTCTCTCCCCTCGCTATCTCATTCTCTCTCCTCTCGATTCTCTCTCTCTCCCATCTCGCATATACTGTGCGTATCTCGAATACGGTCACCGCCCCTCAGATCTCGTCACCTCCCTCTTAGATTTTCGTTCCTTCTTTCTTTTAACCCGAGCTCATCTCCTTCCTCGTGAACCACCGCCACGAACCCATCGTCTTTCCTCAAACCCTAACCTTAAGCCATCGCCTTTCTCCTCTCAATCTCGCCTCCACCCTCATCTCATCATCTCCTTCATTCTCCTCTGGTTTTTCCTTTCTTTCCCGAGCCCACTGCACCCGAGAAACCCAAAACCCACATCACCCCGTCGACGTTCCTTCATCGCCGACGACCCTTGCCTCACACCACCATCATCACCATCTCCTTCCTCTCCCTATCTCCTCTGTCAACTCCTCCTACGATCCAGCAACCCCAGCAAACAAACGCTAACCCTAACCGAAACCCTTACGCCAAACTCTTGCTTCGCCGGAGCTCTGTCGACCTCGTCGACATCCTCACAACTCCTCTCTGCACCACATAGATCGCCGGAGCCGGACGTGACGTCGACGATCCCGACGAACCAGCGAACGTGCCTTGCTTGTGTGATCACCTTTGTGCGTTGTTTGGATCCGTTCCGTGTACCGTGCGAGCGTCGCGACTTTTCGCCGACGTGAGACGTTCCGTACACCCGTTTCTTGATCCGTCTAGGCAAGTTAATCTTGCTACATGATATTTAAATTTTTATATACTCATTTAAATACATATTATACCTGTTGTTTAAATCTAGTGCCCCATATTTCATTTTAACGTTTCGATGTTCCGTTTATATCATTTTAGATCTAGAACATGAAAACATATCTTGTTGCATATTAGATTACATTAAAATGCACCCATACCAATATTTATATCACATAGTGCTTATTTGTACATTCCATAGTACCTTTTATAGTTTATAACCTTTCGGATACCTATTTGCATCCATCTCGTCTAATATACATATAATTGCATCCATAGATCACTTGAATATATAACATCGTAATATTGACACCCCATGTTTAATAAATTGCATCCCATTTAGTGTTGGAACTATAACTTTAACCCTAATCGATACATGTGCATCCATATGTTTGAATTTTACCTATTTGCATACCACATCACACTATTCCATTTTATTGATACGTTGGTACCCTATACTTGTTTTTGTGTACCCATGCTTATTATAGTTCAATTATGAGCACCCATACGACATTTGTGCACCCCTGACATGACTTGATACACTACTGCTTGATACGACTTGATACCGTGCACTTCTTGACATGATGGAATCTATATACACTACCTGACTTGACCTAATGTACCACAGCTTGACATGTTACCTGATCTTGTTACTAATGCCAACAACCTTGACATGTTGTCCCTACGGACATTTCCTGTTGTCTATTCAAACAAACCTGTACCTGCTTGATCCCTTGTTGGCATTAGCTCCAGATTTATTAATACCTAACTTGAACACATAACCTGGGGGTATGGGGAAATCAATGATGAAACCTGACTTGTAACTCGACAGTTCAATACCTTTACTGATCAGTCTTACGGGCTAGGCCAGCCCCGGGATGCTGCTGCTGACATCATTCGTCATTACCTACTACCTTTTACTGCCTTGCGGCACGTCTCGGATTCAGCCCGAGAGTGTTAGACCGTGGTCCCGGGAACGCACGAGATACTATTGAGTTATATTGATAATTCATCAAATTGATTTCAAAGACTTGAGAGTAGATAACCCAGTAGACTAGTTTAGATTACTCACTGCACATCACCTGTGCCTTATCCTTCACTGCCACTATTTATGGTACTGTTATACCTGTTTTACCGTTTATACTCATACCTGCATGTCTTGCTACCCCTATTTATATTATTGCTTGATATTATGACGCACTGACGTCTGGGTTTTGCATGGCCCAGATTCCTTACCTTTGCTGCAGGCCGAGCAGTGAGGACTTGTTAGTAGTTAGTTTATTTTCCTTTCAGTATTTTCATTCCTGATGTGAGCCCGCATTATGGGACGTACATTCTAGTTTATTCTTGTATTAGATCTTTTTGCTTCCGCATTATTTTATTCTTGACTTGTTTATTCTGGCTTACGGACATGTGTTAGATGGTTTATACCTGTTCTTGATATCTCTACAGCTGTAATGTGACTGTGGAAGGATATTTCCTATCCACAGGTAGCATGGTTGGCTCTGTCACGTGCCTATCTTAGCGTACTCTGGGAAGCGGGGCGTGACAGGGTTTGTTTGGTATCAGAGCCATAGGATCTAGGTTAATCGGGTTTGATTCTTTTGTAGTTGGGTATTGGACCCAATACACGAATCAGAATACTCGTGATTAGGAACATGTCCTGCCACCTTACCATCTTACCATTTTGAATCTTAACTTCCTCCTGATTCTACTTTGTCGATATGCAAACCTCTTTTGCATCTCGACTCGAAACCTAATTTCCTATTGTTTATCTCTAGAACTTAGGCGACTTGGGTGGAGTTATGCGATTGTAGCTATGTACCGCGGCATGGTTACAATGCGGTACTCTATTTAAGTAACTTGGAGTTCTACCCTTGATTCATATCCTTGATCCATATTTTGAATCTGTTATCATACTAATCCTTTCAGTGTTTTGATTTCAGGAACATGGCAGACAAGAATCTGAAAATGTACCAAAGGCTTGTTGATGAAGTCGCTTTGCTTAGAGTAATCCGTGGGATGCTGGAGAACCAAAAGCGACAGACCGAGCTGAACCAGCAGCAAGCTGAAGCTTTTCAGGAAGGTTTACGGACCGTCCAGCAGTCCGTGAACAATGTCGTGGCCAGACCAGTTGATCGTGTGGGTACCGTGGCGGACTTCAGGAGACTTGGTCCGTCCGTCTTTACCGGCCTGGAAGAGCCGTTGCCAACGGAGCAGTGGTTGGTTGATACGGAGAATTTACTCGTTGCGGCACAGATCCCAGAGGATAAGAGGGTGGATGTGGTGCGCATCCAGTTGGTGGACTATGCCCGTGAATGGTAGCTTGTGGAAGAGACCCGCTTGCCCAAGCCGATCAGTTAGGCGGATTTTTCGAAGAGTTTCTTGGAGAAGTTCTTCCCGCAGACTGCACGGGAGGAAATGGAAGAAAAGTTCATCAGTTTGTAGCAGAACGACGCACCTGTAGATGTATATGCAGCTGTGTGGACGCGGCTGAGTAGATTCGCTGGACCTTTGGTTGCCAACGATGCTGATAGGGCAAGGAGGTTCATGCGCAGTTTGGATGTGGATATCCAGAGGCAAATTGTATCCTTGGGTTTGACCACTTTCTCACAAGTACTTACAGCGGCCCGAGAGCAGCAGAGCCTATCTATGAAGACTGGGAGTACGCAGCAGCCAGCAGTTACAATGCGGAAGCCGGCATTTGCACCGAACTGAGCACATGTACACAGAGATATTCCGGTGAACCGTCGTGGCGTAACACCGATGAAGAAGCCGGTTGTTGTTGATCAAAGAAGGACCGTGATTTGTGACTACTGCCATTTACCTGGGCACGTGCAAAGGGAATGTCGAAGGATGCGGGGACTCTATTTGGTTTGTGGATTGGCGGATCATACTATCAACGCTTGTCCGTCAAAGCTTTGCACGAAGGATGATGTTCAGAAGCCACCGCAGAAACCGTTTCAGGGACAGAAGCAGCTGACTCAGGGACCCAATCAAGCTCGAGCATTTACCCTGACAACTGAGGAAGCAAAGGCTTCAAGAGAAGTTGTTTCAGGTATTCTACTTGTTCATGGTTTTCCCGCATTAACATTATTCGATTCTGGTGCATCCCATTATTTTATGTCGTCCAAGTTTATTGCTACACACTCGATTGCTTGCACGACCCTGTCTAGTTGCTGGGACATACACACTGGGAATGGGAAGATCATATCTAGTAGAGAATGTAGGGATTATGCAGTTGTTGTTTGCGGACGGCAGCTATTTGCAGATTTCTTGGTGATTGATACAGGCAGCTATGAAGTCGTCTTGGGATTGGATTTTCTCGGCACTTTCCACGCTCACATTGATTGTAGGGCAAAGAAAGTAATTTTCCAGATTTCCGGATATCCAGAGTTTATCTTTATTGGAGGAAGCAGTTCTGTCGGGCCAGTCGAGTTTAGGGCTAGGCCGACAACTAATGTTCTTTCGTCGATGGAGGTTGATAAAGATGAAGCGCCGGCTGTTGTTCGAGATTTCATGGACGTGTTCGAGGACATCTCGGGTTTATCGCCAAAACGAGATGTGGAGTTTGCGATCGATCTTATTCCTGGTGCAACGCCAGTTTCTAAAGCGTACTATCCAATGGCACCAGTGGAGTTGGAAGAAGTCAAGAAGCAGGTTGCTGAATTACTTGAGAAGGGTTGGATTCACAGCAGCAATTCACCTTGGGGAGCTCCAGTTCTTCTAATCAAGAAGAAAGATGGCATAAGGAGGATGTGCATCGATTATCGAGAATTATACCGGGTGACTATTAAGAACAAGTACCCGATCCCTCGCATTGGCGAATTGTTTGAGCAGCTTAGTGGCGCGAGAGTATTCTCGAAGCTGGATTTGCGATCCGGATATCATCAGGTCCGAGTTAAAACAGAAGATATTTGCAAAACGGCGTTCCGAACTCGGTATGGACATTACGAGTATTTAGTGATGCCCTTCGGAGTAACGAATGCACCGGTGATATTTATGGACTTGATGAACCGAATCTTTTCACCATTCTTGGACCAGTTTATAGTGGTGTTCATTGATGATATCCTGGTCTACTCGAAATGTATTGAAGAGCATGCAGAACACTTGAAGATCGCACTGCAGATATTGAGGCAAGAAAAATTGTATGCAAAGATGAGCAAGTGCGATTTTTGGCTTGAAGAAGTGAAGTTTTTGGGGCATGTCGTGTCTGGAGATGGAATCGCCGTTGATCCCGAAAAGATTACAGCAGTTCGAGATTGGCCGATTCCGAAGAACGTTGTAGAGATCAGAACATTTCTTGGACGTGCCGGGTATTACAGAAGGTTCGTGGAGAACTTTGCTCGTCTGGCTGAGCCTTTGACCAAGCTTACGCGCAAAGAAGTTCTATTTGTGTGGACGGATAAGTGTGCTTCAGCTTTTGAGGCGTTGAAGCAGAGATTGATAACCTCTCCTATTTTAACCGTGCCAGACAGTTCCGGAGGATTGGTGATTCACAGCGACGCATCTGGGAAAGGATTGGGATGTGTTTTGATGCAGCATGAGAAGGTTATAGTTTACGCATCGAGACAGTTGAAGACCCATGAGAAGAATTACCCAACTCATGACTTGGAGCTAGCAGCTGTGATTTTCACTTTGAAGATTTGGAGACACTACTTATTGGGCGAAAGGGTCGAGGTATTCACCAATCACAAAAGCTTGAAGTATGTGTTCACACAGAAGGAGCTTAATATGAGGCAGCGCAGATGGTTGGAGCTGATGGCTGACTACGATCTTGATCTTAAGTACCATCCGGGGAAAGTTAATGTTGTGCCGGACGCGCTTAGTCGGTTTCCAGCAATTCAGATGTTGACTGCACAGAAGGAACTTATTGAAGACTTTCGGAGATTGAATTTGCAGGTTGTTCTACCACATTCTTCGGGACAGTTGATGCAGCTGCAAGTACAGTCGTCGTTGATCGAGAATATTAAAGCAGCGCAATTGCAGGACCCAAGATTGCAGAAGTTTCGAGAACAGGTTGAAGCTGGACTTCGAACGGACTTGTTAATTCATGAAGATGGTTCGTTGCGATATGGTAGCCATTTGTGTGTGCCAATGGGAGATATTCGTGAAGAACTTATGAAGGAGGCGCACAGTTCAGCATATTCCGTACATCCAGGAGGCATGAAGATGTACCGTGATCTACGACAGCATTTCTGGTGGGAAGGCATGAAACGGGAGATTGCCCGCTTTGTAGCAAAGTGCTTGGTGTGTCAGCAAGTTAAGGCTGAATATCAACGGGTTGCTGGTTTATTGCAACCACTTCCGATTCCTCAGTGGAAGTGGGAACATATAATCATGGATTTCATGACGGCTTTACCGCGGAGTCCAAAGGGAAACAATGCAGTTTGGGTGATTATTGATCGATTGACCAAGGCAGCTCATTTCATACCATTTCAAGTTGGTCAATCAACGGAAAATTTAGCAGAACGGTACATGCAGGAGATTGTAAGACTGCATGGAGTACCGGAGAGCATCGTGTCCGACCGTGACACCCGTTTCTTATCACACTTCTGGAGGAGCTTACAGGAAAGTTTGGGGACTCGATTGAAGTTTAGCACAGCTTATCATCCTCAAACAGATGGCCAGCCAGAGAGAACGATCCAAACTCTTGAAGTCATATTGAGAGCCTGCATGTTAGACTTCAAGGGTTCATGGGAAGATCATCTACACTTGGTGGAGTTTTCGTACAACAACAGTTTCCAGGCGACTATTCAGATGGCTCCATTCGAAGCATTATATGGTCGCAAGTGTCGTTCACCTGTTTGTTGGGACGATATCGGAGAATGAAGATTGTTGGGACTGGATTTGATCGTGCAAACGGTTGAGAAGGTTAACACTATCCGGAATTTTATGAAAGCAGCTCAAGACTTACAAAAGAGTTGGGCAGATACATCGAGAAGACCTCTAGAGTTCGCTGTTAGTGATTTAGTATTCTTGAAGATATCACCGACTAGAGGGGTGATTCGTTTCGGAAGTCAAGGAAAGCTTAGTCCTCGATTCGTTGGACCTTTTGAGATTTTGGAGCGTGTTGGAGAAGTGGCGTATCGATTGGTTTTACCGCAATTCTTGGCGAATGTTCATGACGTGTTTCACGTATCTCAACTCCGTAAGTATGTTCGAGATGAAACACATGTTTTGGATCATTCGGAGCTGACTGTACGAGAAGATTTGACTTTTGAGGAGCGACCGATGTCGATTGTGGATCAAAGGGAAAAGGTTCTTAAGAACAAGGTTATCCTTCTTATGCTTGTTTCTTGGGTGAACCGCTCATATGGAGAGTCAACTTAGGAACGAGAAGATAAAATCCGGCAGAAGTTTCCACACCTATTCTTGTAGTTTGTTAATTGTTTATCCTTTCTTGTTCTTGGAATTTCGAGGACGAAATTCTTTTTGTAGTTGGGTATAATATAACAACCTAGTTCATTTATACCAATTACAATTCCCGTATTTACTTATCTGTGGTATTTTATTGATTTATCGTGTTTGGGTGCGAATGGTATTTTTTTACATTTTACATTGCATTCGACCCTACTTGCTTGCTTGAACCTGTTGATTCATATTTATAAATTACCCTGATTTGTTGCATAGACACGTGCATCTCATGTATACTGCGTACTGGCATTTTACTTGGCATCGCATATTTTACCATATAACATTTTAGGTCATGTAAAATAATTTAAAATTGCATTTCATAGCCTGCATGATACCCCTAACCCCATGGCAGTATCCGCGCATCTTGTTCTCGTCCCGTTCAGTGAAACGGACGTGTTTGGATGGCTACGCGCACGTACGTGCATCCGTTCTTGGGGTATGCATTTTCGTTACCTGAACATTCGTTTTGAAATTTGGAAGTGGCGTATTTTTTTCGTAGTTTAAATTTGAAATTTTAGACCCGACCCGTACGCGTTTTGAAATACTTTTGTATCCCGCCAAAATTCTAGTTATTTAAATTTTTAAATTCGTTTAAAATTTATTTAACAATCTAAAGATTTTTACAGCCAACTAAAATATTTTTCAAACATTAAAATCGAAACAAATTTCTTTTCCAGCGCAAACCATCTCTCTTCCTCTGATCCTTGGCCCCCACTTCTTTTCTCTCTCTCCTGTTAGTGTATATGCCCTAGAGGCCATTACTGTATCATACTAGTTTATATATTACTTAATAGAAGTTTGGGATATTCACAGTTGTATAGACAATCTTGCTCAAAATGGTAGTATGCTACTTGGTTTGTTTCTACTTTAATAGGTGCATGTGTTTCTTTTAGCATATCGCTTATACATATTAGTGGAGCCCTTAGGATCTTTGCTTGATTACCAGCGTTGTGATGGCAGTCACACTTGTGGGGGCTGGGTAATCTACAAGCACATCCTTATACAGGTCCCTAGTCGTAGGATTATCAAGACGGGGCATCGATACTCCGGAGTAGACTAGCTTATGCGCTTCTCATCCCAGCATGGGAGATGGTCTGTCCCACAGCCATGAGTACGTCGTACTGGAGATAGTATGCGGGTGCTCGTTAGGTTAGGGAACTATTGGTTGGTACTATACCTATCGTCAGATAACAGTTCCCAGATGACAGGAGTACAGCTTAGTCCGTTGACTTGACACTGCTACTTTGCCTCGAGTGTGTTCCCACTGTACTTTGATTACTACCCTACCACAGCTCAAAGGAGTCGTGCAAACAGGTAGTAGTTGGGTGCAGTCCCGAAGCACTTGGAGGCAGTAGCGGTTAGATAGGATTCGTCTCTCCCGGTATTGGGGGTTGATATCGCGCTGTGTCTAGGAGAGCCATTACACAAAGTCCCTGGCCAGGGCAAGCGAGAATTACTGGTAGTGTTTCCAGTAGTTTCTCAGGGTGTTCTAGGCTACACTCCGGCACGATTTGTACCGCTATTAGGGGTCTGACGTTTTACCGCCCCCTAGGCCCGACAAGCGATACTCATAGACGAACAGACCGGACTGTACGGAGATTGTCACATTCAGGCTCAGTAGGAGTTCGGATGGGTTTACCTCATCGGCCTTCTTATCGACATCTACCTGGGGACCGTTACGTACAGCTAGTGCCGCTTGTGGTCTGTCGTTAAACCCACTGCCAGCGTAGTGTCGAGTCTTTAGAGTCCCACACAGAGAGTTTCCCTGCACTGGGCAAAACGTGTAGAGGCCGTATAGTTTTACGGCAAGGCTACGATCACTTACGTGCACTTGTGCGTGTATGATGTTCAGGCAGACGATACTAGTGGTCTTTGGTTTAAGCCGGATCCTAGTATTGTATAGATGGATTATTTTTGTCTTCTGTGCATTTGCATTCTACGGAATGTGGATGCGGGTGTGTATGCACGGTTGTGAGGAGCGAAGAAGGAGTTACCTCATTAGGGTTTTGACCGTTGATTCAGTCAAACTATTATGAGGTGAGGAAAATATTTACTATTCTTTTTAATGATAATTGTGTTATGGCTAATTGCTTTGACCATTTGACCATGTTGACAATTTGACCATTGTTGACTTGGATCTTTCTTGTGAGCTCTAGACTCTTCTTTGGCTTTTGATTTAATTTGAGATCATAAGGGTCAAATCAAGTAGCCATCACACTTTATCATGATAAGAGATTAGTAATATATTTTATGCATCATTATCTCTTGCTCATTCTCTCTCATCAAAAGAGAGCTCCCATGGTTGCTTCATCTTCCTCCTCACTAGAAAATCATTTAGCTCTCATGTGTTGAGAAAATAAGGATCCAAATAGACAAACAAATCCATCTTCTTTTTCTACACCACCTAGGACATCAAGCATAGCAAACTTGTTGCCCTAGTTACCTCGGCTTGAGGTGGAGCTCGGAATACATATTCTCGGGTGGATCGTCTTCGACTCTAGGAGGCCGCGGAGGTGACCAAGATCCGGATCGATCATCGGAGCTTGCATAGACGAGGAGGACAGCGGAAAGAAGACCTGGAGGACTTTTTGCATGAGGTATAATCTCCTAAGCATAGTAGATAGAACCTCTTGTTGTTTGTTAGCAATGGTTTGGCAAAGATACTCAAGTTTTAGTCCATGTTACCTTGTGTTAAAATTTTAATTTTTACCTATTCTGCCTCCCCGTAAGCACTGGGGTGGGTAACGTGGACTTACAGTGGTATCAGAGCCTCGCTAAACCATTACTAACTTGCTAGCAAAGTGTTAGAAATTCGATCGCCGGAAAAAATCGCAAAACACGTCAAAAATTGCACTTTTCTGTCGTTTTTAAAAACTGGTCCAAAATTTTTTCTAGGGACCTTAAAAATACGTGCAGGCTTTTTAGAGAAAACTGTAGAAATTTGGGCGCCTGAGTCGCTCAGAAGACTGCGGATTCACGGACGATCCAAGCGATCCGCCGCGGATCCGCGGCCGAGTCAACTCGGCTGTGCACCAAATTTCTCCTGGGGTTCTCTGTGTTGGTTTTGTGATTTTTAAGATAGTTTGTTTCTGCCCAGACTTTGCTGAGTACAGTGTTGTGCTTGGGGTAGTTTCAAATCAAGTTATCGATCGAAATTCTAAGTACTTTTGCTAATCGGATCTTCTGTGATGTGATATATGTATTGAACGTCTACTAATCGCTATACGTCGATTAGTGGGGGTTATACATATCTGTGATCTGTGATGTTGGTTTGTGTATATGAACTTGTTGGATTGTCGTGATGAATAGCCGGGGATGTGAGATGAGAGTTTTTATTTTTCATTCAATGTAAAATTTGTAATTTGATGTAATATTATTTTATGGCCGCACATCCAGGTTGAGGTTGTAGCCGCCATTGTATATTATTTCTTTTACTGTTTTTGCTCCTAGAATAGACCCAAGGTGGGGTGCACAAACTACCGGGTACTTTGAAGTGCCGAGTGGCCTACTCACGTTGTTAAGGGAGGTTGCTTCACTTCGGATACTTGGCGGGTAGTTTGTCGCACCCGTAGGGGTCTAGGGTGGGGTTTGGCTATTCATCGCGACCGTGTAATCCATCTTTCGTTGCAGGCTCGAACGAAACGCGGATTCCTAGCATATCCAATGTGTTCATCTGTGATCTGGAATGGCTATCATTGCATCTGACGAATGTAAATATCTATATATGATATCTAGTAGGCGTTGCTTATGTTTTGCATCCGCGCTAGTCCAGCCCCCGCTCTGTCGTTAGTTAAGTAACCTAACGGGTGATGACGGGGCCCAGTGGCGAATGCGGATGGCATAGGCGTACGTCATATTTTCGTTGTTTTCTGCAATAGTAGAATTAATTGATGGGATGCATTATATTAATGTAAAGAAAATAAACCAAAGTTGAATCGTTGGAACAATTTCAAAACCACTCGGTTTTTTTCAAAACAGAAAAACTTTTAAAAACGCGGAGCTTAAACCACTCCTTTTAAAAGCTATCAGGTTCCTTCGATTATATCAAGTTCACTACGTTCACGGTTTTGCCAAAACCAATCATAGCCCTCCGTCATTTCGTATGAATATTCAGTAGTATTCAAGCTATGTTTGTTAGCGTCAGTCAAGGCATAGTGATTGGTAGCTGCTGGGTATTCATATGTTGCATAGATAGATGCATTGGTTTGGGATAGTCGTATTACTTTGTTGGCCATAGTCAAGGGTATATACGGGTGGGTTCAAATCAACCTGGACAATGACGGGTAGAACTTGACATGTGACTTATGATTTGTTGGCCTTAGTCAAGGTCATAAGAGCATGGGGCAAAAATCCACATCGGGAGTTTCTAAAGAAACTGAAACTTGCTAGTGTTGCATACCATTTGGACTTTGATAATGTTGGTAGAATTCCTTCAGCATTATCTCACAATGATATTTGGATCCCGATCCTACTGTGAGTATCCGCTACTCCTCGGGAGACTTTTCACTTAATGATCAATGCTATAAACCAAGTAGGTGTCTAGAAAGGTGTTAGCGGGACTACGCCCATAGAGAAAGAGGTTACTTAATTAAGGAACTTCGCGAAAGCGTCGTAAAACCTCCCTTGAAGTACCGACACCAGCCTGGCTGAACGGTTAAGCAAATATTGTACGGTGAGATCAATCCCGACTAATTCTTCTTTTATGGTTTGAGGAAGGATTCGAGAAACAGTGGGAGCCATCCTGTTTAGATAAACTAAAAACCAATCTAAACTTGCAAGAGTATCATGCTAAGTGTTTTCTTCTCTCTCTCTTAAATGCAGCGACCCAGTGACCAGACATAGGTTACATCTAGATAATAAAATGACTGAATCTGACTGTTATGACTGGCAAAGGTCTGACCAGATGTCCATTACCCATGACAAGCTGGGACACCTCTTTACTGATCAAACCCCTGCCATCTCAGGACCAGTTTCCCTTGTCATGGATATTAATATCCGTAAGACATCGGAAAAAGACTGTGTGAATGCCAAGTGCCTCGTGTTGGCCTCAGTTGATGGTACATACCAGAGGCAGCACAAGAAGATGGACTTAGTCTCTGTTTTCCTCCATAACAAAGATTTATATGGAGAGCAATCTCGTACCGCAAGATATGAGACCTCGAACGAATTGCTTCAAGCGAGGTTGGCTGTCGGGTCATCTGTAGGGGACAACGTCCTTACAGAGACTAGCTATTTTGATGAGCTCACGGACCTGAAGACCACGTTGAAGAACGGGTCAAATACTGACTTGATTCTACGGTCTCTGCCCTTTACTTGTACCCTGAAGGAAACCAGGGAAGTAGAAGGAAAGGGAAGGGCAAAAGATTCGAAACTGGATGTACTAAAGGAGGGACGTTCCTATTGTTACGGGAAAGGAAATTGGCAGAAGGATTGCAAGGCTAGCAAAACCAGTAGCCAGGATTCGAAGCATGTTGTGGCTTCGGCTTCGGTGTGTTTGTAATAGAAAACTGTATGTCAATTAACTTTATTTCCTGGGTACTAGATACCGGATCAGGATCTTATATCTGTAATTCATTACAGTCTTTGAGAAACCGTAGAGTTATCAGGTTAGGTGATATGACTCTCAGGGTTGCTAACGGAATGAGCGTGGACGCTGAATCCGTAGGGGAATATCACCTTGGATTGACAAGTGGGCAGATATTGATTCTGCGTAGCTGTTTGTATGTACCTAGTATGTCTTGTAATATCATATCCGTATCCTTACTCTAAGGAAGGATATGATTTTACTTTTGTAAGCGATGTGGTCCACATCCACCTAAATCAAGCTCTGATTGGGTCAGGTACATTAGAAAACGGAATATACGTATTAAATCAAGCTCAGGTTTTCAGTGTCCAGAACACACTTAAAAGAAAGTCTCCGGACACAAATCAGGCTTTTTTGTGGTATTGTAGACTGGGTCACATTAATGAGACACGGTTAACAAAGTTACATAAAGAGGGATACTTGAATCCGTTCGAGTATCAGTCTGATGCTACTTGTGAATTTTGTCTCATGGGAAAGATGACAAAGACTCCGTTCACTGGACATGGAGTAAGAGCAAGCGAGCTCTTGGAATTCATACACAGTGATGTGTGTAGTCCAATGTCTACACATGCGCGAAGTGGTTATTCATACTTCATTATTTTTACAGATGATTTCTCTAGGTATGGATATGTCTTCCTGATGAAGCATAAATCCGAGGCCTTTGAGAAATTTCGGGAATACAAGAATGAAGTTGAAAAACAAACAGGCAAAAGTATCAAGACACTGAGATCTGATCGAGGTGGTGAATACTTGAGTGCCTAGTTTCTGGGCTACTTAAAAGAGAATGAAATTCTCTCTCAGCTTACTCCTCCATACACACCACAACACAACAGTGTATCGGAAAGGCGGAATCGAACTCTATTGGATATGGTTCGTTCCATGATGAGTAAGGCTGAGTTACCGCGATCTTTCTGGAGTTATGCACTAGAAACAGCTGCATATCTTTTGAACCAAGTTCCTACTAAGTCAGTGCTTACCATACCATATCAGATGTGGAGTGGGAAGAAACCCTGTATTAAATACTTTAAGACATGGGGATGTCCATCTTTTGTCAAAAAGAAGTATGTGGACAAGCTCGAGGCACCCTCAGTACAGTGTAAGTTTGTGGGATACCCAAAGAACTCCAAGGGGTATGTTTTCTATTACGTAGAGGAGCAAAAGGTCTTTGTTTCTCGTCATGCCCGCTTCTTGGAAACTGAATTTTTAGAAAATCAGATAAGTGGGAGCGCAATATGTAGGGTTCCTAGGTACGCTCACAAGGTTCTACAAGGCATCAACCATGCCCGATTAAAAAAAATTAGCCGTGTCGAACAACCCAAAGCCGGATCTTTAAACTAGGGATTAGGTGAAAACTAGCATGTTAAACACTTTAACACTAAGTGAGAGAGATTACAACCTTTATAGATCCGGTCCTTCACTTCATAAGCTCCGTGTTGAGGTCCCTTCGCTGCGATCATCGTGTTCCGGACTCTCGAGAGGCTCCGCGAAGAGAAAGGCACAAGCTTGCTTCCGATCTTCGATAACAAAGATGATCTACCTTGAAGTTTCGTTAACACAAGCTAACACTCACTAAATGAAGTGAACACCCTCATCTAAATGGCAAGGATAGATGAGGATGATGAAGTGGGATTTTTGCTCTCATTTGTTTTCTTATTCACTCTTTTTTCATCACTTAGAAAAAGCTAGAAAGCTTTTTCCATGAAGAGAAGAAGAAAGAAGAAGAAGCCTTTTATCCTTTTGTGGTGAATAATCAATTATTGTAGTGGTTACAAATCTAACCAAGGGTTAAGCATGAAGGAGTTAACCCATGTAGAGAATTGATTAGAGTTAATGGTTTGGATTGGGTTAACAAAATATCTAGCTAAAAACAAAGTCAAAGCTTCATGAAGCTTCATGGAAGCTTCATGCAAAAGCTAACCCTAATCCAAACCCTAACCAAGTTTAAACCCTAAACCATTGTTAAATTTGTAACCCTAACATGTTACAATATTATATATCACATATACAATATATTTTGTAACAATAGAAAATAATACAATTAACATATATCGCATATATATCAATGTATTACCCGAGTGAGAAAAAGAATCTTTTAGTGAGCAAATATTAGTTAATGTAATTTAATATATCATATATATTATTATACATTAAATTATCGAATCAACACTTGATCCGACAATCCGGCTATATCACATATAACCGACTAATATCTCATTTACCGATTCATCGAATCAACACTTGATCCAATGACCTGGCCGATATCAAATATCGCGAGAATAGAATACGGTATCTCATATAGTATTATTCTCGGTCCCGCACATATCGCATATGTGCCCCTACTCCGTTTTTCCTGAGTCAAGAAACCTCTGTGTAGGACTCTAAAGAATCGTCAATACGCCGGCAGTAGGTGATGATCATATCAAACATCCACAAGCTGCAAGCGGTCAGCTAAAAGTAACATCCACCCAGGTATTGAGCGCTCAGAAGATCAACAAGCAAGCATGTACATTCTCCTATGAATCCAATCAGTAACACTCCCGTACAGTCCGGTCTCGTCGTCTGATATGTTGCATATCTCGCCTAGGGGTGGTAAACGTCAGACCCCAGTAGCTTGATAAGTCGTGTCGATATGAGATCTATAACAGTTCAAGAAACTACTGATAACACTTACCAGTAAATCTCAGCAACCCTGGCCAGGGATTTTCGGTTATAGCCAATCGAACACAGCACAACATCAACTCCCTATACCGGGAGAGACGAATCCCCTCCTATCGCTCATTGCCTCCATGTGATTCGGGACTGTACCCAAAAGCCACCTTTTTGCACGCCCTCTTGGACATGGTATGATGGAAATCAAAGCACAGTGGGAATCACACAAGACTCTATGACGATCTCGGGTCAACAGACTACTCTGTACCAGTTTCACCGGAGAACTGCCATCTGACGTGAGGTATAATACCATCTGGGAGTTCTCGGCGAGTCCGTCCAGTGTACCCAGTCTCTACTGAGCACCCGTACACCATCCTTGATGTCAAACACCGATGGATATGGGATCATCCATCGCCCATCATATGGGTCAAGATGTGTATATGCTAGTCTACTCTGGTGTATAGATGCCCTGTCTCGATACATCCTCGACTAGGAACAGTTATAGGATGTACTCGTCGACTACCGCGGCCCCACTAGTATGATCTCATCATAGTCCTAGTAGTCGAGTACATATCCTAAGGGCTTTATCAACATGTAACATAGAGACAATCAGAGTACATGTTAAGATAAAGAGCAACCAGATAGCATACTATCATGTCGAGCAAGAAAGTCCTCCCTATATATGTCCAAGCATCCATTACAATATACATCGTATGTACAGTAATGGCCTCTAGGGCATACATATAACTAACAATCTCCCACTTGCACTAGGGCCATCTGTTGTGGTATCACATACCCAACAATTAGTTGTGGTTGCAGTATCTCATACTCAACCATCCCATAAAAGTCTCTACAGGGAAAAAGGCCTTTGTGAGTGGATCCGCGCTATTGTCCTCTGTGTCTTCTCTCCTAACCTCGATCTACCTGGAGATCAACCATCTCCATGATCAGGTGATACTGCCTAAGAATTATATCTGGATTTCTGATGGGACGGTAGTTCCTCGGCAAAAGCCACAACTCCATTGTCTCACAATGGTAGGAACGAAGTTCATTTCATGAACTAATATATCCAGACTGCCTCTTTGGTAGCATCCTTGGTAACGATGTATCTTTCCTTTAATCGTCTAGTAAGTCACGGTATCTAGCTTGGAACTCTTCCAACATACTGTCCCTCCACTGAGGGTAAAGACAATGCCTGCGACTGACATTCAGTCGTCCTTATCACCCTGGAACTTTTCCAGTGATTCTCCCCAGGATCGATTGATACCATCTCACTATAACTAGTGAGAGTCCTAACATCCAATTAGATCTATCTCATAGATCCAAAACCCAGGATTTAGTAGGTATCACTTTGATCCTATATGGAGAATCCTTGTGATAAGTGGAGATTGACCGAACGTAGGATAGGAAACTCCTTCCCTATCAAGAGTATGTCATCCACGTACTCTACGAGGATCACCACCATACTCCCTACTACCTTTTTGTATATACAAGGTTCATCTACCATTTTGATGAAGTCAAACTCTTTGACTACCACATCAAAACAGATGTTCCAACTCCGTGATGCCTGTTTTATCATATAAAACATCTTGCACACGTTTCCGCTGCTCCCACTGTCTACGAAGCCCTCTGGCTGTGTACTTATAGATGCTCTCTTCTAAAACATCATTTAGAAAAGCTGTCATGACACTCAACCACCAGATATCGTAGTCATGGTATGTAGCCGTGGCAAGTAGGATCTGGATGGACTTAAGCATAGCTTTGAAAGTCTCAACTTTTCCATGTACACCAAGTAATCTTCTCAAGATATACTTGCTCCTGATGGGGATTTAACCCTTCAGATAAAGCAACCAAAGTCCATACTTTGTTGGTGTATAAGGATTCCATCTCAGATCGCTAAGCATCCAGCCATTCTTACAGAGTCCCACTCCTGATGGCCAGCTCGAAACTAGTTGGGTCATCATCTCATGATGCAATCCTCGCTCGCACTGTCATAGAGAAACCGAAGTATCTCTCAGGTGGGTGAGGAACCCTACTAGATCGGCGGAGAGGCTGAGGTTCGTTGGTTACTATTGAATCCTTTGGTTCTACTAACTCATCTGCTGTAGTTTATATAGCTAGAACTCCTTCCAGTTCTACCTCATGACCACTAATTCTTCCACAAGAAATTCCCTTTCACAAAGGTGGCATGTTGAGAAATAAAACACTTTTGTTTCTCGGTTTGGTAGAAGATATTCCCTTGCGAATGCTTGGGATATCCAACAAACTTCCACAGAACTGACTTTACCTCGAGCTTGTCCGGATTTTGCTTTTCAGACATAGGCCGGACAACCCTAAATCTTAACAAACTTAAGATATGGGCTCTTCCCATTCCATATAACATATGAAGTGGTAGGCAACTGATTTGATTTGAACCCTATTCAATAGGTATGCAACTTCTCAAGTGCATAGCTCCCAAAAGGAAATAAGAAACTCAGTAGTACTCATCATAGAGCACACCATATCACATAGGGTGCTATTGCTCCGCCCCGATATACCATCGTGCTATGGTGTATACGGAGGAGTAATTCTGAGAGAGAATCTCATTCTCCTTTAGAATAGTCCAAGAATTCCGTGCTCAAGTATTCTCCTCCTTGATCTCATCAAAGGACATAATACTTATACCCGGTTTTGGTTCTCTACTTCTAACTTATATTCTGTGAATATCACAAAAGGTTCAGACATATGTTTCAACAGGAACATATGTCTGAATCTTGAGAGATCATCAGAGAATGTAATGAAGTACAAAGAACCGGTCTTGGCATGTGTAGACAGGGGACCTTCATACATCAGCATGTATCAATCCCAAGAGTTCACTAACTCTTTCTCTGTTTCCAATAAACAGAGCTGTGATCATCTAATCTTTGTGACATGAACGGCAAGTTTCATAAGATGTAAATTCAAACAATTATAAATATGCATCTTAATGTAACTTCAGCTAGTCGGGTCGCATTGATATGACCTAGTCTACAATACCTCAAGAAGGATTAGTTCATTTCTGAACTTTTCCTCTTGTGTGTGTTCCGTATACTAAGAACTGTAGTTTGATTTAGAACGTTTATGCTTTTAGATAACGTACCTGAACCGATCAACTCTTGATATAGGAAATGTTCAAAATATTATCCAACAATACAAAATTATATCCTTTCTTTACTAATAAAGAGACTGATATGATGTTGTATATCAGGTTCGGTATCTAATAACATTCGTTCAGAATCAATGTATTCTTGTAATACAGGGTGATAGTGACCAACAGACTTGGCTGCAACACTTGCACCATTTCTATCACATGAAACTTATCACCCGTTCTCAGTTCTCTACCTATCTGTAGCCCATGTAACAGATTACATATGCGGGATCCTGATCCGGTATCACATACCCAGGACGTAAAGGATATTGAGAAACAGTTCTATGTAATGAACACACCCAAAGATGATGCATCAGTATGCACTTTCTTCGTTTGGGCGGCACGGGAATTCTGGTAATCCCCAATTTCCTGCTCTGTCTTATAACAATTATAAGTTGGAGCGGGACCAACGTTTCCCAGCTCAGTATAACAAGCGGGTTCGGTCAATATATCCGTATCATTATCTTGATTAAGGCGTGATATGGTCGCTACCTGGAGAGAGAGAGAAGAAAACACTCAGCGTATGCTCTTCAAAGATTAGATTGGTTATCTAATATATCTAATCAGGATGTCTCCCACTGTTTTAATCAAATCTTCCTTCAAACCCTAAAAGGAAAGACTAGCCGGGATTAATTACACGCTATAAGTTCGCCAATCTTTCAGCCAGGCCAGTGCCGGTACTTTGAGAGAGGTCCCCCGTGCTTTCGCACGAACCTAATTAAAGTAAACCTCGTTTTCCCAGAGGCGTAACCCCGTTAACACCTTTCTAGACACCTACTTGATCGGCTAATTGTAATGTGTAAAATTCTCCCAGGAGTAACTCTTACTCGCAGCGGGTATCGGGATCCAACTATCTCATAAAAGGTATGCAATCTCATTGCAAATTTCAACACTTGAAATTCCCAATAATATTCTTCCCCAAGCGATCTATGACCTTGATTGAGTCAACAAACCATAGACCGCAAGTAAAGTTCAACCAGTCATTTCCCGATTGAATTAAACCCACCCGCACGATCCTTGACTGAGTCAACAAGGCCGCACGACTACCCTAATCCAATCGCATCATATGCTTTGCAGATAAGCACTAATCAGCTACCGCACACTACGCCTTGACTAAGTCAACAAACGCAGCACGAATACTAAATACTACTTATCTGAAATGACGGAGGGCTACGACAGGTTTTTAAGAAAACCCTTTGCGTAATGAACTTTATATCGTCGTAGAATCGAGTGATTTTAAATGGAGTTTTTTTTAGGCTTTTCTAGTTTTGCTAAGGGGGTCACTCCCGGTGAAGGGATCGTCGGCCCTTTCCTCATCGAATAAGGTGCAGGATATTTCACAAATATTGCTGTGCAAAGCAAGAACTATAGAAGCAATCAAAAGACAAACCGAGTTTGTAGCATCTGCTAGTTTCACTAAAGAGGTCACTCCCGGTGAAGGGATCTCGGCTCTTTCCTTATCGAATAAGGTGCTGGATGTTCTACAAGGAACACCGCTATGCAAAGCAAGAACTAGAGCTACCAGTTTTTAAACAAGTTTCTACAACATCTTAGGTTTCTTTTATTTCATTAATCTCATTAATGAAGTCCATTTTTATTATGCTTCACAAGCATCACATTTGAAATGAAATCAACAATATATAATATATATCTCATATATATAATATAAACATTCGTCTCAGGCAGTAATATGATCTCATCACAGAACATTACAGCAGAAGAACATATATGAAATATTGGATAATTAGGATGTCCGTGTTTTCAATACGAGCCTGTATAAAACACGGATTCCACGGTTGCGATGAATAGCCAAACCCACATCCCTAGACCCTTATGAGAGCGACAAGCAACACTGCCAATTCTAGGGTTAGGAGACCCGGTCTCGACTCCTCGAGATGGTCTCCCACTGGACCCTAGAACCCGGTTACTTGTGCTCCCCGCCTTGGGCCTACCTAATGCGGAAAAGTAAATAATATACAATGGTGACATCATCCTCAGCCCGGAAGTGCCACAATAAAAGAATATTACATCCAAATGAATTTTACATGAAAGAAAAAGAAAAATTCTCATCTCACATAAAACCCCCGGCTATTCAGAACGCGACGATCCAATATAACATATCACAGCAACACATAATATCTCATATCATCAACGTAAGAAAGTATGCGTATCCCGATTGTCGTTGATGTATAGCAACGAAGCCGGCGATACACCACATACTACGCTTACGGTCACAGAAAAGAAAGTGTAAAACTACAACAGTTGGAATCCGCAACCTCTTTAGACATCGCATGCCTAACAAAATGAATTCCTTAGACATCGCATGCCTAACAATTATAAACCCCGCATTTTAGTCTCATTATCGAAAACTCTTTTCAATATCTAGTCGGGCAATTCAACAAGATTCTCGACATCCTGATCGAATGCTCGTCGCAAACTTTAGTAGACGGCCGCACCCCCGGATGCCGTCGACGAAGTGCACTAAGGCGGAACACCGCTGCCGTGAGCACCCAAATGGATGCTTTTGGCGACGGTGTTCTCCTACAGTCACTTAGTCGGGGCTATGGGGCGTGGCTATCTATTAAGTTTACCCGGCGAGTATCCGCGTACGCTACGTGATTGCGATGGACTTTTGATCACATCAAAATTCCGTGGCAACCGATCAATTGAGACTAAACTGCTATGTTTATAATATTCAAATTAGTTATCTCATAACTACCTGTGGATTCCAAATATTGTATCACATTCCAGATAAAAAGACAGTGTTAAACTTTCCAATCGAATAATCAAACACTCAAGATTTCCTAAATAGTTCAACACTTGAGCGGAGTTCAAAAATATCCATCACATGCCACAGTACCGATGGTCAAGCCGTAGAAGGGTCAAGCCAACGCCTCACATGTGGCACGCCGTACTGCCACAAACCCTAAGGTTTAGAGGCAGTTCAAGACGGTCACATAATCGAGTTAAGGTTTGTTGTCTTCTAGAGGGTCCACCGCATTACTTGCACGACTTAGAAAGTTTCAAACTCGAGAAAAAATCCAACTTTTGAAAAATTTTCCGGCAGGGGAAAAAGTGAATTATTGATATCCGTTCGAACTTTTTAACACATTCTATAAATTACCCGGACAAACTAAACAAAGTTAAATTATCTAATCAAATCAACGAGTCCCCAATACAACCCAGAAAACTCAACTCTTGAGTAAAATTAAAAATTCCCAGAAGAATCAGGAAGTAACAAGGATAATTACTGTGCAAAATACAAAGCATCATCTCACAGTACGACCGCGGATCCGCGGCCAAAGGTAGGTCATGGCCGCGGTTCCGCGGCTCAATGATGGAATTAATGTCTCGTTTTTTTCAGAAATTCCTAGAATACCCTGCTGATTTTTTTGAGCATTTTTAATTCATAAAAAATCACATTTTTGAAAAAAGACCAGAGAAGGGTATATATCGGGATTTCCGGGTTCGATCGGACTTTAAACTTGGTCTAGACTTCGCCTAAAGCTCTAGCATGGCTCTGATACCACTGTAGGGTTCCTAGGCACACTCATAAGGTTCTACGAGGCATCAACCATGCCCGATTAAAAAAAATTAGCCGTGCCGAACAACCCAAAACCGGATCTTTAAACAAGGGTTTAGGTGAAAACTAGCATGTTAAACACTTTAACACTAAGTGAGAGAGATTACAACCTTTGTAGATCCGGTCCTTCACTTCATAAGCTCCGTATTGAGCTCCTTTCGCTGCGATCATCATGTTCCGGACTCTCGAGAAGCTCCGCGAAGAGAAAGGCACAAGCTTGCTTCCAATCTTCGATAACAAAGATGATCTACCTTGAAGTTTCGTTAACACAAGCTAACACTCACTAAATGAAGTGAACACCCTCATCTAAATGGCAAGGATAGATGAGGATGATGAAGTGGGATTTTTGCTCTCATTTGTTTTATGATTCTCACTCTTTTTTCATCACTTAGAAAAAGCTAGAAAGCTTTTTCCATGAAGAGAAGAAGGAAGAAGAAGAAGCCTTTTATCCTTTTGTGATGAATAATCAATTATTGTAGTGGTTATAAATCTAACCAAGGGTTAAGCATGAAGGAGTTAACCCATGTAGAGAATTGACTAGAGTTAATGGATTGGATTGGGTTAACAAAATATCTAGCTAAAAACAAAGTCAAAGCTTCATGAAGCTTCATGGAAGCTTCATGCAAAAGATAACCCTAATCCAAACCCTAACCAAGTTTAAACCCTAAACCATTGTTAAATTTGTAACCCTAACATGTTACAATATTATATATCACATATACAATATATTTTGTAACAATAGAAAATAATACAATTAACATATATCGCATATATATCAATGTATTACCCGAGTGAGAAAAAGAATCTTTTAGTGAGCAAATATTAGTTAATGTAATTTAATATATCATATATATTATTATACATTAAATTATCGAATCAACACTTGATCCGACAATCCGGCTATATCACATATAACCGACTAATATCTCATTTACCGATTCATCGAATCAACACTTGATCCGATGACCTGGCAGATATCCAATATCGCGAGAATAGAATACGGTATCTCATATCGAATTATCCTCGGTCCCGCACATATAACACATATGTGCCCCTACTCCATTTTGCCTGAGTCAAGAAACCTCTGTGTAGAACTCTAAAGAATCGTCAATACGCCGGCAGTAGGTGATGATCATATTAAACACCCACATGCTGCAAGCGGTCAGCTAAACGTAACAGCCACCCAGGTATTGAGCGCTCAGAAGATCAACAAGCAAGCCTGTACATTCTCCTGTGAATCCAATCAGTAACACTCCCGTACAGTCCTGTCTCGTCGTCTAATATGTTGCATATCTCGCCTAGGGGTGGTAAACGTCAGACCCCAGTAGCTTGATAAGTCGTGTCGATATGAGGTCTATAACAGTTCGAGAAACTACTGATAACACTTACCAGTAAATCTCAGCAACCCTGGCCAGGGATTTCCGATTATAGCCAATCGAACACAGCACAACATCAACTCCCTATACCGGGAGAGACGAATCCCCTCCTATCGCTCATTGCCTCCATGTGATTCGGGACTGTACCCAAAAGCCACCTTTTTGCACGCCCTCTTGGACGTGGTATGATGGAAATCAAAGCACAGTGGGAATCACACAAGACTCTATGACGATCTCGGGTCAACAGACTACTCTGTACCAGTGTCACCGGAGAACTGCCATCTGACGTGAGGTATAATACCATCTGGGAGTTCTCGGCGAGTCCGTCCAGTGTACCCAGTCTCTACTGAGCACCCGTACACCATCCTTGTTGTCAAACACCGATGGATATGGGATCATCCATCGCCCATCATATGGGTCAAGATGCGTATACGCTAGTCTACTCTGGTGTATCGATGCCCTGTCTCGATACACCCTCGACTAGGAACAGTTATAGGATGTACTCGTCCACTACCGCGGCCCCACTAGTATGATCTCATCATAGTCCTAGTAGTCGAGTACATATCTTAAGGGCTTTATCAACATGTAACATAGAGACAATCAGAGTACATGTTAAGATAAAGAGCAACCAGATAGCATATTATCATGTCGAGCAAGAAAGTCCTCCCTATATATGTCCAAGCATCCATTACAATATACATCGTATGTACAGTAATGACCTCTAGGGTATACATATAACTAACACAATAGAACTGGAAGAAATTCCAGAACCACAAGCTATTACTGAAAGCTTGGTAGAACCAGAAGTTTCAGAAGAACCGGACATCCCGGCGCCACTCCGCAGGATTAGTAGGCAGTCTCATCCGCCTGAGAGATACTACGATTTTCTCATAGACGGGGATCATGAGAATTGCAAATTGAAAATGATGAGCCTACTAGCTTCCAGCAGGCGATTCAGAGCGGTGAGTCAGAAAAATGGCTGGATGCAATGCGGACCGAGATGGAGTCCATGTACACCAACAAAGTTTGGACTTTGGACATTGCTCCAGAAGGGGTAAAACCCGTAGGCTGCAAGTGGATCTTCAGAAAGAAGATTGATGTAGATGGGCAGGTTGAAACCTATAAAGCTAGACTTGTTGCAAAGGGTTTTTGTCAAAGACCTGGTTTGGACTATGACGAAACCTTTTCTCCATTGGCTATGCTCAAATCCATTCAGATCCTTCTTGCCATTGCTGCCTTCCACGATTATGAGATCTGGCAGATGGACGTAAAGACGGCTTTTCTAAATGAAAATTTGGAAGAGTGCGTCTATATGGATCAGCCGGAGGGTTTCATTCAGAGTGGTAGCAGCGGTAAAGTGTGCAAGTTGCTTAAGTCCATTTATGGACTGAAGCAGGCATCGCGGAGTTGGAACATCTGCTTTGATGATACTGTCAAAGAATTCGACTTTATCAAAAATCTGGATGAACCATGCATTTACAGTAAGATTGTAGGGAGAACTGTGGTATTCCTCTGTAACGTTTTGAAAATCGTTTCGGTGAAATTTCGAAAAAACGGTAAAATAAGGGGGTTTTCTGTAAAAAAGTCAAAATGCAAATATCTTTATTATAAAATTAAATATACATATTCTAGCTATGTAATTGCTAGTATTTGGTGTTTATTGACCCACTGGTGAAATTTTAAATTTTCTGAAATTTTTTCCGAAATTAATTATTTTAATAGTATTTTAAGCCGTCACTAATATATTTAATTAGGGAAAATTAAAAATTGGAATGAGTTGAAACAAATTTTGTACATCATAAAACATTAAACAAAATTTTATCATGTGGTTTTTGAAACGAAATCGTTTGCCAAAACGGTTTAGAAATTATTGAAGAAAAAGGCTTTTTTTTAGTGTAAATGGATGTTTGGGGTATTGTATTTATCATTTTTCATCACCCCACACCCATACCCACACTCACACACCCCCATTTAGTTCTTCTCTTGGCTGAATTCAGCAGCCCCCATCAATTTTCCCCACTCGAAATTCAAAAGAAAAGAAAAGGAAAAGAAAGGATAAAAGAATGTATAAGAATGGGCTTTTGACTTTTTCTTTGACTTTGAAACCAACACCCTCTGTCTCTCACTCTCCCACTCACCTCACCCTCCCCACTCTAGGCCAGAATCAGGCCCCCCCATTTTCTCCAAGTATCCATCTTCCTTCACCTCCATTTTCCTTCAAAAAAATCAACAAAAATCAACACAAACCCTCACAAAATCAAAATCCGACTCCTACCCATTTCTCTATAGCCAAAATTGCATGGATCTAGGGAACAAGATTCCAATTTGGGAGGCTATGCGTGTGCTTGTGGATCTTGAATTTATTGGGTATAAATTCTAACCATTTTTGCTTAATTTGTTAGTTAATTTCTTAAAGCTAAGTTATTAAAGTGTTAATTTTGCTCTTGTTGCTAATTTGAGAATTCAAGAGTATGGTTTGAAGCTAATTTGGGTTTAACCATCACTAATAAGATAATCAAGTGTAGATTATCATCTTGTGGAAATGTAAAACCTAATCTAGTTGCTAGTTGCAATTTGTTAATTTAAAATTTGCAATAAATAAGCTTTTTATGCAAACTAGGTTTTTTTATGAAATGCATATATAGGTGAGATTAAATTATGGTTAGGGTTTTTATCACATTATTAACATCTTAATTTTTTTGTTTAGCAACTTAAATCTTGCAAATCCAACCTAAATTGTTGTTTGTGCATTTTGCTATAAAATTGTTAAAATTTAGGTATTTTGTAAACTAGAATTTTAGGGTTTTTGGAATTTAATGAGATTAAATTATGGGAATTGTTTTTATGACTTATTTAAGATATTTAGTGAATATTGTGGCCGCTAGATTCGTTTATACATCGAGTTTTGTACTAAAACGGCGAATTGTGCTTGCTAGATTTTCGGAAAATTGACTTTTTAAGTGAAATTAGGGTTTTTTTGAGTTTTAATCTATTTTATATTAAAATTAGTGTTCGTGAATGTGCAAATGAGTGTATTTGGGTTTTTCTCAATGGTTTGGCGTTTGTACGCCGACGTCGAGGGTTTTTGGGTTGATTTGTGAAACCAACCATAGGTTTTGACCTATGTGGGATTCACGTGTCGTTTTTGGGTCATGAGTCGGATTATAATGCGATACAGTGCGTTATGATATATAGGTACCCATGTGGACTTCGAGACGACAAGCAAGCGCGTGGCGACGTCGGCACCGGCTAGCAAGGACCAGGTGAGTAGATTTATATCTACGGGGAGAAGTCGGGTGGATGGCGTATAGCACCCCCGCAGTCCGTGGTGGTGTATACGGATGCGTATACACACCAACAATTATTATATATTATTTGAGATTAATAACGATGTTAGTATGGATATTGGTGTGTTGGATTACTTTAGTGTTGCGAACCCTAGGGTAGTGTTGCACTACACATACACACATACTTACTTGCATACATTCCTTTTTATATGTGCATGGGATTCCTTATAGTTATGTGTTCACATGGGTATGGGACTATGTGTTCACATACGGATTTGAGGATGAACTTGGGATTGAGCTGAGTCGATGAGATTTGTTTTGTGGTTGTGATATCGGTGATATGGCAGGATTCGTACTTGAGGTACGTCCTGGTGTTATAGCGGATCTTGGGGCGGCGATACGGGTGAATAGTGTTATAAATAAAATGGTCGACATGTGATCGTGATATGAGGCATGATATGCTAGGATATTGATATTAGGCCGTATCGGGCGATGTATACCCCTTGATGATGATATGTGCTGACGATATCGGTTTGTACGAGATTGTCGATCAGTGGTCAGATCATGAGTATATTGAGGATATTAGTATTGTACTAGACATAGGTCAGTACCCTAGACTATGATCTTGGATAAAGAGGATACCAGAGGAATAGTGTGAGGAATATGATATTGACCCGTACCCAGATTTGGGGATGCCGTACGACGGATTTACGTACGAGCTATATCTTGATGATTCATCCGCACTCTTGACTTGGGATGTCTGATTATAGATATGGTATTGGATATGATATTATTGAGGCGGGATCACCGACTAATATATATACAGGTATGTATATGGATCGACTCAGATGTTAGGCGGTTTCCTTACCTGTAGTCCAGCTTGTTAGTTTAGCCCTTTAGTTGAGTTTAGTTGTTAGATTAGATTCGATTCTTACCTAATTCAAAAACTAACGAATCGCGGGTATTTTAAAAGACAGCCCAAGGGATCCTACGGATATTTCAAAAGACGTATCTTTTCATAAAAACACCGTAGCCCCTATTTTCAAAACCCCATGATTCGTGTTATTTCAAAAGGCACCATTTATAGGACTTATATTAGATTAATGCAGATTAGTTACAGTTGCATCTAGTATTCAGCTCCCGCTCATTATTGTGGTTCGCTTCGCATCGCATGCTTATATTATGTTTCATACTCCATTATTGATATCATGCTGTTAGGACACCAGCACCATTACCGATGATGCGTATGTACCACGTACACTTACTTGCCGGCTCACACACATCTTCATCGGTAATTGCCATGTCACGTACACCTTAGAAAATATTATTGCTTGACATAGCCTGTTAGCTAATAGTTTAGACATGATATTAGTGTACTTGCCTTATATATTAGTTTAGACATTGTAGTTATTACCTGCTACTTCATGTATACTGTTATTCATTGTTATGCCGCATTCATGGATTCTCATGCATATATTCACTTTTTACGTGCTATTGAGGTTTTGGATTCGGATTCCATGAGATTTTCTGGATTTGGGGAAAACCGCAAAACATATACAAACTTCTTCTTTCTCTTTTTAAAATAAAAGCGCGGTTTTTCCCATGATGTATGAGTCGTCCACCATGAGTTTGCTGATGGATTTCGAGACCCGATTCGAGGAGTTGGATGAACCGTTTCGGGTACATAGTGGACCCGGTAAGGTACCCCGGGGCAAGAAGCTCGTGGTGATGACAATGAGCCTGGCAGGGGGAGACTACCTACCGGTGATTTTACCCGACGCGTCGGATATCCGGAGGATACCGTCGTGGTCTTGAGATAGATGGTAGGGGCCGGTCTGGATTGACGGCGCCCTAGATATTGTGATTGAGATATTGAGATTTTGAGATATTGAAGTACAGAGATTGTGATACAGAGATATCGAGATATTTGGACACTTGTTTTGTGTCGATGCCGGGCACTGTTTTATGCTGATTTCATTTATGGTACTTCACTTTTAAAATAAAGAAATCTCACTGATTTATGAAAGCAGTTTTCGTCAGTATATGCATTCTGTTCCATGCATTCATACATTATCCATATGATACATTGCTACCTGAGGCACTGGCACGGGCACATGGAATTACACTTGGATTAGATATTTACCCTAGTCATTGTTATAGACTGCTGGTTTTATTTGAGGATTATATATATTGATCGTATGACCTTGGATTGCGTCATACATGCGATTTCTATTCGTAGATGTTTTTCTATTCACGAGTTGGCAACTCACCCCTATTGTGCCCCAGTTTCTTGCAGGTTTCGCCGTACAGGTTTCTTTACGGCTTTGCGGGTACAGTTTCGTTCGGGAGACTTGCTAGTAGGTGGGTTTATTTGTATCGTAACCATCATTATACATTGTATATTATTATTCAGTTGTATCTAGAAGTTCCATCAACCAAACATTTATTTACTTTGAGATAGAGACCAGTGATGTTATTCCTTCGACCTTAGAGTCGCGCGTTTTTTCTATGGTTTTCTTGTGGTTTGAGTTTCCTTTTGAGTTTTGATCCTCGCCGTTGGCGTTGTATATTATATTGCTTGTGTGGTTGTGACCGTCGATTGACGAAGAGCTAGCTCCCGCTTGGGGATGCCTTTTTTTGATTTCGTATACTATTCATGTTGTATCCCGTTTGGGGGCCAGTATTTACAAAGGAGACTCTGCCGAAATTTTCAGGAAATGTTTGATGTTTTTTTTAAACTGCATAATTCGGCTTATGTTATTGAAACCACTTGTTTTAAATTGGTTTTCCTTCACTCTACTACTTTTCTTGGTTTGGATTTCTGGGTTTTCGGCTTACTTAGATTACGTACGCCTCGAGACGTTCGTAGTTTAAGTGCCGGTCATATTCCGTACTTTCGGGACGTGCCAAAGTTGGTATCAGAGCGTTAGGTTTTACCTTTGGAGCGTAGGATGACCCTTGGTTAATGGAATAGGTGACTAAAGTAGAGTGACGTACCGTAGGTATGTTCCGCGGCATATTTACGATACGCTACTCCACTTATGATGCCTTAGGATGTACATTTCATTGCTCAGTATTATATTCATTCCAATCTAGCCTCATCAGTACCAGTTATGGTTTTGCTGCCATGATTACGGGCAGGGAGAGTTACGGCTAGAGTTGCGGTCAGCATGAGCTCGTCAAGAACGAGGACTGACCAGGGCATGATTCCGGCGACACACGATTGCAGAGATGTGTCTTTTCATTGTGTCTTCATGCCACGAGCGTTGGGTGGATTGCTGTATGAGATTACTCGGACGTGCCGATTTGCACTAGAGGATTGAGCCACTGATAGAGGCCAGCCAGATTTTGATGACCATTGAAGTATTGCTTACTCCTGATGATTGAGGCACCGTTCAGCGTGCAGAAGAGCGAGCCAGTTATTGCTGCGAACGAGGAGATATTGCCCCAGATGCTGGAGTTAGTGCAGAATGAGTTATACTAAGAGATGATAGAAGGTCGCTAGTCACCCGAGGATGAATGACTAGGACATGTGGTTCGTTCGCCTACCCCGATGAGAGATCATCAGATAGATTGATTCCAGCTAGAGACGACTTCACGCGGAGACGTTAGGAGTCGACAGAGACGATCGAATGTCAGAAACCTATTATTCCAAGTTTAAAGTAGTCGGAAAGACATGCAGGCAATTCTATGGTACCTCTAGAAGAATGAAACCCTAACTCGACTTAATGACCGTGTGAGAGCCTTTGAACCTTCGGGTTTGCGGCAGTTCTACGGCGCCATTAGTGAGGCTTGGGTTTGCCTTTCTACGGCTGGACCACCGATGCAGTGGTATGTACTCGATACTATTAAACTGTGCCCAAGATGTTGAGCCCTTGGGGGATTATGAGGTTTTGACAATCGATTGGATGGTTCGACTTAATTCGGATGCTAGGTGGTGAGATGCATTTCTTGGGAGACTCCCGATACGAGGATAGCCGTTGGAGCTCAGTCCATGCAGCCACGAAGAGACGAGTCCGAAGCGGTCGACATTAGAGAAAAGTGGAGTAAGAGGTTCGTACCAGATCTAGATGAAACGACGTTCCACTCCGCCGACATCAGAGATGCGATACGTATGCCAAGGCATTGTACTTGGATATACCTTCCAGAAGGAGTCGCATTGAGTATGCAGCCGTTCCAGAACGAGAACAGATCTAGTAAGGGACGATGACTTCTGGACAGTTCGGCAGAGACGAGATTTGGGAAAGATCTCGATAGGACCTTTCTGGAATAAATTACGAGAAGACCTGGACCCAGGAGTAGTCATGTTATGCACACCGGCAGGCCAGAGTTCAGGATCGTCGACGAGACATGCTATGAGTGACCACGGCAGTTGGCCAGAGATTCTTGGAAATGTGCTTGAGCGGGACTATTCCGCCATACTTGATTTTGCGTATTTTGGGCGATCTATTCGCATGATTGATTTTGATGATTGAGTTTCATGATATTTGTTTTCATGGACCATGGTTGCACCTACTGAGTATTTACGATTTTTGCACAGTTGTTGCACTTGAGATAGTTTTCGTGCCTTGGTTTCTCATGTTGTGATTATGTGGATTTCATACAGTTGAGTTGATTTGTGCGTATATACGCATATGATTTGGTTTTTGCACTCAATATGATTCACATATGCTTGCAGTGCAGTGATACGCCTTTTGTGCACTTAGATGCACTGGACTTCGATTTCGATTGTGATACTCGATATTTGTTTTGTGCACCTTGTGCACCTAATTTGATTTTGCGCATATTCGGCACTTGATATTGGATTTCAAGATTTCGTGCACGATGGATGCACCTGATTTGGATTTTCGCGCATGTTGGGCGCATGTTTTGAGGTGCGATTTTGGTGCACACCAGATGCACTAAATCGAGATTTTTCGTGCATGTCAGATGCACCTGATTTTACTGTCCGGCACACACGTTACCTACGACAGATGCTTTGTGCACACCCGATGCACTTAGATCTTGTTTCTGTGCACTTGTATGGCACGTATATGGATTTTGATTGTCGTGCGCACCAGACGCACGTAATATTCATACGCGTATTTTGGGATTGATTTCTTATAGAGCAGTACATTTTTTTATGATAATTGCGATGTGTTTTCGTACTAAGCAGGACTAGTCAGAGGACAGTACCTGAATTTATTTTGCATGCATTGATAGCTATTGAAGGGAATTCCAAAAAGCGAGCTATAGTCTCAGTATTTACCTACGTGTCTGATATGACGCGAAACGTTTAAAACAAGGAAAACCCTTCTAAATTGTTTCCCAAAACGGCGGAACGTACATTTCAAATAAAGGTATATATGTATATAGTTATTTTCTTATAATAGATGTCCGCCACTGTACAGTGTTATGTGCATTGCACAGCAACTTAAAAGATTTGGCATGCATTTCCTCCTGATGTTTACATGTATAGTTCCGATTTATAGCATATCGGTCTTGCTTTGGATTTGGCATTTGTGTCTTCACCTTTACTCCGATGATTGCGGGATGCTTGACGGAGTTTTGATTTCGAGTTATCTGCTCATTACTCATGCGCATGCATTGCGCTATGATGCGTTTTATGTATTTATGATTTCGGAGCCCCGGCGATTTGATGGTTTTGGCTGAAATATTTTAGTATTTGGGGGAGTTTTAATTTAAATTCGAGGACCGAATTTCTTTAAGGGGGGAAGATTGTAACATTTTGAAAATCGTTTCGATGAAATTTCGAAAAAACGGTAAAATAAGGGGGTTTTCTGTACAAAAGTCAAAATGCAAATATCTTTATTATAAAATTAAATATACATATTCTAGCTATGTAATTGCTAGTATTTGGTGTTTATTGAGCCACTGGTGAAATTTCAAATTTTCTGAAATTTTTTCCGAAATTAATTATTTTAATAGTATTTTAAGCCGTCACTAATATATTTAATTAGGGAAAATTACAAATTGGAATGAGTTGAAACAAATTTTGTGCATCATAAAACATTAAACAAAATTTTATCATGTGGTTTTTGAAACGAAATCGTTTGCCAAAACGGTTTAGAAATTATTGAAGAAAAAAGGCTTTTTTTTAGTGTAAATGGATGTTTGGGGTATTGTATTTATCATTTTTCATCACCCCACACCCATACCCACACTCACACACCCCTATTTAGTTCTTCTCTTGGCTGAATTCAGCAGCCCCCATCAATTTTCCCCACTCGAAATTCAAAAGAGAAGAAAAGGAAAAGAAAGGATAAAAGAATGTATAAGAATGGGCTTTTGACTTTTTCTTTGACTTTGAAACCAACACCCTCTGTCTCTCACTCTCCCACTCACCTCACCCTCCCCACTCTAGGCCAGAATCGCCCCCCCCCCCATTTTCTCCAAGTATCCATCTTCCTTCACCTCCATTTTCCTTCAAAAAAAATCAACAAAAATCAACACAAACCCTCACAAAATCAAAATCCGACTCCTACCCATTTCTCTATAGCCAAAATTGCATGGATCTAGGGAACAAGATTCCAATTTGGGAGGCTATGTGTGTGCTTGTGGATCTTGAATTTATTGGGTATAAATTCTAACCATTTTTGCTTAATTTGTTAGTTAATTTCTTAAAGCTAAGTTATTAAAGTGTTAATTTTGCTCTTGTTGCTAATTTGAGAATTCAAGAGTATGGTTTGAAGCTAATTTGGGTTTAACCATCACTAATAGGATAATCAAGTGTAGATTATCATCTTGTGGAAATGTAAAACCTAATCTAGTTGCTAGTTGGAATTTGTTAATTTAAAATTTGCAATAAATAAGCTTTTTATGCAAACTAGGTTTTTTATGAAATGCATATATAGGTGAGATTAAATTATGGTTAGGGTTTTTATCACATTATTAACATCTTAATTTTTTGTTTAGCAACTTAAATCTTGCAAATCCAACCAAAATTGTTGTTTGTGCACTTTGCTATAAAATTGTTAAAATTTAGGTATTTTGTAAACTAGAATTTTAGGGTTTTTGGAATTTAACGAGATTAAATTATGGGAATTGTTTTTATGACTTATTTAAGATATTTAGTGAATATTGTGGCCGCTAGATTCGTTTATACATCGAGTTTTGTACTAAAACGGCGAATTGTGCTTGCTAGATTTTCGGAAAATTGACTTTTTAAGTGAAATTGGGGTTTTTGTGAGTTTTAACCTATTTTATATTAAAATTAGTGTTCGTGAATGTGCAAATGAGTGTATTTGGGTTTTTCTCAATGGTTTGGCGTTTGTACGCCGACGTCGAGGGTTTTTGGGTTGATTTGTGAAACCAACCATAGGTTTTGACCTATGTGGGATTCACGTGTCGTTTTTGGGTCATGAGTCGGATTATAATGCGATACAGTGCGTTATGATATGTAGGTACCCATGTGGACTTCTAGAAGACAAGCAAGCGCGTGGCGACGTCGGCACCGGCTAGCAAGGACCAGGTGAGTAGATTTATATCTACGGGGAGAAGTCGGGTGGATGGCGTATAGCACCCCCGCAGTCCGTGGTGGTGTATACGGATATGTATACACACCAACAATTATTATATGTTATTTGAGATTAATAAAGATGTTAGGATGGATATTGGTGTGTTGGATTACTTTAGTGTTGCGAACCCTAGGGTAGTGTTGCACTACACATACACACATACTTACTTGCATACATTCCTTTTTATATGTGCATGGGATTCCTTATAGTTATGTGTTCACATAGGTATGGGACTATGTGTTCACATACGGATTTGAGGATGATACTTGGGATTGAGCTGAGTCGATGAGATTTGTTTTGTGGTTGTGATATCGGTGATATGGCAGGATTCGTACTTGAGGTACGTCCTGGTGTTATAGCGGATCTTGGGACGGCGATACGGGTGAATAGTGTTATAAATAAAATGGTCGACATGTGATCGTGATATGAGGCATGATATGCTAGGATATTGATATTAGGCCGTATCGGGCGATGTATACCCCTTGATGATGATATGTGCTGACGATATCGGTTTGTACGAGATTGTCGATCAGTGGTCAGATCATGAGTATATTGAGGATATTAGTATTGTACTAGACATAGGTCAGTACCCTAGACTATGATCTTGGATAAAAAGGATACCAGAGGAATAGTGTGAGGAATATGATATTGACCCGTACCCAGATTTAGGGATGCCGTACGACGGATTTACATACGAGCTATATCTTGATGATTCATCCGCACTCTTGACTTGGGATGTCTGATTATAGATATGGTATTGGATATGATATTATTGAGGCGGGATCACCGACTAATATATATACAGGTATGTATATGGATCGACTCAGATGTTAGGCGGTTTCCTTACCTGTAGTCCAGCTTGTTAGCTTAGCCCTTTAGTTGAGTTTAGTTGTTAGATTAGATTCGATTCTTACCTATTTCAAAAACTAACGAATCGTGGGTATTTTAAAAGACAGCCCAAGAGATCCTACGGATATTTCAAAAGACGTATCTTTTCATAAAAACACCGTAGCCCCTATTTTCAAAACTCCATGATTCGTGTTATTTCAAAAGGCACCATTTATAGGACGTATATTAGATTAATGCAGATTAGTTACAGTTGCATCTAGTATTCAGCTCCCGCTCATTATTGTGGTTCGCTTCACATCGCATGCTTATATTATGTTTCATACTCCATTATTGATATCATGCTGTTAGGACACCAGCACCATTACCGATGATGCGTATGTACCACGTACACTTACTTGCCGGCTCACACACATCTTCATCGGTAATTGCCATGTCACGTACACCTTAGAAAATATTATTGCTTGACATAGCCTGTTAGCTAATAGTTTAGACATGATATTAGTGTACTTGCCTTATATGTTAGTTTAGACATTGTAGTTATTACCTGCTACTTCATGTATACTGTTATTCATTGTTATGCCGCATTCATGGATTCTCATGCATATATTCACTTTTTACGTGCTATTGAGGTTTTGGATTCGGATTCCATGAGATTTTCTGGATTTGGGGAAAACCGCAAAACATATACAAACTTCTTCTTTCTCTTTTTCAAATGAAAAGCACGGTTTTTCCCATGATGTATGAGTCGTCCACCATGAGTTTGCTGATGGATTTCGAGACCCGATTCGAGAAGTTGGATGAACCGTTTCGGGTACATGGTGGACCCGGTAAGGTATCCCGGGGCAAGAAGCTCGTGGTGATGACGATGAGCCTGGCAGGGGGAGACTACCTACCGGTGATTTTACCCGACGCGTCGGATATCCGGAGGATACCGTCGTGGTCTTGAGATAGATGGTAGGGGCCGGTCTGGATTGACGGCGCCCTAGATATTGTGATTGAGATATTGAGATTTTGAGATATTGAGGTACAGAGATTGTGATACATAGATATCGAGATATTTGGACACTTATTTTGTGTCTATGCTGGGCACTGTTTTATGCTGATTTCATTTATGGTACCTCACTTTTAAAATACAGAAATCTCACTGATTTATGAAAACAGTTTTCGTCAGTATATGCATTATGTTCCATGCATTCATACATTATCCATATGATACATTGCTACCTGAGGCACTGGCACGGGCACATGGAATTACACTTGGATTAGATATTTACCCCAGTCATTGTTATAGACTGCTGGTTTTATTTGAGGATTATATATATTGATCGTATGACCTAGGATTGCGTCATACATGCGATTTCTATTCGTAGATGTTTTTCTATTCACGAGTTGGCAACTCACCCCCGTTGTGCCCCAGTTTCTTGCAGGTTTCGCCGTACAGGTTTCTTTACGGGTTTGCGGGTACAGTTTCGTTCGGGAGACTTGCTAGTAGGTGGGTTTATTTGTATCGTACCCATCATTATACATTGTATATTATTATTCAGTTGTATCTAGAAGTTCCATCAACCAAACATGTATTTACTTTGAGATAGAGACCAGTGATGTTATTCCTTCGACCTTAGAGTCGCGCGTTTTTTTCTGTGGTTTTCTTGTGGTTTGAGTTTCCTTTTGAGTTTTGATCCTCGCCGTTGGCGTTGTATATTATATTGCTTGTGTGGTTGTGACCGTCGATTGACGAAGAGCTAGCTCCCGCTTGGGGATGCCTTTTTTTGATTTCGTATACTATTCATGTTGTATCCCGTTTGGGGGCCAGTATTTACAAAGGAGACTCTGCCGAAATTTTCGAGAAATGTTTGATGTTTTTTTTAAACTACATAATTCGGCTTATGTTATTGAAACCACTTGTTTTAAATTGGTTTTCCTTCACTCTACTACTTTTCTTGGTTTGGATTTCTGGGTTTTCGGCTTACTTAGATTACGCACGCCTCGAGACGTTCGTAGTTTAAGTGCCGGTCATATTCCGTACTTTTGGGACGTGACATCCTCGTCTTGTACGTGGATGACATTCTCCTAATAGGAAATGACATTCCTATGCTACAGTCAGTCAAAGGATTATTGTCACAGAGGTTCTCCATGAAGGACCTGGGCGATGCCAACTACATTCTGGGGATCCAGATCTATCGTGATAGATCTAAAAGGATGTTGGGACTTTCGCAACCCAGGTACATCGACACCATACTGAAACGATTCAGTATGGAAGATTCAAAGCGCGGTAATCTACCGGCTTATCACGGAATCACCCTCTCCAAAGAGATATCTCCCAAGACTGATTTAGAAAGGGCTCGCATGTCATCTATACCCTACGCATCTGCGGTAGCCTCTATAATGTATGCGATGTTGTGTACCAGACCAGATGTAGCATACGCATTAAACGTTGTAAGCCGGTATCAGTCGGACCCAGGGAAGAAACACTGGATATCAGTAAAGAACATTCTCAAGTACCTGAGAAGGACTAAGGAGATGTTCTTAGTGTATGGCGGAAAAGACCTCCAGATCGAGGCCTTTGCTGACTCTAGCTTCAAGAGTGACAAGGATGACTCCAAGTCCATGTCGGGTTATGTCTTTATCCTCAATGGAGGGGCGGTTTTCAGGAAGAGCTCCAAGCAGGATACCGTTGTCGACTCAACTATGGAAGCGGAGTACAAAGCTGCTTGTGATGCCGCAAAGGAAGCTGTCTGGATGAAGAAGTTCCTCACGGAGCTTCAGGTGGTTCCTACCATTATTGATCCAATACCGCTGTATTATGACAACAACGGCGCTATAGCTTTAGCGAAGGAACCCAGGTCCCATCAGAAGTCCAGACACATTTTAAGGCGGTACCACCTGATCAGGGAGATCGTAGATCGCCGGAAGATTGAGGTGAAGAGAGTAGACTCGGAGAATAACACTGCAGATCCATTCACGAAGGCCATACCCCAGACTCAGTTCGAGCGGATGATCGAGATGATAGGTCTACGATACGCCAGTACATGCCTTAGTGCAAGTGGGAGATTGTTAGTGTATATGCCCTAGAGGCCATTACTGTATCATACTAGTTTGTATATTACTTAATGGAATCCTTGGATATTCACAGTTGTATAGATAATCTTGCTCAAAATGGTAGTATGATACTTAGTTTGTTTCTACTTTAATATGTGCATGTGTTTCTTTTAGCATATCGCTTATACATATTAGTGGAGACCTTAAGATCTTTGCTTGATTACCAGCGATGTGATGGCAGTCACACTTGTGGGGGCTGGGTAATCTACAAGTACATCCTTATACAGGTCCCTAGTCGTAGGATTATCGAGACAGGGCATCGATACTCCGGAGTAGACTAGCGTATGCGCTTCTCATCCCAGCAGGGGAGATGGTCTGTCCCACAGCCATCAGTACGTCGTACTGGAGATAGTATGCAGGTTCTTGTTAGGTTACGAGTACACTGAACAGGACTCGTCGGGAACTGTTGGTTGGTACTATACTTATCGTCAGATAACAGTTCCCAGGTGACAGGAGTACAGCTTAGTCCGTCGACTTGACACTGCTACTTCGCCTCGAGTGTGTTTCCACTGTACTTTGATTACTACCCTACCACGGCTCAAAGGAGTCGTGCAAACAGGTAGTAGTTGGGTGCAGTCCCGAAGCACTTGGAGGAAGTAGCGGTTAGATAGGATTCGTCTCTCCCGGTATTGGGGGTTAATATCGCGCTGTGTCTAGGAGAGCCATTACACAAAGTCCCTGGCCAGGGCAAGCGAGAATTACTGGTAGTGTTTCCAGTAGTTTCTCAGGGTGTTCTGGGCTACACTCCGGCATGACTTGTATCGCTATTAGGGGTCTGATATTTTACCGCCCCCTAAGCCCGACATGCGATACTCATAGAAGAACAGACCAGACTGTACGGAGATTGTCACATTCAGGCTTAGTAGGTGTTCGGATGGGTTTACTTCATCGGCCTTCTTATCGACATCTACCTGGGGACCGTTATGTACAGCTAGTGCCGCTTGCGGTCTGTGGTTAAACCCACTGCCAGCGTAGTGTCGAGTCTTTAGAGTCCCACACAGAGAGTTTCCCTGCACTGGGCAAAACGTGTAGAGGCCGTATGGTTTTACGGCAAGGCTACGATCACTTACGTGCACTTGTGCGCGTATGATGTTCGGGCAGACGATACTAGTGGGCTTTGGTTTAAGCCGGATCCTAGTATTGTATAGATGGATTAGTTTTGTCTTCTGTGCATTTGCATTCTACGGAATGCGGATGCGGGTGTGTATGCACGGTTGTGAGGAGCGAAGAAGGAGTTACCTCATTAGGGTTCTGACCGTTGATTCGGTCAAAACCATTATGAGGTGAGGAAAATATTTACTAATCTTTTTAATGATAATTTTGTTATGGCTAATTGTTTTGACCATTTGACCATGTTGACAATTTGACCATTGTTGACTTGGATCTTTCTTGTGAGCTCTAGACTCTTCTTTGGCTTTTGATTTAATTTGAGATCATAAGGGTCAAATCAAGTAGCCATCACACTTTATCATGATAAGAGATTAGTAATTATTTTTTTATGCATCATTATCTCTTGCTCATTCTCTCTCATCAAAAGAGAGCTCCCATGGTTGCTTTATCTTCCTCCTCACTAGAAAATCCTTTAGCTCTCATGTGTTGAGAAAATAAGGATCCAAATAGACAAAAAAATCCATCTTCTTTTTCTACACCACCTAGGACATCAAGCATAGCAAACTTATTGCCCTAGTTACCTCAGCTTGAGGTGGAGCTCGGACTACAGACTCTCGGGTGGATCGTCTTCGACTCTAGTAGGCCGCGGAAGTGACCAAGATCCGGATCGATCCTTGGAGCTTGCATGGACGAGGAGGACAGCGGAAAGAAGACCCGAAGGACTTGTTGCATGAGGTATAATCTCCTAAGCATAGTAGATAGAACCTCTTGTTGTTTGTTAGCAATGGTTTGGCAAAGATCCTCAAGTTTTAGTCCATGTTACCTTATTTTAAAATTTTGATTTTTACCTATTCCGCCTCCCCGTAAGCACCGGGGTGGGTAACGTGGACTTACAGCTCCCTCTCTCTCTTCCCTCGCGATCAATTTCTTTCTCTCTCCCAAGATACGCCAACTTTCTTTCTCCTTACTGTGCACTTCCTCTCTCTCTCTCTCTCCTCTCGCTATCTCATTCTCTCTCCTCTCGATTCTCTCTCTCTCTCTCTCTCATCTCGCATATACTGTGCGTATCTCGAATACGGTCACCGCCCTTCAGATCTCGTCACCTCCCTCTTAGATTTTCTTTCCTTCTTTCTTTTAACCCGAGCTCATCTCCTTCCTCGTGAACCACCGCCACGAACCCATCGTCTTTCCTCAAACCCTAACCTTAAGCCATCGCCTTTCTCCTCTCAATCTCGCCTCCACCCTCATCTCATCATCTCCTTCATTCTCCTCTGGTTTTTCCTTTCTTTCCCGAGCCCACTGCACCCGAGAAACCCAAAACCCACATCACCCCGTCGACGTTCCTTCATCGCCGACGACCCTAGCCTCACACCACCATCATCACTATCTCCTTCCTCTCCCTATCTCCTCTGTCAACTCCTCCTACGATCCAGCAACCCCAGCAAACAAACGCAAACCCTAACCGAAACCCTAAGCCAAACTCTTGCTTCACCGGAGCTCCGTCGACCTCGTCGACATCCTCACAACTCCTCTCTGCACCACATAGATCGCCGGAGCCGGACGTGACGTTGACGATCCCGACGAGCCAGCGAACATGCCTTGCTTGTGTGATCACCTTTGTGCGTTGTTTGGATCCGTTCCGTGTACCGTGCACGCGTCGCGACTTTTCGCCGACGTGAGACGTTCCGTACACCCGTTTCTTGATTCGTCTAGGCAATTTAATCTTGCTACATGCTATTTAAATTATTATATACTCATTTAAATACATATTATACCTGTTGTTTAAATCTAGTGCCCCATATTTCATTTTAACGTTTCGATGTTCCGTTTATATCATTTTAGATCTAGAACATGAAAACATATCTTGTTGCATATTAGATTACATTAAACTGCACCCATACCAATATTTATATCACATAGTGCTTATTTGTACATTCCATAGTACCTTTTATAGTTTATAACCTTTCGGATACCTATTTGCATCCATCTCTTCTAATATACATATAATTGCATCCATAGATCACTTGAATATATAACATCGTAATATTGACACCCCATGTTTAACAAATTGCATCCCATTTAGTGTTGGAACTATAACTTTAACCCTAATCGATACCTGTACATCCATATGTTTGAATTTTACCTATTTGCATACCACATCACACTATTCCATTTTATTGATACGTTGGTACCCTATACTTGTTTTTGTATACCCATGCTTATTATAGTTTGATTATGAGCACCCACACGACATTTTTGCACCCCCTGACATGACTTGATACACTACTGCTTGATACGACTTGATACCGTGCACTTCTTGACATGATGGAATCTATATACACTACCTGACTTGACCTGATGTACCATAGATTGACCTGTTACCTGATCTTGTTACTAATGCCAACAACCTTGACATGTTGTCCCTACGGACATTTCCTGTTGTCTATATTCAGACAAACCTGTACCTGCTTGATCCCGTGTTGGCATTCGCTCCAGATTTATTAATACCTGACTTGAACACATAACCTGGGGGTATGGGGAAATCAATGATGAAACCTGACTTGTAAATCGACAGTTCGATACCTTTACTGATCAGTCTTACGGGTTAGGCCAGCCCCGGGATGATGCTGCTGACATCATTCGTCATTACCTACTACCTTTTACTGCCTTACGGCACGTCTCGGATTCAGCCCGAGAGTCTTAGACCGTGGTCCCAGGCACGCACGGGATACTATTAAGTTACATTGATGATTCATCAAATTGATTTCAAAGACTTGAGAGTAGATAACCCAGTAGACTAGTTTAGATTACTCACTGCACATCACCTGTGCCCTACCCTTCACTGTCACTATTTATGGTACTGTTATACTTGTTTTACCGTTTATACTCATACCTGCATGTCTTGCTACCCCTATTTATATTATTGCTTGATATTATGACGCACTGACGTCTGGGTTTTACATGGCCTAGATTCCTTACCTTTGCTGCAGGACAAGCAGGAGTATTTCAGTCAGCAGGCCGAGCAGTGAGGACTTGTTAGTAGTTAGTTTATTTTCCTTTCAGTATTTTCATTCCTGATGTGAGCCCGTATTATGGGACGTACATTCCAGTTTATTCTTGTATTGGATCTTTTTGCTTCCGCATTATTTTATTCTTGACTCGTTTATTCTGGCTTACGGATATGTGTTAGATGGTTTATACTTGTTCTTTATATCTCTACAGCCGTAAGGTGACTGTGAAAGGATATTTCTTATCCACAGGTAGCATAGTTGGCTCTGTCACGTGCCTATCTTAGCGTACTCTGATAAGCGGGGTGTGACACGCTAAGCACAACTAAGCAATATAATGTAAATATACACAAGAAGACATGAAGTGTAAATGAACATCAACTTTTATTTATTAAACATTTCTTTACAAGTACAACTGAAAATGTAAATACAGGAATGGAAAGCAATGCCTAAACAATGGCATGAACTGAAAAGAAAATATATACAAGTATCTAGAGCTCTCGGTCAATGGCGAACTGCTCCAAGTTTTCAGTACCGGGCTTGACCTCCAGAGAGTCCGATCCACCTGACAGCATTCCAAAGAAAGAAGAGAAGTAATGTCATCTGCAAACAATCGCTCGGTAAGTCCCAAAGATTAGATAAGGATAGACAGATGAGAATATAACTGGTATATTGTAATTTTTTGTTCTGTTAACGCAGTTGCATGTAGCTTGGTACAGAATATGCCAGTGTATACGAGAGGAGTTCCACTATTCCGGAGACTAAGGTATACGGAGCACAAGGAACCGTTAAGCCACGGTACAACAATAATGGATATTCAGGTTAGGTGTATTAAAGTATCCGTCTTGTGCCACTTCTAACACATTCCGTACCAGTCTATCCCTTTAAAACCCCGTAATGTCTTTTGTATTGATTGTATTGTTTTGTTTTATAAATGGAAGACTTGCCGAAACTATGATATCATGTAAACGGAATGGATATAAATGGATAGTCATGTAATCATAGTATATCCATGGTTCTGTTTGGTCGAGTCATGTTGATATAGATTGAATTCTGGTATAAATGGATTCATGTTGAAATGGAGTTATACTTGAATCATATTCAAGGATAGATTGGTTTTATATTAGACTAAGACTCAGACTGAGTCGGACCTTTTAGACAGAGTTGAAGTCCTGATTTAGTTTTGGTGTTATCGGTAACTGCTGCACATGGACGGCAGGATTTGTGTCTATTTCCAAGAGAATTACCGTATTGATAACACGGTTTTAGGTTGTCTACCTTAGATAGGCAAGCAACCATATTCTTCGACTCCCTGAGGCTCAAGAGAACTGGTCCCGCTTAAACCTATATTTACTAGGGTCCTTATTGTAAATTAATATAACTTGAGAGAGTTTTATGAAAAATAGTTTTGATATATTTTCAAAATAAACCTCAAGTATTTATTTATCGTCTTTAGAGTTTTCATAGATGTAGTTTTTATAAAATGATGTTTTTTAGTGAATAAAACCTAGATTTCATTGTATATGGTATTTTAGTGTAATATTGGAATTGTATTGATTTGTAATGGTTGTTTCATGAAATTTGTGATTCCTTTAATTTAGAAAAACATGGAATATGTATAATTTATTTAAAGTAGGTATTTTAATAATATTCATATATATATATATATTTAGTAAAAATAAATTTTATTTATTAAGTAGAAATCTCATTTTTCTTAAAAATTGCATTAAAAATTCCATCGAGATCGGATACTCCGTGAGGAGGTCTGCATCTTGCTCTACTAAGCCCGAGGATGTGCGATAACCCGCGCCATCCCGATCGGGGTTCCCCAAAATGGGTTGTAGAGGCGCATTTGCAAGGAATTAAATAATACACTTTTAAAGAAAACGGTTTTTGAATGTTTATGGTATTTAAATATAAACTCGTATTTATCCCACAAATTAATGTTCCAAAAGCCATAGTGCAATGTCAAGAATGAGTGTTGTGATGAGGTAGGTCATTACCTCATGAGTTTTCTAAAGGTAATATGAGCAAAATGAATAAGCAATGTCGTATGTAAACATGATTGTATTTTACCGTAAAACTGAAATAGAAGTTGCAATACATATTATTTTGAGATAAAACTTGTTCTAATATGTTTTTTTATGATTTCTAAATAATATACAAAAAGATTGTAACTTTGTTATTAAGATAAGTTTTTAGTTAAATTAGAAATGGAAGTCGGATTAACTCCGCTTCTGACTAGTATTGAAAATGGAATTCGTTTTAATAGAAGAGAAGAGGGAAAGTGGGACTTATAGATTAGAAAGAAAGAGGAGAGCTAGAGGAAACTTATGGAATTGTCGGGGAGTCGTTTCGTCCCCGGATTTGTCCCGAAACGTCGCCGGAACTTGGCCTTAAGCTAACTCCACTTGTACAACTTTTTGGACTTGAAATTTTTAGAGAGTTTTGGTACTATATTTCTGAATGAGGAGGGCCAAAGTGTAGGTAGTATTTATAGGGTAGGATTAGGGTTTCTTGAGTGAAGAAAGAATTAAAAATGCATTAAAATTTGGTTTAATGGTAATTTTTAATTCTCTGGATAATTGCAGGGAAAACAAACAGACTGGGGTTAATGGGGGAGTCCAAAGGGTGTTAGGGCAACAAAAAAATTTGCATTTTCCCGTGCCAAAACTGGCGGCGTCGGCCCTTCATCAAATCTCGCCGGTCCAAACCGGTGGGTTGGTTCTTGGATTGCTGCCACGTGTCTTAGTCAACTCATATACCTCAGTGCACATGTTTGATTTTGTTGTGAATTTTCATTTTACGTGTTTTGCATATGTAAACTTTTGGGCTTCTAAAGTTTAAAGAAAATCAACAAAAAATATATGTGACTGAGGGGATTCGAACACAGGGGCTATGTCACAGCAGTGCAAGGCTTTACCAATGAGATACAAGTGCTTTCTTGCTGTTCAAAAAGCAATTCAAATACTTATAGCATACACAGCGTTGCAAATACTCATTTGTACATAAACTTTTAAACAAATTCTTCTGTACATTAAAACAGAGTCGTTACACTTTGCATCAGTCCAGTACTTCTGTCGGTCTTAGGCTATACGCATTCGTTCCCTGATAGTGCGAACTACATCTACAGTCGCCACTATCATCTCAGGTCCAAGGAGTTCCCTATCTCCAATGTCGTCCCAACTTAATAGTGAATGGCACTTTCTTCCATAAAGAGCTGCAAATGGTGCTATTCCAATACTCGCTTGGTAGCTGTTGTTGTATGAAAACTCCACAAGATATAGGTGATCTTCCCACAATCCTCCGAAGTCCAGCATACAAACTCTTACCATATCTTCAAGGATCTGAATTGTTTGCTCATACTGACCATCTGTTTGTGGATGATAAGCTGTGTTAAAGTTCAGACTCGTTCCCAAGACAGCTTGCAGACTCTTCCAAAATTATGATCGAAATCTGGTGTCACGATCGGAGACAATGCAAACCGGTACTCCATAGAATCTCATGATCTCCTGCATGAGTTCATGGGTATCAGAAATAGTACAATATGAAGAGTTAAATCTTACTTAGATTCAAACTTACTTCCATGTACTTCTTTGCTAGTGTCTTAGTAGATTGGCCAACTCGAAATGTGATGAAGTGAGCCGACTTTGTGAGGCGATTCACAATAACCCATACTGCATCATTACCTTTTATGCTGCGAGGAAGAGCAGTCATAAAATCCATGGTAATATGTTGCCACTTCCATTCTGGGATAGGTAACGGTTGAAGTAAACCAGCAGTCCTGTGATGTTCAGCTTTCACTTGCTGACACACCAAACATTTGGCGATGCTTCTGGCTACTTCATGCTTCATTCCATGCCACTAGTAATGTTAACGTAGATCTTTGTACCTCTTTGTACCACCAGGGTGTACTGAGTATGGGGAGCTGTGAGCTTCTTTCATCAATTCTTCCCGAACAGGACCTTGTGGTACACACAATCTACTTCCGTATCTCAAAGATCCGTCTTCGTGGATGATGAAGTCCGTTCTAAGTCCACTTTCTACTTTTTCTCTGATCTTTTGCAACTTGACATCACTTGCTTGAGCTGCTTTAATCTGATTGACATTTGTAGACTGAACTTGTAAGTTCATCAAACTTGAAGCGTTACCTGGCAAGACCACTTCTATCTCCATCTGATGCAAATCTTGCTGTAGCTTCCACTGTGCGGTGAGATTCATTGATAGTGGTTGACAACTAAGTGCATCAGGTACCACATTCACCTTCTCTAGATTGTTTACCGCGAAAAGACGCGACCGGGACGTTAGGACGTCTGGCCTGAATTTTGGGGGCAGATGCTATTTGGGTTTATCCGTTCACCTCTCCGAAGATGCCAAGTTGATTTATGGCACCGTGTATCGGAGGTTTGAACGGATGCGGCCGTTGTAGCAGACTTCGTCAGATTCCCCCTCGTTTGTGAGGGGTTTTGATTGTAGAGACATTCTTCCCTGCGCGCAAGCCCCTGCAGTTAATTACGTTACCGCATCGCGATAACCACTTTCTCCTGCTCCATAAGGTCACTTCGTGTCATGTGTATTTGTTTTATTTTTGGTTGCCCGTGGATTGTATACGGAGACTAATTTATGTTGTCGCCCGTAGGGCGTGGATTAGTCCAAATCCGTATATTCTTAGATTTGGGTTTGGGTTGATTTAAGGATCGTTAATCTCGTTTGAGATTAAGATCAACATAAATGTTTGTTGAGGATACGTTAGTCCAATTTTAGACTAAGATCTACTCAACAGGATTTTGGGATCATTCAGACCCAACAAAAGAGCATTTGGGCTCCATTGTTTTAGTTTAAGGACGTTACGGTCCGTTGTTAGTTTAAAGACGTTGTGGTCCATAGCGAGTTTAAGGGCGTTGCAGTCCATAGGGATGTGCCCGTCAATTTGGGAGTGCACCAAAGAGTTGTTGGTTATCGGGACCCACCACCTCTCTGAAGATGTTGAAGAATTACAACGACATGTATCAGAGATGTGAGGAGATGTACCCTTGAACCAATGTCCGTTGGAAGATCAGTAGTCGTGTTTGGCACTATGACCAATTTGTAAAATGATGAGCGCATAGGCTCGGCTGATCTGAATTAGGGATTTTTGGTCAACTTGGGCTCAGCCCATTCAACCTTTGAATAAAGTGTTAAACACTTGTTTGGGCTCAGTCCTTTTTCTGTGCGAACAATGCTAGGCATTGATATGGGTTCTGACGCTCACCCTTTACTTTTATTTTCCCCTTTTTTGTTTTTTATAGAGGGTTAAACACTTTTTATAGCGCCCACGTGCGGAGCACATGAGGCGCTTGGCGCTGAGCGCCAACCACTGAGTGCTAGGCACTCCTTATTAAGCAGTGCCTACGTGATGGGCACGTGAGGCGCTTGGCGCTGAGCGCCAATCATTGAGTGCTAAGCACTCTTTATTGAGCAGCGCTCAAGTGATGGGCACGTGAGGCGCTTGGCGCTGAGCACCCACCATTGAGTGATAAGCACTCTTTATTGAGCAGCGCCCACGTGAGGGGCATGTGAGGTGCTTGGCGCTGGTTTTTCTTCGTGTATTATGTTCTGAAGAGTTCAATTCTTTGTTCTTTTCTGGATCTTTGATCCCCAAGAGCAAGTTCATCCCCATGAGAATTAAATTCTCATTTATGGGAGACTTGTCTCATGGATCTCAGATCCATAGAAAGAATTAAGTTCTATAATAAAGGTTAGACCCTTGGCTATGCAGATGAGATGCTCTGATCTCTATTATTATTTTTATTTATCTCGAAGAGAGGTATTCTTCTTTCTCCCTTTTTGAAGCTTTCTGCTTTGTTTTTCTCGAAGCTTATGGGGGGTTTCCCTGTACAAGACTTGAAGTCTTGGGTCCTTTATATAGTAGAGGCACATCTGTTGATTTAGTTAAAGAATTCTCTCGTTGAGAGATTCTGATTGATTTGGATATTTTATCCACCGTTGGATCTTTGATCCAAGAACTTCTGTTTTACAGAAGATATCTTTCTTGTTTTTAACAAGAGTAGGGAAATATTTTCCCATACAGAATTTTTCTGTATATATGGGTGATTTTTAATCACCATTGGATTTTTAATCCAACGGCACTCTGTTTACAGAGGGTAATCTTTCTTGTTTAGAAAGATTTGAGAACTATTCCTCAACAGAATTTAATTCTGTATTTTGATGATTTATCATCTCCGTTGGATCTTTGATCCAATGGCTCTGTTTAACAGAGAGATTTTAGTTCTGGCACTGGTGCCCTCGTGCGAGGCACGTGAGGCGCTGCCTCAGAGTTTTTAACTCTTGGCGTTGGCGCTCTCGTGCAAGGCACGTGAGGCGTTGCCTCAGAGTTTTTAACTCTTGGCGCTGCCTTTCAAATTTTGAACAGAGCTTTCCTCTTTTATTGGGAAAACAAATGCCCCCCACCGTTGCGCTCACGTGGCTCACACGTGAGTACAGCAGTGGCCTCCTTTCCACCGTTGGATTTTCTTGGAAGTTGGATCGACTTCCTGTGCCTATAAGTAGGGCCTTTGGCCCTTGAGATGATCGATGTTCATCTTCTCTTGTTCTTTTTTCTGAGAATTTAATTCTCCTTTCAGAGCTTAGATCTCTGCCCCAAAAAATCCCTTCTAAGGTTAGAACTCTGCCCAAAATTTGGTAAGGATCATAATCGAACCCTTTAATAGAGCTTTGCTCCTCTTAGATCGTAGATCATAAGATGTATTTTAGGGTTTCTTAACCCACTAATCTGAGCTTTGCTCATTTTCCATGAAGAACTCTTAGAGTTTATTTTGCAGATCTTAAAGATCTTAGGGTTTTATCCTGTTAAAAAGCTTTGCTTTTGAGGGTTCTGTTAGATTACGCTATCGTCTTTAGAGAGCATAACTCTTAGAACTTTTTGGGGAATTTTATTCCCTCTTAATTAGAGTTGACAGATGTGAAATATGTTTGCAGAGCACAGCTCTCGATGGGAGTTTAACTCCTTAGCCCAATGAGATTTCTCATTAAATGAGAATTCTCTTAGGATTTCATTCTTAATGAATGACTGCCCCATCAATGAGGGGACGTCATGTTAATTTTCTGGGTCCCCCTTTTGTCCCTTTATTCTGCATTGCAGTGCAGTATAATTTTTAAGTACCAAGTGTCGGAGTTCAGAACATAGCGTTGATAACTAACCCTCGTCTCTCTTTGTGTAAGTATTATGGCTTCCGACTCTTCTTTCCCTTTTATACGTTCAGAGAGCGCCTTTACCGACGCGCCCGTGGATCGGGAAGTCTTCGTGCTTATTAAAGATCATGACCCGGAGCAGAAATCTCTTCACCTATAAGGGTCGTGGTACAATCAGATTATCTAGGGTCGGCGCAGTTTTTCTTGTGCGGTGCCCTCAGAGCTCATTTCAGCATATCATTACGCCGATTCGCCTCAAGTGAATTATGCTGTAGATGATGTCAACTGGACCTCGGAGGGTCGCCTTCAGCCTTCTATGGCATCAATACCCGTACAGCCACCGATGGCCTTGGATATTTTGGGGCGACGCATATGTCAAGGCGAGTCGTGCCCTTAGGGGCAAGTATATATGATAGGTTTGACTCCTCGCCATTCAGCCGGCTACCTGCAGTGTGCTCGGTATATTCTGTCGACCAGGAAGTCACCGCTGCTGAAGCTCGGGTTGTATCCTGCGTTTTATGCGTCCCTTTTTCAATATTTGCACCTCATGTATGGTGGGTCAAGGCTTTCCTGGAACAATGGAACATCCCGACCCAAACATTTTTTCTGTCGGACCGGGAGGTCTCTATTTCCTTGGAGGAATTTGCGGTAATTTCAGGCCTACCCGTCAGATGGGAACATTACGAGGAGATACTTCCCCCTGATGAGTACATGTTTGCCACCAAATGATTGGTTATGGGCCTTACTCCGGAGAATTCCATTCAACACCGGTTCCTGAGCCTAATCAAAGTGTTGAACATTTATGAGAGTCTGTTTTTGGAGTCTGGAGGGCACGGAGTTAGCTTCACCGATTTCATCGCCCACTTTCTTTGCCCTGAAGTCTTATCAAAACAAGCCGCAAAATTCGCCAAGCTTGACGACCCATTTGGTTTCGGTTTGGATAACCAGCCAACGGCGGAAGCGGATCAAAAAATTCTTTATTCCAGACACTCCGGTCGTCCCTTTTGCAGAACTTGCTGCTTCAGACGTCGAGGAAAAGACGTTCTTTCTAGGGTTCATCGGCCTATGGTTGAGCTGGTTTGTGCTTCCGATGCACCCTCGCTACATGAGGCCGTCTGTTTTTTATCCAGCCCACCGCATGGTTGCAGGGACGCGTGTAGCCGTTGGGATTGCAGGGCTAGCTCATCTATATCACGGCCTGAGGTTAGCGGCAAATACTACTCAGCCAGGAGTAAAATATGTACATCTTCCGTTGCACTACTTCACGTCCTGGGTCGAGATGCACATGCTGGGTGCTTTCGGAGTCCACAAACGACCCCGCTTCTACGATAGCTACAACTTTCCCTGGGTCATGTTCCTAGTTGACGATTCTACAGTAGATCCGTCGCAGCGAGAGGCTCGATGTTTGGTCCTTCGCCCGCGTATGGTCTGGGATAGTATGACTTTTGTCGATAGAGTCTTAACTATCGGCAAGGAATATACCAAGGCAGTGCAACCGCTGCGTGATACTTTCAAAGACGGGTCTCCTACGTTGAAGGCTCGGGAGATCCTGCACTTGTATTCAATTAGGCCAGGCTTTTTAGTGTTCAGGAAAAATGCCTCGGCACTGTTCATGAGGTATAACCAGCACCGTTTCGCTCAGCAATCGGGTTACAATCAGGGTGTTCCCCTTGAGGTATTCTTAGCCGAGCCGACCGCTACAGAAGAGGGTATTCGCAGTGCACTGCACCACTTTATGCGACTAAATACGGAGTCCAACTTTCTCATCAACGAGCCAAGCTATGTGCCGAAAGCTTCGAACGCTTACGTGGCGTGGTATCAGCATGCGACGAGTGCTGTTATCAGAGAAGAAAGGCGGCTATTACTTGATCATAAGGATGTTGTCAGAGCGGGTAACCCAGCGGTCCCTCTAAAGTGACGAACCGCCGTTCGTCCCTCCTTAAGAGAAGTCACTACGGTTATGGTCCTGCGCCCCTTCCCTGAGAAGTCTCAACCCAGTGTTCCCGTAACTGCGGTAGCCGCGGCGTCCCCAGATCCTGGTGCTGGTACGGAAATCGGGACCCGTCGCCCAAAAATGCCTGTCAAGCGCAAAATCTTTTCATCGGCCGCCGGTGTCCGCTCGCAGAAAAAGAAGAAATCGCTATTCTCTGCCGATGTTATATTTTTCCAGGAGCCACATGCTTCCTACAGCGAGGGCTTGTGTGAATATGGTACCAACGAGGGTTTGTTTGACAAGACTGCGACCGACACTGATCTTCAGGCTGCCCTTGCAGCTTCCGAGCGACTGGTCGCGAGGAAGCGGCGTTGATCACTATCGCGAAGTCAGGTACACTTCAGTTGTATTCTTCTGTGTCTATACCTTTCTTGTTATTATGCTTTTACTAACGCTCTTTTCTTCAACAGGTATTTTTGCCAAAGAGGCTCTCACGGCTTCCCTCAAGACGTTCGAGGAGGAAGAGAGACTCCGCGCTTCTTTGGGTCTTGGTATAAGTTGCTTCATTACACCTTTATTCTTTTTCTTCGCACTCTGACCCACTCTTTCACCTTATTGTAAGGATTACCTCAACTCAGGTTATTCCAAGTGCAGTGCCGATCCCGAGTGACGATGCAGCAAAACTTCTAGAGCCAGCTCATGTGGCCATGACCCTCCTAAAGTCACCGCAAGAGGCTTTCCTGAAGAAGCAGACGATGGACGCCATAGCGGCTCCAGAGGCAAAGCTCAATTTGGACAACGACGTCCTCTTGTCAGAAGTCTTGAGGAGGTCATCTCTCACCGCCCAGACCGAAAGGAAGCGCAGGAAGCACACAACGAGGGAACGCGATGCCGTTTTGGCCGTAGGTGCAAGCTCAAGCAGTATTCCGCTTGCTGATACTCCTTCGGCGGATGTTCCCTCTGCCCTGTCTACCGCCCATAGATAGGTTGCACGCGCAGCTCGGGAAGAAACTGAAAAGTTGCTCCAAGGTAACGTAACTCCCAGTATTTTATTAGAATTTGGTCCACAAATTCTGACATGCTCATTTTCTTTCACGCAGGGCCGAGTCCTGGCGATGGTATGGCAGGTGAAACGTTGACGATTACAGAGCCCGAAGTGGCTACTTTTTCTCAGGAATATGGGACTGTCCAGACCGCTGCTCTTTCTCCCTATGGCTCCTTAGTGTCGGCGGGCGTCGCAAGTATTACGACGGCCCTCATCGAGTCAGGGGATGAAGCTATGGGCGCGGAATCTATTCCACCGAGAGAGAGTTAAGAAGCCGTTACACCTGGTGACGCCTCCGTCGTAGTTTTGGTCGACGATCCATCAGGTAGTCCTTGGATTATTGTTTTCGAGTTTTCAATCCTGTTCATCCATTCTGATGATATCTCGTTTCTCTTGAGTATAGGCGTGGTGAACCCTGAGGCTATGCCGTCTGAAGAAGTGTCGTTGGTCGCTGCTCTGACGGTCGCTGTCCCCTCGCCTTCTTCTGTGCCCCCTCAAATCTTAGAAGGTATGGGTTTCTCACTTATTTATTTCATTGTGGATACAATCCTCCTTGTATTGACTGTATATTGTCGCAACTCTGCAGGAGTCCTTTTCCACCATTTATACCAGGCGTTGAACCTGCATTTTTCCTTTCGGTCGGAAATCGTTCCACCTTCTGGTATTGGTTAGTATATTCTTCAGCTAATGTTCCCCCTTCTGGTATTGGTTAGTATATTCTTCATCTAATGTTCCCCTTCCTTTTATGGATAGACGTATTGTTGCTAAGTCTTCTTTATATTGATCATAGCGTCACGGGTTGGAGGAGAAGACGAAAGAATGGCCGTGCCTCCGGCACTCCCCATCCTGCCGCCTGTCACAGCCAGTATAATAGACTTCATCCCTCATGTGTTTTCTTCATCTTCCGAGTCAATATTTGACCATAATTTATTTTGCAGCAATTACACCGGCTCCATCTCCTTTTGAGTCTTGCATTCCAATGCCCGCAGGACCCTTCGCTAAACGCATATCTTCCAGGGGCGCCGTAAATAGTCGGCAAATGTTGAGCGAATTTATCGAAGATCTCGATACCAAGGCCCTCAGTTATGCTACGGATTTTGCCGTTGAAGTCAATACAATGCTGGCGACACTCGTGAACTTCCATGATGAAGATCTCGTCGGCTCTTGGGTTGATTACTGCAGAAATATTGAGGCTTGCCTACACGAGATTGAGCTCAAGCGTCTCGCTCCTGAGGTGTTTGCTTCGAACTCCCAAAGGGATGCGTGGGTCGAGCATAGTGTTCCTTTCATTCGCCATTTTGAATAAGAGGCGACCCTGAGATGAAAGGAACATGAGGTGGCTTCCAGCGAATCTGTCCGATTGCGCGCCCAGGTTGAAGCGAATGCTGCGCAGCTAAAAGCTGTTTTCGACAACCTCCAGCGATGTATCTCAGATGGGTTAACGCTTAGGCGGATGCTTGACTTCACCGAACGGGTCATGCAAGACTGCGAAGCTGCCATGCTAGAAACAGATGAAAAGCTTTCGTCCTGTTTGCGGAAACGGACTCAAGTTGAAGCGGAGTTGGCCGCGATAACCGACCATGAGAAAGGATTGAGAGGAGCACGCGAGCGGCTTGCTGGTTTGCTAAAGATGCCTCCTCCTTAATAACCGTCTTTGTGCCTTTTTTGTACCGACTGTAAACTTGTGATTCATGAATAACATGTATTCATTTTGATTCTTTTATGAAATGTATCTTGTATTCACTTGAATTCATGGATAAAATACATATTTTATTTCATATTGGCATGCAACTCTGGCGATTGTGGCCCGTAGATAGTCCATCTTGACCTCCTTGCAGGGCAGCGATGCCTTAAGAAGCAGGTTCGGATTTGCCGCCTAAAACTTTTCAACTTTATGAGCCGTGAGGGTCTCATAAAAACTTTTCTCGCTACGAGTCATGAGAATCCCGTAGGTATATTTTCTCCTTAGGAGTCGTGAGGATTCCTAAGTGTATTTTCTCTTGAGACTCGTAAGGATCTCACAAGAGAATTTTCCCCCTTACAAGTCGAGAGGACTCGTAAGAGGTTTTTTTCCTCCTTGTCGATATTCAACTTTGGAGAGTGTGGCCCGTGGATAGTATACAATAGCCCATCTTGGACCTACTTGCAGGGCCCCAATGCTTAGAAAACAGGTTGATATCCCCATTGCCTAAGGCTTTTCCCTACGAGGCTAGACGAGTCGAGAAGTTCTCGCAGAAACATTGTTTTCCCTACGAGTCGAGACAAATCGAGAAGTTCTCGCAAGGATGTCCTAATGTCACAGTTAACCTTTGCTGATAGAAGTCCGTTAGGGTCTGTGGTACTAGGGCTTTTATCTATCGTACAGTCGTGTTGGCCGATGTATTCCCCGATACGCAATCTTGTTGTTCGAGTAGCACCACGACTGTCGTGTCTCTGAACCCTTCGGGTGCTGGACAAGACGTCTTCAAGTAATCTTCCAGGTGATATTACCGTCGGAAGAGAAAGCGTTAGGGATATTCCATGCCACTTTTTTCTTGAGGTTAGGCTCAGTTTGGGAGCCCCGATGAGTCATGACCACTCCGCGCTGGTGTGGGATGATTTCCGATAGTCTTTCAGGTCTCATTTGAGTTGTCGTCGAGACCCTGATGCTAGGGATCTTCCTTAGCTTCGTTTGTTGACATTGCGTCTGCAATATTGCGATGAATGCCGAGGTTGTCTCTGGGTTGTCTGTGAACCGTCGAGTCTTGGAACTAGGGACATTTCCATAGCTCCGTTTGTCGATGCCGCGTCTGCATCCTGTTGGAGTGAGAAGAAACGTCGTCATTGATCTCTGGGCTGTCTGTGAACCGTCGAGACTTGGAACTGGGGACTTTGCCATGTCTCCGTTTTATTGACGTTGTGTCTGCTATACTGCGACGAATGTCGAGGTTGTCTCTAGGTTGTCTGTGAACCGTCGAGTCTTGGAACTAGGGACTTTGCCATGGTTCCATTTTTTTGACCCTGGGGTCGGTTGTTGACGTTGCGTCTGCATCCTGCTGTAATGAGAAAGAACGCCGTGGTGATCACTAGGCTGTAGATGTACCGTCAAGATTTGACTCTCCCTTTTGACAAGGCTTGGTGGGAAAATGTGGTTCCCTTTTCGTTTTTGCCCATGGATTGTATACAGGGGTGGATGTAGACTCACCTGCAGGGCATAAGTTTCATCATTTTTTTTCGTTCCGCGATGCTCTATCATTTCAGCTTTTTTATATCGCGAAAGTCGCGATTGCCCATTCATTTCGGATTTTTTATCGCCGTGTCCAATCATTTCGGCTATTCTTTTCTTTTTACACGTTGTATTTTATTGCGAGTTGTCCAAACATTTCGGCTGTTTTTATATGCATATATTTTGCTCGCTGATTTTTATTGCGAGTTGCCCCATCATTTCGGCTATTTCATATGCATTTTTCGCTTGCTGATTTTTATTGCAAGTATGGAATTCGAGATCTAATACCAATCTTAGCATCAGCATCGCTGCGACTGGAATATTGCCGGGCGCGATGTTAGTGTGTATGACCTAGAGGCCATTACTGTATCATACTAGCTTGTATATTACTTAATGGAAGCTTGGGATATTCACAGTTGTATAGACAATCTTGCTCAAAATGGTAGTATGCTACTTGGTTTGTCTCTACTTCAATATGTGCATGTGTTTCTTTTAGCATATCGCTTATACATATTAGTAGAGCCCTTAGGATCTTTGCTTGATTACCAGCGTTGTGATGGCAGTCACACTTGTGGGGGCTGGGTAATCTACAAGCACATCCTTATACAGGTCCCTAGTCGTAGGACTATCGAGACAGGGCATCGATACTCCGGAGTAGACTAGCATATGCGCTTCTCATCCCAGCAGGGGAGATGGTCTGTCCCACAGCCATCAGTACGTCGTACTGGAGATAGTATGCGGGTGCTCGTTAGGTTACGAGTACACTGGACAGGACTCATCGGGAACTGTTGGTTGGTATTATACCTATCATCAGTTATCAGTTCCCAGGTGACATGAGTACAGCTTAGTCCGCTGACTTGACACTGTCACTTCGCCTCGAGTGTGTTCCCACTGTACTTAGATTACTACCCTACCACGGCTCAAAGGAGTCGTGCAAACAGGTAGTAGTTGGGTGCAGTCCCGAAGCACTTGGAGTCAGTGACGGTTAGACAGGATTCGTCTCTCCTGGTATTGGGGGTTGACATCGCGCTGTGTCTAGGAGAGCCATTATACGAGTAGTCCCTGGCCAGAGCAAGCGAGATATACTGGTAGGTTTCCAGTGTTATCTCAGGGTGTTCTGGGCTACACTCCGACACGACTTGTATCGCTATTAGGGGACTGACGTTTACCACCCCTTAGGCCCGCCATGCGATGTTTCAGACGAACGGACCGGACTGTACGGAGATAGTCACATACAGGCTCAGTAGGAGTTCGGATGGGTTTACCTCATCGGCCTTCTTATCGACATCTACCTGGGGACCGTTACGTACAGCTAGTGCCGCTTGCGGTCTGTGGTTAAACCCACTGCCAGCGTAGTGTCGAGTCTTTAGAGTCCCACAAAGAGAGTTTCCCTGCACTGAACGAAACGTGTAGAGGCCGTATGGTTTTACGGCAGGGCTGCGATCACTTACGTGCACTTGTGTGCGTATGCTGCTCGGGCAGGCAATACTAGTGGGCTTTGGTTTAAACCGGATCCTAGTATTGCACAGGTGGATTTGTTTTGCCTTCTGTGCATTCGCATTCTACGGAATGCGGATGCGGGTGTGTATGCACAGTTTTGAGGAGCGATGAAGGAGGAGGTGCCTCATTAGGGTTTTGGCAGTTGGTTCGGCCAAAAACGTTATGTGGCAGGCTCATTAGGGTTTTGGCAATTCGTTCGGTCGAAACCATTATGAGCCGGGGACATTATTACTAATCCTTTTAGTGATAATTATATGGTGGCTAATTGCTTTGACCATTTAACCACACTTGACCACTCTTGACTTTTTTGACCCGTTGACCAAAGTTGACCTTGACCTTCATGAGAGGTCTACACTCTTCTTTGGTTTTCTTTTTCTTTTTGGATTATGAAAATGGTCAATTCAATGTAGCCATCAACTTTATCATGATAGGATTAGTAATGATGATGTTTAGTATTATTGCAACCATGGTGCCTTTTTTCTTGAGTTAACATTTTTCATTTCTCTTTTCTCATTCTCTCTCTTGCAAGTGAGAATAAAGAAAGAGCTCCATGGTTGCTTGTTCTCCTTCATCTTCCTCCTCTTGAAAAATTCTTTTGATCTCATGTGTTGAGAGAAAAAGAATCCACATAGACAAACACTTCCATCAACCTCTTCTACACAACCTAGGACATCAAGACTAGCGATCTTGTTGTCCTAGTTGCCTCGGCTCGAGGTGGAGCTCGGTGTACAACTCTCGGATGGATCGTCTTCGACTCAAGGAGGCCGCGGAGGTGACCAAGATCCGGATCGATCCTCGGAGCTTGGATAGACGAGCGAGACAGCGGAATGAAGACCCGAAGGACCGGTATCGTGAGTTATAACTTCTATGCAATAGTAGATAACGCCTCTTGTAGTTTGCTAGTTCATAGTTTAGCAAAGATCCTTCTTTTAGTCCGTGTTGCCTTTGTGCCAAAAATTGTTTTTCGCCGTTTCTGCCTCCCCGTAAGAACCGGGGTGTGCAACGTGGACTTACAGTGGTATCAGAGCCTAACTAAACATAAACTAGCAAGTTAGCAAAGTATTTAGAATATCGATCGGAAAAAAATCACAAAACACGTCCGGAAAATTTAACTTTCTGCCGATTTTTTAGACTGCTCAAAAAATAATTTAACATATATGAAAAATCGGCTCAGGGTTTTCTAAAGACACCCACAAAAAACGATCCAATGAACCTATCAAAGCGCCGCGATTCCGCGGCAAGAACATGATTCTTGCCGCGGATCCGCGGCCGAGTTGACTCGGTCGTGGACCGGGTTTGGTGCAGTATTTTTAGTTGGAGGTTTTGGGAGTTTTGATATAGTTTGTTTCTGCCCAGATTTTCCAGAGAACAAATTGGTTTTTAGGGTGGTTACAAATCCGTATTTTGATCGATATTCCGTAGACTTTGGCTAATGGATATTATCTGTGATGTGATATATGTATTGAACGTCTGCTAATCGCTATACGTCGATTAGTGGGGGTTATACATATCTGTGATCTGTAATGTTGATGGTTTGTGTATATGAACTCGTTGGATTGTTGCGGATGAATAGCCGGGGTGGATGTGAGATGAGAGTTTCTTTTTCTTTCATTCATTGTAAAATTTGTAAATTGATGTAATATTATTTGTTTGGCCGCACATCCGGGTTGAGGTTGTAGCCGCCATTGTATAATTTCTTTTTACTGTTTTTGCTTCTAGGATAGACCCAAGGTGGGGTGCACAAACTACCGGGTATCTCGAAGTGCCGAGTGGCCTACTCACGTGTTGAGGGAGGTTGCTTCGCTTCGGGTACTTGGCGGGTAGTTTGCCGCACCCGTAGGGGTCTAGGGTGGGGTATTGGCTATTCATCACGACCGTGTAATCCGCTTTTCGTTACAGGCTCGTACAGAATGCGGATTCCTAGTATATCCAAAGTGTTCATCTGTGATCTGGAATGGCTATCATTGCTATATATCTATATATGATATCTATTTAGGCATTGCTTATGTTTTGCATCCGCGCTAGTCCAGCCCCCGCTCTGTCGTTAGTTAAGTAACCTAACGGGTGATGACGGGGCCCCGTGGCGAATGCGGATGGCATAAGCGTACGTCATATTTTCGTTGTTTTCTGCAATGAAAGGATTAAATGATGGGATGCATTAAAATTAATGCAAGAAAATAAACCAAGTAAAAGTCGTTGGAACACTTTCAAAACCACTCGGTTCTTTTCAAAAACCAACTTTTAAATGCGGAGCTTGAACCACTCCTTTTAAAAGCTATCTCGTTCCATAGATTATATCAAGTTCACTACGTTCACAGTTTCGCCAAAACCATTCGTAGCCCTCCGTCATTTCATATGGATAGTCAATAGTAATCAAGCTGTGTTTGTTGGCCAAAGTCAAGGCACAGTGTTTGGTAGCTATTGGGTATTCATATGTAGCATAGATAGATGCGTTGGTTTGGGACAGTCGTACTGCCTTGTTAGCCAAAGTCAAGGGTATGTATGGGTGGGTTCAAATTAACCTGGACAATGACGGGTAGAACTTGACATGTGACTTATGATTTGTTGGCCAAAGGCAAGGTCATAAGAGCATGGGGCAAAAATACACATCGGGAGTTTCAAAAGAACTGAAACTTGCTAACGCTGCATACCATTTGGAGTGTGATGATTCTGGTAGGATTCCTTCAGTTTTGTCACGCGATGATATTTGGATCCCGATCCTACTGTGAGTATATGCTACTCCTCGGGGACTTTCTCACTTAACGATCAATGCTATAAACCAAGTAGGTTTCTAGAAAGGTGTTAGCGGGGCTATGCCCCTAGGGAAAAGAGGTTATTTAATTAAGGAACTTCGCGAAAGCGTTGGAAAACCTCCCTCGAAGTACCGACACTGGCCTGGCTGAACGGTTAAGCAAGTATTGTACGGTGAGATTGATCCCGACTAATTCTTCCTTTATGGTTTGAGGAGGGATTCGAGAGACAGTGGGAGCCATCCTGTTTAGATAAATTAAAAACCAATCTAAACTTGCAAGAGCATCATGCTGAGTGTTTTCTTCTCTCTCTCTTAATTGCAGCGACCCAGTGACCACACCTAGGTTACATCTAGATAATAAAATGACTGAATCTGACTGTTATGACTGGCAAAGGTCTGTCCAGATGTCCATTGCCCATGACAAGCTGGGACACCTCTTAAATAATCCAACCCCTGTCGTCTCAGGTCCAGTTTCCCCTGTCACGGATATTGATATCCGTAGGACATCGGAAAAAGACTGTGCGAAATCTAAGTACCTCGTGTTAGCCTCAGTTGATGGTGCATACCAGGGGCTGCACGAGAAGATGGACTTAGTTTCTGTCTTCCTCCATAACAAAGATTTATATGGAGAGCAATCTCGTATCGCAAGATATAAGACCTCGAACGAATTGCTTCCAGCGAGGTTGGCTATTGGGTCATCTGTAAGGGGCAACGTCCTTACAGAGACCAGCTATTTTCAGCTCACGGACCTGAAGACCACGTTGAAAAACGAGTCAGGTGCTGACTTGATTCTGCACTACCTTCTACCCTGAAGGAAACCAGGGAAGTAAAAGGGAAGGGAAAGGCAAAAGTTTTAGGGCTGGATGCAGTAAAAGAGGGACGTTCCTATTGTTACGGGAATGAACATTGGCAGAAGGATTGCAGGGCTAGCATAGCCAGTAGCCAGAATTCGAAGCATGTTGTGGCTTCGGCTTCGGGTGTATTTGTAATAGAGAACTGTATGTCAGTAAACCCTACTTCCTGGGTATTGGATACCGGATCAGGATCTCATATCTGTAATTCGTTACAGGCTCTAAGAAACCATAGGGTTATTAAGATAGGTGATATGACTCTCAGGGTTGCTAACGGAATGACCATGTACGCTGAATCCGTAGGGGAATATCATCTTGGACTGACAACTGGGCAGATATTGATTCTGCGTGACTGTTTTTATGTACCAGGTGCGACTTGTAATATCATATCTGTATCCTTACTTTCTAAGGAAGAATATGATTTTACTTTTGTAAGCGATGTAGTAAACATCCACCTAAATCAAGTTCTGATTGGGTCAGGTACATTGAAAAACGGAATATACGTACTGAATCAAGCTCAGGTTTTCAGTGTCCAGAACACGCTTAAAAGAAAGTCTCCGGAATTAAATCAGGCTTTCTTATGGCATTGTAGACTGGGTTACATTAATGAGATACGGTTGACAAAGTTACATAAAGAAGGATACTTGGATCCGTTCGAGTACCAGTCTTATGCCACTTGTGAATCTTGTCTCATGGGAAAGATGACAAAGACTCCGTTCACTGGACACGGAGAAAGAGCGAGCGAGCTCTTGGGACTCATACACAGTGACGTGTGTGGTCTAATTTCTACACATGCGTGAAGTGGTTATTCATACTTCATTACTTTCACAGATGATTTCTCTAGGTATGGATATATCTTCCTAATGAAGCATAAATCCGAGGCCTTTGAGAAATTTCAGGAATACAAGAAGGAAGTTGAAAAACAAACAGGCAAAAGTATCAAGACACTGAGATCTGATCGAGGTGGTGAATACTTGAGTGCCGAGTTTCTGGGCTACTTAAAAGAGAATGGAATTCTCTATCAGCTTACTCCTCCATACACACCACAACACAACGGTGTATCGGAAAGGCGGAATCGAACCCTATTGGATATGGTTCGTTCCATGATGAGTAAGGCTGAGTTACCGCGATCCTTCTGGAGTTATGCGCTAGAATCAGCTGCATATCTTTTGAACCGAGTTCCTACTAAGACTGTGCCTACTACACCATATCAGATGTGGTGTGGAAAGAAACCCTATCTTAAGCACATTAAGACATGGGGATGTCCAGCTTTTGTTAAAAAGCAGTATGCGGACAAGCTCGAGACACGTTCAGTACAGTGTAAGTTTGTGGGATACCCAAAGAACTCCAAGGGGTATCTTTTCTATTACGCAGAGGAACAAAAGGTTTTTGTTTCTCGTCATGCCCGCTTCTTGGAAACTGAGTTTTTGGAAAACCAGATAAGTGGGAGCGCAATAGAACTGGAAGAAATTCCAGAACCACGATCTATTACTGAAAGCTTAGTAGAACTGGAGGGTTCGAAAGAACAGGACATTCCTACGCCGCTCCGCAGGAGTAGTAGGCAGTCTCATCCGCCCGAGAGATACTACGGTTTTCTCATAGACGGGGATAGAGAGGATTGCACCATGGATTATGGTGAGCCTACTAGCTTCCAGCAAGCCATTCAGAGCGGCGACTCGGTAAAATGGCTGGATGCAATGCGGACCGAGATAGAGTCCATGTACACCAACAAAGTTTGGACTTTGGACTTTGCTCCAGAAGGGGTAAAACCCGTAGGATGCAAATGGATCTTCAGAAAGAAGATTGGTGTAGATGGGCAGCTTGAAACCTATAAAGCTAGACTTGTTGCAAAGGGTTTTCGTCAAAGACCTGGTTTGGACTATGACGAGACTTTTTCTCCAGTAGCTATGCTGAAATCCATTCGGATCCTTCTTGCCATTGCTGCCTTCCACGATTATGAAATCTGGCAGATGGACGTAAAGACGGCTTTCCTAAATGGAAATTTAGAAGAGTGCGTCTATATGGATCAGCCAGAGGGATTCATTCAGAGTGGGAGCAGCGGTAAAGTGTGCAAGTTGCTCAAGTCCATCTATGGACTGAAGCAAGCATCGCAGAGTTGGAACATCTGCTTTGATGATACTGTCAAAGAATTCGACTTTATCAAAAACCCAGATGAACCATGCATTTACAGTAAGATTGTAGGGAGAACTGTGGTATTCCTCGTCTTGTACGTGGATGACATTCTCCTAATAAAAAATGATATTCCTATGCTACAGTCAGTCAAAGGATTCTTGTCGCAGAGGTCTCCATGAAGGACCTGGGCGATGCCAACTACATTCTGGGAATCCAGATCTATCGTGATAGATGTAAGAGGATGTTGGGACTTTCACAGTCCAGGTACATTGACACCATACTGAAAAGATTCAGTATGGAAGATTCCAAGCGGTAATTTACCGGCTTGTCACGGGATCACCCTCTCTAAAGAGATGTCTCCCAAGACTGATTTGGAAAGGGATCGCATGTCTATTATACCCTACGCTTCTGCGGTAGGCTCTATAATGTATGCGATGTTATGTACCAGACCAGATGTAGCATACACATTGAGAGTTGTAAGCCGGTATCAGTCGGACCCAGGGGAGAAACACTGGATAGCGGTAAAGAACATTCTCAAGTACCTAAGAAGAACTAAGGAGATATTCTTGGTGTATGGCGGAAAAGGCCTCCAGATCGAGGCCTTTGCTGACTCCAGCTTCCAGAGTGACAAGGATGACTCCAAGTCCATGTCGGGTTATTTCTTTACCCTCAATGGAGGGGCGGTTTGCTGGAAGAGCTCCAAGCAGGAAACCGTTGCTGACTCAACTATGGAAGCGGAGTACATAGCTGCTTGCGATGCCGCAAAGGAAGCTGTCTGGATGAAGAAGTTCCTCACGGAGCTTCAGGTGGTTCCAACCATTGTTGATCCAATACCGCTGTATTGCAACAACAACGGCGCTATAGCTTTAGCGAAGGAACCCAGGTCCCATCAGAAGTCCAGGCACATTTTGAGGCGGTACCACCTGATCAGGGAGATCGTAGATCGCCGGGAGATAGAGGTGAAGAGAGTAGATTCAGAGGATAACACTGCAGATCCACTTATGAAGGCCCTACCCCAGACTCAGTTCGAGCGGCTGATCGAGATGATAGGTCTTCGATACGCCAGTACATGGCCTTAGTGCAAGTGGGAGATTGTTAGTGTATATGCCCTAGAGGCCATTACTGTATCATACTAGCTTGTATATTACTTAATGGAAGCTTGGGATATTCACAGTTGTATAGACAATCTTGCTCAAAATGGTAGTATGCTACTTGGTTTGTCTCTACTTCAATATGTGCATGTGTTTCTTTTAGCATATCGCTTATACATATTAGTAGAGCCCTTAGGATCTTTGCTTGATTACCAGCGTTGTGATGGCAGTCACACTTGTGGGGGCTGGGTAATCTATAAGCGCATCCTTATACAGGTCCCTAGTCGTAGGACTATCGAGACAGGGCATCGATACTCCGGAGTAGACTAGCGTATGCGCTTCTCATCCCAGCAGGGGAGATGGTCTGTCCCACAGCCATCAGTACGTCGTACTGGAGATAGTATGCGGGTGCTCGTTAGGTTACGAGTACACTGGACATGACTCGTCAGGAACTGTTGGTTGGTATTATACCTATCGTCAGTTATCAGTTCCCAGGTGACATGAGTACAGCTTAGTCCGCTGACTTGACACTGTCACTTCGCCTCGAGTGTGTTCCCACTGTACTTAGATTACTACCCTACCACGGCTCAAAGGAGTCGTGCAAACAGGTAGTAGTTGGGTGCAGTCCCGAAGCACTTGGAGGCAGTGACGGTTAGACAGGATCCGTCTCTCCCGGTATTGGGGGTTGACATCGCGCTGTGTCTAGGAGAGCCATTACACGAGTAGTCCCTGGCCAGGGCAAGCGAGATATACTGGTAGGTTTCCAGTGTTATCTCAGGGTGTTCTGGGCTACACTCCGACACGACTTGTACCGCTATTAGGGGACTGACGTTTACCACCCCTAGGCCCGCCATGCGATGTTTCAGACGAACGGACCGGACTGTACGGAGATTGTCACATACAGGCTCAGTAGGAGTTCGGATGGGTTTACCTCATCGGCCTTCTTATCGACATCTACCTGGGGACCGTTACGTACAGCTAGTGCCGCTTGCGGTTTGTGGTTAAACCCACTACCAGTGTAGTGTCGAGTCTTTAGAGTCCCACACAGAGAGTTTTCCTGCACTGAGCGAAACGTGTAGAGGCCGTATGGTTTTACGGCAGGGCTGCGATCACTTTCGTGTACTTGTGTGCGTATGCTGTTCGGGCTGGCAATACTAGTGGGCTTTGGTTTAAGCCGGATCCTAGTATTGCACGGGTGGATTTGTTTTGTCTTCTGTGCATTCGCATTCTACGGAATGCGGATGCGGGTGTGTATGCACAGTTTTGAGGAGCGATTAAGGTGGAGGTGCCTCATTAGGATTTTGGCAGTTGGTTCGGCCAAAACCGTTGTGTAGCAGGCTCATTAGGGTTTTGGCAATTCGTTCGGTCAAAACCATTATGAGCCGGGGACATTATTTACTAATCTTTTTAGTGATAATTATATGGTGGCTAATTTCTTTGACCATTTGACCACACTTGACCACTCTTGACTTTTTTGACCCGTTGACCAAAGTTGACATTGACCTTCATGAGAGGTCTACACTCTTCTTTGGTTTTCTTTTTCTTTTTGGATTATGAAAATGGTCAATTCAATGTAGCCATCAACTTTATCATGATAGGATTAGTAATGATGATGTTTAGTATTATTGCAACCATGGTGCCTTTTTTCTTGAGTTAACATTTTTCATTTCTCTTTTCTCATTCTCTCTCTTGCAAGTGAGAAGAAAGAAAGAGCTCCATGGTTGCTTGTTCTCCTTCATCTTCCTCCTCTTGAAAAATTCTTTTGATCTCATGTGTTGAGAGAAAAAGAATCCACCTAGACAAACACTTCCATCAAACTCTTCTACATAACCTAGGACATCAAGACTAGCGATCTTGTTGTTCTAGTTGCCTCGGCTCGAGGTGGAGCTCGGTGTACAACTCTCGGGTGGATCGTCTTCGACTCAAGGAGGCCGCGGAGGTGACCAAGATCCGGATCGATCCTCGAAGCTTGGATGGACGAGCGGGACAGCGGAATGAAAACCCGAAGGACCGGTATCGTGAGGTATAACTTCTATGGCATAGTAGATAACGCCTCTTGTAGTTTGCTAGTTCATAGTTTAGCAAAGATCCTTCTTTTAGTCCATGTTGCCTTTGTGCCAAAAATTGTTTTTCGCCGTTTCCGCCTCCCCGTAAGAACCGGGGTAAGCAACGTGGACTTACACGCGAATTATCATTTGCCGCGAAAGGATTAAATTTTCTACCAATTTAGGCATCAGCATCGCTACAACTGAGATATTGCCAGGAACGAATCATTATTTGCCTTTACTGATTTGAACAAAGGTGGCTTAGCAAACAGGGTTAGGATCCTGCCGACTAAGGCCTTTTGACTTCATGAGCCGTAAGGGTCTCATAAAGGTGTTTTTCCCTACGAGTCGTGAGGATCTCGTAGGTGTATTTTCTCCTTAGGAGTCATGAGGATTCCTAAGTGATATCTTCTCTTGTAAGTCGTAAGGATCTTACAAGAGCGTTTTCTCCTTACAAGTCGAGGGGACTTATAAGTGTCATTAACCACATGAGGACATTCCTCGTCATTGGTGGAACTTGGTAGGAAAATCTTTTATTTGTGCCCGTGGACTGTATACAAGGGCCGATATTAGACCGCCTGTAGGGCAATTTGGGGAATGTGATGGCTTAAGAACAGGTTCGGATCCCTGTACCTTACGGCTTTTGAATTTTATGAGCCGTAAGGGTCTCACATGGGGAATTTTCCTTACGAGTCGTGAGGATCTCGTAAGTGTAATTTCTTTTTAGGAATCGTGGGGATCCCTAAGTGTGTTGCTCCCTTTTGTGAGTCGTAAGGATCTCACGCAGGTATTTTCTCCTTACAAGGTCAAGAGGACCTTGCAAATGCGCATAAAAAAATTCTTCTTTTTTTCTACGAGTTTGCGCCGTTTCGGGTTTTCATAAACACGCCGGTAGTCCTGCTGTTTTTACTCACAGAGCCCTTTCGGGTTTTCATCCATGCCCATTTCGCTTGTGGACGTACCATTTTTTTTAACAACAATGAAACCCTCGAAAATAGTTTCGCCGCATGTGACCCATCTGTTTGCCTGTGGGATTTGAGTTGCAGTCCTAACCGCTGGGACTCGTGGACTTGAATTCCACTGTCACCGTGTTTGAGGCGACGTACTTAGTTTACGAACATTACGGTCCATTGTTAGTTTAGGGACATCTCGGTGCACAGCTAGTTTAAGGACGTTGCTGTCCGTGGGGATTTTGAAGCGAAGTTTTGTCGGATACTACTTACAGAGTCTTGACTCAGGAAGATAGCGAGCGGACACGAGTGTCTTCATCTATCGTTAACCTGAGTTGTAACTCGTCAAGGGTAGTATTTCTTAAGGAATCGGCCGTTTATTGGCCGGAAGGGTCTTTCGCCATGCATGTTCATGAGCAAGTAGGCCCCACCTTGGTAGACCTTGTCTATGATGTACGGGCCCTCGTAGTTCGGCTCGAATTTCTCCCGCTTTGCACGGTTGGGGATCATAGGTCTTTTTACGACTAATACGAGTTCGCCTTGGCAGAATGTTCTCGGCCTATTCAGTCTTTCGTATGAGCGCGTCATCCTTGCTTTGTAAGCTTCCAGTTTTTGCTACGCTATGAAGCGAGTTTCATCTAGGGCATCGAGCTCCTCGAGCCGAAGATGGGAATTTTCTTCATCTGTCAGTTCGTATCGAACTGCTACTCATAGAGAGGGTAGCTCTATTTCCAAGATGAGTATTGCTTCCATACCGAATGCCATTGCGTATGGCATTGTATTAGTGGCCGTTTTGAAAGTCGTTCGATAAGCCCAGAGAGCTTCATGCAGTCTCTCGTGCCAGTCCCTTTTATTTCTGGGCACCGTTTTCTTTATGATCTTCGTCAAGGTCTTGTTGAAAGCTTCAGCTAGATCGTTAGCTCAGGGATTATAGAATAAATAATATCCCCAATCTATATTAAGCTGCTGTGCGAAGTGGCTGATCTTATGGCTCCTGTAGGCCGGCCCATTATCCGAGATGATTCGTCGTGGAGTGCCGAACCGGTAGATGGCGTGTGTCCTGAAGAAATGGAGGATGTTCTCCGTTTTCACTTCTTTTAGCGGTACTGCTTCTGCCCACTTAGAGAAGTAATCGGTCGTCGCTAATATGAACCGATGTCCCCTGGACGATGCTGGCTCGATGGGCCCGATTATATCGGTCCCCCACATTTCGAACGACCAGCTAGCCAGTGTTGGATGCAGCGGATTTGGATGCTGGTAGATGAATTCCCCGTGAATCTGGAACGAGTGACACTGCTTCGCATATTCGAGGCAGTCCTGAATCATCGTGGGCCAATAGTAACCCATTCTTTTGATCTTCAGCTTCATCATGGCCCTAGCTTGATGAGAACCACAGAGTCCATCGTGAGTTTCTTGGACGACACTCTTTGCTTCTTCTGGTCCCAGGCATCTTAGCCACAAACTGTAGAACGATCTCTTATATAAAGTATCATTGACAAAGGCGAAAGACAGAGCTCATTTCATGAGCTGATGTCTTGACGACGCGTCTTCAGGTGCTCGATGGGATTTGAAGTAGTCTATGAAGACTTTTCTCCAACCCTTAATCTTCTCTTCGTCTTCTATTTGGCATGCTGCTTGTTTGGCCGCTTCCTCTTCTTCAGACATCTCCGGAGATATCTCTGCCGGTGCGAGAATCCGGCTGCTTTGCACAATGATCCTTACGTCATCGAGGTTTTCGTCAGCCAGTTCTTTAGCGAGCTTAGCTAACGCATCTTCCTTGCTATTTTCCGCACGCGATATGCTTTCCAGGATGTAGGAGGGGATTTGTGTCAGCAATTGCTGCACTTTCTCGCCATATTTTACCAACTCAAGTTTACACGTCTGATAGTCACCATTTACTTGGCTAACGACTAGCTGGGAGTCTCCATATATGAGGAGGTTTTCGATTCCCATGTCGACAGCAATCTCAAGACCTGCTATCAAAGCTTCGTACTCAGCCTCATTGTTTGTTCTCGGCTCTGTTAATGAAAGGGCGAAATGCATTATCCCTCCTTGCGGATTTATGAAGATAAGGCCCACCCCGGCTTTAATCATGGGGGTGTTTTGCTTTCGCTTCTTCAAGGAGGACGCTCCGTCGAAGTAGAGCTCCCATTGGACATTATTTTCATCCATCTTCTCTTCGATTGTGTCGAACACGTGTTCCTCTGGCAATTCGCAATTTAAGGGAGAATCGGCTGGTATCGGATGCTCAGCGAGAAAGTCGATAATGGCCTGGCATTTTACTGCTTTGAGGGGTCGATATATTATTGAGAACTCCATCAAGAGGAGAGCCCATTTGACAAGCCTTCCTGTTAATATGAATCTTGAAATCAAATATTTGAGAGGATCCACCTTTGATATGAGATGGATCTCATGTGCCAGGGCATAGTGCCTGAGCTTCGTTATCGCGAAGATCAGTGCTAGGTAATGATTTTCAATAGGGGAGTAGTTGTTTTCTACCCCCAGAAAGACTCGATTCAAGTAGTAGAGAGCTCTCTCCTTTCCCTAGTCATTCTCTTGTGCTCATAGCGCACCTAGAGAACCTTCAAGGGTTGTCGTGTACATGATGAGGGGCTTTCCCTTGACCGGAGCGGTTAGTACCGGCGGGTTCTGCATATATTGCTTGATTTCGTCCAGTGAACTTTGGCATTTACGATCTCAAATGAACGGGGTCCCCTTCTTCATTAGATGGCTGTAGGGCGGCATTTGCCGGAGAGGTTAGTTATGAACCGTCGGATATACGCGAGCTTCCCTTGGAGAGACCGCGGTTGCTTGAGAGTTCTTGGCCCGCTGGCATTTCCATAATTGCCATAATCTTTAATGGGTCTATTTCTATGCCTCGGTGTCGTACGATGAATCCTAGGAATTTGCCTGAGGAGACTCCAAACATGAATATTAGAGGGTTCATCTTCATATTATATTTCCGAAGACGCTGGAACACTATTTTCAGATGTTCCCAGTGTTCCTCATACGATTTGCTTTTCACCATAAGGTCGTCGATATAGCATTCAACGATCTCATGGATGAGGTCATCAAAGATCTTCATCATAGCCCTCTGGTAGGTAGCACCGGCGTTCTTCAGACCGAAGGCATCACTTTATAGCAAAATATGCCCAGCGGAGTCCGGAAGGCAGTATGCTTTCGGTTTTCAGGATGCATCTTTATTTGATTATACCCTGAAGATCCGTCCATGAAGGAGAAGACTTCATGGGTGGACGTGTTATCGATCATCAGCTCGGTAACAGGCACTGAGAAGTCATCCTTCGAGCAAGCTTTATTGAGGTCTCGAAAGTCCACGCAGACGCACACCATCCCATTTTTCTTCATCACTGGGACAATATTGGCGATCCAGTCGGGATATTGAACTTCTTGGATGAAGCCGGAGTCAATTAGTTTCTTGACTTCGGCATTTATGCTCATCTCGAGTTCGAGCCGCATTCTTCTTGGCGCCTGCATGAATGGCTTAACGTTTGGCGATATAGCCAGTTTATCCACAGCTATCTCTGGATCTAATCCCGACATCTCGGAATAGTTCCATGCGAAGAAGTCTTTATACTGCGTAAGCACGTCTTTTAGTATAGCCGCCTGCTCTTCAGACAGCAGCTTACTGACGAACGTTGGCATCAGATCGTTTGTCATCCCCAAATCGATTTTCTTCAGATTGTCTGATGTGGTGTGTATCCCATCTTCCATCTCTTTTGGCGCCGGTGGAAATTCTGAGATCACCTCGTCCTCGTCTTTATTTGCGAAGCACTGGGAGAGGTCATCCACATTCTCAAGCTCTCCCTCCTTTGAGAATGTTACCATGTGGTAGGTACGAGCTCGTTTCTAAGCTCGATGTTGATCTGGACTTACCCTCGCAATGTGGGTCGCTTTTGGCTCATGCTTTCGTGGTGCGGCTACCCTTCAACTGTCAGATAGAGCAAACCTACATTGCTAATACTGGTCTTCGACCTAATCTTTGAAGGTGAAGCAGTCTTCAAGAGGATATCCTATTGCTAGGTGGTAGGAGCAATAATCCGGGTGATAGACCTCATTTACTTGTTTGGGGTGCCTGGATTCCGGGAGTGTCATCATTTGATGTTTCATGACAAGGTCGGATATTTTCCTTGTCTTGTCTCGAGGGAAAGAATATTCCCAACCCATCTTTTTCATAAAAGACGGATTCCAGCTGACTTTTTCTCGATCGTGTGGTTTCTTGGATCCACTTCATTGTTTTTGAACGCATTCCCGTTCTTCACCTTGTTGTGGCTTCTACGCCGGGCTTTCTTCTTGCCACGAGAGCACACAACGGGCTGAGAGTGAAGGGCATCGTCATCCTCCGTAGCCTACTGAACGATACGTTGCGTCCTGGTTTTCTCGTAAATAGGCATTTCGCGGCTGTGGTCATCCCGAATCTTTTGACCCGCTTACCTTATTAGCTTGTCAATTTGTTCTTCGAACGACGGGCTTAGTATTCTCTTGGCGGGATCTCGCTCTAGTTCGATATCAGCGCTATCTGGAAATACATTCGCTTCTCCACCAGGGTTATTTATGACATGGCAACCATGGAATTGCTCCCGTTTCTTGGACCGAACGTATCCAAGCCCAGTCATCCCCATCCTCCCGTTGGGCATCTTTCGCTGAGTCTCGGGAACGTCCCAAATCTTGTTGTAGAACTAGGCTTGTCGAGAAGTTTGTTTGAAGGGTACACCATGGCATTTTAGTGGCCTTTTCAATCCCTCTGTGTAGTATCTGGGCAGACGGATTGGTTGGAGCCTATCGAGCGCAGGTTCGGCACCATACTAGACTTCTCTTTCCACTCTGGTCTCCGTGGATCGATAGAAGATGATCACCTTTTTAACCTTTTTGCTTGGGAAGGACGTAGAAAGTCCGCAGCTCCTGCACGCCGTATGTATCGAGCGCATCAAGTTCCCTGTAATGCTGCCGCGGAACCATGGCAATTTGTAAACTCTGATCAGCTCCAATAAAGATTCGTACTGATGGACAAACAGAGAACACTGCGTTGACCTCGTCTTCAGAGTCGCTGCCAAAGACCAAATAAGGAGTATATGGTTATGGCCTGCTGCCTTAGGGTTGCCCCGAGAAGACTATCTCTTCATCCTCCTCGGTATCGCTCCCAAAGATCGGGATGGTCGCGATGGCTTTTTGTTTATTCTCCGGTTTATGACATCTTTCCGTGTCTTCGAAGTCTGGTAGAAAGTACTTAGCGTCTTCATATTTGCGGACTTCATTTACGGATAATGGATTTAGTTCTCCCATCATGCTGTACTCGAGGCCGTCTATGAAATACTTTATACACTGATGTTGTGTAGAAGGGATGACGTTGTACTCGTGTAACCAAGGCCTGCCGAGCAAGGCGTTGTAGCAAGTCTTAGCATCAATGAAATGAAATTTGATGTCAGTGACGAGCATCCCGAAGTGTAGCATCAGTATTACAGACCCGAGCGTTCGTGATGACTGGGAGTCAAACCCGGAGATGGTAATTTTATCCCGAGCCAGATGCTGAACGTTCATGCAAATCTCCTTCAACACTCTCACATTGAGAAGGTTGACGGAGGACCCATTGTCAACCAGGATCTTTCCTATCTTGATGTCGTGGCAGTACCCGGTTACATACAATGGATGGTTGTGCTCGCACGTTCCGAGGAGGAGATCTTCATCGCCAAATGTAATGTCAGCTGTGTGAATTTCTTCCAGCTCATCCTTCATCTTTTCTTCCGCAAAGAAAGCTTGGAACTGGTCAGGCTCTTGCAGTGCCTTGATTAGAGAATCTCATGCTTCTTTGGACAGGAAGAGAGCATCCAGTATGCTTAGTTGCGTGAGTATCTTCCTCAGGTGTGTCAGGACATTGTAATCCACCTTATTTTTCTTAGGCGGGTCTTTAGATGTAAGCTCCTTGACGACTCCATCATCGAGGGCAATTTCCTTAGGGAGTTTTTCCTTCCCCTTGTCTCTTTTGCTTGAACCTTTGTCTGCAGGCCCAAGGTTCTATTCAGGCAACATACGATTACGCAGCTGAATGTTCTCGCAGTTCTTCACCTCTTCTTCTTTTCCAGAGGTGGCTTCTTTGAAGAGAGAGCCGAGGGTTATTTCTTCCTCAGAATCGCTCCCGAATGTGAGAACTTGAGTTTTCATTTTTGTCAAAATGGTATCAACCATATGACATTTGCCAGTCGCTTTTCCTTTACGCTCATCTGTCGCGCTTCTCTGTTCCCGACAGGCTTTTCGCTTGAAGTGTTGTCGGTAGGCAACGTATCCCTGCCACTACATCTTGAAAGTGTTGCACTCTTTGGTAGGGTGTATGACCCTCCGATGGTATAAGCAGTATTTTGGATGTACATCCGCTTCATCAAGGCACGTACTCCTGGGAGTATTTCCTTCAAAAGGCGGCAGCTTCATTCCCACTGACAAGGTTTTGGTGAATCGTTTCCCCATCTTAAACTTGCTTTTGTCTGCTGCAGGTGTGCTTCGATCCAGTTGGAGTACTTCGTGACTCTTCCTTGCGCAGCTTCCTCATCCTGACACCGACGCTTGGCCTTTTCATATATAGTCGTTTCACGTTCTCGATCGGCTTTGCTCTTTTGAAAGACTTCGTTTAGCAGCCTGTCAATCAAGTTGTCTGACGGCTTCAGGGATTTTGACGCCGGTCTTGCCCCCAGCTTTTCTACGTTATTTTCTAACGCTGAGGGAGCTTCTTTGCCTTTCACTTACGAATGAGAGATCATGTGGAAACTCGCCACATAATCCTCGGGTTCTTTTGACGAGTTGTCTCCCTCGTCATTGTCACTGATTCCGTTTTCAAGTATGCGGTTGAGAAACTCTTCTAGTGTGATTGGGGTGCGCGCCTTTTGGTTGTATTCCTCCAGCAAGTCAATGCAGTTCTGCAGGTCCGTGCGCTTGTCGTCAAGCTACATGGGCTTCTTGGTATTCTTCTTTTTCTTCGAAGACTTTGAAGGCCCGACCTGGGTGTTTTACCCATCGCTACCAACTTTCGGTGTTGGGCGCGGTTTCAGCATCCCCTCAATGATCTCGGGCTCTAGCGGGTTTTTCCATCTGATCGACGGACATGCTTAAAGATCCTTCAGCATTCTCTTAGTTTTAGCTGAAAGGACAACTTCCCACGGAGCTTCTTCTATAAATGAGCATGATGTCCCCGGCGTATCTACCTTTTTTGGAGCGTTCTATTATGGAGGGTTTACCTTCCAGTTTTCGGACAGCACGAACTTTCCTTGTTGGTATTGTTCCTTAACCCAGTTTTTGAAGACGTAGCAATCTTTGATTAGGTGACCCATTACTCTGTGGTAGGGGCAGTAGTTGGGACTGTTGACGTCACCAGGCTGCAGTGGGCATCTTGGATCCGGCAGAGTGATGAGCCTGTTGCGCACCGCTAGTTCGAACAGTCTCCTCATTTTATCCCGGAGAAACGAGAAAGGACGTATCAACTTCTCTTCGAGGGATCGGCGTGTGTTGCTTTGGCGAGCAATCGGTTTCGGGTCACTCGGTTGTTGTTGAGCGTTGGCAATGAATGTCGCTTTCCCTTTGCCCTTTTCATTCCGGAGATCCGTTTTTGAAGAGGACGGCCTATGGCCCATCTGGTCCATTTGGGCTAGCTTGTCAATCAAGGCCTCGAAGGTGGTCGGCTTGAAGAACATCATAAATTGGGATATAGTTGCCTGAGGATCGAGGGTCCCTACGAACATGCCCACGGCAGGAGCTTCTTCGATGCGTTGTTCGCATTTTGACCATAGGTTCCACCACCGGATTGCATATTGAACCAAGGTCTCTCCTGGCTTCACCCTGGCATTGATTATCGTGTCGCTCTGACGACCTGAGTATGCATGCTCAGAGTGAGAAGTGGATCTAGCTTGGACCAGGACCTGACGTACCTCGAGGATAGCGCGGACATCTTGATCAGCGACTCAGAGCTATACTCTCTTGATCTCCATCTGGTTAGTTCTTTTGTATTTGTTTTGATTTAGTGACTGCATTTCTCATTACCTGTGCATTGATTACTGATTACCACGTAAAGCTAGAAGCCGAAGTATGACTACGGCAGGATATTTCCTTGACCGTAGGAGCATGGCTGGCCTTGTCAACCCTTCGTATTCCGTATTTTGGGAAGCGGGGCATGACAGCTCACCTAATGAGCTCTTATTTGTTGAGCTATGTAGTCGTCAAGGGCAGCCTTAGAGATCGTTTCCTACTTGGCTGTTGATAAATCCGGTGGAGGATTTGATGTTTCCCTACTGTCGTCTTCGATAATTATCGGAGGGTCTTCGGCTGGAGGTTCTGGCTGGATCATCATCCCAGCTATGTCTTGGAACAAAAGCACCATCTGTTTTATATTAGCGGTCTATTCTGCGGCCTCCTTATCCTTCCTTTCCAGCACCCTTCGCAAGAACTTGGTATCAGTCTCCTGCTCCCGGCGTTGTTCAGACGATTCTTCCGGGCTTTCTTTTTGCCCAGTGAGTGCTGACATCTTCATTAGCATTTCTTGGAGCTTCTGCTGCTGCTCTTGAGCTTTTCTCACAGACCGTGTGAGTGGTCGAGGACCCGTGGAAGTACGACTTTCCTCTTTCCCGGAAGCCATGTACACCGTGTGTACTACCATGCCCCCAAACTTGGGGAGTTTGGGTACATTGCCTTTGATATTTTCCGCAGGCATGGGGATCTTCTCCGGCTTTCTCTTCTTATGGGAGGTCGAAGTTGAGGGGGCCGTTGCAGCAGGTACCCATGTGGACGATACCTTATATGGTATGACAGCGGGGTGGTCCTCCTCCTGCCGATCCTTTTTTTCTTCAGTCGGCGAGAGTAGTCTTTATCGATTACAGAGTCTTGGACTCTTCGTCAGACTCTGTGGATTTTGGAGGACAACCGCTGAGGGGGTTGCTCCGGCTTTGCCTGCATCATGTTTTCAACAGGCGGAGGAGACTTCTTTAATACAGCGGTTGGAGAGTTCTTGCGCACCCTCCTGAGCAGCTCGAAGCTGTTCTCAGTTGGAACGGCAGCGTCAATTTCCACCATTGGAGCTGGTGGGGTAAGTCCAGAGGGGGAACTGCCCCCATCATTCCTCACTCGGTGCCAGTGGCGACGTCAAGCATGTCGTGCAGATGGAACCAACTCTGTCGTGAGAGCGGCTTCGTCATGCCCCCACTTCGATGAGAGGCCGCTGCTAGTGTCAGCCTGTTGAAGACTGACATCCGTTGAGAGGGGACGGTCAATCTTGCAAAGGCCGATCTTTTGATAGGGGAAGCAGCCTTGGCGACTTCGCCGGAAGCAGGAGTTGGAACGACCAGTTGTTCAGTTGATAAAACTGCGCATTTGTATTACATTTTTCCTACCATTTTCATATTAAAAAAGTACTTTAATATAATATATTATACATATAAGGGTTTATGTGTTAAAACACCATTTTCCATGTGTTAATATATTTTAATTAGCATTTGGTAGGAAAATGTATGCAAATAAATCTATTGACCAAATCCTAGTAGAAATAAGCCTACTAAATATTATTTGAGATTATTGTGCAGAATTTTCCAAGTTGTTATGCAGAATTTATCAAACAAATCAATTTGTTGAAGAAAACTTGCCAAATTAAGAATCAAAACTTGGAGACCAAGTCTGGAAGCAACCGAGAGAAGATTTCTGAATTCTAAAGGTGCCTAGGATTGCCACATATCACAAGAAGCAAGCCCAAGAATTTTGATGAAGAGATCCTCACCATTGAGCGCGGATCCGCGGCCAAACCCCCCCTTGGGTCGCGGATCCGCCGCAATCTTAAGGAGTTGGAAGACAAGATTTTGTGGGGTGAATCAAAGCTATATTTTACCAAGTTTTCAACAAGAAGATTCTGGCTTTGCACTATAAAAGAGCACCGAGAGCCTCTTGGAAAAGTCATCAAGCCAAAGAGATCACGAAGCCCCAGACGCTCACGCATCCAGGCTGATCATCGACTGTTCGACTACCTCCTTAGGAAAGATCGAGAAGCAACTAGTTTGTAATCATTTCCTACGGAATAAAAGTGTAGATTGTTCAAGTTGATTAATAAAGGTAGTTGTTTTATTTAATTCTTTTCCATTTTACATTATGTTTTCCCTCTCTATCTTTTCATCTTCTTTTCCCAACATGCGCGAGTAATTCTCCGCTTGTTAGGGTTCGTAGGATTAGGGTAGGCTAATGGACGATAAAAATCCCTAAACCCTTTTCAAGTCCTATAAAGTTTATGAACTTTATCAAAAGAATTATTAACATCCTAATCGGGCGCGCTAACAATTCTTTGCTAGTTCCGACCGCGATTAGAGATTAGATTAATGATTGTTTTGGTAAAGGCTAGATATGAACGGAGTTCCGTGTCGAGATAAGGGTTAAGAGTGGGATTCCTTTTCCCTCCAGAAACCCTAATCTACACGCATCACTGTCGCTCTAGTTTTAAATCTATTAATGGATAAAAAGGGTAATTTTTAATTAATTGTCCATAACTACTAAATCCTAACGAACCCTACAAGCCCCCTTATTATAGTAACTACATCCTTAAAATAATCTAGATTTATATTTTACATTCTTGTTTAACGTAGATCTAGAAACCATTCGATAAAATTCTTTATCCCTCCTCTCTTTCTCAACACATCTAAAGTAAGAATAAAAGGTTCCACGTTTCCCAGAGGACGACCCGTACTCATTTCGGTCTAGCTACACGCGGCACCGTTATTGATTGCGGTTACTATTCAAACAAACACTTTTTTACACATCAATCAAATGGCGCCGTTGCCGGGGATACGTGCGTAATTTTTTATTTTTACTATTTTTGTTGAATTCTTAGACGATTTATATCATTATTAACACAAAACTGCAAATGGCATATTTAACGATTTTTGCGTGAATTTTGCGAGGAAATCTGGAGTCACGGACTTGAGGAAACAGGAGTCTAGGGTTCACACTTCTCAGGTATCTTTCTCAACTCTTTCTCTCTCCCCTCAAATCCAATAAAATCTATCTTCTGCAGGATTCTTTGCAAAACAGCGCCGCTCAAAAATCTTTTTGCAAAAGTTTTGTGATTGGTTTTGTTTTGCATATTTAATACGGACTTTAAGGGGCAAAGACAAAATCAAGATTAGGTGGGGATTTCATCACCCTTCCTAAGCCCCACAAATCACAAACCGAGCATATAGATCAACCCTTCATTAATTTAAAAAATATCTAGACCAGACTCTAAGGACTGTCGCGCTCAATAAGGACAGAGGAAGGTCGTGGGTAATCTATCGTTTATCCGCATTACTTTGTAGTGCCTAGGCAAGTGTGACAAAGGCTAGTGGTTTTTAATTAGGCCCACGACGTGGTTCCTTCCCACTTACCTGGCACTTACCTGGCTACAAGGGTAGTACGGAGGCGGTAGAGGATTGATCCTGCGGCTTGTCCTTTGGAAGTCTAGGAGCGGTCTAGAGACTGGACCTAGGTGACCTTAGTTCTAGGGTTGCTTGTGCATCTTAGGGGTGATTTGTCTTGAGTCCCACTTTTTTCAAAACAAGCTAATTTTAAAATCACACACACGCTGCCACTTGCACTAAACCCGCTTAGTGCATGCTCGGCTGGACACGGGATCCTAGTGCCCGTCTTGTCCGCGTTCTTGCTATCGACGCCGAAGTCGGTACTTCTTCATCTTCTTTTCCCCCACCACACACGACCGAGATGGACGGCACTCCATCAGATTATAACACCACGCTGCCACCGCCCGTAGGTGCTCAGAATCCACCGCGCATCTCTCTCCAAGAGAGATGCTATCCTATCCGTGGTCCTCTTCCCACTTGTCTATCTCTTCCACCACCTAACAGGGATAATTTCGAAATTAAACCCCACTACATCAATCTGCTGCCCAAATTTCACGGGCTTGAGTCGGAAGACGCGTACGTTTTCATCACCAAATTCGAAAACGTATGCGCAATGATGGGTACTTCACAATTGACTTTAGATGCTATGCGCTTACGTTTTCTCCCATTCACACTGTGCGACTTGGCAGAAAAATGGCTTTATAATACTGCCGCACACTCTATCACTAATTGGGATGAATTCGTCATAGCATTTCTTAAGAAGTTTTACCCAAATCATAAGACTGCTCACATTAGGAGCGAGATCAACCAGTTCACCCAGCTTCCCAATGAACCATTTTGGAAGTGCTTTGAACGTTTCAAAGATCTGCTTGTCCAATGCCCCCATCACGGAATACAAAGATGGGATTTATGTCGGATTATATATGAGGGCATTAATCCAGCGACAAAGCAGATGCTTGAAACAATGTGTCAATGCAATTTCATGTCTAAAGATGACGGTGAAGCATGGAAATATCTGGAAGATCTCGCAGAAAGTACTTTGCAGAGGGAAAGCATAAGACCACCTTCAACTAAGGGAGGTATTCACCAGCTCGATGTTTCTATCGCAGTAAAAACCGAAATGGCAGCGATACAGAAGAAACTCGATGCTATTGAGAACAAATTTTCATCATTCTCCCTAAATCAGGTCACGCTTCCTAAGACCGTATGTGGTTGCTGTTCGGATCCTTCACACTTAACGGAAGAATGTCCTATGAATGCTTCATTTCAAGCTAATGTTGCTTTTCAGCAGCGACCTAGAAACGACCCTTATTCTTCCATGTACAATCAAGGATGGAGAAATCATCCTAACTTTGCTTGGAATCAAAACCAACAAAGCAATTATCAAAGACCTCCTCCACAGCAACCACAACCACAGAATCAGCCCCCCTTTCAGTCACAGAATTTCCAAAATCCGGTCAACATTTCTACACCACAAGTGGCCGGTACTGACAACTCACTTGCACAAACTTTGGATATGTTCATGAAACAATCCATGCAAATTTTGGCTGAGATGAGGTCTTCTATTGATGCCCTAATGAAAAACTCCTCCCATGGTGAGAGTATTAAATCAATAGAAAACCAAATCGCACAGTTAAACGCCGCAATGAGTGCGAGAGAGAAAGGAAAACTCCCATCTCAACCCATACCTAATCCTGGCCATTCACAAAGTTATAATGTGAGTGTTGTTACCACGTTGAGATCGGGAAAAGTGCTGAATAACTGAGTGGGTGAGCAGTGTGATGATAGTGACACCAATGATACCCCAGCTTCTTCTTCTTCCCCTAATTCGTCTAGTCTCCCACCTTCACCTGAGCCTATTCTCCGTTTTCCCCAAGGCTCAAACCCTTCGCCCATTTCACCAAATCTATCTAAGTCGATTCCCACTCCAGTTTTGGGATCGAATCCGTCCCCACAATCCTCTCCAATGTTGGACCAAACCATTATTGATAAAGCACCTTATCCAAACAGGTTAAGAGGCAATAGACCAAGTCCACAAATGGAGAAGATTATGGAAATTTTTAAGCAAGTTAACATAAACATTCCTCTCCTAGATGCTATTCAACAAGTTCCGTCATATGCAAAAATCTTAAAGGACTTGTGCACTAGGAAGAGAAAAGTTCAAGTACCTAAAAAAGTTTTCCTTGCGAGTAATGTGAGCACTGCTTTTACACAACAACTACCCAAGAAACGAAAGGACCCCGGAAGTCCTACAATTTCTATTTCTATTGGGGGTAAAAATATCAATCGTGCTCTACTCGATCTAGGTGCTAGTGTTAACTTGCTTCCGTATTCTGTTTATGAGCAATTAGGGATCGGAGAGTTAAAACCTGCGCATTGCACTCTTCAGATGGCCGATCGATCTATCACCCAACCTAAGGGTGAGCTAGAGGATGTGTTAATCAAAGTCGGGGAATTCATATTCCCCATGGACTTTATCGTTATAGATATACAACCTGTGGCGAACCCACGCAATCAAATCCCGATGATACTCGGTCGACCCTTTTTGGCCACTTCCAATGCAGTAATCAATTGTAGAAACGGCTCTATGACCCTATTGTTTGGAAAGAAGTCAATTGAACTTAACATTTACAAGTTGGGAAGTGAACCCTCCGAACCCTATGCTCATGTGTGTTCTGTCGAATTAATGGATGTCGATAGCAGCGAATTCGATCAACCTCATGATACTGACTCTTTTCATATGTTGTTGCTTGATACGGACTCTTCCACCAAGTTGTCCGGGTCAACATTTAACACTGATGAGGCACTTTTTATAGAGTCTGACGATCACCCCATTTTTTCTGATGACATTATTCTTCGGGGTATCGATGAAAGTTTTGAGGAAATTTTCGCTGATGAACTCGCATTTTTACAAGACACGGGTGTTGAGATGAATCAACTCCAAGATGAAGAAATTGTACCTCCACCCCCTCTTTTGGACAATCATGATAATGCGAGTAATCCATCATTACTATCACTGTGTCGTCTCTCCAAATTGAGAGGCAATCCTTTTCCATTCCACCTCTTGTCACCTCCCCACTTCTTCACGTCAAAAGGTGACATGTTCTTCCACCAACCTTGGTGCTTCATTGATAAAATTTTTGAATGGTTGGTGTTGACCTTCGGTCTTTGCAAAGCTTGGCATTGACCAATAACCTTGACCCCCTCTTGTGATTTTAAAAGATTAAAATTGTTTAACTTAAGTTTGGGGGCAGGGGTGGTATATTTTGGCTCATGAAAGAAAATGATTTTTACAAATTTGTGAGCCTAAAATAAGTTTGGGGGAGGATTTTCACTTTCATATATTCTTGCCCCCATTAATAATTTCCTCCCAAGTCTACAGGATTTTGAGCTTAATGGATGATATCAGTGAGGACACTGCTGTAAACAGGTTTGGGGGAGGTTTGTGCTTATTTACACATCAATTTGCATCATATTTTGCATAAGCACAACATTTTCAAAAAATTTAAAAGTTTTCTTTTATAACAAAAGAATAGAAAGTGAAAAAAATTACATCCAAAAGATAGGAATAGTTTAAGAAAACCAAAAAAATTAGAAGTTTTCTTAAACGAACTGGTAATAAGTAGTTATGAGCTGTTGTCCCAAGGGTTAGTAAGATGAAGGAAGTCACTAATCTGAGGATAAAAATAAGTCTGAAAAATAGTTTCTATTCTGGAAGCCAAACATTTGAATGTTGATACCCTACTATATGCACTTACACACGTCTTGAAACTCGGGATAGTAGAGGATACCTTAAAATGCTCTTGTCTAAAAGCCAAAGTATGAAGGAAATGAAAAAAAAATGAAGAAAATATAAAAATGGTGAAAAGAAAAAAAATGAACACTGGTTTTGTTATCGCCAAGGTAGCAATAAAAAAATATAGCGAGGGTGCCTCTTCACCTAGTGCCCTAAGGCCAACTGGTCTGGGAGTCACTGCTAAGCCTTAGGTGGTGCAAGACGAGGAAAATATTATTACCTAATCAGCAAGCACATGAGTAATCGGTCGGTTAGTACCTCAAGAAGTATTAACGGTCGCATGAAAAGGTGTGAGCAAACCTAAATATTCATCAAATTAAAAAGTACTAAGGTAGATGGACAAGAGTATGATAGCTTGAATTGAATTCTCCGAGTGTAGGGATGTTCTATACACACACGTAGGGGTATATGATCAATGTTTGGAAGAAAGATAGGAATGAAGAATAAAGACGATGTTTTATTGAGGGATAATGTGATTTCTAACATTTTTTCATGACTATTAATATAGGGCTCATAACAACTGAAAAGCTAGTGTAGTTGGAAACTCTTATTTTCAAAGTCTTTCTTTTATGGTTCTTATCTTTATATGTAAATTTCACCATCTTTCTTTTGTTATAGGATTTTGTGGGTGTAATCCGCTGAAAACCCTCAGGAGACAACACTCCTCCTACTAGGGACACCTAGAGGTTTAACGGCTTGTTGCACGTGCTCAGTGCAATCGTGTCTGCCTACGAAAGTGTGCTTAGTTTTCTCCTTTCTTTTTCTCCTCTTAAATAAACTAGTTTGCTCGGGACGATCAAAGATAAGTTTGGGGGTATTTGTTCAGTTGATAAAACTGCGCATTTGTATTACATTTTTCCTACCATTTTCATATTAAAAAAGGACTTTAATATAATATATTATACATATGAGGGTTTATGTGTTAAAACACCATTTTCCATGTGTTAATATATTTTAATTAGCATTTGGTAGGAAAATGTATGCAAATAAATCTATTGACCAAATCCTAGTAGAAATAAGCCTACTAAATATTATTTGAGATTATTGTGCAGAATTTTCCAAGTTGTTATGCAGAATTTATCAAACAAATCAATTTGTTGAAGAAAACTTGCCAAATTAAGAAGCAAAACTTGGAGACCAAGTCTGGAAGCAACCGAGAGAAGATTTCTGAATTCTAAAGGTGCCTAGGATTGCCACATGTCACAAGAAGCAAGCCCAAGAATTTTGATGAAGAGATCATCACCATTGAGCGCGGATCCGCGGCCAAACCCCACTTGGGCCGCGGATACGCCGCAATCTTAAGGAGTTAGAAGACAAGATTTTGTGGGGTGAATCAAATCTATATTTTACCAAGTTTTCAACAAGAAGATTCTGGCTTTGCACTATAAAAGAGCACCGAGAGCCTCTTGGAAAAGTCATCAAGCCAAAGAGACCATGAAGCCCCAGACGCTCACGCATCCAGGCTGATCATCGACTGTTCGACTACCTCCTTAGGAAAGATCGAGAAGCAACTAGTTTGTAATCATTTCCTACGGAATAAAAGTGTAGATTGTTCAAGTTGATTAATAAAGGTAGTTGTTTTATTTAATTCTTTTGCATTTTACATTATGTTTTCCCTCTCTATCTTTTCATCTTCTTTTCCCAACATGCGCGAGTAATTCTCCGCTTGTTAGGGTTCGTAGGATTAGGGTAGGCTAATGGACGATAAAAATCCCTAAACCCTTTTTAAGTCCTATAAAGTTTATGAACTTTATCAAAAGAATTATTAACATCCTAATCGGGCGCGCTAACAATTCTTTGCGAGTTTCGACCGCGATTAGATATTAGATTAATGATTGTTTTGGTAAAGGCTAGATATGAACGGAGTTCCGTGTCGAGATAAGGGTTAAGAGTGGGATTCATTTTCCCTCCAGAAACCCTAATCTACACGCATCACCGTCGCTCTAGTTTTAAATCTATTAATGGATAAAAAGGGTAACTTTTAATTAATTGTCCATAACTACTAAATCCTAACGAACCCTACAAGCCCCCTTATTATAGTAACTACATCCTTAAAATAATCTAGATTTATATTTTACATTCTTGTTTAACGTAGATCTAGAAACCATTCTATAAAATTCTTTATCCCTCCTCTCTTTCTCAACACATCTAAAGTAAGAATAAAAGGTTCCACGTTTCCCAGAGGACGACCCGTACTCATCTCGGTCTAGCTACACGCGGCACCGTTATTGATTGCGGTTACTATTCAAACAAACACTTTTTTACACATCAATCACCAGTCTTGTGAAAACCGATCCTTTAGTCAGAGAAGCACCTTCGACGACTTTATCTGCCGGAACTGGAATGGCTATCCACTTTGGAATAACCACTTCAGGTATCGTGAGCTTCTTTGCAGGCCCATTGGAGCTTTGGCTCAGTCTGTCAAAGACCGAGGTGGCAGAATTGGACGACCCATTAAGAGGGGCCGTGGTGGTTGCAAGTCGATCAAAGACCGACTTCTTCGAAGCTTCTTGTGATGGCACTGGGGCACTGAAGCTTGATGGCGGGATCATGGTCCCAAAGAACTGTCCAGTGGTGGCCTGAGTCACCTGTTCCACTGGCATTGCAAAGATGGAGGCCGCTTGGGGCCCGTAAGTCACTCCTCCAGTCGGGGTGGAGCGAGAGTTGCTGTTGCAGTTAGTGCAACTGGAGGCCATCGATGTTATCTCCTTTTCTGCATATAGCAAGACATCAAATCTTAGTACCTCGAATCCAAGGGAAACCATATTAAACCACGATTTGTTCGCGAACACGACACACGAAGTTTGGAGTGGAAATAGGAAAAGGTCCCACCGAGCATGCCGGAATCTATTTACCGCCGAAAGACACGACCGGGACGTTAGGACGTCTGGCCTGAATTTTGGGGGCAGATGCTATTTGGGTTTATCCGTTCACCTCTCCGAAGATGCCAAGTTGATTTATGGTATTGTTTCCTGATAAAATATCAGGAAATTACCCAATAGGGTATCACGTGCTCACACGTGACCAAGGGTCACATGCTGACATGTGATAGGTTCCTGTGATCTCTACTTCATAGAATTAAATTCTAGTCAAATAAAAATGTAACAAAACAGCAAGGGAAAAACCTCCATGATGCGTCACGTGCTCACACGTGATGATTCCTCAGCTCCCTAAAAACAAAATTAAATTCTGGTCACGTGTCAATACGTGATGGGCTTCTAAGCTCTTTAATCAATATAATTAAATTCTATTTAATAATCAAATAATGGGATCACGTGCCAACACATGATAGACTTTTAAAAGCCTTCTGAGCTAATAGAATTAAATTCTAATTAAGGGAAATCAAAGACCCTAACTTGGAAAATATTTCTTTAAATCTTTCAAACAAAAAAAGATGGTGCTCTATAAAATAGAGCACCGTTGAATTAAAAATCCAATGGTGATTAAAAATCACCAATTTATGGAAAGATTTTATACAAGGAAAGATTTCCCTGAAATTCACCAAGAATAACAAACAGAATATCTTTTGGATTAAAAATCCAATGGTGAATAAAATTCACTGAGTGATGTAAAAGATCATGTTAGTTACAAAAACAACCAAAATCTTTTAATGAAAGATTCACTAAACAAATTGATTCTTTTCTTTCTCCTATAAATAGGAGCCAAGAAGAGAAGAGAAGAGATCTTTGGAATTTTTGATTTTCTGGAGAAAAACAACAACAGAGAGAAAAAAGAGAGGAGAATTTAATTCTTCAACGTTGGATACATCTCTTCACTCCTTTGATATTTGTCGTTGTAATCCTTCAACGTCTTCAGAGAGGTGACGGGTCTCGACAACCACACATTTCACAGACTATGACGTCTTTAAACTGGACTGTGGGGTCCTTAAACTCATGGACTATGATGTCCTTAACCTCGGATTGTGGGGTCTCTTTAAACCCACGGACTATGATGTCCTTAACCTTGGACCGAAATGTCCTTAAACAAACAATGGACCGCCATGTCCTTAAACTGGTAATCGACCGCAATGTCCCTAAACTAAACAATAGAGCCCAAATGCTCTCTTGTTGGGTCTAAACAATCCCGTTAAGTTGATCTTAACCTAAAAATCAGACTAACGTATCCTTAATAAACGTTTAAGTTGATCTTAGTCTCAAATGAGACTAACGTATCCTTAAACCCAACCCCCAAACCCAAATCTAAGAAAATACGGATTTGGACTAATCTACGCCCTACGGACGACGACATAAATTAGTCTCCGTACAATCCACGGGCAAACAAAAACAAAACAAACACACACATGACACGAAGTGACCATCTGGAGAAGGAGAAAGTTGTTACCGCAATGCGGCAGCGTAATTAACTGCAGGGGCTTGCGCCTGCAGGGAAGAGTGTCCCCACAATCAAAAAACCCTCAAATGAGGGGGAATCTGACGAAGTCTGTTACATCGGCCGCATCCGTTTAAACCTTCGATACGTGGTGTCATAAATCAACCTGGCATCTTCGGAAAGGTGGACGGATAGCACCAATTAGCATCTGCCCCGAAATTCAGGCGAGACGTTTATCGCGTCTTCGATGTTCGGCGGGAACAGATTCTGGCACACCCGGTGGGACCTTTTCCTCTTTCCACTCCACAATTCGTGTGTCGTGTTCACGAGCAAATCGCGGTTTGATATGGTTGCCCTTGAGTTTGAGGTACTAAGATTTGGTGTCTTGCTCCGTGAAGAAAACATAAGACCAATGGCTTCAACCTGCGCTAACTGCAACTGCAACTCTCGCTCTGTCCCGTCCGGAGGAGTGACTTATGGGCCCTAAGCGGCCTCTATCTTCGCTATGCCGGTGGAACAGGTCACTCAGGCCACCACTAGATTGTTCTTCAGGAGCATGCTCCCTCGAACGAGCTTCAGCGCTCCTGTACCAACACAAGAAGCTCAGAAGAAGTCGGTCTTCGATCGGTTTACAACTACTGCGGCCCCTCTCAACGGGGCGTCCAGCTCCAATGCCTCAGTCTTTGAAAGACTGGGCCAAAGCTCAGTTGGGCCCATGAAGAAGCCCGCTATACCAGAAAAGGTTATCCCAAAAAGGATAGCCATCCTTGCTCCCGAAGTCGTAAAGACGACTTTTCCTGCCAAAGGGTCGGTCTTCACAAGACTGACTATTTCAGCTCCTGTCCCAGGCGAAATCGTCAAGGTTGCTTCTCCTACTTGGAAGTCTGCCTTCGATAGGTTGGCCATCCCCACTCAGCAGACGTCAGTCTTCAATAGGCTGACAACGACAAATTCTGACCAATACAGGGGGCATGAGGGAGTCACCCCCACAGCTGAGACAATCCCATCCGCACGACATGCTCGCCGTCGTCACTGGCGCCGAGTAAGGAAGGCTGGGGGCAGCTCCCCTTCTAGACTAACTACGCCAGCTCCCATGGTGGAAATCAATGCTGCTGTTCCAGCTGGGAACAGCTTTGAACCTCTTAGGAGGGTTCGCAAGAACTCTACAACCGCCGTGCTGAAGAGATCTCCTCCACCTATGGAGATTACTATAGAAAAGAAGCCGGAGTATCCCCCTCAGCGTCTATCATCCAAAATTTACAAAGTCTGGCGACAGGTCTAAGAATCGGTGATTAACCAGGACTACTCTCGCCGGCCAAAGAAGCTTAAAGCTCAGCAAGAAAAGAGCCATCTCGTAGTACTACAGAAGACGTCCTCGACTTCAACTGCTCACAAGAGAAGAAGGCCAGAGAAAGCCCTCGTGAATGCGGCAAACCGCAAGGACATCGAATCTAAACTCCCCAAGTCCGAGAGCATGGTAATACATACCGTTTATATGGCTTCCGGAAAAGAAGAAAGCCGTTCTTCTATGGGTCATCGACCGCTTACCCGATCAATAACGAAGGCTCGGGAACAACAGCAGCAGAAACTTCAGGAGATGCTGACTGCAATGGCCGCACTCACTGGGACAAAAGAAAATCCAGAGACCTCAGAGCAGCGTCGGGAACAAGAAACTGATACCGAGTTCCTCCGAAGAATGCTCGAGAGAAAAGAAAAAGAGGTTGCGGAGCAGGCAGCCAATATAAAACAAATGGCTCTTTTGTTCCAAGACATGGCTGGGATGATGTTACAGCCGGAACCTCCAGCTGAAGACCCCCCGATCATCATTGAAGACGACAGAGAGGAGACATCGAACCCTCCTCAGGCTCTTTTAGCAGCCAAAGAGGAGACCATCTCAAAGGCCGCTCTGGATGATTACATTGCTCAGCAAATACGAGCTCACCAGGCAAACGAAGCGGCTGGACAGATAGTTAAGACTGGACGACCTTATTCAGGATGGTATGACCAAATAAGGTACCCTCCGGGATATACGATCCCTAAATTCCACGTATATAAAGGGACGAGGAATCCACATCAGCATTCTCTCAATTCAGAGCCTTGTGCGGCAACACCGGGGGTGTCGATAAACTTCTGCTCCGCCGGTTTGTTGGCAGCCTGTCAGAGACGACATTCGAGTGGTATTCTGAACTTCAAAACGACTCTGTCAAGACTTTTGCAGAGATGGAGCTACCATTCACCCAGCGTTTCGCGAGTGCTAGTGAACGCACCCCAATAACGGCATTGATCAATGCCAGGGTGAGGCCAGGTGAAACGTGAGTGCAATACGCAATATGATGGAGATATCTATGGTCAAAATGTGAGCAGGGCATCGAAGAAGCGCCGACAGTGGGCATGTTCGTGGGCACTCTTGACCCTCAAGCGACCATTTCCCAATTCATGATGTTCTTCAAGCCGACCACGTTCCAGGCCTTGATCGACAAACTGGCTCAAATGGACCAGATTGGTCATAAACCGTCTCCTTCAAAGCCGGAGCCGCGGAACGAAAAGGGTAAAGGGAAAAAGACCTTCGTCGCGAATACTCAACAGCAGCCCAGTAGCCCAAAACTAACTGATCTCCTAGACGAGAGGCGGCAATTCTATAATGAGAAGATGAAGCACCCTTATTCGTTTCCCCGGGACAAAACGAAGAGATTGTTCGAGCTAGCGGTGCGCAACAGGCTCATCAATCTGCCGAATCCAAAATGACCGTTGCAACCCGGCGAGGCTAATAGTCCCAATTATTGCCCTTACCATCAAACGGTAAGCCATCCAATTGAAGATTACTTCGTCTTTAAAAGCTGGATAGAAGACCAATACCAACAGGGCAAGTTTGCGCTGTCCGAGAATTGGAAGGTGAACCCACCACAGCCACACGCTCCTAAGAAGACGGATACACCGGAAGAATCATGCTCTTTCATAGAAGAAGCTCCATGGGAGGTCGCTCTTTCAGCCAAGATGAAAAGAATGCTGAAGGATCTTCAAACATGCCCGGCGATCAGGTGGAAAAATCCACCGGAACCCGAGATCATCGAGGGAATGCTGAAACCGCGCCCAACTCCAAAGATTGGTGGTGATAGCCAAAGCACTCACGCCCAGCCGTCAAAGTCTACGAAGAAGAAGAAGAAGACCAAAAAGCCCGTGAAGCCTGGTGACAAGCGTACGGACCTGCAAAAACAGATTGACGCGTTGGAAGAATATAATCAAAAAGCGCGGACTCTAGTCACACTCCAAGAATTTCTCAGCCACGTCCTTGAGGACGGAGATGATGACAATGGAGAAGACTCGTCGGATGAATCTGAAGGTTATGTGGAAAGTTGCCATGTAATCTCTCACTCGTCGATAGACGATGAAGAAGCTCCTTACAAAAAAGAAACTGGGGGCAAAATCCTGAGCCGGAACTTCTAGGGCCATCAGATGAAATGATTGATGCATTCCTGGACGAGGCTTTTCTTAAAAACAAAGCTGCTCGAGAGCGTGAGATGACCATATTTGGAAAAGCCAAACGCCGGCGACTGGACGAAAGGGTTGAAACACTCCCGCCAGATCAAAATAGATCCGTCGCAAATAAAAGCAGGTTCAAGACGAGGAAGAGGTTTGCCAAAGCCATATCGATGGGAATGAAGCTGCCACCCTCCGACGGGAACGCTCTTGGTGAAGCGGAAACACATCCTAGCTACTGCTTATATCATCGAAAGATTGCACACCCCACCGAAGAGTGCAACGCTTTTAAAAGCTGGTGGCAGGGGTATGTTGCTCACCGACAACATTTCAAGCGGATGAAACGCAAAACTCGTCGGGAGCACAGAAATGCGACCGAGGAGCGTAAAAGAACTACCGGCAACTATCATATGGTTGACTGCGAGGGATCGCAAGTTCTTACCTTCGGGAGCGACTCTGACGAAGAAATGACTCTTGGCCCTCTCTTCAAAGAATCCACGTCGGGAAAATAGGAAGAACCGAAGAACTGCGAGAACATTTAGCTGCGCAATCGCACGCTGCCTGAAAAGAATCTCGGGCCCGCCAACCAGGCTTCAAACAAAAAGGATAAAGGAAAAGAAAAGGTCCCTGAGGATATCATCCTTGATGACCAAGCCGTCGAAGAGCTGACAGCCAAAGACCCGCCAAAGAAAAGTAAGGTGGACTACAACGTTCTTGCACACCTGAGAAAGATACTCTCGCAGCTCAGCATTCTCGATGCCCTTCTGCTATCCAAAGAGATGAGAGATTCTCTGATCAGGGCATTACAAGAGCCCGACCAATTTCAAGCTTTCCTCGCCGAAGAAAAGATGAAGGACGAGCTGGAAGAAGTGCACACAGCCGATACCATCTTTGGCAATGAAGATCTCCTCCTTGGGACGTGCGAGCATAACCCTCCCCTTTATGTCTCCGGATACTGTCATGACATCAAGGTAGGAAAAATCCTGGTTGACAATGGGTCTTCCGTCAATCTTCTCAACGTGAGAGTGTTGAAGGAAATCTGCATGAGCGTTCAGCACCTCGCTCGTGATAAAATCACCATCTACGGATTTGACTCCCAGTCATCACAAACTCTTGGGCCTGTAATATTGACACTACGCTTTGGGCTGCTTGTCACGGACATTAAGATTCATGTCATTGACGCCAAGACTTGCTACAATGCTTTGCTCGGCAGGTATTGGTTACACGAGTACAACATTATCCCTTCTACACAACATCAGTGTATGAAGTATTTCAATGATGGTCTCGAGTATACCGTAACAGGAGAGCTGAACCCATTCTCCATGAACGAAGTCCGAAAGTACGAAGATGCAAAATACTTCCTACCAGATTTCGAAGACACAGAAAGATGTCGCAAACTGGAGGACAAGAACAAAGCTATCACCACTGTTCCGGTCTTCGGGAGTGATATTGAGGAGGAAGAAGAAATAGTTTATTCAGGGCCGCCCTAATGCAACAAGCCGGGACCGTCCATCCCTATGTTGATGTTCGGCAGCAACTCAGAAGATGAAGTCAATGCCATATTTTCTGTACGACCATCAATACAAGCCTTCGCTGGCGATGATCGGGGTTTGCAAATTGCCATGGTGCCGCAAGAGCATTACAAAGAGCTTGACGCGCTTGACATCTATAGTGTGAAAGAACTGCAGACATTCTATGTCTCTCCCAGGAGAAGAGATGAAAAGACGATCCTCTTTTATCAATCTACGGAAACCAAAGTGGAAAAAGAAATTTGGCATGGTGCCGATTCGACACTTGACAGGCTCCAGCCCATCCGTCTGCCTAGATATTACACACAAGGCTTAAAAAGGCTGTTGAGGCACCAAGGCGTACCCTTCAAACAGACCGCTCGACAAGCTCGGTTCTACAACAGGATTTGGGACATCCCCGGAACTCAGCGAAAGTTGCCCAATGGGAGAATGGAAACGATCGGGCTTGGATATATTCAATCCAAAAAACGGGAGCGAGTCCATGGCAGCTACGTCATACATGACTTCGATGAAGAAGGAGACGTTCTGTTAAAAGACGCTGACCCTGAACCAAAACAAGGTCCTGCCATCAAAATGCCGAGTCCGTCGTTTAAAGAATGGATGGACAAACTAATCAGGGAAGCGGGTCAAAAGGTCTGGGATGACCATAACCGTGAGATAGCCATTTACGAGAAAGCCAGGATGCAGTGCCTCCTTCAAAAGGCCACGGAGAATGACAATGCTCCTCGTCGCCAGCCCGTCATACAAAAGACCCGGCGCAGAGGCAAAAATAAACCAAAGAATGGAAAAAAAATGTTCGATAGCAGCCAAGCGGGTCTAAGAAGCCACGTGAACAAGAGTCGAGCAGCCGGGATCCGTCCCTTATAAAGAAGGTGGGTCGGGAATATTCTTTTCCCCAAGATAAGACAAAGAAGATATTCGATCTCGTCGTAAAGCATCAGATGATGACACTCCCGGAGTCCAAGCACCCCGAGCAAACGAACGAGATCTCCCACCCAGACTATTGCTCCTATCACTGAGCAATAGGACATCCTCTCGAAAACTGCTTCACCTTCAAGAACTGGGTCGAAGACTAATATCAACAAGGCAGGTTCACTCTATCCAGCAGTTGGAGGGTAAGCCCGCCACAAAAGCATGAGCCGAAAGCAACGCGTATGGAGAGAGTAGAACCAGATTAACATCAATCTTGGAAACAATCTCGCACCTGTCACACGATAACGCTGTCAGAAGAAGGGCCCGAGAATATGGATGACCTCCCTTGGTGTTTCGGAAATAATGATGGTGAGGTGATCTCAGAGTTTCCACCGGCACCAAAAGAGCTGGAAGATGGAATACATACTACTGTAGATAACCTCAAGAAAATTGATTTGGGGACGACAAGTGACCCGCGGCCGACGTTCGTCAGTGAGCTGTTGTCTGAAGAAAGGGTGGCTACGCTAAAGGACGTGCTCATGCAGCATAGAGATTTCTTCGCATGGAACTATTCCGAGATGCCAGGATTAGATCCAGAGATTGCTGTACACAAATTGGCAGTATCTTCGGACGTCAAGCCGATCAAACAAGCACCGAGAAGAATGCGGCTCGAGCTTGAGATGAGCATCAACGCCGAGGTAAATAACTAATCGACTCTGGTTTTATCCAAGAGGTTCAATATCCTGATTGGATCGCCAATATCGTCCCGGTGATGAAGAAAAATGGGACGGTGCACATATGTGTGGACTTTCGGGATCTCAATAAGGCCTGCCCGAAGGACGACTTCCCAGTACCAGTCACTGAGCTGATGATAGATAATACGTCCACTCATGAAGTTTTCTCCTTCATGGACGACTCATCAGGATACAATCAGATAAAGATGCATCCCGAGGACCATAAGCATACCGCTTTTCGAACCCCTCTCGGTATATTCTGCTACAAGGTGATGCCTTTCGGTCTAAAGAATGCCGGTGCCACCTATCAGAGGGACAGGACGAAGATTTTCGACGACCTCATACATGAAATCGTCGAATGCTATATCGACGACCTCGTAGTTAAAAGAAAATCATATGAGGAACATCTAGAGCATCTAAAGATCGTGTTTCAACGCCTTCGGAAATACAATTTGAAGATGAACCCTCTCAAATGTGCATTCGGAGTTTCCTCAGGTAAGTTCCTAGGATTCATCGTCCAACACCGAAGCATTGAGATAGATCCGTCGAAGATCAAGGCAATTATGGAAATGCCCCGCCAAAGACTCTCAAGCAACTGCGGTCTCTCCAAGGAAAGCCCGCGTATATCCGGCGATTCATAGCCAATCTCTTCGGCAAGTGCCGTCTTTATAGTCACCTAATGAAGAAAGGGACCCCTTTCGTCTGGGACCGTAAATGCCAAAGCGCGCTAGACAAAATCAAGCAATACCTGCAGAATCCTCCGGTGCTGACTGCTCCAATCAAAGGAAAGCCTCTCATTCTGTATACAACAGCCCTTGAAGATTCTTTAGGCGCGCTGTGGGCATAAGAGAACGACCAAGGGAAGGAGAGAGCCCTCTACTATCTGAGTCGAGTTCTCCTGGGGGCAGAAAGAAATTACTCTCCCATTGAAAAACACTGCCTGGCGTTGATCTTCGCAATAACGAAGCTCAGACACTATACGTTGGCACATGAGGTCCATCTCATATCAAAAGTGGATCCTCTCAAATACTTGATGTCGAAGGCCATATTAACAGGGCGGCTCGCTAAATGGGCCCTGCTCTTGATGGAGTTCTCGATAACTTATCGGCCTTATAAGGTAGTGAAAGGCCAGGCCATAGCCGACTTCCTCGCTGAGCATCCGATACCTGACGACTCTCTCTTGAACTGCGAATTGCCCGACCAGTACGCGTTTGACACGATCGACGGGGAGAGAAGATAGAATGATACCCGATGGGAACTTTACTCCGACGAAGCATCTTCCATGAAGAAGCGCAAACAAAGCACCCCCATAATCAAATCAGGGGTAGGCCTCATCTTCGTGACTCCATGAGGAGGGATAATGCTCTTTGCCTTCTCCTTAACAGAGCCAAGAACGAACAATAAAGCCGAATACGAAGCTTTGATAGCAGGTCTTGAGATCGCCGTCGACATGGGAATTGAAAACCTCCTCATATACAGAGATTCCCAACTGGTCGTTAGTTAAGTAAACAACGACTATCAAACGTGCAAGCCAGAGTTGGTGAAGTACGGCGAGAGAGTACAGCAACTGCTGACTCAAATTCCTTCCTACACCTTGGAAAGCATACTGCGTGCGGAAAATAGCAAGACGGATGCATTAGCCAAGCTCGCTAAAGAACTGGCTGACGAAAACCTCGATGACCTGAGGATCGTTGTGCAAAGCCGTCGGGTTCTTGCACCGGCAGAAATATCTCCGGAATCTTCCAAAGAAAAGGGAGCGACCGGGCAAACGGCCCTGCAAATAAAAGACCAGGAAAAGGCTAAGGGTTGGAGAGAAGTCTTTATAGATTACTTCAAATCCCGTCGAACACCTGAAGATGCATCCTCAAGACATCAGCTCATGAAATGACCTCTATCCTTCGCCTTTGTTAATGATACTCTGTATAAGAGATCATTTAATTCTCTATGGCTAAGATGCCTGGGACCTGAAGAGGCAAAGAGAGTCGTCCAAGAAACTCACGACGGACTCTGCGGTTCTCACAAAGCCGACCCGAAGATGAAGCTGAAGATCAAAAGGATGGGCTACTATTGACCCACAATGATCCACGACTGCCTCGAATACGCGAAGCAATGCCACTCGTGCCAGATTCATGGGGACTTTATCCATCAGCATCCAAATCCACTACATCCAACGGTGGCTAGCTGGCCGTTCGAAATGTGGGGAACTGACATAATCGGTCCCATCGAACCAGCATCATCCAGAGGACATCGATTCATTTTGGCGACAACTGATTACTTCTCTAAATAGGCAGAAGCAGTATGAGGGAAGTGAAGACGGAGAATATCCTCCATTTCTTCAAGACGCACGTCATTTATCGGTTTGGAACTCCGCGACGGATCATCTCCGATAACGGGCCGGCCTATAGAAGCCACAAGATCAGCCGCTTCGCACAACAGCATAACATAGACTGGAGATACTCTTCGGTCTATAATCTCTGAGCTAACGGTCTAGCTGAGGCTTTCAATAAGACCTTGACAAAAATCATGAAAAAGACGGTGTCTCGAAATAAGAAGGACTGGCACGAGAGACTGCATGAAGCTCTCAGGGCGTATCGAACTACGTTCAAAACGGCCGCGAACACAACACCGTACGCGTTGGTATTCGGCACAGAAGCGTTACTCCCCCTCGAGATAGAGTTACCCTCTCTACGAGTGGCCGTTCACTACGAGCTAACAGACGAAGAAAATGCTCACCTTCGGCTTGAGGAGCTCGACGCCCTTGACGAAACCCGGCTCATAGCGCAACAGAATCTGGATGCTTATAAAGCAAAGATGACGCGCTCATATGAAAAGGTTGACTAGACCGAGAACATTTCGTCAAAGCGAACTCGTGCTAGTGATCAAAAGACCTATGATCCCTAATTGTGCCAAACAGGGGAAATTTGAGCCGAACTATGAGGGCCCGTATATCATAAACAAAGTTTACCAGGGTGGAGCCTACCTACTCATGGACATGCATGGTGAAAGACCTTTCAGGCCAATAAACGGTCGCTTCCTAAAAAAATACTACGCCTGACGAGTCATGGCCTAGGTAAATGATAGATAACGACGCCTATGTCCGCTCGCTATCTTCCTAAGCCCAAACTCTATAAGTAATAGCCGGTTTATGGACCGAAACGTCCTTAAACTAACGATGGACCACTATGTCCTAAAACTGGCGTTGGACCGAAACGTCCTCAAACTAACAATGGACCGCTATGTCTAAAACTGGCTGTTGACCGAGACGTCGATAAACTACTACGGACCGCAGCATCCTAAGGTTGACATAAAAAAATAAAGAAGAAAACGGTATGTCCATAAGTAAAATGGGCACGGATGGAAACCCGAAAGGGCTCCGTGAGTAAAAACAGCAGGGCTTCCGGCGAGTTTTGTGAAAACCCGAAAGGGCACAATCTCGTTAAAAGACACTTACAAGGTCCTCTCGAGCTTGTAAGGAGAAACCACCTGCGTGAGATCCTTACGACTCACAAGGGAGCAACACACTTAGGGATCCCCACGACTCCTAAGGAAAAATTACACTTACGAGATCCTCACAACTCGTAAGGAGAACCCTCTTATGAGACGTTCACGGCTCATAAGATTCAAAAATTTTAAGCTACAGGGATATTAACCTGTTCTTAAGCGACCTGTTCCCCTCCGAAACGCGGAGACGCGACTGCGCAGGTCCGTCTTGCCTGAATTTCGGGGGCAGATGCTAATTGGTGCTATCCGTCCACCTCTCCGAAGATGCCAAGTTGATTTATGGCACCGCGTATCGAAGGTTTAAACAGATGCGGCCGATATAGCAGACTTCGTCAGATTCCCCCTCATTTGAGGGGTTTTTGATTGTAGGGACGCTCTTCCCTACAGGCGCAAGCCCCTGCAGTTAATTACGCTACCGCATCGCGGTAACAACTTTCTCCTTCTCCAGATGGTCACTTCGTGTCATGTGTTTGTTTTGTATTTGGTTGCCCGTGGATTGTATACGGAGACTAATTTATGTTGTCGCCCGTAGGGCGTGGATTAGTCCAAATCCGTATCTTCTTTGATTTGGGTTTGGGGGTTGGGTTTAAGGATACGTTAGTCTCATTTGAGACTAAGATCAACTTAAACGTTTGTTAAGGATACGTTAGTCTAATTTTAGACGAAGATCAACTTAACGGGATCGTTTAGATCTAAGAAAAGAGCATTCGGGATTTATTGCTTAGTTTAGGGACATTGCGGTCGATAACCAGTTTAAGGACATGGTGGTCCAATGTTAGTTTAAGGACATCTCGGTCTAATTTTAGTTTAAGGACATCTCGTTCCGTTGTTAGTTTAAGAACATTACGGTCCAATGTTCGTTTAAAGACATCACGGTCGAGCTTAAGGACATCATAGTCCGTGAGTTTAAAGACCTCACAGTCAAGGTTAAGGACATCATAGTCCGTGAGTTTAAAGACCTCACAGTCGAGGTTAAGGACATCATAGTCCGTGAGTTTAAAGACCTCATAGTCGAGGTTAAGGATATCATAGTCCGTGGGCTTAAGGTCCCCACAGTCCAGGTTAAGGACATCATAGTCCTTGAAATGTGTGGTTGTCAGGACCCGTTACCTCTCTGAAGACGTTGAACGATTACAACGACAAATATCAAGGGAGTGAAGAGATGTACCCTTGAACCGAAGTTGATTGAGAGATCTGTAGTCCAATTTGGAACTAAGATCAATTAATTAGATTATGAGTACATTGGCTCAGTTAAATCTGAATTGAAGACTTATGGCCAATTTGGGCTAAGTCCAATTAAATTTGAAATGTTGCCCTCTTGTTGGACCATTAAACACTTGTCTGGGTTCAGCCCCTCCTTATTTAGCAATGCTATACAAGAGTTTGAGGGCTCTGATAATATTTTTGTCTTTGAATGAGCATTAAACATTGTAGTTCTGAGTTTTACTCAACTTTGAGGTTTAGTTAAAGGAGAGGTTTTTGCCTCTGGAAACTTAGCCAATTTGGCTAAGATTGGCTTTAAAATAGTGTTAAACACTAGAGGACAACAGTGTTAAACACTGGAAATGAAATGCTCAAAATAGTGTTAAACACTAGAGGACAACAGTGTTAAACACTGGAAATAAAACGCTCAAATTAGTGTTAAACACTAGAGAGGAAGGGGTCACGTGGGGACACGTGAGGGCACCTAAAGGGGGGGCCAGATCCCCTTTACTTTGTTCTGCAAATAAGTGTTAAACACTTTTGATCTATTGGCCATCACGTGTTGGCACGTGATGGATATTTGTGCATTGATTATTAAAGCATTTATTAGGGGTCACGTGGTAACACGTGAGAGTGTCCAAAGCCAATACTTCCTTTGCTTTTATTCTCTTTGTTTTGGAGGTCACGTGGGAACACGTGAGGCATTGCCTCAGGGCTAATTCCTTCTTATTTTGGAGGATCTTTTCAGGGGTCACGTGGGGACACGTGACCTTAGTTCTTTACATGCATGGAGATCTTTCAAGTCTCTTTATTTTTTAAGAATTAAATTCTCTGTAGGGTTAAACCCTAATTATGGTTTTTAGAGGAATTAAATTCCTATGCATGTGAAAGAATTAAATTCTTATGTAGGGTTAAACCCTAATTTCATTTAGGAGGAATTAAATTCCTGTGAATTTGAGAGAATTAAATTCTCAAGTAGGGTTAAACCCAGGTTTTGTCTGTCTTGAAGGAATTAAATTCCTATAAATTGGGAGAATTAAATTCTCATATAGGGTTGAACCCTAGTTTTATCTTGGAGGAATTAAATTCCTATAAATTTAGGGGAATTAAATTCTCATATAGGGTTGAACCCTAGTTTTGCCTGTTGAGAGAATTAAATTCTCAAAACTCAATTCTCCCTCTAAATCTTGGATCTGCATGGCAGAATCTCCCCGATAAGAATTAAATTCTCAACCTGTGGGGAGATTTGTTTCTGCAGATCTTCAACCAGAGGAAGAACTAAGTTCTTTTGCAGAAGAGTTAAACTCTTAGATTGAGAATTAAATTCTCTTTTTTGTTTTATGAAGTTTTGATCTCTTTCCCTTTCTCACCTAGGGTTTCTTTTCTTGAGAATTAAATTCTCCTTTCTTTTCTCTCTGCTATTTGCCTTCGAAAATTCCAAGATCCAAAAATTCTCTCTCCTCTCTTCCTCTCCTTGGCTCATATTTATAGGAGAAGCAAAAGAATCAATTAGTTTAGTAAATCTTTCATTGAAAGATTTTGTTTGTTTTCATAACTAATATGATCTTTTAGATTACTCAGTGAATTTTATTCACCATTGGATTTTTAATCCAAAAGATATCATGTTTGTTATTTTTGGTGAAATTTAGGGAAATCTTTCCTTGTCTAAAATCTTTCCATAAATTGGTGATTTTTAATCACCATTGGATTTTTAATCCGACGGTGCTCCAGTTTACAGAGCATAGTCCTCTTTTTGTTTGGAAAGATTTAGAGAAATACATTCCCAGTTAGGGTTTTTGATTTCCTTTAATTAGAATTTAATTCTATCAACTTATAAGGCTTTCAAAGCCTATCACGTGTTGGCACATGACTCTCCCTCATTCAGAATTTAATTCTGTCTTTTAACTGGGCTGAAGGACCATCACGTGTCAGCACGTAGCCCTTGGTCACGTGTGAGCACGTGATGCCCCGTTGGGATCTTTCTTTAGCCGTTTTGTTTACCCTTTTGTTTGATTAGAATTTAATTCCATAAAGAGATCGCGTGTCAACACGTGACCCATGGTCACGTGTAAACACGTGATACCTCATTGAGGTGTTTCCTGATTTTTATCAGGGAACAAATGCCCCCACAGTGTTGTTCTCACGTGTCTGCACGTGAGTGCAACGCTGTCACCTTTATGACCGTTGGATCTGTCTAGGGAATAGGGGAGATGAAACGTTTCCCATCACATCATATAAATGCAGGGGTCTCTTCAAAAGCGCCTCCACTCTTTCATCTTCTTCCTTGCTAACTTTTTTCCCTTTGAGAATTTAATTCTCTTTTTCAAAGCTCAGTTCTCTGTTCCAAAATCTTCAAAGTTTAACTTTGTTCAAGAAAGAACCTTTTCTTCAGGTAATGGCTTTGAACGACCGAAGAACTTTCATATATATATATATAAAACTCTTTGGATTTTAAATCTACACCAAGGGTTTTTCCCTTTAAAGAACCCATCTTTCTAAGTCCTTCAGAGATGTCCAATTTTTAAAGAATAAACCCCTTTCTCTAGGGTTTCTCTGATCTTAAAGAATCAATGGCTGCGCTTGTCTTTTCTGTGGAATTTAATTCCACCTCGAAGAGCTTCTGTTCTGAAAAAATGTTTTCTGGGAATTTAATTCCCCTTTTCAAAAGGAATTTAATTCCTATGAAGAACTTAGTTCTTCCCAGAGAACTTCTTGGGGTTTTCTTGCCCTGAGTTTCTTTGGAACCAAGAAGAAGAGATTTGCAATAGTGTTTTCTGGGAATTTAATTCCCTTGCTCTGTTTGATTTGTTGCAGAATCCAAGATGGATTTCTTTTTGGGGAATGTGTAGGGTCATTTGAAATCCACTGTTTATTTATTGGGAATCTTCTTTTTGCCTCATAGTAATTGCTTTGCCTCATCATTAGCAATCCGCCATTCCGATATTGTGGGACCCATGTGTTTTGTAACCAATGGTCCCATGAAATGAGTCCCATGTTGCTTTCTTCCACTGTCTTTTCATATATGCCTTTACAAACACGTGTTAGCTTTGCTTAACAATTTCCCCTTCTTTTATTTCAGGCGCAATGACTTCTGTTCCATACTTCCCCTTCACTCGCTCGGAGGCTGCTTTTCTTCAGTCATCGTCTGACGAGGAAGTGATGGTGATGATCAGGGCTCATGACCCGAATCGCACCAATTTGCTTTTATGGGGAACTTGGTACGGTCACATCATCCGCGGTCGCCGAAGTTTTCTTTGCGAGATACCGACGGAGCCTACCTATCCATTCCTGCCGATGGATCCTCCACGGACTGCCTTTGCTGTGGAAATGCGGAATTGGACCCCTATGGGACGACTTGAGCCTTCAACAACTGGTATTCCGAACCATCCGGTACCGGCTTTAGATATTTTTGGGCGCCGCATTTGCCAGGGCGAAGCCCAGCCATGAGGACAGATTTACAAGGGCTTACCCCTCGGCACCCCCACGGGCTACCTTCTTTGGGCTCGTTACATCCTGTCCGCCCATCGCGCGTGGCTGCAGAGGGTTGGACTTTATCAGGCGATATATGCATCCCTCTTCCACTACCAATCTCCTCATGTCTGGTGGGTTAAGGTCTTCTTGAACCAATGGAATCTTCCCACCAACATCTTCCTTCTAGGGGACCGCGAAGTTTCAATTTCCCTGGAAGAATTTCGCGAGATCTCGGGGCTGCCGGTCAGGGGGACACTTTATGAAGAATTGCTGCCTCCCGATGAGTATGTCTTCGAAACCGAGCCTGCAATGCTTGACGGCCTGTCTACCGAGAACGCCGTCCGCCACAAGCGCCCGAGTTTGATCAAGACCCTGGGTATTTTTGACAAACTGTTCACAGAGTCAGAGAAGCAGGGTGTCACTTTTAAAAGTTTTATCGCTTGCTTCCTTCGCGAGGGTATCCTATCGAAGATGGCTCCGAAGTTCGCGAACATTAATGACCCCTTTGGGTTTGGTTTAAATAAGCGGCCGACTAAGGAAGAGTACTTGCTGCAGTATTACATTCCTATCATGTCGGTGGTATCTTTCGAGTCGATTGCAGCTCCTGGTATGGATGAGGAGACTTTCTTTGTGGGCTTCACCAGCGTTTGGCTTAGCTGGTTCATCATTCCCATGCATCACCATTTCATGAGAGCCTCGGTTATCTACCCTGCTCTTCGCATTGCTGAGGGAACACGGCTAGCTGTAGGCATCCCAGCGTTAGCGCATCTTTATCATGGGTTAGGCGCCGCGGCTAATACCTCAACTCCAGGTGTAGATGTGGTAAATTTTTCTCTTCATTACTTCACATCTTGGATTGAGACGCACGTGCTGGGGTCCTTTGCGGCGCACCAGAGACCCAAATTTTATGATGCCTACACTTTTCCATGACTCATGCGGCTGGTGGACGCTTCTGCTCCTGACCCGACTCAGTCTGGGTCTATTCGTGTGTTGGTCGCTCCCTATGCTAATACGGGCGAAATGGTATTCATTGATCGGGCCCTATCTGTTCCCTCAGGACCGATTCAACAGCTCTGCGACTTGGCGAAAGAGGAGGTACCTTCTTTGAAGCCTAGGGAAGCCATGCACCTGTACGCGATTAGACCAGGTTATCTGGTATTTCGTCAGAACAGTGCAGCCCTTTTTATGCGGTATAACCCACACCGCTTTGCCCGGCAACTTGGATATGATCAGGGCGCCCCCTTTGAGGCATTTACAGTTGCGCCCAGCCCATCGCCAGAAGCTGTTCGTGACGCCGCTCATCACTTTGTGAGGCTGAACACTGGTTCTCGCTTCATGATTCCTGAAGCTGACCATATCCCTCGATGTGTGGGGTCCTTCACGGGCTGGTACCTTCATCGGGTCAGTCCAATTATTGCTGAGGAGAAGAGGGTGCTTCTTGGATACAGCGCTCCCATTTCGATTCAAGCCATGGGAGTTCCTCCTCAACCGCGTGCAACGGTTCGCTTTCCCCTGAGGGACACCAGTGCCGCGCTTATTCCGGAGGCTGCAGAAGTGGACTTCACTCCCACAGCTGGTATGCCACTACGTACTCGGGCTCAATCAAGGGCTAATAGGGCGCCGGTAGCTGTATCATCGTCCGCAGCGTCGACAATGGCCGTGTCGTCCTCGGTAGCACCGCCAAGCGAGGGCACTGAAGATGAAGTGGGCCAGCGCCGTGCCAAAGCTCCACGGGGGAGAAAACGATCATCTTCGGCGGTTGGTTATGGGTCCAAGCGGCGGAGGAAGACGGCCACCAATATGCTCGACTCCTTAATAGAGTCCGAGCTTATTCTTCAAGATGAACCGTTGGCTATGCAAGAATCAGATGGTGGCCTACTTTTCCCGAGTTCATCTGCCAAGGAAGCCGCACAATTGGCTGAGGCTATAAGACGTTCGCAAGATGAATCGGAGAATGTAAGGATTCCGAAGAAGCCCTACCCTGCCATCATATTTTACGAGGACCCTCAGTGGATACGGCGACAATTCAAAGGCCCTTTGGAAGAATGGGGCGAAAGGGCCCTTAAACAGGTTGTTTCGGCCGACGCCGAGGACGTGCTTTCATTGTGGACCGGTGGCCACGAGTCCACCCTCGGACCTCGGCGAGCACATCTCCTTAGGAAGGAGCGTCGGCTTGAACAAGCCATACTAGAAGCTCCGTTGTGCATCGGTATGTTCATGTATTTCTTTGTAATATTTCATATTGCTTGCATACATATATATGTATCCTTATCCTTGTACAAACTTTGCAGGGACTTCGGCGGCGGCGGAGGCTCTGAGTCGCGCTTTGACCATAGATTCTGCTGATATCCCCAGTGAAACACCAATCAGTGTGGAGGGAGTCGATGCGACTGTTGCTCTTACGATAGGGTCTCCCTCGGTGGTTCCCATTCCCAAAGCGCTTGCTCCCTCGGGAAGGCATCTTTGTCGGTCGCCGCTCCAATGGATCTTCCTGAAGGCGACCTGGAGACTAGGGTACAGGTAGTCGAGACTACCGTCCTTCCGCTGGAGCCTGCAGTGGCGGCCGCTGCTCCTCGCTCAGAAGCCGCTACACTGGTCCGCGTCCCCGATGATGTGCCAGAGGTCACGGAGGAGGCCGCTGAAGCTGCTATCCCTCCAGCTCAGAATGGGAGGAGCGTCGAAGGTAGCCTTCTATATTTTAAATTAGTAATCTTTCCATTATCTGAACTCTTCTTTCTTTTCAGAATTGCGCGGATTGGAAGCATCCATTGCTGATCTGTCTCCCAGGCAGTCCTTTCAGCGTCTGTTGGAGATGGCTGCTCCGCAAGCGATATCTCCTCAGCGCATCGTCCTTTCTTCCGGGAAAGTTTAGTGTTGTTTACCCGCTTTTCATAGCATTATCACTATTTCATAAAATGACACCGGCGTCTTTTACAGTTCTGGAGGCCGACGACGAGGTTGAGGTTCTTGACGGGCCTGGGGAGCCTTCAGATCCCTCTTGCATGACTGTGGGTAAGTAAAGTCTCATCGTCGTTCCATTTGTTCTTTCCTTATGAGTTTCGCTGACTGTTTATAAATCATAACGGATGGCAAAGCTAAGCCTCCACTCCTTGTCAGCTTTAATTGAGGATCTTCGTGCCGGCAGTCTGATCACGGCTGAAGCGTTTGCCGCTGAAGCTAACGGCTCTCTTCCCTTTCTTGCCACCTATCATAGTGAAACAGTGGTGCAAGTCTGGGTTGAGTTTTGTCGGCAGGTGGAGGCTTGCTTGCATGTGCTTGAATGTACACGCCTTTCTTCGGAGGTTGTGGCCGCAAAGGCGAGCTTGCGGGGTCTAATTGAGCGGTGTACGGTGAATATGATATCATGTGAGAAGAGGCCCAGCCGCAAGTTTTCGGAAAGGGAGCTGGCTTCCAAGGCACTGGGAGAACTTCAGGCCAGCCTTACGGCTAAGACCACTAAAGCGTATGAACTTTGGCGAGTGCTTCAAGAGACCATCAAGGAGGTGGTAGCTATTGATAAGGCCGCCGTTTACTCGTGAAATGTTGAAGCCCATAAAGTCACTGAAAAAGAGCTTGAAGGCCGGCTTGCTTCCTACCAGGCCCAGCAGGCTCAAGCGGAGGCTCGTCTTTTGATGATACTAAATCATGAAGCCGAAGCCCAGCGACAAAGGGGTGAACTGGCCAACCTACTGAATCGCCCGCCGACCTGAAGAATTGTATATATATTTTTTCATTCTTCCTTTGTACATACTCCTGAATGAGAGTATATTTTTTGTTCTTTCATAAATTGTACTTTGTATTCATTTTGATTCATGAATAAAAGACATATTTTTCTTCATGATGGAGTGTCCCTTTTAGTAAGTCTATAATGTGGATAGTCTATTTCGATTTCTTTGCAGGACAACGATGGCTTAGGATTCAGGGTTAAGATCTGCCTCCTAAGACTTTTCAACTTCATAAACCGTGAGGGTCTTATAAAGAATTTTCTCCCTACCGGTCGAGAGGATCCCGTAGGTGTAATTTCTCCTTAAGAATCGTGAGGATTCCTAAGTGTGTTTTCTCTTGAAAGTCGTAAGGATCTCACAAGAGAGTTTGCTCCCTTACGAGTCGTGAGGACCCGTAAGTGATGGGTGAGGTTATCATCATCCGCGTTTCACGGAATCAGGAGTTGCTCTGGATGCTTCCCACGGGGTCATAGCCGTGTTCTGTGAGGACCAGGCTCCGCTCTGGACATTTCTCATGGGTCAGATTTGACATTATCCGCATTCCACATGACCAGGAATTTTGCTCTGGATGCTTCCCACGGGGTCATTGCCGTGTTCTGCGAGGACCAGGCTCCGCTCTGGACGTTTCCCACCGGGTCAAGATTGACATAAGCCGCGTTCCACATAACCAGGAATTTTGCTCTGGATGCTTCCCATGAGGTCATTGCCGTGTTCTGCGAGGACTAGGCTCCGCTCTGGATGCTTCACATGGGGTCAGGGTTGACATGCGAGGACCAGGCTCCGCTCTGGATGCTTCACACGGGGCCAGGATTGACATAAACCGCGTTCCACGTAACCAGGAATTTGCTCTGGATGCTTCCCACGGGGTCATTGCTGTGTTCTGCGAGGACCAGGCTCCGCTTTGGATGCTTCACACGGGGTCAGGATTGACATAAGTCGCGTTCCACGTAACCAGGAATTTTGCTCTGGATGCTTCCCACGGGGTCATTGCCGTGTTCTGCGGGGACCAGGCTCCGCTCTGGACGTTTCCCACGGGGTCAGGATTGACATAAGCCGCGTTCCACGTAACCAGGAATTTTGCTCTGGATGCTTCCCACGGGGTCATTGCCGTGTTCTGCGAGGACCAGGATCCGCTCTGGATGCTTCACACGGGGTCAGGATTGACAAAAGCCGCGTTCCACGTAACCAGGAATTTTTCTCTGGATGCTTCCCACGGGGTCATTGCCGTGTTCTGCGAGGACCAGGCTCCGCTCTGGATGCTTCACACGGGGTCAGGATTGACATAATCTGCGTTCCACGTAACCAGGAATTTTGCTCTGGATGCTTCCCACGGGGTCATTGTCGTGTTCTGCGAGGACCGGGATCCGCTCTGGACGTTTCCCATGGGGTAGATTTGACATTATCCGTGTTCCACGTGACCAGTAATTTTTCTCTGGATGCTTCCCACGGGGTCATTGCCGTGTTCTGTGAGGACCAGGCTCCGCTCTGGATGCTTCACACGGGGTCAGGATTAACATAAGTCGCGTTCCACGTAATCAGGAATTTTTCTCTGGATGCTTCCTACAGGGTCATTGCCGTGTTCTGCGAGGACCAGAATCCGCTCTGGACGTTTCCTACGGGGTCAGATTTGACATTATCCGCGTTCCACGTGACCAGTTGCTCTGGATGCTTCCCACGGGGTCATTGCCAAGTTCTGCGAGGACCAGGCTCCGCTCTGGATGCTTCACACGGGGTCATTGCCGTGCTCTGCGAGGACCAGGATCCGCTTTGGACGTTTCCCACGGGGTCAGGATTGACATAAGCCGTGTTCCACGTAACCAGGAATTTTTCTCTAGATACTTCCCACGGGGTCATTGCCGTGTTCTGCAAGGACCTGACTCCGCTCTGGACGTTTCCCATAGGGTCAGGATTGACATAAGCCGCGTTCCACGTAACAAGGACATTTTCTCTGGATGCTTCCCACGGGGTCATTGCCGTGTTCTGCGAGGACCAGGCTCCGCTCTGGATGCTTCATACGGGGTCATTGCAGTGCTCTGCGAGGAGCAGGCTCCGCTCTGGATGCTTCACACGGGGTCATTGTCATGCTCTGCAAGGACCAGGATCCGCTCTGGACGTTTCCCACGGGGTCAGGATTGACATAAGCTGCGTTCCACGTGACCAGGAATGGTTGACTTCATCCGCATTCCACGGAGTCAGGGTTTGACTCTCGGTCATCTGTGTATTGCCGAGTCATGGAACTGGGGATTGCCGCTGTTCCTCTTTGTTTAATGTTGTGTCTGTTGTAATGAGACGAATATCGAGATGATCTCCAGGCTATCTGTGAACCGTTGAGATTTGGCTTCTTCTTCTGATGAAACCTGGGGAGGAAAGGTGTGATTCCGTCTTTGTTTGCGCCCCTGGATTGTACACAGGGATTGATGTGGTATCACCTGTAGGGCATAAATTTCGTTTTTTTTATTTCTTTCCGCGATGCTCTATCATTTCAGCTTTTATATCGCGAAAGTCGCGATTGCCCAATCATTTCGGCTATTTTTCGCGGTCCCCAATCATTTCGGTTATTTGTTTTTATTTTTACCCGCTGCTTTTTATTGCGAGTTGCCCAATCATTTCAGCTATTTTGCATGCATACATTTTTACTTGCTGACTTTGTTCCAAGTTGCCCTTTCATTTCGGCTATTTCGTATGCATGTGTGGCTTGCTGGCTTTTTGCTGCAAGCTTGAAATTAGACACTGATTTCGGCATCAGCACCGCTACAACTGGGATATTACCATGAGCGAATCATCATTTGCCTCTGTCGATGACGAACAAAGATGGCTTAGTAAACAGGGTTAAGATCCTGTCGACTAAGGCTTTTGACTTCACGAGCCGTAAGGGTCTCATAAAGGTATTTCTCTCTACAAGTCGTGAGAATCTCGTAGGTACATTTTCTCCTTAGGAATCGTCAGGATTCCTAAGTGCATGTTCTTCTATAAGTCGTAAGAATCTTACAAGAGTGTTTTCTCCTTATAAGTCGAGAGGACTTATAAGGGTTGTTCACCATGTAGACATAGCCCTAGTCACGGATGGGACTTTGTTAGGGAAATGTTTATTCGCGCCCGTGGATTGTATACAAAGGTCAGCATTGAGCCGCTTGTAGGACAGTATTGGAGGTTGTAGGGGACGCTTAAGAACAGGTTCAGATCCCTGTAGCTCAAGACTTTTGAATCTTATGAGCCGTGAGGGTCCCATAAGAGGGTTGTCCTTACGAGTCGTGAGGATCTCACAAGTGTAATTTCTCCTTAGGAATCGTGGGGATCCCTAAGTGTGTTGCTCCCTTGTGAGTCGTAAGAATCTCACGCAGGTGGTTTCTCCTTACAAAGTCGAGAAGACCTTGCAAGTGTCTTTTAACGAGATTGCGCCCTTTCGGGTTTTCACAAAACTCGCCGGTAACCCTGCTGTTTTTACTCACGGGGCCTTCTCGGGTTTTCATCCGTGCCCTTTTCGCTTATGGACATACCGTTTTTTCTTTTCTTTCTTCTTCTTTTTTTTTATTCTTTTTTTCTTTTCTTTTTTTTTTGTGTCAGCCTTGGGATGCTGCAGTCTACAGTAGTTTATCGACGTCTCGGTCAACAGGTAGTTTTAGGACATAGTGGTCCATTGTTAGTTTAAGGACGTTTCGGTCCGTTGTTAGTTTAAGAACGTTTCGGTCCGTTGTTAGTTTAAGGACGTTTCGGTCCATAAACCGGCTACTACTTATAGAGTTTGGGCTTAGGAAGATAGCGAGCGGACATAGGAGTCGTCATCTATCGTTGACCTAGGCCGTGACTCGTCAGGCGTAGTATTTCTTCAGAAAGCGACCGTTTATTTTCCTGAAAGGTCTTTCACCATGCATGTCCATGAGTAGATAGGCTCCACCCTGGTAGACCTTGTCTATGATATACGGGCCTTCATAGTTCGGCTCGAATTTCCCCCGCTTAGCGCGTTTAGGGATCATAGGTCTTTTGACCACTAGCACGAGTTCGCCTTGGCGGAATGTTCTCGTCCTAGTCAATCTTTCGTATGAGCGCGTCATCTTTGCTTTGTAAGCCTCCAGATTTTGTTGCGCTATGAGACGGGTTTCATTGAGGGCGTCGAGCTCCTCAAGCCGAAGGTGAGCATTCTCTTCGTCCGTTAGCTCGTAATAAACTGCCACTCGTAAAGAGGATAACTCTATCTCGAGAGGGAGTACCGCTTCTGTGCCAAATACCAATGCATATGGCATTGTTTTTGTGGCCGTTTTGAACGTAGTTCGGTACGCCCAGATTGCTTCATGCAGTCTCTCATACCAGTCCTTCTTATTTCGAGACACCGTCTTTTTCACAATCTTCGTTAAGGTCTTGTTGAAAGCCTCAGCTAGACCGTTAGCTCTAGGATTATAGACTGAAGAGTACCTCCAGTCTATGTTATGTTGTTGTGCGAAGCGGCTGATTTTGTGGCTTCTGTAGGCTGGCCCGTTATCGGAGACGATTCGTCTCGGAATCCCAAATCGATAAATGACGTGCGTCTTGAAGAAATGGGGGATATTCTCTATTTTCACTTCTCTTACCGATACTGCTTCTGCACACTTGGAGAAGTGATCAGTTGTCGCCAAAATGAACTGATGTCCTCTGGATGATACTGGTTCGATGGGGCCGATTATGTCAGTTCCCCACATTTCGACGGCCAGCTAGCCACCGTTGGATGTAGTGAATTTGGATGCCGATGGATAAAATCCCCATGGATCTGACACGAGTGGCATTGCTTCGCATACTCAAGGCAGTCCTGAATCATCGTGGGCCAATAGTAGCCCATCCTTTTAATCTTCAGTTTCATCTTCGGCCCGGCTTGGTGAGAACCGCAGAGCCCGTCGTGAACTTCTTGGACGACTCTCTTTGCCTCTTTAAGTCCCAGGCATCTTAGCCACAAAGAATCAAATGATCTTTTATACAGAGTATCATTGACGAAGGCAAAAGATAGGGCTCGCTTCATGAGCTAATGTTTTGAGGACGCATCTTCAGGCGTTCGACGGGATTTGAAGTAGTCTATAAAGACTTCTCTCCAATCCATAACCTTTTCCTGGTCTTTTATTTGCAGGGCCGTTTGCTTGGTTGTCCCCTTTTCTTCGGATGACTCTGGAGATATTTCTGCTGGTGCAAGAACCCGACGGCTTTGTACCACGATTCTTACGTCATCGAGGTTCTCGTCGGCCAATTCTTTAGCAAGCTTGGCCAATGCATCCGCTTTGCTAATTTCCGCACGTGGTATGCTTTCCAAGGTGTAGGAAGGAATTTGAGTCAGCAGCTGTTGTACTCTCTCGCCGTATTTTACCAACTCTGGCTTGCACGTTTGATAGTCGCCGTTTACTTGACTAACGACCAATTGGGAGTCTCCATATATGAGGAGGTTTTCAATTCCCATGTCGATAGCGATCTCGAGGCCTGCTATCAAAGCTTCATACTCGGCTTCATTGTTTTTCCTCGGCTCAATTAAGGAGAAGGCAAAGCGCATTATCCTCCCTTATGGAGTTACAAAGATGAGGCATACCCCTGATTTGATTATGGGCGTGCTTTGTTTGCGTTTCTTCATAGAAGATGCTCCATCGAAGTAGAGTTTCCACCGAATATCACCCCTGTCGATCGTATCAAACGCATGTTCGTCGGGCAATTCGCAGTTCAAGGGAGAGTCGGCAGGTATCGGATGCTCAGCGAGGAAGTCGGCGATGGCCTGGCCTTTCATTGCCTTAAGAGAACGATAAGTTATCGAGAACTCCATTAAGAGCGGGGCCCATTTAGCGAGTCGTCCCGTTAATATGGCTTTCGATATCAAATATTTGAGAGGATCCACCTTTGATATGAGATGGACCTCATGTGCCAATGCATAGTGTCTGAGCATCGTTATTGCGAAGATCAACACCAGGCAGTGTTTTTCGATGGGAGAGTAATTGCATTCTGTCCCCAGTAGAACTCGACTCAGATAGTAGAGGGCTCTCTCTTTCCCTTGGTCGTTCTATTGTGCCCATAGCACGCCTAAAGAACCTTCGAGGGATGTTGTATAAAGAATGAGAGGCTTTTCCTTGACCGGAGCGGCCAGTACTAGCGGATTCTGCAGGTACTGCTTGATTTCGTCAAGCGCGCTTTGGCATTTGCGATCCCAGACGAAAGGGGTTCCCTTCTTCATCAGGTGGTTGTAAGGACGGCACTTGCCTGAGAGATTGGCTATAAATCGCCGTATATACGCGAGCTTACCTTGGAGAGACTGCAATTGCTTGAGAGTCCTTGGCGGAGGCATTTCCATGATCGCCTTGATCTTTGACGGATCTATCTCGATGCCTCGGTGTCGGACGATGAATCCTAGGAATTTGCCCGAGGAAACTCCGAACGCGCATTTGAGAGGGTTCATCTTCAAGTTGTATTGCCGATGGCGCTGAAACACGATTTTCAGATGCACTAAATGTTCCTCGTATGATTTGCTTTTAACTATGAGGTCGTCGATATAGCATTCGACGATTTCATGTATGAGGTCGTCGAAAATTTTCGTCATGGCCCTCTGATAGGTGGCGCCGGCGTTCTTTAAACCGAAGGGCATCACCTTGTAGCAGAATATGCCCAAAGGGGTCCGGAAAGCGGTATACTTCTGGTCTTCGGGATGCATCTTTATCTGATTGTATCCTGACGATCCATCCATGAAGGAGAAGACTTCGTGAGTGGATGTGTTATCTATCATCAGCTCAGTGACTGGCACTGGAAAGTCGTCCTTTGGGCAAGCTTTATTGAGATCCCGAAAGTCCACGCATATGCGCACTGTCCCATTTTTCTTCATCACCGGGACGATGTTGGCGATCCAGTCAGGATACTGAACCTCTTGGATAAAGCCAGAGTCGATTAGCCTTTTGACCTCGGCGTTGACGATCATCTCAAGCTCGAGCCGCATTCTTCTCGGTGCTTGTTTGATTGGCTTGGCATCCAGGGATATTGCTAATTTGTGGACAGCAATCTCTGGATCTAATCCTGGTATCTCGGAATAGTTCCACGCGAATCAATATTTATGCTGCATAAGCACGTCTTTTAGTGTAGCCACCCTTTCTTCAGGTAGCAGCTCACTGACGAATGTCGGTTGATTTGTGAGATTTTTAGATCAAAAATATGTGTTAACCGCAATCAAGAACGGCGTCGCTTGGTAGCTAGCCGGTGAATACGGGTCGGTCCACAGGGATGATGTGAATTTCCTAATTGTTCTAACGAGCTAATTCAAAATGGTGTTTGGATCTTTATCACTAAAACTAATTTGATTTAGACTAGGATTTAGGAAACTTGCTAGGGTTAGGTTTAGGTTAAGTTTGGTAAAATAAAATTTCCCACCTCTTTTAATGCCCTAAATAAGATCTTTTTAGGAGTTATGGTAATTTTTAATAAAGGGGATTAGGATGATCAGGAAGAAACGATGTTTCTTCCTCTAGATCCTTGTCCGTCCTTTCTTAATCCTTACCCTAACCTCCATGGAAGACATGCATATCCGGTCTTTTATACTACGGTATCACCGTTACCTCGTGGGTAGGGTGCCGTATGGAGCGGAATATGTATGTATGCATGGAGTCCTAATTATTAACAAGTGATTGGACAAGAAAGGGGTGAGAGATTTGCATCTCTCAAACCCTTCCCCATTCCTAACCCTAACAAGCGAGGAAACTACTCGCTCATTGAGGGATCTACAAAAGTCATAATTTTTATTTTGGTCTTCGTTTTAAGAGATTAATTAACTACTGCAGTTTAATAAAAATTATAATCTAGATTTAAAACTAAGGCAAAGAATAGATCTATCTAGGGAAGAAATTAAAACTAAGAACTAAGGCAGAAAATAAAAACTACTTACAAATTGATGCTCTCTTAAACTTCAAAAGAATTCTGAATTTTATTAATGAAAAGAGGGATGACCTAATACAAGTTTTTGGGTCTCTATTTATAGGACATAGAAAACCCTAGGTTTACAATCGCCGCATGTATGCTTTTACAAAAATACCCCTAGGAAGACTAGTCAACGCGCCGCCAAACTTTTTGGAAAATTTTCGCCACTACGGGCTTAGCACGGCCGCGGAACCGCGTCCATAGGCCAGGTTTGGCCGCGGTTCCGCGGCCAAGTAGGAGACTTGTTGGTTGTACTTTCCTGTGCTGGTTCTGGTCTTGTTTGTCTTCCTATTTCATTGGTTGGTTTTTCAGAATATCTTCCATTTCTCTTCCAGATCTCCACAGTGAGTAATGTAGTGGACTTTTACCATTTGCTTCGTGTCGAAGTCTTGCACCTTGCGATGCCTTGTTCTTTGTGAACTGACCTTCGTTTATTCTCCAACTGTAGGCTTGATCAAGATTCTTCCATTTGTTGGTCGTAGTCTCACTTTTGTATCGTCTTTTGTCTTTTTCACTGTTTTTGTTCCGAGAACCTGTAACCTGTAACTATGTAGCAGACATGGGTCAAAAGCACCTGTTTATTTGTAAAATGCATAAGAATGGGGTCTAAAAGAATGCAAAATTATGATATGAACAAATACCCCCAAACTTATCCTTTACTCGTCCTCGAGCAAACCTAGTTTTATTCTCAACAAAATCCCAACCTCACTTTCGCAGGGAAACGCGATTGCACTGAGCTCGTGCAACAAGCCGTTAAACCTCTAGGTGTCCCTAGTAGGAGGAGTGTTGTCTCCTGAGCGTTTTCAGCGGATACTACCCACAAAATCCTATCAATTTGGCTTATCGACTTTTATTCTCCAATTAGGTCTTCTAAAAAGAATTTCTATTATCGTCGATTTAGAAATTATCCACCCGTATTCTTCACGCTTCCTTATCATTTAACTTAAGATTATATATGTTCTGCAGACCTACTTAGCTTTCGGCATCTTTTAAGTTTTCCTTCTAGGGTTCTATCTCAACTTAGGAATTTTTATCATCTCTATTAAAGATTTAAGTCCTATTCTTCATTCCTATCTCTTATCTAAACCCAAATCACATACCCCTACGTGTGTGTGTGTATCACCCCTACACTTGGAAATTCAAATCAAGCTATCATACTCTTGTCCGTCGTCCAAAGCACTTCTTAATTGGTGAATTTTTAGATGAATTTTGCTTACACATCCTTCATGCGACTGTTAATACTTCTTGAGGTACCAACGACTGATTACAAAATGTGTTTGCACTTTAAAGCGTAATTCCTAGTCTTGTAACACCTAAGACTTTAGCAGTGACTCCCAAACCAGTTGGTCTAAGGCACTAGGTGATGAAGCACCCTCGCTAAATATTTTTTCTATTTTTGCAGCCTTAAGTAATTACAAAAACCAATGTTCATTTTTTTTCTTTATTCACACTTGTATTTATTGTATTTTTCTTTGTACTAAGGACTTCAGACAAGAGCATTTCAAGGTCTCTCCTACTATTCCAAGTTTCAAGCTTCGTGTTTGTGCAATTTGTAGGGTATATATTTTCAGAATTTAGACTTAAGCTAGGAATTATTTTTCAAACTTATACTCTAATAAAAATATCAATACTTTTCCTTTGTTTTAATTTAGCCCAAGAAGTCAATTCGAAATTTGCCTATTTCTAAATAAACTACAAAGATATATACTTTCTACCGTTAAATTTTAAGAAAGCTTATTTTTAGGGTTTTTAATTTACTAAGTCTAAGATCTAGTTGTTCCTAGTTAGTTAATCTATTTGTCAAACTTAAGTTAAATATGGCCAAAATTGAATACTTTAATTTTTATAATTTTTTTTCAAATTTTCAATTTTTATGGGTTTTTCTTTTTCTATATTTTTTTTTATTTTTCAAATTTTTCAATTTTTATGATTTTTAGATAAGGATGCAAATGCAAAAATATACATATGAATGCGAAGGAAGAACACTTACCGAGCATACCCCCAAACTTAAACTGGACAGTGTTCTCACTGTCAGGCTACACCAAGTGGGTCGAGAATGTCGGCACTTTCCTGCTTATTTTTTTTTTTTGTAATTATATTTACAAATGATACACACCCCCAAACTTATTTGAAATAAAGTATTGGCAAGAAGATCAAAAATTTATGGGTAAAATGGAGGAAGATTAATCAGTGTAAACCGGCTCCTGCAAAAACAGGAGCTCCTCCGATGTGTCCGCAATGAGGAACGGTTTCAATCGATGTCCGTTTACTTTAAATAAAGTACCATCCTCCGGATTTTCAAGATCTACCGTACCGTGCGGATATACGGTGCGTACTAAAAATAGCCCTTTCCACCTAGATCTGAGCTTGCCGGGGTGAAAGTGTAACCGAGTGTCATAGAGTAAAACATGTTGACCAGGTTTAAATTTTTTGTGCATAAGGTGTTTATCATGGAATACCGTTTTTAATGATGACTGCATTATCATAAACCTCATCCCGCGGCTCTTCTAGTTCGTTTAATTGCAGCTTTCGATTGCTGCCCGCATCTCCCATTGATAAATTCAACTCCTTGATCGCCCAAAATGCCTTGTGCTCAATCTTAACTGGGAGGTGGAAAGCCTTCCCATAAACAAGCTGGTATGGAGACATACCAAGATCGGTCTTGTATACAGTACGGAAAGCCCATAGTGCATCGATCAGTTTGTGTGACCAATCTTTACGGTTTTTAGAAACCGTTTTCTCCAAGATTTGCTTAATTTGCCGATTCGAAATCTCGGCTTGCCCACATGTTTGGGGATGGTATGGCGTTGACAGCTTGTGTGTAATGGAATATTTGCGCATTAAGGACTCAAAAGTCCTATTGCAGAAGTGAGATCCATTATCACTTATAATTGCTCGAGGGTGCCCAAACTGAGAAAAGATGTGTTCTTTAAGAAATCGAACGACAACCTTGTTATCGTTCATTCGGCTAGGCACAGCCTCGACCCATTTTGACACATAGTCAACAGCCAAAAGGATATACACATTCCCAAAGGAATTGGGAAATGGTCCCATGAAGTCTATTCCCCAAACATCAAAAATATCCATAACCAAATTTGGTTGGAGCGGCATTTCGTTTCTCTGCGATATCCGGCCCAAGTGTTGGCACCGGGAGCATGTCTTGCAGTATTCATATGCATCCTTAAAAGGTCGTGGCAAATAGAAACCACACTGCAAGATTTTCTCGGCTGTCTTCTTTGGGCAAAATTGCCCGCCACACGCTTGATTGTGGCAAAAAGACAGCACACTCTTAAACTCATTTTCAGGTACACACCGGCGAATGTTTGGTCGGAACAGTATTTAAAAAGATACGGCTCATCCCAGTAAAAATGTTTTACTTGGGACAAGAATCGGAATTTATCCTGTTTCGACCAATCTTTAGGTATCAAGCCGGTGGCCAAGTAATTTACTATATCAGCGAACCAAGGTTCGCATGACACGGTTAAGAGTTTCTCATCGGGAAAAACATCTTTGATTGGAATTTCAAATGTAGGCGAAGAAGGAAGGCGTGAAAGGTGATCGGCCACTACGTTTTCACGTCCTCTTTTGTCTCTTATAACAAGGTCAAACTCTTGTAGCAAGAGGATCCAACGTATTAGCCTCGATTTAGCATCCTTCTTCGCAAAAAGGTGGCGAAGAGCTGAATGGTCCGTATACACAATAACTGGAGAGCCGATTAAATAAGGCCGGAATTTTTCAAGTGCAAACACAACGGCTAAAAATTCTTTTTCTGTTGTTGTGTAGTTCAGTTGGGCCTCATTTAGTGTACGGCTAGCGTAATAAATTACGTGCGGCATCTTATTAATGTGCTGTCCAAGGACAGTACCAATGGCAAAATTTGATGCGTCGCACATAATTTCAAAAGGGTGCGTCCAGTCTGGAGATGAAATAATGGGCGCAGAAATGAGAGAGTGTTTCAATGACTCGAACGCTTCCATGCAAGTTGAGTCAAAATCAAATGTTGTGTTCTTGGCCAATAAGAGAGTCAAGGGTCTAGCAATTTTGCTAAAATCCTTGATAAACCGTCTATAAAAACCGGCATGGCCAAGGAAAGCTCGGATGTCTTTGACGCATTTAGGAGGAGGAAGATTGGAAATGACTTCAATTTTGGCTCTATCAACCTCTATTCCGTTTTGCAAGATGACATGTCCTAAAACAATGCATTCTCGTACCATAAAGTGGCACTTCTCCCAATTTAAAGTTAGGTTCTTATCCCTACAGCGGGTAAGAACTGTGTCAAGGTGTAGCAAACACTCGTCGAAGGAGTCGCCAAAAATGGAGAAATCATCCATAAAGATCTCCAAAAACTTTTCAACCATGTCTGAAAAGATCCCCATCATACACCGCTGAAATGTAGCACGTGCATTGCATAACCCTAAAGGCATGCGACGATAAGCAAAAGTACCAAAAGGATAAGTAAATGTGTTCTTGTCTTGATCCTCTTTGGCGATGGGGACTTGGTTATAGCCGGAATAGCCATCCAAAAAGCAATAAAACTCGTGCCCAGCCAATCGTTCTAGCATTTGGTCAATGAAAGGTAAAGGAAAGTGGTCTTTCCTTGTCGCGGCATTGAGTTTTCTATAGTCGATGCAAACTCGCCACCCAGTTTGGGTGCGAGTGGGTATTAACTCATTTGCCTCATTGGTTATGACTGTAATGCCCGATTTCTTTGGCACAACATGAATGGGGCTAACCCACTGGCTATCCGAGATAGGGTAGATGATACCACTATCAAGACATTTAACAATCTCCTTCTTGACAACCTCTTTCATTATGGGGTTGAGGCATCTTTGTGGATCCCTTACCGGCTTGGCATCATCCATCAAGTGTATATGATCTTCAACTATGAGGGGACTAATCCCCTTGATGTCCGCCATAGACCAGCCAAAAGCTTGCCGATTATTTTGTAAGACCATTAAAAGGGTCTTCTCTTGCTCGAGAGCTAGAGAGGCCGATATGATGACGGGAAGGGTCTCATTCTCACCTAGGTAAGCATATTTAAGGTGCGACGGCAAAAGCTTTAGTTCGAGTTTAGGAGGTGAAACAATTGATGGTAACAATGGTGTAACTGTTTCAAACTCGAAGGATTCCATCAACGGTTCAAATCGAGTGTACGCAGCCGAGTCGGATGGTTCAACTAACTCATCCGAAAAAGCAAAAGACTCAAACTCGGGTGGTGAGTCTTCAAAATCGTCTACAAAGGTGAAACACTCATAATCGTTGTCCGGCGTGACAGCTGTGTCGGATTCTAGGAGGAACGCACTAGAAGCGTCAACGCTGCTGTGGTCGAACATAAAATTTTCGAACTCACAGTCCTCCTCCGCGATCTCATTGATCGAGCAAACATCAAGTACGCTAGAATTAGGCTCGGAAGGCCGATTTCCCAACTTAAAAATGTTGAGTTCAATTGTCATATTGCCAAAAGATAGATTCATTGAACCATTACGATAATTGATCACCGCATTAGAAGTCGCAAGGAATGGTCGACCAAGTATCACCGGAATTTGACTCCGGGGGTTAGCTACAGGTTGTGTATCCATAACAATAAAGTCAACGGGGAAAATGAAATCCCCTACTCTAATTAACACATCCTCCAACTCTCCCCTAGGATGGGTAATGGATCGGTCGGCCATTGGGAGAGTACAATGAGTGGGTTTAAGCTCTCCAACACCTAACTGCTCGTACACTGAATACGGTAGCAAATTGACACTAGCACCAAGATCTAATAGTGCTCTATTGATGTTCTTGTCCCCAATTGTTATCGAAATAGTAGGACAACCGGGGTCCTTGTGCTTTTGGGGTAAAGATTGGACAAGAGCATCGCTAACAGCACTAGCCACGAAAACTTTCTTTGGTACTTGTGACTTCCTCTTCTTGGTGCATACGTCCTTTAAGATTTTTGCGTATGAAGGAACTTGTTGGATTGCATACAAGAGAGGTATATTTATGCTAACCTGTTTGAACAACTCTACAATCTTCTCCATTTGTGGAGTTGGTTTATTGGATCTCAACCGGTTTGGAAAAAGAACGTTTTGAAAATTTGTTGAGTCCAATTTTTGTGGATCAGATTGTGGAGTTGGAACGGATCCCCGTGTAGATATGTTCGTGTTGTGAGAAGTGGGTCCGTTCGAAGTAGAAGAAGTAGAGCCTTGTGAAGAATGAAGAATAGGCTCTAACGAAGAAGATGAAGGTGAAGAAGAAGAAGATGAAGAAGAACCACCAGCAGGGGTGTCATTATTAATACCCACGTTATTCTGCAACACTTTTCTGGATCTCAACGTGGTCACAGCATTTACGTTATGATGTTGCTGTTAGTATGCAGCATGTGCATGACCGGGATTTGGCAATGGTTGAGATGGAAACTTTCCCTTTTCTCGCTCGCTCAACGCAGCATTGAGTTGTGCAATTTGTGCCTCAATAGATTTGATGCTTTGATCGTGTGAGGCACCGTTTTGCACCAAAGATTGAATAGAAGTCTCCAACCTTGCTGCGGATTGTGTAGATTGCTTTAGGAACGCATCTAGACTTCTTTCTAGCGAGTTAACCTTATCATTATTAGGTTGAACAAAGTTGTTTTGAGGGTAAGAGTTGTTGGGCACAAAATTGTTCATTTGGTTTTGGTAAGGTTGTGGGTGGAAAGGTTGCAGGAATTGAGTTTGTGGAGGTGCTTTTTGATGTGGAGGAGGAGGCCTTTGAAAGTTGTTGTTTTCTTGGAATTGTTGATTTTGATTCCAAGCGAAATTTGGGTGACTCCTCCAACCCGGATTGTATGTCGAAGAGTATGGATCATTTCTTTATCGTTGCTGAAAGGCAGCATTGACGTGATCTTATCCTTGAGCAAGTGGATTGTAAGGACACTCTTCGGTGAGATGTGATGGATCGGAACAATAAGCACAAACAGTTCTAGGGGGTAAAGTGGGGGCAGGAGAAGACGATAAGATTTTGGTCTCAATTGCTTCTAGCTTTTTTGTAAGTGCGGCCATCTTGGCCTTCATAGCAATCGACATATCTAATTGATGTATGCCTGCCCTAGACTGACCAATTGAAGAAGATGAGGTGGTCTTGGTGCTTTCCCACTGAAGTGTTTGTTCAGCAAGATCATCGAGAAACTGCCATGCTTCCTCACTAGATTTGGTTAGAAAGTGACCTTGACAAATGGTTTCTAGCAACTGCTTCGTTGCCGGGTTCAATCTCTCGTATAATGTTTGGCAAAGTTGCCAATTTTCGATCCCATGGTGAGGGCATTGAACAAGAAGGTCTTTGAATCTTTCAAAACACTTCCAAAATGGTTCGGAAGGAAGCTGGGAAAATTGTATAATTTCATTTCGAATTCTCACAGTCTTGTGATGAGGATAAAACTTTTTAAGAAAAGCTTTAACAAACTCTTCCCAATTTTTAATTGAATATGATGTGGTGCTGTATAACCACTTCTCGGCTAAGTCATATAAGGTGAAAGGAATGACCCTTAGCCTTATAGCATCATCGGATAATTGGGTAGTTTTCATCATTGCACAAACGTTTTGGAATTTGTTGATAAAGATATAGGCATCTTCGAATTCCAATCCGTGAAATTTTGGCAGCATATTGATGAAGTGGGGTTTGATCTCAAAATTGTCCCCATTTGCCGGTGGGAGTGAAAGACAAGTAGGTAAGGCGGTGCGGATCGGGTAGAAAAGATCCTGGAGCGCGATTCGTTGGGGCGCTTCAACAGGCGGGTGATTCAGGTTATTCGCACCTAACGGAGGTGGAATCAGTCCCGTGGGTAAGGTGTTGTTAGGATTATATCCCGACATCCCCTCGGAAGAAGAATTTGAAGGTGAAGGTGAGGAAGTGGAAGGAATTTCGACTTCGGAGTCGAAAGGTTCGTCGGTCGGTACCAACGAAACACGGACTAATCGGGCGCTAGTGTCCCTAGTCCAACCAGACATACACTAAAGAGGTAGTGTAGTCAAAAAGGTGAAAAACATAATGTGGGGGTAAGAAAACGTCAATGAAAGGAAAGTGGTGTAAGTGGGGTGCAAGGATATCTTTAGCGACAAGTTCCAAGTTTTTGTAAAAAAAAATTCCTTTTTTATCTTTTTTATATGGAGCTTTTTGCAAAAAGATTTTCGATAAAAGGCTTTGACACAAATGCAATCAACCACAAATGCACAATCAGGCCTAGATCTAGGGTCACCTAGGTTAGCTAGACAGCTCCTAACTGTTCCAAAGGGCTAGAAATGGGACCTCAAACCGCCTCTTCACCGCCAATTGCGGCCAGGTAAGTGCCAGGTGAGTGGGAAGCTCTCCACTACAAGTAGTGGCCCTAATTAAGTAACCACTCGCCTTAGACACACTTGCCTAGACACCGCAAAGTCAGGTTAGGATAAACGGTCGATGCCTACAACTAGTCCTATGTCCTATTGAGCGCGAAGTCCTTAGGGATAAGTCTAATCTTTTTTAATTAAGAGATGGTCAATGCATATGCCTTATGTGATTTCTGGGGTCCTGGGAAGGGTGATGAAATCCCCACCCAATCTGGATTGGTCTCAAGCCCCTTAAAGTCCGATTAAATATGCAAAACAGTAACAACTACTTGCAATCAATCAATTTTTTTTTATTTTAAGGGCGGCGCAAAGAATCCTGCACAAGATCAATTATTGGAAGGGGGAGAGATTTTTTTTAAGCGTAAAGAATCCTGCAGGAAAATTTACAGAGGAGATATTTTAGGTTGCAGAGGAGAGAAAAATGGAACAAACAGTGGGATTTCCTCATGCTGACGTCAGCACCATGCATCGGATCCACGGTCGGAAGCTAGGTAAGGCGGAGGAAACGCGGTCGTTTGAGCGGTTCAAGTTCCGAGAAAAATTCTGCTCCTCTGTTCTGATCTCCCTCTGTTGTTCAGATCTGCCGTTTTCTGTTTTGATCTCTGGATTTTTCCAGATCCGAACCCGTTCGTCGTTCCTGCAAAAATTCACACGAAAAACCCTTCAAACGATAAAAGATGATAAAAATTTTATAATTTTTATTTTTTCAGTATTTTATGATTTTTATATTTTATATTAACCCGAAATTGCAAAAAGGAAATATTACGCCATCCCCGGCAACGGCGCCATTTGATTTGTGAGATTTTTAGATCAAAAATATGTGTTAACCGCAATCAAGAACGGCGTCGCTTGGTAGCTAGCCGGTGAATACGGGTCGGTCCACGGGGATGATATGAATTTCCTAATTGTTCTAACGAGCTAATTCCAAATGGTGTTTGGATCTTTATCACTAAAACTAATTTGATTTAGACTAGGATTTAGGAAACTTGCTAGGGTTAGGTTTAGGTTAAGTTTGGTAAAATAAAATTTCCCACCTCTTTCAATACCCTAAATTAGATCTTTTTAGGAGTTATGGTAATTATTAATAAAGGGGATTAGGATGATCGGGAAGAAACGATGTTTCTTCCTCTAGATCCTTGTCCGTCCTTTCTTAATCCTTACCCTAACCTCCATGGAAGACATGCATATCCGGTATTTTATACTACGGTATCACCGTTACCTCGTGGGTAGGATGCCGTAGGGAGCGGAATATGTATGTATGCATGGAGTCCTAATTATTAACAAGTGATTGGGCAAGAAAGGGGTGAGAGATTTGCATCTCACAAACCCTTCCCCATTCATAACCCTAACAAGCGAGGAAACTACTCGCTCATTGAGGGATCTACAAAAGTCATAATTTTTATTTTGGTCTTCGTTTTAAGAGATTAATTAACTACTGCAGTTTAATAAAAAATTATAATCTAGATTTAAAACTAAGGCAAAGAATAGATCTATCTAGGGAAGAAATTAAAACTAAGAACTAAGGCAGAAAATAAAAACTACTTACAAATTGATGCTCTCCAAACCTTCAAAAGAATTCTGAATTTTATTAATGAAAAGAGGGATGACCTAATACAAGTTTTTGGGTCTCTATTTATAGGACATAGAAAACCCTAGGTTTACAATCGCCGCATGTATGCTTTTACAAAAATACCCCTAGGAAGACTAGTCAACGCGCCGCCAAACTTTTTGGAAAATTTTCGCCACTACGGGCTTAGCACGGCCGCGGAACCGCGTCCATAGGCCAGGTTTGGCCGCGGTTCCGCGGCCAAGTAGGAGACTTGTTGGTTGTACTTTCCTGTGCTGGTTCTGGTCTTGTTTGTCTTCCTATTTCTTTGGTTGGTTCTTCAGAATATCTTCCATTTCTCTTCCAGATCTCCACAGTGAGTAATGTAATGGACTTTTACCATTTGCTTCATGTCGAAGTCTTGCACCTTGCGCTGCCTTGTTCTTTGTGAACTGACCTTCGTTTATTCTCCAACTGTAGGCTTGATCAAGATTCTTCCATTTGTTGGTCGTAGTCTCACTTTTGTATCGTCTTTTGTCTTTTTCACTGTTTTTGTTCCGAGAACCTGTAACCTGTAACTATGTAGCAGACATGGGTCAAAAGCACCTGTTTATTTGTAAAATGCATAAGAATGGGGTCTAAAAGAATGCAAAATTATGATATGAACATCGGTCGCGGGTCACTTGCCGTCCCCAAATCAATTTTCTAAATATTCCCCGTATGATTTGCTTTTAACTAAGAGATCACATGGCAAATTGTTACGTAATCTTCAGATTCATCCGACGGTTCTTCCCCATCATCTCCGTCCTCAAGGACGTGACTGAGAAATTCTTGGAGTGTGATTGGAGTACACGCCTTCTGGTTATACTCTTCCAGCGCGTCAATCTGCTTTTGGAGGTCCGTGCGCCTGTCACCAGGCTTCACGGTCTTCTTGGATTTCTTCTTCTTCTTCGAAGATTTTGATGGCTGGGTGTGAGTGTTTTGAATATCACCACCAATCTTTGGAGTTGGGCGCGGTTTCAACATTCCCTTGATAATCTCGGGTTCCAATGGATTCTTCCACCTGATCGTCGGGCACGTCTGGAGATCGTTCAGCATTCTTTTAGTCTTGACTGAAAGAGTGACCTCCCATGGAGCTTCTTCAACAAAAGAGCACGATTCCCCCGGTGTGTCCGTCTTCTTAGGAGTGTGAGGTTGTGGTGGGCTTACTTTCCACTTCTCAGACAGCGCAAACTTGCCATGTTGGTACTGATCCTCGATCCATCCCTTAAAGACGAAGAAATTTTCGATTGGATGGCTTACCATTTGGTGGTAAGGGCAATAATTAGGACTATTAGTCTCGCCGGGTAGCAGTGGTCGCTTAGGATTCGGCAGATTGGTGAGTCTGTTGCACATCGCCAGTTCGAATAGCCTCTTCGTTTTGTCCCGTGTGAACGAGTAAGGACGCTTCATCTTCTCATTATAATAGCGCCGTCTCTCTTCCAGTTGATCCGTTAGTTTTGGGGCACTGGGCTGCTGTTGGGTATTTGAAACGAAGGTCGCCTTCCCTTTACCCTTTTCGTTCCGCGGCTCCGGCTTCGAAGGAGACGGTCTATGACCCATCTGGTCCATCTGGGCTAGCTTTTCGATTAAGGCTTGGAATGTGGTCGGTTTGAAGAACATCATGAATTGTGAAATAGTTGCATGAGGGTCTAGAGTGCCCACGAACATGCCCACCGCTGGTGCTTCTTCGATGCGATGTTCGCATTTCGACCATAAATTTCGCCACCGTATTGCGTATTGCACCCAAGTTTCGCCTGGCTTTACCCTAGAGTTAATTAATGTGGTAATCGAGGTACGCTCGCTAGCGCTCGCGAATCATTGCGTAAACAGCAGTTCTATTTCCGCAAATGTCTTGACAGAGTCGTTTGGAAGTTCAGAATACCATTCGAACGTCGTTTCTGATAAGCTGCCGACGAACTGGCGGAGGAGCAGTTTATCATCGCCTCCGGTGTTACCACATAGAGCCCTGAACTGGACGACATGCTGGTGCGGATTTCCTGTCCCTTTATATACATGAAATTTAGAGATGGTATATCCCGACGGGTACTTTATCTGGTCATACCAGCCTGGATATGGTCGCCCAGTTTTAACAACTTGGCCGGCCGCTTCATTCTCCTGGTGAGCTCGTATTTGCTGAGCAATGTAGTCGTCTAGAGCAGCCTTGGAAATGGTCTCCTCTTTGGCTGCTGAAAGAGCCGGAGGAGGGTTCGATATCTCCCCTCTGTCGTCTTCAATGATGATCGGACGGTCTTCAGCTGGAGATTCTGGCTGTAACATCATCCCGACCATGTCTTGGAAGAGAAGCGACATTCGTTTTATATTAGCCGCTTGTTCTGCTGCTTCTCTGTCCTTCTTTTCGAGGACTCTACGGAGGAAGTCAGCATCGGTTTCTTGTTTATGACGCTGCTCTGATGACGCTTCCGGGCTTTCTTTTGGCCCGGTGAGTGCGGCCATTTGCGTTAGCATTTCCTGAAGTTTCTGTTGCTGCTCCTGGGCTTTTGTCACGGATTGGGTGAGCGGTCGGTGTCCCGTAGAAGTGCGGCTTTCCTCCTTTTCGGAAGCCATATAAACGGTATGCATCATTATACCCCCAGAATTGGGGCGTTTGGGCTCAGCGTCTTTGTGGCCTGCCGCAGTCACAGGGGCTTTCACTGGCCTCCTTCTCTTTTGGGCGGTTGACGTTGAGGGGACCGTTGTAGCGGGCACCCAGGTAGTTGTCGTCCTTTGTGGTTTGACAGGACGATTTTCTTCCTGCTGAACCTCACCTTTTTCTGCCGACGAGAGTAATCTTGATCAATTACCGACCCTTGAACCTGTCGCCAGACTTTGTAAATTTTGGAGGACAGCCGCTGAGGGGACTGCTCCGGCTTCGTTTCTGTAACATCCTCCACGGGTGGAGGAGATCTTTTCAGTACGGCAGTGGGAGAGTTCCTGCGCACCTTGTTAAGCAATTCAAAGATGTTCCCGGTTGGAACAACAGCATTGACTTCCACCGTTGGAGCTGGTGGAGTTAGCCCAGAGGGAGAGTTGCCCCCGGCTTTCCTTTTTCGGCGCCAGTGGCGACGTCGGGCGTGTCGAGCCGTTGGGATTGTTTCAGCTGGAGGGGTGACTTCGTCCTGTCCCCAGTTCAGGTGAGGCGCTGCTGGTACCAGCCTCTTGAATACCGACGTTCGTTGAGCAGCAGTGTTTAATCTATCAAAGACAGACTTTTGAGCAAGAACGGGAGTCGGAACAGTCAGTCTTGTGAAGACTGACCCTTTAGCAGGAGAAGTCGTCTTGACGACTTCGGGAGCAGGGATGGCTATCCTTTTCGGAATAGCCTTTTCTTGAATTGCAGGCTTCATAATGGGCCCACAGGAACTTTGGCCCAATCTGGCGAAGACCGAGGCGCTGGAGCTGGATGACCCGTTGAGAGGGGCCGCAGTAGTTGTAAGTCGATCAAAGACCGACTTCTTGGGAGCTTCTTATGTTGGTATAGGAGCGCTGAAGCTCATTGGTGGGAGCATGGTCCCGAAAAACAATCCAGTGGTGGCCTGAGTGACCTGTTCCACCGGCATAGCGAAGATGGAGGCCGCTTGGGGCCCGTAAGTCACTCCTCCGGACGGGACGGAGCGAGAGTTGCAGTTGCAGTTAGTGCAGTTTGAAGCCATTGATCTTCTATTTTCTGCACTGAGCAAGACACCAAATCTTAGTACCTCGAATCCACAGGCAACCATAGCAAACCGCGATTCGTTCGCGAACACGACACACGAAGTGTGGAGTGGAAAGTGGAAAAGGTCCCACCGGGTGTGCCAGAATCTGTTCCCCTCCGAAACGCGGAGACGCAACCGCGCAGGTCCGTCTTGCCTGAATTTTGGGGGGCAGATGCTTATTGGTGCTATCTGTCCACCTCTCCGAAGATTCTAAGTTGATTTATGACACGACATATCAAAGGTTTAAACGGATGCGGCCAATGTAGCAGACTTCGTCAGATTCCCCCTCATTTGAGGGGGTTTTGATTGTGGGGACGTTCTTCAATGCAGGCGCAAGCCCCTGCAGTTAATTACGCTACCGCATCGCGGTAACAACTTTCTCTTTCTCCAGATGATCACTTCGTTTCGTGTGTGTTTGTTTTGTTTTTGGTTGCCCGTGGATTGTATACGGAGACTAATTTATGTTGTCGCCCGTAGGGCATGGATTAGTCCAAATCCGTATCTTCTTAGATTTGGGTTTGGGGGTTGGGTTTAAGGATACGTTAGTCTCATTTGAGACTAAGATCAACTTAAATGTTTGTTAAGGATACGTTAGTCTAATTTTAGACTAAGATCAACTTAATGGGATCGTTTAGATCCAACAAAAGAGCATTCGGGCTCTATTGCTTAGTTTAGGGACATTGCGGTCGATTACCAGTTTAAGGACATGGTGGTCCAATGTTAGTTTAAGGACATCTCGGTCCAATGTTAGTTTAAAGACATCTCGGTCCGTAGTTTAAGGACATTACGGTCCAATGTTAGTTTAAAGACATTACGGTCGAGGTTAAGGACATCATAGTCCGTGAGTTTAAAGACCTCACAGTCGAGGTTAAGGACATCATAGTCCGTGAGTTTAAAGACCTCACAGTCAAGGTTAAGGATATCATAGTCCATGGGCTTAAGGACCCCGCAGTCCAGGTTAAGGACATCATAGTCCGTGAAATGTGTGATTGTCGGGACCCGTCACCTCTCTGAAGATGTTGAAGGATTACAACGACAAATATCAAAGGAGTGAAAAGATGTACCCTTGAACCGAAGTTGATTGAGAGATCTGTAGTCCAATTTGGAACTAAGATCAATTAATTAGATTATGAGCACATTGGCTCAATTAAATCTGAATTGAGGACTTATGGCCAATTTGGGCTAAGTCCAATTAAATTTGAAATGTTGCCCTCTTGTTGAACCATTAAACACTTGTCTGGATTCGGTCCCTCCTTATTTAGCAATGCTAAACAAGAGTTTGAGGGCTCTGATAATATTTTTGTCTATGACTGAGCATTAAACATTGTAGTTCTGAGTTTTACTCAACTTTGAGGTTTAGTTAAAGGAGAGGTTTTTGCCTCTGGAAACTTAGCCAATTTGGCTAAGATTGGCTTTAAAATAATGTTAAACACTAGAGGACAACAGTGTTAAACACTGGAAATGAAATGCTCAAAATAGTGTTAAACACTAGAGGACAACAGTGTTAAACACTGGAAATAAAACGCTCAAATTAGTGTTAAACACTAGAGAGGAAGGGGTCATGTGGGGACACGTGAGGGCACCCAAAGGTGGAGCCATATCCCCTTTACTTTGTTCTGCAAATAAGTGTTAAACACTTTTGATCTTTTGGCCATCACGTGTTGGCACGTGATGGATATTTGTGCATTGATTATTAAAGCATTTATTAGGGGTCACGTGGTAACACGTGAGAGAGCCCAAAGCCAATACTGCCTTTGCTTTTATTCTCTTTGTTTTGGAGGTACGTGGGAACACGTGAGGCATTGCCTCAGGGCTAATTCCTTCTGATTTTGGAGGATCTTTTCAGGGGTCACGTGGGGACACGTGACCTTAGTTCTTTACATGCATGGAGATCTTTCAAGTCTCTTTATTTTTTAAGAATTAAATTCTCTGTAGAGTTAAACCCTAATTATGGTTTTTAGAGAAAATAAATTCCTATGCATGTGAAAGAATTAAATTCTTCTGTAGGGTTAAACCCTAATTTCATTTAGGAGGAATTAAATTCCTGTGAATTTGAGAGAATTAAATTCTCAAGTAGGGTTAAACCCTGGTTTTGTCTGTCTTGAAGGAATTAAATTCCTATAAATTGGGAGAATTAAATTCTCATATAGGGTTGAACCCTAGTTTTATCTTGGAGGAATTAAATTCCTGTAAATTTGGGAGGATTAAATTCTCATATAGGGTTGAACCCAAGTTTTGTCTGTTAGGAGAATTAAATTCTCAAAACTCAATTCTCTCTCTAAATCTTGGATCTGCATGGCAGAATCTCCCCGATGAGAATTAAATTCTCAACCTGTGGGGAGATTTGCTTCTGCAAATCTTCAACCAGAGGAAGAACTAAGTTCTTTTGCAGAAGAGTTAAACTCTTGGATTGAGAATTAAATTCTCTTTTTTGTTTTATGAAGTTTTGATCCCTTTCCCTTTCTCACCTAGGGTTTCTTTTCTTGAGAATTAAATTCTCCTTTCTTTTCTCTCTGCTATTTGCCTTCAGAAATTCCAAGATCCAAAAATTCTCTCTCCTCCCTTCCTCTCCTTGGCTCCTATTTATAAGAGAAGGAAAAAAATCAATTTGTTTAGTAAATCTTTCATTGAAAGATTTTGTTTGTTTTCATAACTAATATGATCTTTTAGATCACTCAGTGAATTTTATTCACCATTGGATTTTTAATCCAAAAGATATTCTGTTTGTTATTTTTGGTGAAATTTAGGGAAATCTTTCCTTGTCTAAAATCTTTCCATAAATTGGTGATTTTTAATCACCATTGGATTTTTAATCCAACGGTGCTCCAGTTTACAGAGCATGGTCCTCTTTTTGTTTGGAAAGATTTAGAGAAATACTTTCCCAGTTAGGGTCTTTGATTTTCCTTAATTAGAATTTAATTCTATCAGCTTATAAGGCTTTCAAAGCCTATCACGTGTTGGCACGTGACTCTCCCTCATTCAGAATTTAATTCTGTCTTTTAACTGGGCTGAAGGACCATAACGTGTCAGCACGTGACCCTTGGTCACGTGTGAGCACGTGATGCCCCGTTGGGGTCTTTCTTTAGCCGTTTTGTTTACCCTTTTGTTTGATTAGAATTTAATTCCATAAAGAGATCACGTGTCAACACGTGACCCTTGGTCATGTGTAAACACGTGATACCTCATTGAGGTGTTTCCTGATTTTTATCAGGGAACACGGCCATCACAACCTCCAATGCTGCCCTACAAGAGGTTCAATACTGACCCTTGTATACAATCCACGGGCGCGAATAAACATTTCCCTAACAAAGTCCCATCCGGGACTGGGGACATGTTCGCACAGTGAACAGCCCTTGTAAGTCCTCTCGACTTATAAGGAGAAAACACTCTTGTAAGATCCTTACGACTTGCGAGAAGCCACACTTGGGAATCCTCACGATCCCTAAGGAGAAATCGCACTTGCGATATCCTCACGACTCGTAGGGAGAAATACTTTTATGAGACCCTTACGGCTCATGAAGTCAAAAGCCTTAGTCGGCAGGATCTTAACCCTGTTTGCTAAGCCACCTTTGTTCGACGTCGACAGAGGCAAATGATGATTCGCTCCTGGCAATATCCCAGTTGTAGCGGTGCTGATGCTGAAATCGGTGTCTAATTCCAAGCTTGCAGCGAAAAGCTAGCGAGCCACACATGCATGCGAAATAGCCGAAATGATGGGGCAACTTGCAACAAAATCAGCAAGTAAAAATGTATGCATGCGAAATAGCCGAAATGATTGGACACCGCGAAAAATAGCCGAAATGATTGGGCAATCGCGACCTTCGCGATATAAAGCTGAAATGATAGAACATCGCGGAAATAAAAATATATAAAATGAAACTTTTTGCCCTACAGGTGAGATCACATCAATCCCTGTATACAATCCAGGGGCGCAAACAAAGAAGGAATCACACCTTCCATCCTCAGGCTCCATCAAAAGAAGAAACCAAATCTCAACGGTTCACAGACAGCCTAGAGATCATCTCAACATTCGTCTCATTACAACAGACGCAACATCAAGCAAAGCGGAACCGCGGCAATTTCCAGTTCTATGACTCGGCGGTGCACAGATGACCGAGAGTCAAACCCCGACTCCGTGAAATGCGGATAAATTCAACCCTTCCTGGTTACATAGAACGCGGCCTATGTCAATCCTGACCCCGTGGGAAACTTCCAGAGCGGATCCTGGTCCTCGCAGAACACGGCTATGTCAATCAGACCCCGTGGGAAGCATCTAGAGCAAAATCCCAATTACGTGGAACGCGGCCTATGTCAATCCTGACCCCGTGGGAAACGTCTAGAGCGGATCCTAGTCCTCGCAGAACACGGCTATGTCAAACCGACCCCGTGGGAAGCATCCAGAGCAAAATCCTGGTTACGTGGAACACGCCCTATATCAATTCTGGCCCCATGGGAAACGTCCAGAGCGGAGCCTGGTCCTCGCAGAACACGACTATGTCAATCAGACCCCATGGGAAGCATCTAGAGCAAAATCTTGGTTACGTGGAACGCGGCCTATATCAATCCTGACCCCGTGGGAAACGTCCAGAGCGGATCGTGGTCCTCACAGAACACGGCTATGTCAATCAGACCCCGTGCGAAGCATCCAGAGCAAAATCCTGGTTACGTGGAACATGGCCTATGTCAATCCTGACCCCGTAGGAAACGTCCAGAGCGGAGCCTGGTCCTCGCAGAACACGGCTATGTCAATCAGACCCCGTGGGAAGCATCCATAGCAAAATCCTGGTTAAGTAGAACACGGCTATGTCAATCAGACCCCGTAGGAAGCATCCAGAGCAAAATCCTAGTTACGTGGAACGCGCCTATCTCAATCCTGACCCCGTGGGAAACGTCCAGAGCGGAGCCTGGTCCTCGCAAACACGATTATGTCAATCAGACCCCGTGGGAAGCATCTAAAGCAAAATCCTGGTTACAAGGAAGACGGCCTATGTCAATCCTGACCCTATGGGAAACGTCCAGAGCGGAGCCTGGTCCTCGCAGAACACGGCTATGTCAATCAGACCCCGTGGGAAGCATCCAGAGCAAAATCCTGGTTATGTGGAACTCGGCTTATGTCTATCCTGACCCCGTGGAAACGTCCAGAGCGGATCCTGGTCCTCGCAGAACACGGCTATATCAAACCGACCCCGTAGGAAGTATCCAGAGCAAATTCCTGGTTACGTGGAACGCGGCCTATGTCAATCCTGACCCCGTAGGAAACATCCACAGCGGATCTTGGTCCTCGCAGAACACGGCAATGTCAAACCGACCCCGTGGAAAGCATCCAAAGCAAATTCCTGGTCACATGGAACACGGCCTATGTCAATCCTGACCCCGTGGGAAACGTCCAGAGCGGAGCCTGGTCCTCGCAGAACACGGCTATGTCAATCATGACCCCGTGGGAAGCATCCAGAGCAAATTCCTGGTCACGTAGAACACGGCCGATGTCAATCCTGACCCCGTGGGAAATGTCCAGAGCGGAGCCTGGTCCTCGCAGAACACGGCTATGTCAAACCGACCCCATGGGAAGCATCCAGAGCAACTCCTGACTCCGTGAAATGCGGATAATGGTAACCTCACCCATCACTTACGGGTCCTCACGACTCGTAAGGGAGCAAACTCTCTTGTGAGATCCTTACGACTCTCAAAAGAAAACACACTTAGGAATCCTCACGATTCTTAAGAAGAAATTACACCTACGGGATCCTCTCGACCTGTAGGGAGAAAATTCTTTATGAGACCCTCACGGCTCATAAAGTTGAAAAGTCTTAGGAGGCAGATCTTAACCCTGAATCCTAAGCCATCGCTGTCCTACAGAGAAATCAAAATAGACTATCCATAGAATACACTTACTAATAGGGACACGCCATCATGAAGCAAAATATGTCTTTTATTCATGAATCAAAATGAATACAAAGTACAATTTATGAAAGAATGAAAAAAATATACTCTCATTCAGGAGTATGTACAAAAGAAGAATGAAAAAATATATATACAATTCTTCAAGCCAGCGGACGATTTAGTAGATTTGCCAGTTCATCCCTTTTCCGCTGGGCCTCGGCTTCATGATTCATTATCGTCAAAAGACGGGCCTCCGCTTGAACCTGTTGGGCCTGGTATAAGGCAAGCCGGCTTTCAAGCTCTTTTTCAGTAACCTTATGGGCTTCGACCATTTCACGAGTAAAAATGACGGCCTTATCAATAGCTACCACCTCCTTGATAGCCTCTTGAAGCACCCGCCAAAGTTCATGTGCCCTAGTGGTCTTGGCCGTAAGATTGGATTGAAGCTCCCTCGGCGCTTTGGAAGCCAGCTCCCCCTCCAAAAACTTGCGGCTGGGCCTCTTCTCGCACGATATCATGTTCGCAGCGCACCGCTCAATCATCCCCCGTAAGCTCACCTTTGTGGCCACAACCTCTGAAGGAAGGCGTGTACATTCGAGAATATGTGAGCAAGCCTCCACCTGCGACAAAACTCAACCCAAACTTGCACTAATGTTTTACTGTGGTAGGTGGCACGAAAGGGAAGAGAACCGTTGGCTTCAGCGGCAAACTCTTCGGCCGTGATCAGACTGCCAGCACGAAAGTCTTCAATCAGGGCTGATAGGGAGTGAAGGCTTAGCTTTGCCATCCGTTCCGAGGCACGCAGAGCATAGGGGCCGGGTGGCATGACGATGCGAGATTCCAGCGTGGTAAGAACTGGAAAAGCTGTTAAGATTTATAAAAAATCAGCGAGACTTGTAAGCAAAGAGCAGATGGAACAATGTTGAGACTTTACTTACCCACAGTCATGCAAGAGGGGTCTGAAGGCTCCCCATGTCCGTCAAGAATCTCAACCATGTCATTGGCTTCCAGAACTGTAGAAGATATCAATGTCATTATATAGAATAACAATTATGCCGTGAGGAGAGGGCAAACGACACTAACCTTGCTCGGAAGAGAGGACAATGCGTTGAGGAGATATCGCCTGCGGAGCGGCTATCTCCAACAGGCGCTGAAAGGACTTCCTAGGAGACAAATCAGCAATGGACGCCGCAATCCGCGCAATTATGAAAAGACATAAGGGTTCAGATAATGGAGAGATTATTAATATAAAATATAGAAGGCTGCCTTCAATGCTTCTCCCGTTCTGGGCTGGAGGGATAGCAGCTTCGGCGGCCTCCTCCATGCCCCCAGGCACATCATCGGGGACGTAGGCCGGTATAACAACTTCCGATCGAGGAGTAGTGGCTGCCACTGCAGGCCCCAGCTAAAGGACGGTAGCCTCGACTACCTGTCCCATGGGCTCCGGGCCGTCCCCAGAAAGATCCATTGAATCGGCGACCAACGAAGATGCCTCTTCCGGGGAAGCAAGCACTTGGGGAGCGAGAATCACCGAGGGAAGCTCCATCGCAGGAGCAGCGGTTGCATCGACCCCCTCCACACTGATTAGTGTTTCATTGGGGATATTGGCGGAGTCTACAGTCAAAGTGTGACTCGAACTCAGATCCTCCGCCATCGCCGAAGTCCCTGCAAAGTTTGTACGAGGATAAGGATATATGTGTGTGTGTGTGTGTGTGTGTGTGTGTATGAGCAATACAAAATATTACAAAGAGATACATGAACATACCGATGCGCAAAGGAGCCTCTAGTATAGATTTTTCGAGTCGACGCTCCTTCCTGAGGAGGTATGCTCGCCGAGGTTCGAGAGTAGACTCGTGACCACCTGTCCACAATGAAAGTGCATCTTCGGCGTCGGCTGAGACAGCCTGCTTAAGTGCCCTCTCGCCCCATTCTTCCAAAAGGCCTATGAATAGCCGCCGTATCGATGGAGGGTCTTCGTAAAAAATGACGGCAGGATAAGGCCTCTTCGAGATCCTTACATTCTCGGATTCATCTTGTGAGCGTCTTATAGCCTCAGCCAATTGTGCGGCTTCCTTGGCAGATGAACCCGGGAAAAGTAGACCACCATCTGATTCCTGCATGGCTAGTGGTTCGTCTTGGAGGATAGGCTCTGATTCCACTAAAGAGTCGAGCAGATTGGTGACCGTCTTCCTCCGCCTCTTGGGCCCAGAACTAACCGTCGAAGACGATCGCTTCCTTTCCCTTGGTGCTTTGGTACGGCGTTGACCCACTTCGCCTTCAATGTCCTCGCTCGGCGGTGCTACCAATGACGATACAGCCATTGCTAACGCCGCAGCTGATGACACTGCTACTGGCGCCCTATTGGCCCTTGATTGAGCTCTAGTACGCAATAGCATACCAGCTGTGGGAGTTAAATCCACATCCGCCGCCTCTGGAATAAGCACGACCCTAGTATCTCTCAAGGGAGGGCGAACCGCTGCACGCGGTTGCGTCGGAACTCCCGTGGCTTGGATCGGAGTGAGAGTCCTATATCCGAGGAGAACCCTCCTCTCCTCGGCAATAATTGGACTGACTCGGTGGAGGTACCAGCCCGTGAAAGACCCCACACATCGAGGGATATGATCAGCTTCAAGAATCACGAAGCGGGAGCCAGTGTTCAGCCGCATGAAGTGATGAGTGGCGTCACGAACAACTTCTGACGACGGGCTAGGCTCCACTATAAATGCCTCGAAGGGGACGCCCTGGTCATATCCGAGTTGCCGAGCAAAGCGGTATGGGTTGTACCGTATAAAAAGGGCCGCACCGTTCTGACGAAATACCAGATAACCTGGTCTGGTCGAATATAGGTGCATGGCTTCCCTGGGCTTCAGAGAAGGTGCCCCCTCTTTCGACGAATCACAGAGCTGCTGAACCGGTCCTGAGGGAGCAGAGAGGACTCGATCGTTGAATACCATCCCGCCTGTATTGGCATAGGGATTAATCAGCACGCGAATATCCCCAGATTGAGTCAGGTCAGGAGCAGAAGCGTCCACCAGCCGCATGAGTCGCGGAAAAGTGTAAGCATCATAAAAGCTGAGTTTTTGGTGCACAGCAAATGCTCCCAGCACATGCATCTCAATCCAGGACTTAAAGTAATGAAGAGAGAAATTTACCACATCTACGCTTGGGGTTGAGGTATTAGCCGCAGCACTTAGCCCATGATACAGATGCACCAGCCCCGCAATACCCACAGCTAGTCACGTCCCCTCGGTAATGCGATGAGCGGGGTAAATAACTGAGGCTCTAATGAAACGACGGTGCATGGGAATGGCGAACCAACTGAGACAAACACTGATGAAGCCCACGAAGAAAGTCTCATCATCCATACCATGAGCTGCGATCGACTCGAAAGATACGGCTGACATGATGGGAATGTAGAACTGCGGCAAGTCCTCTTTTTTAGCAGGCCGCTTATTTAAACCAAACCCAAAGGGGTCGTTGATGTTTGCGAACTTCGGAGTCGTCTTTGACAGAACGTCTTCGCGAAGGAAGCAAGAGATAAAGCTTCTGAAAGTGACGCCCTGCTCCTCTAACTCTGTGAATAGCTTCTCAAAAATACTCAGAGTCTTGATCAAACTTGAGCGCTTGTGGCGGACGGCATTCTCGGTCGACAAGCTGTCAAGCATGGCAGGCTCGGTTTCGAAGACATACTCATCGGGAGGCAGTAGTTCTTCATAGAGTGTCCCCCTGACCGGCAACCCTAAGATTTCGCGAAATTCTTCCAGAGAAATTGAAACTTCGCGGTCCCCTAGAAAGAAGGTGTTGGTGGGAAGATTCCATTGGTTTAAGAAAGCCTTAACCCACCAGACATGGGGGGACTGATAGTGGAAGAGAGACGCGTATACCGCCTGATAGAGTCCGACCCTCTGCAGTCGCGCACGATGGGCGGACAGGATATAACGGGCCTAGAGAAGGTAGCCCGTGGGATGTCGAGGGATAAGCCCTATTTTGTAAATCTGTCCCCATGGCTGGGCTTCGCCTTGGCAAATGCGGTGCCCTAAGATGTCTATAGCCGGCACAGGGTGGTTCGGAATCCCAGTTGTTGATGGCTCAAGCCGTCCCGTAGGGGTCCAATTCAGTATCTCCACAGCAAAGGCGGTCCGTGGATGATCCATCGGCAGAAAGGGATAGGTAGGCTCTGTCGGTATCTCGCAAAGAAAGCTGCGGCAACCGCGGATAATATGACCGTACCAGGTCCCCCATAAAAGTAGATTGGTGCAATTCGGGTCATGAGCCCAGATCATCGCCATCACCTCTTCATCAGGCGGTGACTGAGGAAAGGAAGCCTCCGAGAGGGTAAAAGGGAAGCACGGAAGAGAAGCTATTGTTCCTGAAATAAAAGAAGGGGAAACTGTTAAGCGAAGCCAACACGTGTATATATATATGCTTATAAATGTATATATATAAAAAGACAGTGGAATAAAGCGACAAAGGACTTATTTTATGGGACCATTGGTTACAAAACACATGGGCCCCACAAAATCAAGATGGTGGCTCACTAATAATGAGGCCAAGCAATCATTATTTGAATAAAAGGAAGATTCTCAATGAATTCAAATGGCTCTACACATTCCCCCAAAGAGAAATCTATCTTGGACTCTGCGAAAATCAAGCAGAACAGGGGAATTAAATTCCCAGAAAACTTTACTGAAATTCCATTTTGCAAAGAACAACTCAAGAAGAAAAATCCCAAGAAATCTTCTTTTAAAGACCTAAGTTCTTTAGAGGAATTAAATTCCTTTTGAACAGGGGAATTAAATTCCCAGAAAACATTTTCGGAGCTAAAGCTCTTTGGAATGGAATTAAATTCCAGAGAGAAGAAAAGCATCGCCATCGATCCCTGAGGATCAGAGAAGTGCTAAGAGGTTTATTATTTAAAGATTAAGCAGTTTTCTTTTTAAAGAACTTTAAAAAAAATGAGTTCTTGTTAAAGGGAAAAACCCTTGATATGGATTTAAAATCCAACGAAGATTTCTACAAAAAGTTCTTCGGCCGTTCAAGATTCTTACATGAAAAAGGAAATCTTTTGTTGACAGAGTTGAACTCTGGAAATTTTTGAATTAGAGAACTAAGCTCTGGGAAAGAGAATTAAATTCTCAGAGGAAAAACAAGCAAGGAAGAAGATGGAAAAAGTGGAGGCGCTTCTGAGGGGACTCCTGCATTTATAGGATGTGATGGGGGACGGTTCATCTCCCCTATTCCCTAGACAAATCCAACGGTCACAAAGGTGACAGCGTTGCACTCACGTGCAAACACGTGAAAACAACGCTGTGGGGGCATTTATTCCCTGATAAAATATCAGGAAATTCCCCAATGGGGTATTACGTGCTCACACGTGACCAAGGGTCACGTGCTCACACGTGACCAAGGGTCACGTGCTGACACGTGATAGGTTCCTGTGATCTCTACTTCATAGAATTAAATTCTAGTCAAACAAAAATGTAACAAAACAGCAAGGAAAAAACCTCAATTAGGCGTCACGTGCTCACACGTGACCAAGGATCACGTGCTGACACGTGATGATTCCTCAGCTCCCTAAAAACAGAATTAAATTCTGGTCACGTGTCCACACGTGATGGGCTCCTAAGCTCTTTAATCAATAGAATTAAATTCTATTTAATAATCAAATAATGGGATCACGTGCCAACACGTGATAGACTTTTAAAAGCCTTCTGAGCTAATAGAATTAAATTCTAATTAAGGGAAATCAAAGACCCTAACTTGGAAAATATTTCTTTAAATCTTTCAAACAAAAAAAGATGGTGCTCTATGAAATAGAGCACCGCTGGATTAAAAATCCAATGGTGATTAAAAATCAACAATTTATGGAAAGATTTTATACAAGGAAAGATTTCCCTGAAATTCACCAAGAATAACAAACAGAATATCTTCTGGATTAAAAATCCAATGGTGAATAAAATTCACTGAGTGATCTAAAAGATCATGTTAGTTACAAAAACAACCAAAATCTTTCAATGAAAGATTCACTAAACAAATTGATTCTTTTCTTTCTCCTATAAATAGGAGCCAAGAAGAGAAGAGAAGGGATCTTTGGAATTTTTGATTTTCTGGAGAAAAACAACAACAGAGGGAAAAAAGAGAGGAGAATTTAATTCTCAAGAGAAAAAAGAAGTTCCTTTCAGAGAAAAGAAACCCTAGGTGAGAAAGGGGAAAGAGATCTAAGCTCCATAAAATAAAAGAGAATTTAATTCTCAAATTTAAGAGTTTAACTCTTCTGAATAAGAACTTAGTTCTTCTTTTGGTTGAAGATCTGCAGAAGCAGATCTCCCCACAAGTTGAGAATTTAATTCTCATCGGGGAGATTCTGCCATGCAGATTCAAAACCTAGAGGGAGAATTTGAGTTTTAGGAATTTAATTCCCCCAAATTCATAGGAATTTAATTCCTCCAAATAAAACTAGGTTCAACCGTGCATGAGAATTTAATTCCCCCAAATTAATAGGAATTTAATTCCTCCAAATAAAACTAGGGTTCAACCCTGCATGAGAATTTAATTCTCCCAAATTCATAGGAATTTAATTCCTCCAAATGAAATTAGGGTTCAACCCTGCATGAGAATTTAATTCTCCCAACTTCATTGGAATTTAATTCCTTTAAAACAGAATTAAAGTTTAACCCTACAGAGAATTTAATTCTTAAAACAAGAGACTTAAAACTCTCCATGCACGTAAAGAACTTGGTCACGTGTAGTGGTGACACGTGAACCCTATCCTCAATGATCAGAAGAGAAGGAACAAAACTAGGTCACGTGCTCCCACGTGACTCTCAAAATAAAGGGAACAAAGCCAAAGGCAGAATCAATTCTGGGCGCCCTCACGTGTCCCCACGTGACCCTGACAAACACCTTTTAAAAAGGCAAAAGAAGGAAAACAGAGGAATTAATACTCAATATATGGACACTATCACGTGTCCACACGTGATGATTACAAAGACTAAGTGTTTAACACTTATTAAAAAAATATAATAAAGGAAGTCGGGCCCCATCTCGGGCGCCTCACGTGACCCCTTCCTTTCTAGTGTTTAACACTATTTTGAGCATTTTGTCTCCAGTGTTTAACACTGTTTTAAATACATCACATGAGGGCACGTGACCGCCAAATGTCCTCTAGTGTTTAACACTATTTTTAGACCAGCTTAGCCCAAATTGGCTAAGTCTTCCAGAGGCAAATCTCCCCTTCAAATGAGCCATAAATTCCTGAGCTATAATGTTTAATGCTCAGCCAAAGACAAAATGTTATCAGAGCCTTCAAATTCTTGTTTAGCATTGCTAAATAATAAGGGGCTGAACCCGGGCAAATGTTCAATCGGCCAATAAAGGGCCAACATTTCAGACTTAATTGGACTTAGCCCAAATTGGCCATAAGTCCTCAACTCAGATTTAACTGAGTCAATGCGTTCATAATCTAATTAATTGATCTTAGTTCCAAGTTGGATTACAGATCTCCCAATCAACTTTGGTTCAAGGGTACATCTATTCACTCCTTTGATATTTGTCGTTGTAATCCTTCAACGTCTTCAGAGAGGTAACGGGTCTCGACAACCACACATTTCACAGACTATGACGTCTTTAAACTGAACTGTGGGGTCCTTAAACTCATGGACTATGATGTCCTTAACCTCGGACTGTGGGATCCCTTTAAACCCACGGACCATGATGTCATTAACCTTGGACCGAGATGTTCTTAAACTAACAATGGACCACCATATCCTTAAATTGGTAATCGACCGCAATGTCCCTAAACTAAGCAATAGAGCCCAAATGCTCTCTTGTTGGGTCTAAACGATCCCGTTAAGTTGATCTTAGCCTAAAATTCAGACTAACGTATCCTTAATAAACGTTTAAGTTGATCTTAGTCTCAAATGAGACTAACATATCCTTAAATCCAACCCCCTGTTAGTTATATGTATGCCCTAGAGGCAATTACTGTACATTGAATGTATATTGTAGTGGATGCTGGGACATATATAGGGAGGACTTTCTTGCTCGACATGATAGTATGCTATCTGGTTGCTCTTTACCTTAACGTGTACACAGATTGTCTCTCTATTACATGTTGGTAAAGCCCTTAGGATGTGTACTTGACTACCTGGACTATGATGCGGATCATACTAGTGGGGACATGGTAGTCCATAAGTACATCCTTGAAAGTCCCTAGTCGTGGGTGTATCGAGATGGGGCATCGATATACCAGAGTAGACTAGCGTATACCTTCTCGACCCATACAGATGGGCGATGGATGATCCCATATCCATCGGTGTTTGACATCAGAGATGATATACGGGTGCTCAGTAGAGACTGGGTACACTGGACGGACTCGCCGAGAACTCCCAGATGGTATTATACCTTACGTCAAATGGCAGTTCTCTGGTGACACTGGTACAGAGTAGTCTGTTGACCCGAGATCGTCATAGAGTCTTGTGTGGTTCCCACTGTGCTTTGATTTCCATCTTACCACGTCCAAGAGGGCGTGCAAAACGGTGGTTTTTGGGTACAGTCCCGAATCACATGGAGGCAATGAGCGAAAGGAGGGGATTCGTCTCTCCCGGTATAGGGAGTTGATGTTGCGCTGTGTTCGATTGGCTATAACAGGAAATCCCTGGCCAGGGTTGCTGAGATTTACTGGTAAGTGTTACCAGTAGTTTCTCGAATTGTTATAGACCTCATATCGACACGACTTATCGAGCTATTGGGGTCTGACGTTTACCACCCCTAGGCGAGATATGCGACATATCAGATGACGAGACCGGACTGTACGGTAGTGTTACTGGTTGGATTCACTGGAGTGTGAGCGGGCTTGCTCATCGATCTTCTGATCGCTCAATACCCGGGTGGCCGTTACGTTTAGCAGACCGCTTGCGGCTTGTAGGTGCTTGTATGATCATCATCTGCTGCCGGCGTATTGACGAGTCTTTAGAGTCCTACACAGAGGTTTCCTGGCTCAAGCGAAACGAAATAGGAGCGCATATGAGATATGTGCGGGACCGAGAATGATACCAGTATGTGATACCGTATTCTATTCTCGCGATGAATGTATCGATTGGTTGTATGCGATATAACCTAGTTATCGAATCAAGTATTGATTCGATAAGCCGATACATTGAATACTAGTCGGTTGTGTGCGACATGACCGGATCATTGAATCAAGTGTTGATTTAATGATTTAATGTATAATTATATATTTGATATATTACTTTGCATTAACTAGTATTGGTTCACTTTATATGGATTTTCTCACTTGAATTGTGCAAGTTGTATATGTGATATACTTTTGTGCACTTGATTGTGTCATGTTTGATGATACATGTTAATTAGGGTTTATGTAAAGATTGAACCATGGTTATATGAATGGTTAGGGTTTTGTTTTCTTATTCATTTATTTGTTTGTTTATTCATTTTGGCAAAAGGAAAATGGTGGCTAATTTGGATATATGTTGAAGCTTCATGAAGCTTTGACTTAGTCACCATTTTTGTCTTCATACCTAACCTAACCATTCACTTAACCTTAGTTTAATCTCTACACTTGACCATGGTTTACATTATGATAAGTTTTCATTTTCTTTTCATTTTAAAATAACTTATCATAATATTAGCTTCTTCTTCTTCATCTTCTTTCATGAAGAAAGCTTCACTTCATCAATGGTGATTGATGAAAATGAGTGAGAAATCCAATTCTAAAGTGAACCCACTTCCTATTTCTTCATCCTCTACCTCTTGCCAAGTAGTAGAGTGTGTTTCCTTCACAAGTTTTCAAGGCTTGATGAAGATGGAGCTTGATCTAGTGATGCCTCGACGTAGATCATCTTCGGCACGTCGTCGATGACCTAGCCCGCTCTTTCTCCGATGAAGCCGACGCTAGAGCCCGGGATTTGATTTGGACAGCGAGGAGACTTCATTGCGGAGCTATGGAGGTGGAGGACCGGATCTACAAAGGTTGTATTTCCGTACTCTTAGTTAAAGTAGTTAACTAGTTGCTTTGTCGCCTAAAAATCTAGCCAACGATCTTGTTAGGGTTTCTCGGCACCGTTAATTTTTGAAATTGGCATGGTTGATGCCTTATGAGACCTCATCCGAGTGCCTAGGAACCCTACAGTGGTATCAGAGCCTAGCTAGAGCCTTAGGCGAAGTCTAGACGGAAGTTGTCACCGTTTGTATATTATTTACTTTTCCGCACTAGGATAGACCCAAGGAGGAGGGCACAAGTAACCGGGTTCTGGAGTCCAGTGGGAGACCAACTCGAGGAGTCGAGTCCGGGTCTCTTAACTCTAGAATTGGTAGGGTTGCTTGCCGCTCTCGTAGGGGTCTAGGGGTGTGGGTTTGGCTATTCATCACGACCGTGGAATCCATGTTTTATACTGGCTCGTATTGAAAACACGGACGTCCTAGTATATCCAATATTTCATATGATTCTTCTGGTGCGATATCTGTGATGTGATCATGTGATGTTCTGTGATAGATACTGTATATAGTATATATGATATATTATATAAGCGTTACTTATGTTTTACACCCGCGCTAGCCCTGCCCCGCTCTGCCGTTAGTTACCTAACCTAACGGTGCACGAGGGGACATCGAGGCGAATGCGGATGGCATAAGTGTACGTCGTATTTATCTGTGATGTTTAGGTATTTAAATGATGGGACTTCATTAATGTGATTAATGAAATAAAAGAAACCTAAGATGTTGTAGAATCGAATTTCAAAATAAAACAGGTAGCTACAGTTCTTGCTTTGCACAGAGGTATATGTGATATATCCTGCACCTTATTCGATAAGGAAAGGACCGAGATCCCTTCACCGGGAGTGACTCCTTTAGCAATAACTGGCAGATGCTACAACCCTCGGTTTGTCTTTTGATTGCTTTTAAGAGTTTTGCTTTGCACAGTGATGTATATGATATATCCAGCACCTCATTCGACGAGGAAAGGACCGACGATCCCTTCACCGGGAGTGACTCCTTTAGCAAAACTAGAAAAGCCTCAAAGACACTCCATTTCAAAATTCATTCGATCCTACAATGATATCAAGTTCATTACGCAATAGGTTTTCAGAAAAACCTGTCGTAGCCCTCCGTCATTTCAGATAAGTAGTAGTTAGTATTCGTGCTACGTTTGTTGGCCTTTGTCAAGGCGCAGTGTGCGGTAGCTAACTGGTGCTTATCTGCTTATGCATATGATGCAGATTGAGTTAGGGTAGTCGTGCGACCTTGTTGGCCTTTGTCAAGGGCCGTGCGGGTGGGTTTAATTCAATCAGGAAATGACGGGTTGAACTTGACTAGCATCCTATGGTTTGTTGGCCTTTGTCAAGGTCATAGGAGGTTAGGGGCAAAACATTATCGGGAATTTCAAGTGTTGAAATTTGCAATGAGATTGCATACCTTCTATGAGATAGTTGGATCCCGATACCCACTGCGAGTAAGAGTTACTCCTGGGAGAGTTTTACACATTACAATTAGCCGATCAAGTAGGTGTCTAGAAAGGTGTCAACGGGGTTACGCCTCTGGGAAAACGAGGTTTACATTAATTAGGTTCGTGCGAAAGCACGGGGGACCTCCCTCAAAGTACCGACACTGGCCTGGTTGAAAGATTGGCGAACTTGTAGTGTGTAATTAATCCCGGCTAGTCTTTCCTTTTAGGGTTTGAAGGAAAATTTGATAAAAAGCAGTGGGAGCCATCCTGATTAGATAAAATAATAACCAATCTATTCTTGCAAGAGCGCACGCTGAGTGTTTTCTTCTCTCTCTCTCCAGGTAGCGACCATATCACGCCTTAATCAAGATAATAATACGGATTATTGACCGAACCCGCTTGTTATACTGAGCTGGGGAACGTTGGTCCCGCTCCAACTTATAATTGTTATAAGACAGAGCAGGAAATTGGGGAATACCAGATTTCCCGTGCCGCCCAAACGAAGAAAGTGCATGATGATGCATCGTCTTCGGGTGTGTTCTTTATACAGAACTGTTTCTCTATTCTCTACATCCTGGGTATCTGATACCGGATCAGGATCCCAGATATGTAATCTGTTACATAGGGCTACAGATAGGTAGAGAACTGAGAACGGGTGATAAGTTTCATGAGGCAGAAAACGGGGCAAGTGTTGCAGCCAAGTCTGTTGGTCACTGTCACCCTGTATTACAAATACATTGATTCTGAACGAATGTTATTAGATACCGAACCTGATATACAAAATCATATCAGTCTCTTTATTAGTAAAGAAATGATAAAATTTTGTATTGATGGATAATGTTTTGAACATTTCCTATATCAAAAGTTGATCGGTTCAGGCACGTTATCTAAAAGCATTAATGTTCTAAATCAAACTACAGTTCTTAGTATACGGAACACACACAAGAGGAAGAGTTCAGAAATGAACGAATCCTCCTTGAGGCATTGTAGACTAGGTCATATCAATGCGACCCGACTAGCTGAAGTTACATGTAGATGCATATTTAAATTAGTTTGAATTTACATCTTATGAAACTTGCCAATCATGTCACAAAGATAAGATGACCATAGCTCTGTTTATTGGAAACAGAGAAAGAGTTAGTGTACTCTTGGGATGATACATGTTGATGTATGTAAGTCCCATGTCTACACATGCCAAGACCGGTTCTTTATACTTCATTACATTCTCTGATGATCTCTCAAGATTCAGACACATGTTCCTGTTGAAACACAAGTCCGAACCTTTTGAGATATTCACAGAATATAAGTTAGAAGTAGAGAACCAAAATACGGGTATAAGTATTATGTCCTATGATGAGATCAGGGAGGAGAATACTTGAGCACGGAATTCTTGGACTTTTCTAAAGGAGAATGAGATTCTCTCTCGGCATTACTCCTCCGTATACACTATAGCACGATGGTATATCGGGGCGGAGCAATCACACCCTATATGATAAGGTGTGCTCTATGATGAGTACTACTGAGTTACCTATTTCCTTTTGGGGGTTATGCACTTATGAAGCTGCATACCTATTGAATAGGGTTCCAATCAAATCAGTTGCCTACCGCTTCATATGTGATATGGAAAGGGAAGAGCCCATGTCTTAAGCTAGTTAAGATTTGGGGTTGTCCAGCCTATGTCTGAAAAGCAAAATCCGGACAAGCTCGAGGCAAGGTCTGTAATGTAGAACTGGAAAGGTTCCAGCTATACAAACTACAGCAGATGATTTGATAGAACCAAAGGATTCAGTAGATTCCAACGAACCTCAGCCTCTCCGCCGATCTAGTAGGGTTCCTCACCCACCTGAGAGATACTTCGGTTTCTCTATGACAGTGGGAGCGAGGATTGCATCATGAGATGATGACCCAACTAGTTTCGAACTGGCCATCAGGAGTAGGACTCTGTAAGAATGGCTGGATGCTTAGCGATCTGAGATGGAATCCATGTACACCAACAAAGTATGGACTTTGGTTGCTATATCTGAAGGGTTAAATCCCCATCAGGAGCAAGTATATCTTGAGAAGATTACTTGGTGTATATGGAAAAGTTGAGACTTTCAAAGCTAGACTTGTTAAAGCTTTTTGTCATCGACCAGGCGTGGATAATGATGAAACATTTTCAAGTGGCTATGCTTAAGTCCATCCAGATCCTACTTGCCACGGCTACATACCATGACTACGATATCTGGCGGTTGGGTGTCATGACTGCTTTTCTAAATGATGTTTTAGAAGAGAGAGTCTATAAGTACATAGCCATAGGGCTTCGTAGACAGTGGGAGCAGCGGAAACGTGTACAAGCTGCTTTATAGGATAAAGCAGGTATCGCGGAGTTGGAACATCTGTTTTGATGAAGTAGTCAAACAGTTTGACATCATCAAAATGGTAGATGAACCTTATATATACAAAAAAGGTAGTAGGGAGTATAGTGACGATCCTCGTAGAGTACGTGGATGACATGCTCTTGATAGGGAAGGAGTTTCCTATGCTACGCTCGGTCAATCTCCGCTTATCACAATGATTCTCCATATAGGATCAAAGTGATACCTCCTAAATCCTGGGTTTTGGATCTATGAGATAGATCTAAATGGATGTTAGGATTCTCACTAGTTGTAGTGAGAAGGTATCAATCGACCCTGGGGAGAATCACTGGAATGGTTCCAGGGTGATAAAGACGACTGAATGTCAGTCACAGGCATTGTCTTTACCCTCAGTGGAGGGACGGTATGTTGGATGAGTTCCAAGCTAGATACCGTGACATACTAGACGATAAAGGCAGCATACATCGCTACTTAAGATGCTACCAAAGAGGCTGTTTGGGTGTATATTGGTTCATGAGATGAACTATGTTCCTCCCATTGTGTGACAATGGAGTTGTGGCTTATGCCAAGGAACGCAGGTCCCATCAGTGATCCAGACATATTCTAAGGCAGTATCACCTAATCATGGAGATGGTTGATCTCCAGGGTGATCGAGGTTAGGAGAGCAGACTCAGAGGATAACACGGCGGATCCACTCACAAAGGCCTGTTCCCAGAGAGAGATTTTTATGGGATGGTTGAGTATGAGATACTACAACCACTGCTATCAGATGGCCCTAGTGCAAGTGGGAGATTGTTAGTTATATGTATGCCCTAGAGGCCATTACTGTACATTGGATGTATATTGTAGTGGATGCTGGGACATATATAGGGAGGACTTTCTTGCTCGACATGATAGTATGCTATCTGGTTGCTCTTTACCTTAACGTGTACACAGATTGTCTCTCTATTACATGTTGGTAAAGCCCTTAGGATGTGTACTTGACTACCTGGACTATGATGCGGATCATACTAGTGGGGACATGGTAGTCCATAAGTACATCCTTGAAAGTCCCTAGTCGTGGGTGTATCGAGATGGGGCATCGATATACCAGAGTAGACTAGCGTATACCTTCTCGACCCATACAGATGGGCGATGGATGATCCCATATCCATCGGTGTTTGACATCAGAGATGATATACGGGTGCTCAGTAGAGATTGGGTACACTGGACGGACTCGCCGAGAACTCCCAGATGGTATTATACCTTACGTCAAATGGCAGTTCTCTGGTGACACTGGTACAGAGTAGTCTGTTGACCCGAGATCGTCATAGAGTCTTGTGTGGTTCCCACTGTGCTTTGATTTCCATCTTACCACGTCTAAGAGGGCGTGCAAAACGGTGGTTTTTGGGTACAGTCCCGAATCACATGGAGGCAATGAGCGATAGGAGGGGATTCGTCTCTCCCGGTATAGGGAGTTGATGTTGCGCTGTGTTCGATTGGCTATAACAGGAAATCCCTGGCCAGGGTTGCTGAGATATACTGGTAAGTGTTACCAGTAGTTTCTCGAATTGTTATAGACCTCATATCGACACGACTTATCGAGCTATTGGGGTCTGACATTTACCACCCCTAGGCGAGATATGCGACATATAAGACGACGAGACCGGACTGTACGGTAGTGTTACTGGTTGGATTCACTGGAGTGTGAGCGGGCTTGCTCGTCGATCTTCTGATCGCTCAATACCCGGGTGGCCGTTACGTTTAGCAGACCGCTTGCGGCTTGTGGGTGCTTGATATGATCATCATCTGCTGCCGGCGTATTGACGAGTCTTTAGAGTCCTACACAGAGGTTTCCTGGCTCAAGCGAAACGAAATAGGAGCGCATATGAGATATGTGCGGGACCGAGAATGATACCAGTATGTGATACCGTATTCTATTCTCGCGATGAATGTATCGATTGGTTGTATGCGATATAACCTAGTTATCGAATCAAGTATTGATTCGATAAGCCGATACATTGAATACTAGTCGATTGTGTGCGACATGACCGGATCATTGAATCAAGTGTTGATTTAATGATTTAATATATAATTATATATTTGATATATTACTTTGCATTAACTAGTATTGGTTCACTTTATATGGATTTTCTCACTTGAATTGTGCAAGTTGTATATGTGATATACTTTTGTGCACTTGATTGTGTCATGTTTGATGATACATGTTAATTAGGGTTTATGTAAAGATTGAACCATGGTTATATGAATGGTTAGGGTTTTGTTTTCTTATTCATTTATTTGTTTATTTATTCATTTTGGCAAAAGGAAAATGGTGGCTAATTTGGATATATGTTGAAGCTTCATGAAGCTTTGACTTAGTCACCATTTTTGTCTTCATACCTAACCTAACCATTCACTTAACCTTAGTTTAATCTCTACACTTGACCATGGTTTACATTATGATAAGTTTTCATTTTCTTTTCATTTTAAAATAACTTATCATAATATTAGCTTCTTCTTCTTCATCTTCTTTCATGAAGAAAGCTTCACTTCATCAATGGTGATTGATGAAAATGAGTGAGAAATCCAATTCTAAAGTGAACCCACTTCCTATTTCTTCATCCTCTACCTCTTGCCAAGTAGTAGAGTGTGTTTCCTTCACAAGTTTTCAAGGCTTGATGAAGATGGAGCTTGATCTAGTGATGCCTCGACGTAGATCATCTTCGGCACGTCGTCGATGACCTAGCCCGCTCTTTCTCCGATGAAGCCGACGCTAGAGCCCGGGATTTGATTTGGACAGCGAGGAGACTTCATTGCGGAGCTATGGAGGTGGAGGACTGGATCTACAAAGGTTGTATTTCCATACTCTTAGTTAAAGTAGTTAACTAGTTGCTTTGTCGCCTAAAAATCTAGCCAACGATCTTGTTAGGGTTTCTCGGCACCGTTAAAATTTCAAATTGGCATGGTTGATGCCTTGTGAGACCTCATCCGAGTGCCTAGGAACCCTACACCCCCAAACCCAAATCTAAGAAAATACGGATTTGGACTAATCCACGCCCTACGGGCGACGACATAAATTAGTCTCCGTATACAATCCACGGGTAACCAAAAACAAAACAAACACACACACGACACGAAGTGACCATCTGGAGAAGGAGAAAGTTGTTACCGTGATGCGGTAGCGTAATTAACTGCAAGGGCTTGCACCTGCAGGGAAGAGCGTCCCCACAATCAAAAACCCCTCAAATGAGGGGGAATCTGACAAAGTCCGTTACATCGACCGCATCCGTTTAAACCTTCGATACATGGTGTCATAAATCAACTTGGCATTTTCGGAGAGGTGGACGGATAGCACCAATTAGCATCTGCACCGAAATTCAGGCGAGACATTTATCGCGTCTCCAATTTTCGGCGGGGAACAGGTACCATGTATCGGAGATTTGAACGGATGCGGCCGTTGTAGCGGACTTCGTCAGATTCCCCCTCGTTTACGAGGGGGTTTTGATTGTGGGGACGCTCTTCTCTGCAGGCGCAAGCCCCGGCAGTTAATTACAATACCGCATCGCGATAACCACTTTCTCCTGCTCCAGAAGGTCACTTCGTGTCGTGTGTATTTGTTTTATTTTTGGTTGCCCGTGGATTGTATACGGAGACTAATTTATGTTGTCGCCCGTAGGGCGTGGATTAGTCCAAATCCGTATATTCTTAGATTTGGGTTTGGGTTGATTTAAGGATCATTAATCTCGTTTGAGATTAAGGCCGACTTAATTGTTTGTTGAGGATAAGTTAGTCCAGTTTTAAACTAATATCTACTCAACAGGATTTTGGCATCATTCAGACCCAACAAAAGAGCATTTGGGCTCCATTGTTTTAGTTTAAGGACGTTACGGTCCATTGTTAGTTTAAGGACGTTGCGGTCCATAGCTAGTTTAAGAACGATGCGGTCCATAGGGATGTGCCCGTCAATTTGTGAGTGCACAAAAGAGTTGTTGGTTATCCGGACCCACCACCTCTCTGAAGACGCTGAAGAATTACAACGACATGTATCAGAGGTGTGAGGAGATGTACCTTTAAACCAATGTCCGTTGGAAGATCAGTAATCGTGTTTGGGACTAAGACCAATTTAAAAAATGATGAGCACATGGGCTCGGCTGATCTGAATTAGGGATTTTTGGTCAACTTGGGCTCAGCCCACTCAGTCTTTGAATAAAGTTTTAAACACTTGCATGGGCTCAGTCCTTTTTCTGTGCGAACAATGATGGGCATTGATATAGGTTCTGACGCTCACCCATTACATTTATTTTCCTTTTTTGTTTTTTTATGGAGGGTTAAACACTCTTTATGGCGCCCACATGCGGAGCACGTGAAGCGCTTGGCGCTGAGCGCCAACCACTGAGTGCTAGGTACTCCTTATTGAGCAGCGCCCACATGATAGGCACGTGAGGCGCTTGGCGCTCAGCACCAACCATTGAGTGCTAAGAACTCTTTACTGAGCAGCGCCCACATGATGGGCACGTGAGGCGCTTGGCACTGAGAGCCCAACATTGAGTGCTAAGCACCCTTTATTGAGCAGCACTCACGCGAGGGGCACGTGAGGCGCTTGGCGCTGGTTTTTCTTTGTGTATTATGTTCTGAAGAGTTCAATTCTCTGTTCTTTTCTGGATCTTTGATCCCTAAGAGCAGGTTCATCCGCCTGAGAATTAAATTCTCATTTATGGTAGACTTGTCTCATGGATCTCAGATCCAGGGAAAGAACTAAGTTCTTTAATAAGGGTTAGACCCTTGGTTATGCAGATGAGATGCTCTGATCTCTATTATTATTTTTATTTACCTCGAAGAGAGGTATTCTTCTTTGTTCCTTTTTGAAGCTTTCTACTTTGTTTTTCTCGAAGCTTATGGGGGGTTTCTCTGTACAAGACTTGAAGTCTTGGGTCCTTTATATAGTAGAGGTGCATCTGTTGATTTAGTTAAAGAAATCTCTCGTTGAGAGATCCTGATTGATTTGGGGATTTTATCCACCGTTGGATCTTTGATCCAAGGACTTCTGTTTTACAGAAGATATCTTTCTTGTTTTTAACAAGATTAGGGAAATATTTCCCCATACAGAATTTTTCTGTATATATGGATGATTTTTAATCACCATACCGAATTACAGAGGGTAATCTTTCTTGTTTAGAAAGATTTGAGGAATATTTCCTCAACAGAATTTAATTCTGTATTTTGATGATTTATCACCTCCGTTAGATCTTTGATCCAATGGCTCTGTTTAACAGAGAGATTTTAGTTCTGGCGCTGGTGCCCTCGTGCGAGGCACGTGAGGCGTTGCCTCAGAGTTTTTAACTCTTGGCACTGGCGCTCTTGTGCAAGGCACGTGAGGCGCTGCCTCAGAGTTTTTAACTCTTGGCGCTTCTTTTCAAATTTTGAATAGAGCTTTGCTATTTTATTGGGGAAACATAGATGATATTGTAAGTTGATGTCGAAATCCGCCATAAGTTCTAACCATCTTCTCTGCCGCATATTCAACTCTTTCTGAGTAAACACATACTTCAGACTTTTATGGTCTATGTAGATATTTACCCGTTCTCCAAGAAGATAATGGCGCCAAATCTTGAGTGCAAAGATAACGGCTGCCAACTCCAGATCATGCGTCGGATAGTTGCGCTCATGAACTTTCAACTGTCTTGATGAATAAGCTACAATTTTACCGTGCTGGTGTAGAACACATCATAATCCCTTATCGGATCCATCACAATGCACTACGAAACCTCTAGATTAGTCCGGTATTACTAGAATAGGCGATGTTATCAATCTTGACTTCAGTTCTACGAAACCTTGTTCGCATGCTTCTGACCATACGAATTCTTCATCTTTACGTATGAGCTTGGTCAGGGGTATTGCAATCTTCGAAAATCCATCAATAAATCTTCGGCAGTATCCCGCTAATCCCAAGAAACTTTGAATATCCTTCACTGTCTTTGGTGTCGGCCATTCGCTTACTGCAGATACTTTAACTGGATCCATAGAGATTCCTTCACCTAAAACGATATGTCCGAGAAATCCGACTTGTTCTAGCCAAAACTCGCACTTGTTGTACTTGGCATAGATTTGATGCTGTCGCAAAGTCTCCAGGACAATTCGTAAATGTTCAGCGTGCTCTTTCCGATTCTTAGAATACACCAGGATGTCGTCGATGAATATGACAACGAACCTGTCTAGGTACTCTCGAAAAACTTGATTCATCAGGTTCATAAATATGGCTGATGCATTGGTCACTCAAAATGGCATCACGGGAAACTCATAATGTCCATAGCGAGTCCTGAATGCCGTCTTCGGAATATCAGACTCTTTGACCTTCACCTGATGATAACCCGAACGAAGATCTAATTTTGAGAAAACGCAAGACCCACTTAGTTAATCGAACAGATCGTCGATGCGTGGTAGTGGATACTTGTTCTTTATAGTTACTTTGTTTAGAGCTCTATAATCAATGCACATTCTGTATGAACCTTTTTTCTTCTTCACAAGAAACACTGAAGATCCCCAACTTGAAGTACTGGGATGAATCCATCATTTCTGCAGAAGTTCGTCCAGCTGAGTACTGACCTCCTTCAAACCTTCAGGACTTAATCGGTATGGTGTTTTGATCACCGGTTATGCTCCAGGTACTAAATCAATTTCAAATTCAAGAGCTCGATCAGGAGGCAAACCTGATATGTCTTCAGAAAATACATTATCGAATTCTTGAACTACCTCTGGTTTATCTTCTCCCGCCTTTAGAATTGCAATCACTGCCTTCTTCGGTTTTGCCTTGTATGTTCTAGGCTCCAGGGTACGGTCTCCACTTTTGAAATAAAAGACCGAATGATCAGGTATCTCAAACACTACCCTCCTTTGACGACAGTCGATGGTAGCGTAGAAAGTTCCTAGACAATCCATACCCAAAACTACATCGAAGTTCGGTATGTTCGGTACCTTGAAGTCAGCATAAAATTCTCAGCTGCAGACGACTACTGGACACAGGCCGTATCCCATTGTTTCCTTTAGAACGCCGTTCCCTGAACTGATATTCCAGCTAGATACAAGTGGTTGGACTGGAATCGCATGAGTTCGGACGAACCGTTGCGATATAAAGCAATGAGATGCTCCAGTATCGAAGAGTGCTAGTGCAAGAAGTGAGGCAACTAAAATTGTACCTAAGTTGTGTGGAATATGTTTTAGGTATAGGAAAAGATATATGGATGTAAACAAGTATTGAATAGATTTGAAAGATGGGAAGTTACCAGTGATGACTTGGGCTTCAGCTTCTTCCACAGTCATTGTGAAAGCCTGATGCCTTAGTACATTCCTCCTTGCTGGCGGAGCATTTCTCTGTCCATTCCACTGTCCCTGGGGTAGATTCCTTTGTGCTTGATGGAACTGACGAGGAGGAGGTGTAGCAGGTCCATGAGGAGGTGGAGCTGGTAGAGCAAGACGAGCATCAGGTGCCTTGATAGCTGGCCGCTGCGGATAAGTGATTGCTGGTCTGGATGCGGTATTCTGATTGAGTCTGTGAGGATAAGACCCAATATCATATATAGATGAGCCACAGACTAAGCATAGGCGATTAGCACGCCTGCAATCTTTCGCCAGGTGTCCATTTCTTTTGCATTAGAAACAAAAGTCTGGACTGGGCCGGTTCAATGGTACTCCCGGTCTCCTGGGTACAAACGGCGACCTGGAAGAGGCTCCTCCAGCTATCTGAGTAGCAGGGCGCTTCATACCAGCAGATTGAGGTCTGCCTTTCTTCTTCACCGCCGTCTCATATCGACAGGCAGCCTTCAGAGCTAAGTCATAGATTGGGAAATTCCCTGTAGCTAGAGCAGCTTGGATTTCCTGGTCCAACCATTGCTGAAATCTTCTGGCGCTGATATCAGCAATCGGTATAAGATGTGCCATGAACCTGTTACGGTCTTGTGTTAGCTGTGTAGTATGTGATAATAGAAATTCGAATATTTAAGACGTATCTTAGCTGCTCAATATGGTGAATTCAGCGTTATACTCATCCACAGATTTGGTCTACATCGAATATTGTTGCAAGTGGATGAATTGTTGTTCCATGTCGAATCGGGCAGTCTCGGGGAAATATTTCGCGTCGAACATCTCGCGAAAAATCCTCCATTCGATCGACTGAGTAAGACGGCTTTCTTCCGCCTTCCACCATACTCGGGCATTATCGATAAGTTGCAACTTCGCAACCCTTACTCAAGTAATGTCTGGTACTTGTGCTGCTGCCAGATCGTCTTTGATCGACTGAGCCCATTCTTCAGCTTCCAAAGGGCTCTCTTTCTCAGAAAATTGCTTCGGATGCAGTGCCCGAAATTACTTCACTCCAGGTGATTCCGCTTCTGGGTGGCTCATGAGTATAGCATTCTGCTGCCGTTGTCCCTCCAAAAGGCTCTTTATTTCCTCGAGCAGTAGCTCGTTGATCGGAGCTACAACGGTAGGCGTAAGTGGAGGAGGAGGTGGTGTGGTGTTGCCATTGGCGTTCGTGCTCGTATTGTTCGGTGAATCCATAACCTTAAAAGAAAAATAGACTTAGGATAGAATTCAAAGAATAAAATATAAAGAATGTTTAGTTGCTGATTTTTGTGATATATTGCTTAAGTTTCCATGCAGAACTGACCTGCATGGGCCACCAACAAAACATGTCATGCCCCGCTTCCCAGAGTATGGTAAGGAGACGTGACGGGTTATGCGACGTATTTACTCAGAAGTAAACACGTTAAGCGTAAATAAGCAATATAATATAAATGTACACAAGAATGACATGAGATATAAATGAACAACAACTTTTTATTTATTAAACATTCTTTACAATACAACTGGAAAGTAAATACAATGCAGAAAGCAATGCCTAAACAATGGCATGAACAGAAAGTAAAGGTATATACAAGTGACTAAAGCTCTGAGTCTTCTGCGAACTGCTCCAAGTCTTCTGAGCTGGGCTCGATCTCCAAAGAGTCGGATCCTCCTGACAACATTCCAAAGAAAGAATAGAAAAGGAATGTCGTCAGCGAACAATCGCTCTGTAAGTCCCAAAGAGAGATAGAAATAGACTGAACAGGTAAAAAGAATATATCTGGTATAATGTATGATTATTATGTTAACGAAGTTGTTTGTAGCTTGGTACAGAATGTGCCAGTGTATACGAGAGGAGTCCAACTTACCCCGTGGACTATGGTATATGGAGTACAAGGCCCCGTCAAAACCCACGGGACAACGGCAACGGATGTTCAGGTTAAGTGTATTAAAGTGACCGTCTCGTGCCACTTTTAACGCATTCCGTACCAGTCTACCCCTTTAAAATCCCCGTAATGTTTATTGTGTTGTTTTATAGATGATTTGCAGATATAAAACTTGCCAAAACCATGATATCAATTGTTCATGTAAACGGATAAAGATATAAACGGATAGTCATGTAGACAAGTCAATGTATATCCATGGATCGATCAAATCAAGTCATGTTGATATAGATTGTATTCTGGTATTCATGTTCAAGTTCCAGTATATATGGATTCATATTGTATTGGAGTTATATTTAGATTATATGTAGATTGGAATTGTATTCGGATTAAACTGAGACTCTGTCTGAGTCAGACACTTAAACAGAATTTGATTTGGAGTTATCGATAACTGCTGCACATGGACGGCAGGATTTTGACTTTTTCCAAGCCAATTACCATTGATAACCCCATTTTAGTTTTCTACCTTAAATAGGCAAGCACCCACTTTCTCTGGCTCCCTGAGGCTTAAGAGAATTGGTCCCGTTTAAAACTATATTTACTATGGTCCTTATTATAAATTAATAAACTTGAGGGGGTTTTATGAAAAATAGTTTAGTATACTTTCAAAATAATCCTCAAATATTTATTTATCGTATTTAGGGTTTTCATGGATGTAATTTTTAAATGTGAAGTATTCTAGTGAATATAAACCTAGATTGAATAGTATATGGTATTTTAGTGTAAATTGGAATTGTATAGATTTATGATGGTGAATTCATGAAATTTGTGATTCCTTTATTTAGAAAACATGGAATTTATTATATGTATTTAAAATAGATAATTTGATAATATTATAAATAATTATAGAAAAATAAATTTATTTATTAAATAGAAATCTCGTTTTCATAAAAAATTGTAATAAAAATTCCATCTTGATCGGATGCTCCGTGAGGAGGTATGCATGTCGCTCTACAAGTACCGAGGATGTGCGATAATCTGCACCATCCAAATCGGGTTCCCCAAAATGGGTTGTAGAGACTTAATTGCAAGGAATTTAATTTAAAACAATCTTAAAGAATACGGTTTTATTAGTTTAAGGTATTTTGTTGTAAAATTGTATCTATCCCAAAATATTGTAAAGAGGCAATCATGCTATGTCATGATGAGTGTAGTGATGAGGTAGGTCATTACCTCGTGAGGGTTTTCTAAAGGTAATATGAGCAAATATATGAAATAATGTCGTAAGTAAATCTTGTGGTATTTAAACGAAAAGGTGAAATAAAAGTTGTATAACATTGTATTTTGAATTGAAACATGTTCTAAGTGTTGTTTTATGGTTGCTATAAAGTATATAAAGACATAGTTAATTTGTTATTAAGAAAAGTTGGGTTTTAAACAATTTTAGAATCGGGAGTCGGAATAACTCCACTTCCGACAAGTTTTGAAAAAAGATCTTATTAGAATAGGAAGAGAAAAGAGGAGAGGGAACTTACTGGTTGAGAAGAGAGAGGGGAGGTATATGAATGGTTTGAAAGTGTTGTGGAGTCGCAGTGTCACCGAATTTGTCCCGAGTCGTCGCCGGAAGATGACCTTGGGCAAACTCCACTTGTACAACTTATTTGACTTGGAAAATTTTGAAAGTTTTGATGATATATTTCAGAATAGAGAGGGCTAGAGTGTGATGTGGTATTTAAAGGATTGCATTAGGGTTTAGGTAATTAAAAATAAGAATTAAAATGCATTTAACATTGGATCAATGGGTGATTTTAATCCTCTGTTAATGTGCAGGAAAAACAAACAGAAGAAGGGTGGTGAGGGGAAGGCCAAGGGGTGTTGGGACAAAATTTGGAAGCATCACAGACGGGGGGCCCGTCGGCGCCGGCCCTAAAGCGATTCTCGCCGGCCGATCTAGGGTTGTGGGGTTTCGGATTGAGGCCACGTGTCAGTGTATGTTCATATATCTCAGTGCACATGTTTGATTTCTGAGACTTTTCATTTTTACGTGTATTACACGTGTAAACTTTTAGGCTTCCAAAAAGTTTAAAAGAAAAATCAACAAAAATAATATATGGTTGAGGGGATTTAAACACAGGGGCTACGTCACAGCAGTGCAAGTCTTTACCAATGAGCTACAAGTGCTTTCTTGCTGTTCTTAAACAAATTAAATACTTATAGCATACTCAGGGTTGTAAATACTTCATTTAGTATTTTAACTTTAAACAAATTTTATACATTATAAATAGAGTCGTTACATCTGCCCTCAATCGGAATGTATTCCAAAGATTCCCCATTGTTCTACAGTGGGTCCTACAGACTCAAGATGTGGCCCCCGCCCCCTTGGCATGACACTTGGCATGGCACTTTGTTCCGTGTGTCACTTTATTCCGTGAGCAAGAACCGGATCCCGGCAGAGAGAAAGATACGTGAGAATATTAGGATATATATAATTTAGTTATATAAATATATTTTCTGAATTGTTAGTTTTATTAGTTTAGGTTTTAAGTTTTAAAATATTATAATATATTTTATAGGATTATACAGTTATTATGAAAATACTCCGAAAAATACTCGGGTCTCTTCTAAAAATCTAGTTTTAAAATTGTAATGACTCTGTTTTAATGTACAGGAAAACTTTAAAAAGTTAATGTACAAATGGAGTATTTGCAAACCTGTGTATGCTATAAGTATTTGATTTGTTTAAGAACAACAAGAAAGCACTTGTAGCTCATTGGTAAAGCCTTGCACTGCTGTGACATAACCCCTGTGTTCAAATCCCCTCAGCCACATATTATTTTTAAATGGTTTTTCTTTAAAAATTTTGGAAGCCCAAAAGTTTACACGTGCAACATACGTAAAAATGAAAAGTCTCATAAATCAAACATGTGGAAAATGTTATATGCATCCAACATGACACGTGGCATTCATCCAACATGATACGTGGCATTCATCCAAGACCCACCCCAACCTAAATGGCCGGCGAGATGCCATATTGGGTCGACGACGCCGGTTGAACCCGTAGGGAATGCCCTCAATTTTTCCCTAACACCCCTTGGCCTTCCCCCACTACTCCAATTCTGGTTGATTTTTCTGCACATTAACAGAGAGTGTTAATCCACCTCTTTAATCCAAGTTTTAATACATTTTTAATTCTCTATTCATACCCTAAACCCTAATTCTATCCTATAAATACCACCCTACACGCTAGCCCTCCTCATTCTGAAATCTCTTATTAAAACTCTCAAAATTTTCTAAGTCCAAAAAGTTGTACAAGTGGAGTTAGCCCAAGTTCAAGTTTCGGCGATGTTTCGAGACAAATCCGGTGACAACGCGATTCCACCACGCCTTCAATCCCTTCCTGTACCCCTCCTTTCTCATTAAAACCGGTAAGTTCTCTATCCTTTCCTCTCTTTCTATTCTAAAACAATTTTCAATTAAAACTCGTCGGAAGCGGAGTTAATCTGACTCCCGATTCTAATTTTTCATTAAAAACCCAACTTTTCTGAACCACAAATTAACCATCTCTTTATATCTTGTTTAATAACCCTAAAACAGCATTTAGAACAAGTTTCAATTCAAAATAAAATGATATACAACTTGTATTTCACTTTTTCGTTAAAATACCATAAAATTTACCTACGACATTACTTATCATATAACTCATAGTACCTTTAGAAAACTTACGAGGTAATGACCTACATTATCACAACACTCATCATGACATAGCACGATTGCCTCTTTATAATATTTTTGGGACTAATAAAATTTTACGATAATATACCCTAAACTATTAAAAACATATTCTTTAATATTGTTTTAATTAAATTCCATACAATAATGTCCTTACAACCCATTTTGGGGAATCCAATTTGGTTGGTGCGGGTTATCGTACATCCATCGGACTAGTAGGGCGAGAAAACGTGATTTCTATTAATAAATAAATTCTATTTTTAATAATTATATATATATATATATATTGCCAAAATATCTATTTTAAATATATAATATATTCCATGTTTTCTAATCAAAAGAAAAGAATCACAAAAGTTCATGAAAATACCATCAAGAATCAATACAAGTCAAATTACATGAAAATACCCTATACTATTAAACTTAGGTTTATATCCACTAGACTATCTCATCACTTTTAAAATTACATCTATGAAAACCGTAAAGACAATAATTAAATACTTGAGGTTTATTTTGAAAATATATCAAAACTATTTTTCATAAAATCCCCTCAAGTTGTATTAATTTACAATAAGGACCCTAGTAAATATAGGTTAAAGCGGAACCAATTCTCTTGAGCCTCAGGGAGCCGGAGAATGTGGGTGCTTGCCTGTTTAAGGTAGACAACTAAAACGGGGTTATCAATGGTAATTGGAATGGAAAAAGTCACAAATCCTGTCGTCCATGTGCAGCAGTTACCGATAACTCCAAAACTAATTCAGGACTTCAATTCGTTTTAAAGTATCCGACTCGGTCATAGTCTCAGTCTAATCTGAAATCAATCCATCCTTGAATACAATTCAAGTATAACTCCAATTCAACATGAATCCATTTATACCAAAATACAATCTATATCAACATGAATTGATTGACCGAACCATGGATATACATTTGACATTGTTTACATGACTATCCATTTATATCCTTTCCGTTTACAAGAACTACTGATATCATGCTTTCGGCAAGTCTTACATCTATTAAACAAAACAATACACATCAATAAAAAATACATTACGGGGTTTTAAAGGGGTAGACTGGTACGGAATGTGTTAAAAGTGGCACGAGACGGTCACTTTAATAAACCTAACCTGAACATCCGTTTCCGTTGTCCCGTGGGTTTTGATGGTGCCTTGTGATCCGTATACCATAGTCCATGGGATAAGCTGGACTCCTCTCGTATACACTGGCATATTCTGTACCAAGCTACAAATAACTGCGTTAACATAACTATCAACAGTATACCAGTTATATTCTCATTACCTGTTCAGTCTATTTCTATCTCTCTTTGGGACTTACCGAGCGATTGTTCGCTGACGACATTCTTTTTCTATTTATTCTTTGGAATGTTGTCAGGAGGACCTGATTCTCTGGAGATCGAGCCCAGCACAGACGACTTGGAGCAGTTCTCAGAAGACCCAGAGCTCTAGTCACTTGTATATACTTTACTTTCAGTTCATGCCATTGTTTAGGCATTGCTTTTCAGTCTTGTATTTACTTTCCAGCATTGTATTGTAAAGAATATTTAATAAATAAAAGTTGTTATTCATTTACATCTCATATCTTACTTGTGTACTTTACTATATTGCTTATTTACGCTTAGCGCGTTTACTTCTGAGTAAATACGTCGCGTGACCCGTCATATCTCCTTACCGTACTCTAGAAAGCGGGGTGTGATAGGTTTTGTTGGCGGCCCATACAGGTCAGTGCTGCATGGAACCCTACCATGCAAGTCAGTTCTGCATGGAAATCTAAGCAATATAACACAAGAATTACAAGACTCAACAACTAAATATTCTTTATATTTCATAATCTTTGAATCTATCCTAAAATTATTTTTCTTTCAAGGTTATGGATTCCCCGAACAATACAAGCACCAACGTGATCGGTAACACCACACCATCACCTCTTCCACTTACACCTACCGTTGTAGCTCCGATCAACGAGCAAACGGTACTGCTTGAGGCAATTAAGAGCCTCCTGGAAGGACAGCAGCAACAGACTGCCATACTAATAAACCGCCCAGAAGCGGAAGCACCTGGAGTGAAGCAATCCGGGCACTGCATCCGAATCAATTTTCTGGAAAAGAGAGCCCTTTGGAAGATGAAGAATGGGCTCAATCAATCGAGGACGATCTTGCAGCAACACAAGTGCCAGACATTGCTTGGGTAAGGGTTGCAAAGCTGCAACTTACTAATAACGCCCGAGTACGGTGGAAGGCAGAAGAAAACCGTCTTACTCAGCCGATCGAATGGAAGACTTTTCACGACATGTTCGACGCGAAGTATTTTCCAGAGACTGCCCGATTCGACATGGAGCAGCAGTTCATCCATTTACAACAAGGCTCTATATGGAGAAAATCAGTGGACGAGTATGATGCCGGGTTCACCATATTGAGCAGGTAAGATATGTCTTAATATTCGATTTCTATCTCATACTGCACAGCTAATACAAGACCGTAACAGGTTTGCGGCCCACCTCATTCCGACTGCTGAGATCAGGGCCAGACGATTTCAGTAAGGGTTGGACCAGGAAATCCAAGCTGCTCTAGCTACAGGGGATTTCCCAACCCATGACCTAGCTCTGAAGGTTGCCCGTCGATACGAGACAGTAGTGAAGAAGAAGGGCAGACCTCACTCTGCCGGTGTGAAGCGCCCTGCCACTGAGATGGCAGGAGGAGCCTCTTCAAGGCCACCTTTTATGCCCAGGAAACCGAGAGTACCTTTCAACCGGCCCAGTCCAGATTTCTGCTTTTATTGCAAAAGGATTGGACACCTGGCGAAGAATTGTAGACGTGCTAATCGCCTCTACTTAGTCTGTGGCTCATCCGCACATGATATTGGGTCTTTTCCTCAAAGACTCAATCAGTATCAGGCACCCAGACCAGCAATCACCTATCCGCAGCGGCCAGCAATCCAAGCACCTGCACCACGTCTTGCTCTCATAGCTCCACCTCCTCGTGGACCTACTGCACCTCCTCCTCGTCAGTTCCATCAAGCGCAAAGGAACCTACCTCTGGAACAAAGGAACGGACAGAGGAATGCTCCTCCAGCAAGGAAGAATGTACCTAAGCGACAGGCTTTCACAATGACTGTGGAAGAAGCTGAAGCCGCTGACCAAGTCATCACTAGTAACTTCCCATCTTTCAAATCTATTCAATACTTGTTTACATCCATATATCTTTTCCTAAACCTAAAACCTATCCCACATAACTTAGGTACGATCTTAGTAGCCTCACTTCCTGCACTAGCACTCTTCGATACTGGAGCATCTCATTCTTTATGTCACAACAGTTCGTCCGAACTCATGCAATTCCAGTCAAACCGCTCGTATCCAACTGGAATGTCAGTTCAGGGAACGGCGTTCTAAAAGAAATAATAGGATACGACCTGTGTCCAGTAGTCGTCTGCAGCAGAGAATTCTATACTGACTTCAAGGTGCTGGACATACCGAACTTCGATGCAGTTTTGGGTATATATTGGCTAGGAACTTTCTACGCTACCATCAACTGTCGTCAAAGGAGAGCAGTGTTCGAGATTCCAGAGCATCCAGTCTTTTATTTCAAAAGTGTTGACCGTACCCTGGAGCCTATCACATACAAAGCAAAACCAAAGAAGGTGGTGATTGCAACTCTACAGGCAGGAGAAGACCAGCCAGAGGTAGTTTGAGAGTTCGACAATGTATTTCCTGAAAACATATCAGGTTTGCCTTCCGATCGAGCTCTTGAATTCGAAATTGATTTAGTACCTGGTGCACAACCGGTGATCAAAGCACCATATCGATTAAGCCCTGAAGGTTTCAAGGAGGTCCGTACTCTGCTGGACGAACTTCTGCAGAAAGGAAGGATTCGTCCCAGTACTTCAAGTTGGGGATCTCCAGTTTTGCTTATGAAGAAGAAGGAAGGTTCATACAGAATGTGCATTGATTACAGAGTTTTGAACGAAGTCACGATAAAGAACAAGTATCCACTACTGTGAATCGACGATCTGTTTGATCAGCTAAGTAGGTCTTGCGTTTTCTCAAAATTAGATCTTCATTCGGGTTATCATCAGGTGAAGGTCAAAGAGTCTGATATTCCGAAGACAGCATTCAGGACTTGCTATGGACATTATGAGTTTATCGTGATGCCATTTGGAGTGACCAATGCACGAGCCATATTCATGAACCTAATGAATCAAGTTTTCTGAGAGTACCTAGACAAGTTCGTTGTCATATTCATCGACGAAATCTTGGTATATTCAAAGAATCGAAAAGAGCACGCGCTGAACATTTATGAATTGTCCTGAAGACTTTGCAACAGCATCAACTCTATGCCAAGTACAGTAAGTGCGAGTTTTGGCTAGAACGCGGATTTCTTAGACATATCGTTTCATGCGATGGAATCTTTATAGATCCAGCTAAAGTATCAGCAGTAAGCGAATGGCCGACACCGAAGACAGTGAAGGACATTCGAAGTTTCTTGGGTTTAGCAGGATATTACAGAAGATTTATTGAAGGATTTTCGAAAATTGCAACACCCCTGACCAAGCTCACGCGTAAAGATGATGAATTCGTGTGGTCAGAAGCATGCGAACAAGCTTTCGTAGAACTCAAGTCAAGATTGACATCAGCACCTATTCTCGTAATACCGGACCAATATGGAGGTTTCGTAGTACATTGCGATGCATCCGGTAAGGGATTAGGATGTGTTCTACATCATAACGGTAAAGTTGTTGCTTATGCATCAAGACAGATGATAGTTCATGAGCGCAACTATCCGACGCATGATCTAAAGTTGGCAGCCGTTATCTTTGCACTCAAGATTTGGCGTCATTATCTTCTTGGAGAATGGGTAGATATCTACACAGACCATAAAAGTCTGAAGTATATGTTTATTCAGAAGAGTTGAACATGCGGCAAAGAAGATGGTTAGAACTAATAGCGGACTTTGACATCAATCTACAATATCATCCAGGGAAAGTAAATGTAGTACCTGATGCACTTAGTCGTCAACCACTGTCAATGAATCTCACCGCACAATGGAAGTTACAGCAAGATTTGCATCAGATGGAGATAGAAGAGAGCATGTCAGGTAACGCTTCAAGTTTGATGAACTTACAAGTTCAGTCTACAATTGTCAACCAGATCAGCAAGTGATGCCAAGTTGCAAAAGATCAGAGAACAAGTAAAAAGTGGACTTCGAACAGACTTCATCATCGATGAAGACGGATCTTTAAGATACGACAGTAGATCATGTGTACCACAAGGTCCTGTTCGGAAAGAGTTGATGAAAGAAGCTCACGGCTCCCCATACTCAGTATACCCTGGTGATACAAAGATGTACAAAGATCTACGTCAACATTACTGGTGTCATGGAATGAAGCGTGAAGTAGCCAAAAGCGTCGCTAAATGTTTGGTGTATCAGCAAGTAAAAGCTGAACATTACAGGACTGCTGGTTTACTTCAACTGTTACCTATCCCAGAATGGAAGTAGCAACACATTACCATGTACTTCGTGACTGCACTTCCTCGCAGCACGAAAGGTGACGATGTTGTATGGGTTATTGTGGATCGACTCACAAAGTCGGCTCATCTTATTCCCTCTCGAGTTGGCCAATCTACTGAGACACTTGCAAAGAAGTACATGGAGGTAAGTAAGAATCTAAGTAAGATTTAAACTCTTAATAGTGTACTATCTCTGATACCCATGAACTCATACAGGAGATCGTGAGATTACATGGAGTACCGGTTTGCATTGTCTACGATCGTGACACCAGATTCCGATCGCAATTTTGGTAGAGCCTGCAAGCTAGCTTGGGAACAAGTCTGAACTTTAGCACAGCTTATCATCCACAAACAGATGGTCAGTCTGAGCGAACGATTCAAATTCTTGAAGATATGCTAAGAGCGTGTATGCTAGACTTCAGAGGATCGTGGGAAGATCACCTACATCTTGTGCAGTTTTTATGCAACAATAGCTACCAAGCGAGTATTGGAATAGCGCCATTTGCAGCTCTATATAGAAGGAAGTGTCATTCACCATTAAGTTGGGACGACATCGAAGATAGAAAACTCCTTAGACCTGATATGATAGTGGCGACTGTAGATGTAGTTCGCACTATCAGAGAATGAATGTGCATAGCCCAAGATCAACAGAAGCACTGGGCTGATGCAAAGCGGGGACACTTGGAGTTCCAACCGGGAGATCATGTCTTTCTGAAGATTTCTCCAAACAGTGGAGTGATTCGTTTTGGAAAGCGGGGTAAGTTAAGTCCGAGATACATTAGACCGTTCGACATATTCAAATAAGTCGGAGAAGTGGCATCCGCTTGGCACTTCCACCCTCATTGGAAGGAGTGCACAATGTGTCCCGCATATCCCAACTCAGAAAGTATGTGAGTGACCCCAGTCACATTCTTGATCACTCCGAGCTCACTGTACAGACGAATCTATCTTGTGAGCAACAACCTGTTGAATCCTGGATAGAAAGGTAAAGTCATTTCGGAACAAGAAAGTAAACTTAGTTCGAGTGATGTGGAGAAAAGACTCACCAGGAGAATCAACGTGGGAAAGAGAAGACGACATGCGTGTAAGATACCCTCACTTGTTTGTAAATTAGTCCTTAAATAATTGTAAATTTAGAGGACGAAATTTTTGTAAGGAAGGTAGAATGTAACGACTTTGTTTAATGTACAGGAAAATTTTAAAAAGTTAATGTACAAATGGAGTATTTGCAAACATGTGTATGCTATAAGTATTTGATTTGTTTAAGAACGACAAGAAAGCACTTGTAGCTCATTGGTAAAGTCTTGCACTGCTGTGCCATAGCCCCTGTGTTCAAATCCCCTCAGCCGCATATTATTTTTAAATGATTTTTCTTTAAAATTTTTGGAAGCCCAAAAGTTTACACGTGCAACACACGTAAAAATGAAAAGTCTCATAAATCAAACATGTGGAAAATGTTATATGCACTGAACATGACACGTGGCATTCATCCAAGACCCACCCCAACCCAAATGGCCGGCGAGATGCCATATTGGATCGGCTCCGCCGGTTGAACTCGTAAGGAATGCGCTCAATTTTTCCCCTAACACCCCTTGGCCTTCTCTCACTACTCCTATTCTGTTTGATTTTTCTGCACATTAACAGAGAGTGTTAATTCACCTCTTTAATCCAAGTTTTAATACATTTTTAATTCTCTATTCAAACCCTAAACCCTAATTCTATCCTATAAATACCGCCCTACACCCTAGCCCTCCTCATTCTGAAATCTCTTATTAAAACTCTCAAAATTTTCTAAGTCCAAAAAGTTGTACAAGTGGAGTTAGCCCAAGGTCAAGTTCCGGCGACGTTTCGAGACAAATCCGGCGACAACGCGGTTCCACCACGCCTTCAATCCCTTCCTCTACCCCTCCTCTCTCATCTAAACCGGTAAGTTCTCTCTCCTCTCCTCTCTTTCTATTCTAAAACAATCTTTTATTAAAACTCGCCGGAAGCGGAGTTAATCCGACTCCCGGTTCTATTTTTTCATTAAAACCTAACTTTTCTTAACCAAAAATTAACCATCTCTTTATATCTTGTTTAATAACCCTAAAACAACATTTAGAACAAGTTTCAATTCAAAATAAAATAATATGCAACTTGTATTTCACTTTTTCGTATAACTCAAATTACCTTTAGAAAAATCATGAGGTAATGACCTATCTCATCACAACACTCATCATGATATAGTACGATTGCCTCTTTACAATATTTTTGGGACCAATACAATTTTACGATAAAATACCCTAAACTATTAAAACCCGTATTCTTTAAGATTGTTTTAATTAAATTCCATACAATTATGTCCTTACAACACATTTTAGGGAATCCGATTTGGTTGGTGTGGGTTATCGCACATGCATCGGATTAGTATGGCGAGATGCAGACCTCCTCACGGAGCATACGATCTCGATGAAATTTTTATTACAATTTCTAAGAAAACGTGATTTCTATTAATAAATAAAATTTATTTTTAATAATTATATATATAAATATTACCAAAATATCAATTTTAAATATATAATATATTCCATGTTTTCTAATCAAAAGAAAGGAATCACAAAAGTTCATGAAAATACCATCAAGAATCAATACAAGTCAAATTACATGAAAATACCATATACTATTAAACTTAGGTTTATATCCACTAGACTATCTCATCACTTTTTAAATTACATCTATGAAAACCGTAAGGACGATAATTAAATACTTGAGATTTATTTTGAAAATATATCAAAACTATTTTTCATAAAACCCCCTCAAGTTGTATTAATTTACAATAAGGACCCTAGTAAATATAGGTTTAAGCGGGACCAATTCTCTTGAGCCTCAAGGAGACGGAGAATGTGGGTGATTGCCTATTTAAGGTAGACAACTAAAACGGGGTTATCAATGGTAATTGGTTTGGAAAAAGTCACAAATCATGCCGTCCATGTGCAGCAGTTACCGATAACTCCAAAACTAATTCAGGACTTCAATTCGTTTTAAAGTATCTGACTCATTCAGAGTCTCGGTCTAATCTGAAATCAATCCACCCTTTAATACAATTCAAGTATAACTCCAATTCAACATGAATCCATTTATACCAGAATACAATCTATATCAACATGAATTGATTTGACCGAATCATAGATATACATTTAACATTTTTTACATGACTATCTGTTTATATCCTTTCCGTTTACATGAACTACTGATATCATGGTTTCGGAAAGTCTTACATCTATTAAAAAAAACAATACACGTTAATACAAAATACATTACGGGGTTTTAAAGGGGTAGACTGGTACGGAATGTATTAAAAGTGGCACGAGACGGTCACTTTAATACACCTAACCTGAACATCCGTTGCCGTTGTCCCATGGGTTTTGACGAGGCCTTGTGATCGATATACCATAGTCCACGGGATAAGCTGGACTCCTCTCGTATACACTGGCATATTCTGTACCAAGCTACAAACAACTGCGTTAATATAACTATCAACATTATACCAGTTATATTCTCATTACCTGTTCAGTCTATTTCTATCTCTCTTTGGGACTTACCAAGCGATTGTTCGCTGAAGGCATTCATTTTCTATTCTTTCTTTGGAATGTTGTCAGGAGGACCTGATTCTCTGGAGATCGAGCCCAGCACAGACGACTTGGAGCAGTTCTCAGAAGACCCAGAGCTCTAGTCACTTGTATATACTTTACTTTCAGTTTATGGCATTGTTTAGGCATTGCTTTTCAGTCTTGTATTTGCTTTCCATCATTGTATTGCAAAGAATGTTTAATAAATAAAAGTTGTTCATTTACATCCCATGTCTTACTTGTGTACTTTACTATATTGCTTATTTACGCTTAGCGTGTTTACTTCTGAGTAAATACGTCACGTAACCCGTCATGTCTCCTTACCGTACTCTAGGAAGCGGGGCATGACAAAAATATGGATAATATACGTATCAGCTAAAATCATAGTGCGGTGTCCGGTTAAATAAAATGCATACCCCCAAGAACGGATACACATAAATACACGTAGCGATCTAAACGAGTTTGTTTTATCAAACTGGACATGAACACGATATATGGATATACTCACAAGATATGGGGATGGTAACATACAATGCTCGATATCAAAATATATTATTTGGTTATAATTTGTATTATTTAAAAGATATGCAGATACTGAATATGTGATACATGTATATAGAACCTAGATGTGCACGGATTCTCTGTACTAGCAAAACATGACTTAATCTTATACCATCATAGGTTTCAAGCATGCGGGTCGGGTCGGATACTAATCACAGTTACCAAATGTACTATCCGCACCAAAAAACAATAATAAACAAGAAGTTGTCGCAAGATTGGAAAATACCCAGATAAATATCGTATAATAGCATTAGGGTGTTAGATCGCTGGATCCGCAAATCAGACACTGCCCCTTGGCTCTGCGACAATCTCTCTGCATGTACCCTGGCCTCTGGAAATAGTCGCAAATCAGTGCCCTCCGCTGCGGTTGCTGAGGTAAGAAGGTACGCTTCATCTGCGTAACACCCGGCCTGTGAACTGGGATCACTCCACAAGGGGAAATGGTAGTTCGTGATGGAGCTACATGGGATCTCCTATCTAGCGATCGTTGGCCTTGGCCTTCTCCGCCAATCTTCCTTGTACTCGGGCAGCGTTCGACACCTGAGCGAATGTCTGTAGATCGAGAGACGCGATAAGCTGTTACAGTTCTATATCAAGCCCCTGCTGAACCGTCTGGCCCTGGCGGCTTCAGTGGCTACTATGTACGGTGCGAAGCGACTCAGCCGGTTAAACTCTGCAGCGTAGACATCCACTGAGCTTCCATTTTGCCCCAACATGATGAATTTCTCCTCCATCTCGGCCTTGGCAGTGGCCGGAAAATAGTGATCTAGAAAGAACGCGGAGAACGTGCCCCACCCGATAGTTTTCTCTAGCCGACTTTCCTCTACGGACCACCACGTGCGAGCCTCATCTTCTAGCTGGATCTTCACCATGCTCACTCTGTCATCGTCAGGGACCCAAGCGGCCGTCAAAAGGTTCTCCATGTTGATGAGCCATTGCTCGGCCTCGAGTGAATTTGCTGATCCCGTGAAAACTGTTGGGTGAAGCCTCCTAAAGTCAGAAACGGTACCAACCCTAGCCTGTGTAGTCGGCACGAGGGCGCCCTCTGGGGCGGCGGGAACAGTCGTAGATCTCTCCAGAGCGGTAATAGTGGTCTCTTGTACCGCCTTCAATCCTTCAACCAAGAAATCGGTTTTTCTCTCTTGAGCCTGGACTAGGGTCGTCAGTGTGTTGAGGATCTTCTCGGTACGATCATGGGAACTGGTACCTGAGGAGTTGCCTGAGGAGTCTATATCTCTGAAAGATGATCAAGAAAAGAAATCAGATTCAAATGAGGATTAGAAAAGTGAAAATGAAATGAAATAAAGCACAAATCAAGGGGGTAACTCAATCTAGGGATCCCTCGACTGAACTGTAATTTCATCAAAATCTGGTTCCGATACCAACAAAACCATGTCAAGCCTCGCTTCCCAAAATACGGAATGCGATGGGTGACTAGGCCAGCCATGCTCCTACGGTCAGGGAATAATCTCACCGTAGTCACATTTCGGCTTCTAGCATTATATGGTAGTCAGTAAACAGTATTATAGTAAAAGAAATCACAGTCCACAACTTTATTACATTAAAATAAAAGAGTTCAAGATACATTTATTTGCATGAAAGAAATAACTAACCAAAGAAATAACAGCGTTCTTTTAGCAAGCAAAAAGGTTATGGCGCCGATGTCGCGGTCTAGACCTCCACGATCTCGAATGGCAGGTCCTGCTCCTGAGCTGGGTCCACTCCGTTCTCTGAGCATGCACACTCAGGTTGTTAGGGCGACACATATAGCAATAAATATAGTGTGTGTGCAATGTTATTAAACATGAAAGGTGCGACAGAATACAGAAATATGAGAATAATGAATATCATTTGAATATGAATAGCGTAATATATGTATCATATCAGTAAACCAGGCAATGTGTATGTCACTGCTTATCAGTCACTAAGTCAATGAAATCAATTGGTGGAAAGGATGCTCATGTTTAATAAGGGTTTCATGCATACCTAAGACTACGATCCACTGTTGTCCGGAACATAACCCTGCAGCCGTGCCGCTAGGCCCACAACCTAATGTATGTATGTGTGTATGTATACCGCCGTGCCGCTAGGCCCACGACCTAATGTATGTATGTGTGTGTGTGTCACTAATATCGAATGATTATTCTCTAAGTCACTGTACCTCGTTAAATACGAGTTCAATTCCACTTTGATTTCCCCACTCCCCAAGTCTCAAAAACTATAAGTATAGGATTAATTGTATACAAGCACGCGTCAAATCACGGTCTTACTCATTTTCACTGCAATGTTCACTTTCACTAGTCAATCACTTATCACTGGCGTGCTTGATACAACTAATCCAATACCACTCACGTTCGACAATGCAAGTCAGTCGCTAGGTCTCAATGCAAACGATCACTTTGCACTAGGTATAAAGCAACACAGAATAAGGTAGAATTTCATTAAACAAATGCTCATCAAATTATGACAGCCAACGCCATATGACTTGCAAAATTCACCATAAATCACACGTATAAAATCGACCAAAACAATATAAAAGGCGTACGAAGTATACATGATTATCTAAGTGGTAAAATTAGTTTCATGTCAATAGGAATTCAGGTTAACGATTTATCATCATTTTAAATCAGCGATCAGTTGCTGGAATTCCAGTTTCAGAACTGGAAGTTCAATTTCACACGCGGTTTATTAGGGATTGTGTTTAGATTCAGATGTTGCTCCAGTTGAATAAAACTTATTTCTATCTGTTAGATTTCTGACACATCAAGTGGATCAATGATAGCTGATGATGCTCGATATCGGTGATCTCCTAGGTCATGACACGTGGCAAATGACGTGTCCCGGAGCTTGCAAAAAAGGACCTACCGTGGCCGACCAGGACACTCCTATGCCCGTACTACAATCGACCGTTGGCTCGTCTCCGAGCTCCCTGCACAACAGGACGCCTCAGCCCTCTCAGCTCGCCTCCGGGCTATAGCAGAACCTAGATACCTCGGCTTCCCGCTCATCCCCGAGCCACCCGCCGAGCTTATCTTCCTCGGTCCCATCGACCGACCAACGGCACCAACCACAGGCGCATCCGCCTCACTTCCTCGAATCTCGCCTTGCGCGAGATTGTAGGGTTCCTAGGCACTCTAATGGAGTCTCACAAGTGATCAAACATGCACAATTCAAGTTTTACAAGTGCCTATAAACCCTAATACGGATCGTTAACTAGATAAATAGGCGAAGCAAGCATGTAATCGAATTAAATGCTAAGGGAAAGTGGCTACAACCTTTGTAGATCCGGTCCACCACCTCCTAAGCTCTGCAATGATCTCCCTCCGCTGTCCAAATCGAACCTTTGACTCTAGCGTTGGCATCATCGAAGAATGGGCGGGCTTGATCGTCGGTTCGATGCCGAAGATGATCTACGTCGAGGCATCACAAGAACAAGCTCCAACTTCACCAAGTCTTGAAAACTTGTGAAGGAAACACCCTATACTACTTGGCAAGAGGTAGAGGATGAAGAAATAGGAATTGGGTAGACTTTAGTTTTGGATTTCACACACTTTTTCATCAATCACCATTGATGTAGCAAGCTTTTTCTCATGTTGAAGAAGAAGAAGATGAAGAAAAAGAATATGATAAGTATTAAGTAAATGATAAATAAATCAATACTTATCATTTACTAACCCTTGGTTAGTTGTAGAGAATGGACCATGGTTAACTTGAATGGTTAGGGTTAAGGATGAGACAAGAATGGTGGACTAATTCAAAGCTTCAAGAATCTTCAACTAGCAAACAAAAATAGCAACCATTCTTTTCTCATCTTTTTCCAAAATAAATAAATAAATAAATAAGAAAAAAGAAAACCCTAATCATAATCTTAACCATGGTCTAATTCTTTACACTAACCCTAGCTTGCATGTATCATCAAACATGATACAATCATGTGCACAAAATATATCACATATGCAATGTGCACAAACCAAGTGAGTAAATCCATTTAAAGTGAACCAATACTAGTTAATGCAAAGTAATATATCAAATATATAATTATACATTAAATCATTAAATCAACACTTGATTCAATGATCCGGTCATGTCGCATATAACCGGCTAGTATCCAATGTATCGGCTTATCGAATCAATCCTTGATTCGATAACTAGGTTATATCGCATATAACCAATCGATACATTCATCGCGAGAATAGAATGCGGTATCACATACACGCATTATTCTCGGTCCCGCACATATCTCATATGCGCTCCTATTTCGTTTCGCTTGAGCCAGGAAACCTCTGTGTAGGACTCTAAAGACTCGTCAATACGCCGGCAGCAGATGATGATCATATCAAACATCCACAAGCCGCAAGCGGTCTGCTAAACGTAACGGCCACCCGGGTATTGAGCGATCAGAAGATCGACGAGCAAGCCCGCTCACACTCCTGTGAATCCAACCAGTAACACTTACCGTACAGTCCGGTCTGTTCGTCTGATATGTCGCATATCTCGCCCTCCTGTAAGGCCGCGGATCCGCGGCCCTTTTGTCGTTTTGTGCATCCAATTTTGCACAGTAGTTCTTAGCTGTCTGTGCTGGTTTTCCTGGGGATTTTTAATATTTTATTCCAGAGTTGTATTTTCTGAGTTGTATTGAGGACTCGGTGTATTCGATCGGACTGTCTAATTTTGTCGGTGTGCTTTTCCGGGTATTTTTAGAATATGTTAAAAAGTTCGACCGGATATAAATACCCACTTTTTCCCCTGCCGGGAAATTTCCAAGTGTTGGATTTTTCCGTAGTTTGACGACGTTCTAAGTAGTGCAAGTAACGCGATGGACCCTCTAGAAGACAACAAACCTTAACTCGATTATGTGACCGTCGTGAACTGCCCTTTGAACCTTCGGGTTTGGGGCAGTACGGCGTGCCACATGTGAGGCGTTGGCTTGACCCTTCTACGGCTGGACCGTTGGTACTGAGGCACGAACTGAATGTTGTTAGACTTATTTCATGTGTTGAGCTGTATCGGGAAAACTTGGGTGTTCGATTGTTCGATCGGAAAGTTTAACATTTTCTATTTATCCGGAATGTGAGACAATAATTGGAATTCACAAATAGTTATGAGATAACGGAATGAATATTATAAACATAGCAGTTTAGTCTCACTTGATCGGTTGCCACGGAGTTTTGATGTGATCAAAAGTCCGTCGCAATCACGTAGCGTACGCGGATACTCGCCGGGTAAACTTAATAGACAGCTTCACCCTATAGCCCCGACCAAGTGACTGTAGGAGAACCCCGTCGCCGAAAGCATCCGTTCGGGTGCTCGCGGTAGCGGTGTTCCGCCTTGGTGCACTTCGTCGACGGTATCAGGGGTGCGGCCGCCTACTAAAGTTTGCGACGAGCATTCGATCAGAATGTCGGGAATCTTGTTGAATTGCCCGACTTGATATTGAAAAGAATTTTCGATAATGAGACTAAAATGCGAGGTTTATAATTGTTAGGCATGCGATGTCTAAGTATTTCATTTGGTCAGGCATGCGATGTCTGAGGAGGTTGCGGATTCCAACTGTTGTAGTTTTACACTTTCTTTTCTGTGACCGTAAGTGTAATATGTGATATCGCCGGTTTCGTTGCTATATGTCAACGACAATTGAGATGCGCATATTTACTTACGTTGATGACATTTGATGTTATGTGTTGCTGGATATGTTATATTGGATCGTCGTGTTTGAATAGCCGGGGGTTTTTTATGTGAGATGAGTGTTTTTCATTTTCATTCATGTAAAAACTTGTATGTAATATTCTTTTATTGGGGCACTTCCAGGTTGCGGAAGATGTCACCGTTGATGTATATTATTTACTTTTCTGCACTAGGATAGATCCAAGGAGGGGAGCACAAGTAACCGGGTTCTAGGGTCCGGTGGGAGACCATCTCGAGGAGTCGAGTCCGGGTCTCCTAACCCTAGAATTGGTAGGGTTGCTTGCCGCTCTCGTGGGGGTCTAGGGGTGTGGGATTGGCTATTCATCACGACCGTGGAATCCGTGTTTTATACTGGCTCGTATTGAAAACACGGACGTCCTAATATATCCAATATTTCATATGTTTCTTCTGCTGTGATTTATCTGTGATGAGATCATGTGATGTTCTGTGACAGATATTATATGTAGTATATATGATATATTATATAGACGTTGCTTATGTTTTACACCCGCGCTAGCCCTGCCCCGCTCTGCCGTTAGTTACCTAACCTAACGGTGCAGACAGGACATCGAGGCGAATGCGGATGGCATAAGCGTACGTTATATTTATCTGTGATGTTTAGGTGGACTTAAATGATGGGATATTCATTAATGAGATTAATGAAAGAAAATAAACCTAATTGATGTTGTCGAATCGAATTTCAAAATAAAAACAGGTAGCTACAGTTCTTGCTTTGCATCGCGGTGTTCATTATAGAACATCCTGCACCTTATTCGATGAGGAAAGGACCGAGATCCCTTCACCGGGAGTGACTCCTTTAGCAATAACTGGCAGATGCTACAACCCTCAGTTTGTCTTTGATCGCTTCTATAGTTTCCGCTTTGCACAGTGATATATATGATATATCCCGCACCTCATTCGACGAGGAAAGGGCCGACGATCCCTTCACCGGGAGTGACCCCTTTAGCAAAACTAGAAAAGCCTCGAAAACATTCCATTTAAAAACCATTTGATTCCGCAACGAGATCAAGTTCAAAGCGTTAAAGGTTTTCACAAAAACCATTCGCAACCCTCCGTCATTTTAGGAAGTAGAGTACTTAGTATTCGTGCTGTGTTTGTTGACCATAGTCAAGGCACAGTGTACGGTAGCTAAGTGATGTCTTCCTACACCGCATATGATGCGATTAGTTAGGACAGTCGCGTGACTTTGTTGACCTTAGTTAAGGGTCATGTGGGTGTGTCTAATTAATCACGAAATGACGGGTAGAACTTGACTAGTACTTATGATTTGTTGACCATAGTTAAGGTCATAGGTGCTAGGGGTAAAAACCTTTATCGGGAGTTTCAAGTGTTGAAACTTGCAATGAGATTGCATACCTTCTATGTGATAGTTGGATCCCGATACCCACTGCGAGTAATTGTTACTCCTGGGAGAGTTTTGCACTTTACAATTAGCCGATCAAGTAGGTGTCTAGAAAGGTGTCAACGGGGTTACGCCTCTGGGAAAACGAGGTTTACTGTAATTAGGTCCGTGCGAAAGCACGGGGAACCTCCCTCAAAGTACCGACACTGGCCTGGCTGAAAGGTTGGCGAACTTGTAGAGTGTAATTAATCCCGTCTAGTCTTTCCTTTTAAGGTTTGAAGGAAGATTTGATAAAAACAGTGGGAGCCATCCTGATTAGATAAAATATATAACCAATCTGATCTTGCAAGAGCGCATGCAGAGTGTTTTCTTCTCTCTCTCTCCTGGTAGCGACCATATCACGCCTTAATCAAGATAATAATACGGATGTATTGACCGAACCCGCTTGTTATACTGAGCTGGGGAACGTTGGTCCCGCTCCAACTTATAATTGTTATAAGACAGAGCAGGAAATAGGGAATACCAGAATTCCTATGCCGCCCAAACGAAGAAAGTGCATATGATGCATCTCCTTCGGGTGTGTTCATTACAAAGAACTGTTTCTCAGTATCCTCTGCATCCTGGGTATATGATACCGGATCAGGATCCCAGATATGTAATCTGTTACATAGGGCTACAAAAGGGTAGAAAAACTGAGAACGGGTGATAAGTTTCATGAGACAGAAAACGGGGCAAGTGTTGCAGCCAAGTCTGTTGGTCACTGTCACCCTGTATTACGAATACATTGATTCTGAACAAATGCTATTAGATACCGAACCTGATATACAAAATCATATCAGTCTCTTTATTAGTAAAGAAAGGATATAATTTTGTATTGATGGATAATGTTTTGAACATTTCCTATATCAAAAGTTGATCGGTTCAGGCACGTTATCTAAAAGCATTGACGTTCTAAATCAAACTACAGTTCCTCGTATACAGAACACACACAAGAGGAAGAGTTCAGAAATGAACGAATTCTTCTTAAGGTATTGTAGACTAGGTCATATCAATGCGATCCGACTAGCTGAAGTTACATTTAGATGCATATTTAAATCAGTTTGAATTTACATCTTGTGAAACTTGCCAGTCATGTCACAAAGATATAATGACACCAGCTCTGTTTACTGGAAACAGAGGAAGAGTTGGTAAACTCTTGGGACTGATACATGATGATGTATGTAAGGTCTCCTGTCTACACATGCCAGGACTGGTTCTTTATACTTCATTATATTCTCTGATAATCTCTCAAGATTCAGTCATATGTTCCTGTTGAAACATAAGTCCGAACCTTTTGAGGTATTCACAGAATATAAGTTAGAAGTAGAGAACCAATAACCGGGTATAAGTATTATGTCCTATGATGAGATCAGGGAGGAGAATACTTGTGCATAGCATTCCTGGACTATTCTAAAAGAAAATGAGATTCTCTCTCAGCATTACTCCTCCGTATAAACCATAGCACGATGGTATATCGGGGCGGAGCAATCACACCCTATATGATAAGGTGTGCTCTATGATGAGTACTACTGAGTTACCTATTTCCTTTTTGGGGGTTATGCACTTGAGAAGCTGCATACCTATTGAATTAGGTTTGAATCAAATCAATGCCTACCACTCCATATGAGATATGGTATGGGAAGATCCTATCTCTTAAGTAAGTTAAGATTTGGGATTGTCCGGCCTATGTCAAAAGCAAAATCCGGACAAGATCGAGGGAAGGTCAGTTCTGTAGAACTGGAAAGGTTCCAGCTATTCGAAACTACAGCTGAAGATTTGACAGAACCAAAGGATTCTATAGTCCCCGACGAACCTCAGCCTCTCCGCCGATCTAGTAGGGTTCCTCAACCGCCTGAGAGATACCTCGGTTTCTCGATGACAGTGGGACCAAGGATTGCATCATGAGATGATGACCCAACTATTTTCGAGCAGGCCATCGAGAGTAGGGACTCTGTAAGAATGGCTGGATGCTTAGCGATCTGAGATGGAATCCATGTACACCAGCAAAGTATGGACTTTAGCTGCTATATCTGAAGGGTTAAATCTCCATCAGGAGCAAGTATATCTTGAGAAGATTACTTGGTGTAGATGGAAAAGTTGAGACTTTCAAAGCTAGACTTGTTAAAGGTTTTCGTCATCGACCAGGCACGGGTAATGATGAAACCTTTTCCATGGAATATGCTTAAGTCCATCCAGATCCTACTTGCCATGGCTACATACCATGACTGCGATATCTGGTGGTTGGGTGCCATGACTCCTTTTCTAAATATTGATTTAGAAGAGAACGTCTATAAGAACACAGCCAGAGGGCCTCGTAGACAGTGGGAGCAGCGGAAACGTGTGCAAGATGCTTTATAAGATAAAGCAGGCATCGCGGAGTTGGAACATCTGTTTTGATGGATTAGTCAAAGAAGTTGACATCATCAAAATAGTAGATGAACCTTGTATAAACAAAAAGGTAGTAGGGAGTATGGTGACGATCCTCGTAGAATACGTGGATGACATACTCTTGTTAGGGAAGGAGTTTCCTATGTTACGCTCGATCAATCTCCGCTTATCACAATGATTTTCCATATAGGATCAAAGTCATACCTACTAAATCCTAAGCTTTGGATCTATGAGATAGATTTAATTGGATGTTAGGATACTCACTAGTTGTAGTGAGATGGTATCAATCAATCCTGGGGAGAATCACTGGAAGGGTTCCAGAGTGATAAGGACGACTGAATGTCAGTCGCAGGCATTGTCTTTACCCTCGGTAAAGGGACGGTATGTTGGAAGATTTCCAAGCTAGATACCGTGACAAACTAGACGATAAAGGCTGGTAACATCTCTATTAAAGATACTACCAAAGAGGCAGTTTGGGTGTATATTGGTTCATAGGATGAACTAGGTTCCTACCATTGTGTGACAATGGAAGTGTGGCTTCGACCCTGGAACCCTGGTCCCATCAGTGACCCAGACATAATCTGAGGCAGCATCACCTGATCATAGAGATAGTTGATCTCCAGGATGATCGAGGTTAGGAGAGTAGACTCAGAGGACAACACGGCGGATCCACTCACGAAGGCCTTTTCCCAGAGAGAGACTCATATGGGATGGTTGAGTATTAGATACTGCGACCACTGCTACAGATGGCCCTAGTGCAAGTGGGAGATTGTTAGTTATATGTATGCCCTAGAGGCCATTACTGTACATTGGATGTATATTGTAGTGGATGCTGGGACATATATAGGTAGGACTTTCTTGCTCGACATGATAGTACGCTATCTGGTTGCTCTTTATCTTAACATGTATACTTTCTGTCTCTCTGATTACATGTTGATAAAGCCCTTAGGATGTGTACTCGACTTCCAGGACTATGATGCAGATCATACTAGTGGGGCCTGGGTAGTCAATGAGTACATCCTTCATTGTTCCTAGTCGTGGGAATATCGAGACGGGGCATCGATATTCCAGAGTAGACTAGCGCATATCTTCTCGACCCATGCGATGGGCGATGGATGATCCCATATCCATTGGTGTTTGACATCGAAGATGGTATGCGGGTGCTCAGTGGAGACTGGGTACACTGAACGGACTCGCCGAGAACTCCCAGATGGTATTATACCTCACGTCAGATGGCAGTTCTCTGGTGACACTGGTACAGCTTAGTCTGTTGACCCGAGATCGTCATAGAGTCTTGTGTGTCTCCCACTGTGCTTTGATTTCCACCCTACTACGGCTCTACTGAGTTGTGTAAACAGGTGGTTTTTGGGTACAGTCCCGATTCACATGGAGGCAATGAGCGATAGGAGGGGATTCGTCTCTCCCGGTATTGGGGGTTGATGTTGTGCTATGCTCGACTGGCCATAACAGGAAATCCCTGGCCAGGGTTGCAGTGATATACTGGTAAGAGTTATCAGTAGTTTCACGAATGTTATGGACCTCACGTCGGCATGACTTATCGAGCTATTGGGGTCTGACGTTAACCACCCCTAGGCGAGATATGCGACATATCAGACGAACAGACCGGACTGTACGGTAAGTGTTACTGGTTGGATTCACAGGAGTGTGAGCGGGCTTGCTCGTCGATCTTCTGATCGCTCAATACCCGGGTGGCCGTTACGTTTAGCAGACCGCTTGCGGCTTGTGGGTGTTTGATATGATCATCATCTGCTGCCGGCGTATTGACGAGTCTTTAGAGTCCTACACAGAGGTTTCCTGGCTCAAGCGAAACGAAATAGGAGCGCATATGAGATATGTACGGGACCGAGAATAATGCGTGTATGTGATACCGCATTCTATTCTCGCGATGAATGTATCGATTGGTTATATGCGATATAACCTAGTTATCAAATCAAGGATTGATTCGATAAGCCGATACATTGGATACTAGCCGGTTATATGCGACATGACCGGATCATTGAATCAAGTGTTGATTTAATGATTTAATATATAATTATATATTTGATATATTACTTTGCATTAACTAGTATTGGTTCACTTTAAATGGATTTACTCACTTGGTTTGTGCACATTGCATATGTGATATATTTTGTGCACATGATTGTATCATGTTTGATGATACATGCAAGCTAGGGTTAGTGTAAAGAATTAGACCATGGTTAAGATTATGATTAGGGTTTTCTTTTTTCTTATTTATTTATTTATTTATTTTGAAAAAAGATGAGAAAAGAATGGTTGCTATTTTTGTTTGCTAGTTGAAGATTCTTGAAGCTTTGAATTAGTCCACCATTCTTGTCTCATCCTTAACCCTAACCATTCAAGTTAACCATGGTCCATTCTCTACAAATAACCAAGGGTTAGTAAATGATAAGTATTGATTTATTTATCATTTACTTAATACTTATCATATTCTTTTTCTTCATCTTCTTCTTCTTCAACATGAGAAAAAGCTTGCTACATCAATGGTGATTGATGAAAAAGTGTGTGAAATCCAAAACTAAAGTCTACCCAATTCCTATTTCTTCATCCTCTACCTCTTGCCAAGTAGTATAGGGTGTTTCCTTCACAAGTTTTCAAGACTTGGTGAAGTTGGATCTTGTTCTTGTGATGCCTCGACGTAGATCATCTTCGGCATCGAACCGACGATCAAGCCCGCCCATTCTTCGATGATGCCAACGCTAGAGTCAAAGGTTCGATTTGGAAAGCGGAGGGAGATCATTGCAGAGCTTAGGAGGTGGTGGACCGGATCTACAAAGGTTGTAGCCACTTTCCCTTAGCATTTAATTCGATTACATGCTTGCTTCGCCTATTTATCTAGTTAACGATCCGTATTAGGGTTTATAGGCACTTGTAAAACTTGAATTGTGCATGTTTGATCACTTGTGAGACTCCATTAGAGTGCCTAGGAACCCTACAGTGGTATCAAAGCACAGTGGGAGACACACAAGACTCTATGACGATCTCGGGTCAACAGACTAAGCTGTACCAGTGTCACCAGAGAACTGCCATCTGACGTGAGGTATAATACCATCTGGGAGTTCTCGGCGAGTCCGTTCAGTGTACCCAGTCTCCACTGAGCACCCGCATACCATCTTCGATGTCAAACACCAATGGATATGGGATCATCCATCGCCCATCGCATGGGTCGAGAAGATATGCGCTAGTCTACTCTGGAATATCGATGCCCCGTCTCGATATTCCCACGACTAGGAACAATGAAGGATGTACTCATTAACTACCCAGGCCCCACTAGTATGATCTGCATCATAGTCCTGGAAGTCGAGTACACATCCTAAGGGCTTTATCAACATGTAATCAGAGAGACAGAAAGTATACATGTTAAGATAAAGAGCAACCAGATAGCGTACTATCATGTCGAGCAAGAAAGTCCTACCTATATATGTCCCAGCATCCACTACAATATACATCCAATGTACAGTAATGGCCTCTAGGGCATACATATAACTAACAGAGATATCCGCCGGCCACGTCCCACGTTCCATGCCATCACGATCCCCCATTAACGAGCCTGCCTCGCCATTAATGCGGGATCCCGCCTATCACGTGGGCGTGACGTCGGGAGCGCAACGGCCGGCGTGATTCTCGCGCCTGCCTGCCTGCTGCCACCACTATATAAACCCCTCCTTCAGACGGTTCAAGTACGCCATTTTTCCCTACTAGGCAGTTACTCTGCTCAAATACCCGGTCTAACTTGATCGTCGGAGAGTCCTCGGTGGTACAACTACCCCGGGACTTCCTTGCAGGTAGCTCGGCCCCAACAACCTCAAACCCATTGAGATCCATACGGACCAGGAGGCAACCTCCAACTCTAATCTCAGCCGTCCACTATCGCTCCCAGAAGATCTACGGAAGGTAATATCTTGACACACAGAATCTTCAAGGACCCGGATTCTCGCGCGCACCGGCGCGAATCTTAGGAATCGCCGCAACTATTCCAATGCTACACGGCCACGTGGCAAAACTGACGCGACTTCCCAAAACGTTCTGCCTTCCCCCGTACGTTCCTGACGTGTGTCATCCGCGACTATTACCCTACCTAATGTTCACAGGTCGGGAAGGTCGATCGAAGCCCTCGCCAAGAGGCAACCGGGCCCGCCCTTGCTCGGTTATCCCTGGCCCTCCCCCACAATGCCAGGGATCGAAGCCCTCACCAAGAGGCACCGGGCAGCAACCCTGCTCGGCCATCCATAGCAGGCCTCTTACGGCCCCTCCCACGCTAAGGATCGAAGCCCTCATCAAGAGGCAACCGGACCTGCCCTTGCTCGGTTATCCCTGGCCCTCCCCCATAATGCCAGGGATCGAAGCCCTCACCAAGAGGCACCGGGCAGCAACCCTGCTCGATCGTCCTTAGTAGGCCTCTTACGGCCCCTCCCACGCTAAGGATCGAAGCCCTCACCAAGAGGCCACCGGTCCCACCCTTGCTCGGTTATCCCTGGCCCTCCCCCACAACGCCAGGGACCGAAGCCCTCACCAAGAGGCACAAGGCAGCAACCCTGCTCGGTCATCCTTAGCAGGCCTCTTATGGCCCCTCCCGCGCTAAGGATCGAAGCACTCACCAAGAGGCAACTGGGCCCGCCCTTGCTCGGTTATCCCTGGCTGGTAGTTCCCTACCTCACAACGCCAGGGGTTGAAGCCCTCACCAAGAGGCACTGGGCAGCAACCCTGCTCGTTCATCCTTAGCAGGCCTCTTACGGCCCCTCCCGCGCTAAGATCAAAGCCCTCACCAAGAGGAAACCGGGCCCGCTCGTGCTCGGTTATCCCTGGATGGTAGTTCCCTACCTCACAACGCCAGGGATCGAAGCCCTCATAAAGAGGCACCGGGCAGCAACCCTGCTCGGCCATCCTTAGCAGGCCTCTTACGGGCCCTCCCGCGCTAAGAATCGAAGCCCTCACCAAGAGGCAACCGGGCCCACCCTTGCTCGGTTATCCCTGGCTGGTAGTTCCCTACCCCACAACGCCAGGGATCGAAGCTCTCACTAAGAGGCACTGGGCTGCAACCCTGCTCGGCCATCCTTAGCAGACCTCCTACGGCCCCTCCCGCGCTAAGGATCGAAGCCCTCACCAAGAGGCAACCGGGCCTGCCCTTGCTCGGTTATCCCTGGCTGGTAGTTCCCTACCCCACAACGCCAGGGATCAAAGCCCTCGCCAAGAGGCACCGGGCAGCAACCCTGCTCGGCCCGTCCTCAAGGATCAAAGCCCTCGCCAAGAGGCTCCGGGCAGTAACACTGCTCGGCCCGTCCTTAGTAGGCCTCTTACGGCCCCTCCCGCGGTAAGGATCAAAGCCCTCACCAAGAGGCAACCGGGCCCGCCCTCGCTCGGTTATCACTGGCCGGTAGTTCCCTACCCCACAACGCCAGGGATCGAAGCCCTCGCCAAGAGGCACCGGGCAGCACCCCTGCTCGGCCCATCCTTAGCATCCCTCTATGTGCCTCCCACGCTAAGGAACAAAGCCCTCAACAAGAGGCATCCGGTCTATCTACGTCTGAGCGATCTCCACCTCGACTTCGGGGCCATGGGGATACCGTATTCCCACCGATCTTTACACACTTAGCAAATGATCAGATTAAACTCGACGTATAATTGCTAGATGAAAGACGGGCCCAACACGAAGTACTGTGCAAATACAAGTGTTTACCGACAAAGGAAAATACGCGCTTAAATACTACTGCAAACAGAATTTATTCACAAAGTCAAAGTCTTTACAAGGGTATTGTAGGCTCCCCAACCTCACCAAATCACTCGGAGGCTTACAAAAAGAGAGAGAAGGAGGAAAAACCAAAAAGTTCAGGCCGCAGCCCCGCCTAGACCTCACCTCCCTCATCACCATCTGCCGGAAGCATGACCACCGAAAGTGGGACCCGAGCACGGAGCTCACCGTCGACAAACTCCGGAAACTGCTCCTTGACGGCATCAAGAGTTTTGTGCCATGCAATGGCAGAGGCCTCGCCGAGGTCGACATAAAACTGGTCCGACTCTTTGTATTCGGCCACCGCCTTTCGAGCTCGAACCACGGTGACCTCCACCGCCTGAAGGCATCCCCCTCCCTCTTCACTACTGCATAAAGATCGGCCAGCTCCGCCAACTTAGCCTCAATGGCTCGGTGGGACTCACTTAGATGGTGATATGACCCCCGGCACTTTGAGACGGTGAGCTCCACGGCAGCTAATCGGGCTTCAAGGACGGCCATCCTCTCCCTCTCCAGACGCAGCTCGAGCCGCAGATCCTCAGCCTCCAAAGAGGATTCCCCCGCCCCCTCATAGCAGGGGCAATCTTCTCAGCCTCCATGCGAGCAACGAGGGCGCGGTGCTGAAGAATCTGATGAAAAACAGCAGAAAGACTTAGAGACGCTTGAACTAAGCAAAGGGCGCTTAAAGAAGCACATAGGGGAGTACGTACCTGCACCGCCTCCTGGGCTATAGCTGCCACTTGGGCCCTCAAGGTCCCCCGCGGAATCTTTCCTCCGGCCGATTCTTCCATATCAGCGAGCAAGCTGGAGGCAACGGAAAGCCCGGACGGGACCACGAAACAGACTTCCCCCTCCTGCACAGGAATCCCCTCGGGAATCTCAGTCGGTGGCGCGCGAGAGACCGTCTTCTTCCTCTTAAGAGGAACCATGTCTTTGTCCTCTTCCGCTTCCCTCGTCCAGGGTTCGGGAACCCGCGAGCGCCTCTGGCCGCCACCGCGACAATCATTGAGGGCTCGGGTCGAAGGAGATGGCCTCACCGCCGACGATTCCTCTGGCGTGGAACTCGGGTCAGCCCGAGGCACGGCCATGACCCCAGCTCTCTTCTGGGACAGCGCACCGAGGGCAGCAAGAATCCTCGGTCCATTTGATCTACCAAGGAAGGAAACAGGCTCAACTCAGAAGAAGAAGAAACAGAAGAAGAGGAGGAGGAAGAATCTACAAGGGGCTCCCTAGACTCTACCCGAACTATTTTTTACGGACTCTTCACAAAAACATCTAACCTGATGAAGTGGATGAGTCCTCGGATGAGAAAACGCAAAGATCCGACCTAAAAAGGAGAGCGTCGAGCTGACGAGACTCTGGACGAGGAAATTATGAAAAGATATTGGCCCTAATGGGGACCCCACCTTTATTTATAGCTACCGACGTATACATCCAGCGACGACAGTCATCTCCCGCCAAAACGACTCATCGCATTCGATGGCCACCATCGCTCTACCTGTCGCGCACACATTGGTCGCATCCCATCAGGCACGGGAAACCTGCGGCCCGTCACGTCGTCCAACCAACGCCTGACATGTGGGTTGTCACTTTGGCGAACGTACGCTCGATCCGGCGCTTCCTCTTTAATGCAAGATCTGGCCCCTGATCCGCTGATGTCATCAAGAAAATACAACTGATTTCCCGGGAATGCACGCTCACGATATCTACGAAAAGAGGCTCACCTCGAATGACCCGGCAGACCACTCTCGACCCGACCCGTGAATAGGTCGGGACGAGAGTAGGGGGATAATAATGATTCTCGATATCGGTGATCTCCCAGGTCGTGACACGTGGCAGATGACGTGTCCCGGAGCTTGCAAGAAAGGACTTACCGTGGCCGACCAGGCCACTCCTATGCCCGTCCTACAATCGACCATTTGCTCGTCTCCGAGCTCCCTGCACAACTGGCCACCTCGGCCCTCTCAGCTCGCCTCCGGGCTATAGCAGAACCTAGATACCTCAGCCTCCCGCTCGTCCCCGAGCCACCCGCCGAGCTTATCTTCCTCGGTCCCATCGACCGACCAACGGCACTGACCACAGGCGCATCTGCCTCACTTCCGCGAATCTCGCCTTGCGCGAGATATCCGCCGGCCACGTCCCGCATTCCACGCCATCACGATCCCCCATTAACGAGCCTGCCTCGCCATTAATGCGGGATCCCGTCTATCACGTGGGCGTGACGTCGGGAGTGCAACGGCCGGCGTGATTCTCGCGCCTGCCTGCCTGCTGCCACCACTATATAAACCCCTCCTTCAGACGGTTCAAGTAAGCCATTTTTCCCTACTAGGCAGTTACTCTGCTCAAATACCCGGTCTAACTTGATCGTCGGAGGGTCCTCGGTGGTACAACCACCCCGGGACTTCCTTGCAGGTAACTCGGCCCCAACAACCTCAAACCCATTGAGATCCACACGGACCAGGAGGCAACCTCCAACTCTAATCTCAGCCGTCCACTGTCGCTCCCAGAAGATCTACGGAAGGTAACATCTTGACGCAATCCGACATCCGTCAATAGCCTTTCTGTACTAGGAGATATGTCATATTTAGTGTGAAGGTGTAAAAAAAATGTCACTGCAGAAACTGCAGAACACGTCGACAATCTAAAATATAAACAAAATACCAAACGACAGTGAAACTGAAAGAGACCAGAACCATATGTTAGCTAACTAAATTTTCTACTCGACAATATAGGATTCCGCATATTTTCAGTTTTGTGTAGGGATGTACAGGCGCTTAAGTTCAGGTATCAACATGAAAATCTGCAGAAATCAGCCATATACATAGATGAAATAAATTATGTTAAAAATATCAAACGGCAGTGTAACTCATTGGAACCAGTCGCATAAGAAAGATAAATAAATTTCCTATGTATCTATATAGAGTTCCTGATGGGAATCCACCCGCGCGCGCAAACGCGTATGTTTTGGAAATGGATACGTTTTTATGGAAAACGGAATGCGCGCACGAGATCGTTCTCGTTTTAAATATTTATAACCATAAGTGCACGGCGCGTTGTAGCGAGCCGACAAGCACGGGTCGATCCGCAGGGAATTGTGTATTAGGTATCGTTGTTTAAGGTTAACAAATCAATGAATTGGGGTTGTGTCACAAAAATATAAAACAATACGAAAACAAGAAACAAAAAAAATAAGTTTAAGGAAAGAATGGTTGTGGCTTGGTTCGGAAGCTTGAATCGCGACGTTTATCTCTACGCTCCCTTGATCATGAGTTGTTCGTTCTCGTGTTGATCCCGGCATGAAGCATGACTTGTCGAAGCGGTTGCGAGATACAAGTCGTCAAATTCTGATATTCCCCACAATCACGAAACGAGTCCGTTTGTTCACTTACCATTTTGTACGTCCGCGCTTGAGGTATCAATGCTAAGTACAAGTCTTAACAAGCATACGTCAACAACAAAAATACAAGTTAGTGAGTGAGAGCAAATGATCTTAGGGTTGAGTTTGCTAGGTGCTTGTGATAGTATATCGCATATGAAACCAAGCGATTGTCAAGCGCTTGATCACAAAATACGATATCTAAACCTAGCAACCTCAACACTAAATTGAGTTTAGCTTAAACATTGAAATGGGGAAAGGGGGTGAATATGGTGTATGAGGAGGTTACAAAGTAACCATGTTTCAAAACACCATATCACATTAATACATAGCAATCTTTAAGTTATAATCATATAGATAAGCGCATTAAACATAAACAAGAGGTGGAGGAGGCAAAGCCTTTCATCTCACTTCCTCACCCACACCGCAACCAAAGAAAAGAATTAATTAAGCATGATGAAAGGAAAGCAAGTAAAGAAGGCAAGTAAATAAAAGAAAGCAACAATTATATAAACACTTGAGAACAAGATACAAGATTTGGTCACTTGTCCAACCTCCTTAATGAAGCTCTCCGAAGAGAGCTTCAAGAAGGAAGAAGAAGAAGAAATCAATTGAAGATCACTCCCCTCCATCCTAAACCAAAAAGAAACAAACTATCAAAAACTATGGTAGATACATGGTCCCTTCTCCCTTGCCACTGATCTGCTATTTATAGGCCCAAAAGAAAATTAAGCAAACAAGAAAAATATGATGAGGTGGCAGCAGGGAAGAGGTTGTGAGAAACTGGGGCCCAGAAGAGGAGGTGGGGCCGGCGTCGCCGAAATGCATGGGTGAGTCGCCGGGTCAATTCCGAGGAGGTGGGCTCGTATTGGGTGTGTGGGTTTGTGTGCACTCCAATAGCACTCTGGTTCTGTTTGCTTGGCCTAAATCAACCTAGTTTATCTTCAGAGTTTTGGAGGGAAACAAAATGTTATAACTCACATCAAAACTTTATGCATTAAATGCACATAAATGCCCATCACATTAAAGCCACTTGCATCATGATTCATGGCTGCCCCCCCGCATGGTCCTAGCCCAAAATTTTGGTGTGTACACTTGCCTTGTGTTGGACCATTTATTCAAAAAATGTGTACACATCAAATTATTGCAAACGAACTCTTGGGATATCGGTCGGTTTTCAGTTCCGGTTGCAGTGTTGGCTCATAAACGATATATCCGTGATTTTGACTGTGTTTCCGGTGTTTTACCATGAATACATGTACTCTGCAATAACTGAGCAAACACTGATTAATAGCACCGATATATAACAAAAGAGATAACGAATGAGCGGTATTAAAATGCAGTTTTATGTGGTGATCAAATACCCCCAAACTTATCTATTGCTCATCCCGAGCAATACAAAAAATCCTAGCCTTACTTTCGCAGAGAATGCGATTGCACTGAGCACGTGCAACAAGCCGTTAAACCTCTAGGTGTCCCTAGTAGGAGGAGTGTTGTCTCCTGGGGGTTTTCAGCGGATTACACCCACAAAATCCAGTTAAGTTAGTCACGGAGAAACTGTGGATTCAGATCCGAAAGTTAAGAATCAAAGGTAGAAGTTCTATCACTCAAGCAAGAAACATTAAACCCAATATTTCACTCCTCGCAATCTGTTTAACAAGCTAATATGCGTCTTTTCTTGATTGTCCGGTAGTGTCGTCAAGTTTTTTTAAGAAATTTGATTAGGATCAGCATGTCAAAGTTACGGACCAAGATGGACTTCTAAAGGATCGCACGAGCAAATCAGGGATTTTTATCAATTTTACAGAAAACACAAGTCTTATTCTTTATTTCTATCTCTTATCCAAACATCAATTGTATACCCCTACGTGTGTGTATATTTGCACCCCTATACTCAAGAATTCACACACACTTTTCATTATCATGCAAAACGTCTTAATAAATACAAAACCTTCATATCTCCAGGAAAAACTGTTTTAACATAAGAAATTCGCCATCGCCAAGATTATTCTCCCACACAGAACCGTTAGGACTTTTAACTTGGAGAGAACACTTGCTTAGCATGTTTTATTTGACGATTGGAAACTTAGCGAGCTTTGGGTCAATGACTCCCAAACCGGATAGTTTTAGGGCATTAGGTGTGGAGATACCCCAAGGACTTAATTACCCAAGTTACCAAGGCCACAAAACAAAATACTCATTTTACTTAGAATTTTTGCATTCAGTGAAAACGGAGATATAACCAGCTTTTTCTTTTTAAATCTGAAGATGTTACATGTGATAAAGTGTGTACTTACTCCAGCAAGGTTCTAGATGGGTTATTTTTCAGATTTATAGCTTCTGCTCAAATTTCTATAAAGTTTCCTCTTTTCTACTTCACCGTATGAACAATTCTTGATACTCTGCTTAACTCGGCCAAACCTGTTTGATCCTAAAGATGTTTATCAATCAAAGAAGTTATAGACATGTCAGAAATTCATCATTTCCTTAAAAACATACGACACGTGAAAAAGTGTTATAAAAGATGCATATCGGCAATAGTTGAACAAACACGAGGGTTATCTTTTAGGTTGTCAATCTCACAGCCAGAATTTAGTTATTTCTATCTTATCAATTGAACCATCAGATTTTTAATCACAATTCCCCATATAACCAACATAACAAAGTTTTTATAATTTTTCAAGAATTTTTCAATTTTTATAAATTTTTTCAATTTTTTTATACAATACAGTACAAAAGCATATATGACATGCAGCTATATGCAAAAGAAAATACAAAATGCTGAAATGCAAGAAATATGCAAATGCAAACTACATGCAGATACAAAATGACACCACCACCAAGCTTTAGCTTTACCCCCAAACTTGAGCCAAACGATGTCCTCATCGTCGTTTTGCCTTTCCTTTCCCCTTGCTGCCGCTGCATGCGTCATCCTGGTTGGTTAATATCTGGCTGAGTTGATCCTTAATTTCTTTGTTCTGATCTTTAATTTCCTTGTTCTGCTGGATCAACGTCTTGATGCCGCGGACTTCCATTCTGTGAAGTTCGTAGGGATCCGTCGGAACGTCATCTCCCAAGTATATCTCGGATGAAGTCTGCGGGGCCGCATGCTCGCTGGGGTCAGTTGGGGTCCAAATTTGCTGCTCACTCCTGGGATCCATGTACCCTGGTGACATCTTCTCTATTTCCACCGGTATAGCAGGATACATCGAGAGATAGGCAACAAAGTTTTCCTCCGTCATATAATTGCGGCAAATTTGAGTGATAAGGACGGGAAGCAGAGATTTGTGCGCCGCAGCACTTTCCTTGATCGTTGCAAACAGCATGCTCACCATGCAGAATTGGTAGTCCCTGGTCATCAAACACTGGACCACGTGCCCTACAATCGCTGGAAATGATGATACGCGTGAAATTCCCTTGACATTTCGATACACCCACCGGCATGCCGTATAGGCGTTCCTGTAGATCTGCTGGGCATTCAACCCAGCATCTCGTAGCTCGCAATGATTTCCCAGAACTGTCCTATAATGCGCCAATTCGAAGGGTTTCTGAGAACCAGATCGCATTGGGATATTCATGACGTGGGAAATGGTTTCCGCTGAGAACACCCTACGTCGTCCCAGAAAATGCAACCTAATCCTATCCTGTAGTATTTCCCCATCACGAATTGCATCATAAAATTCATCAACCAGGCACTCACAGGCGCACAACCCCTCTGCCCCATACAGTAAGAATTCCCAACCAAGCTGTCGGATCGCATCGCAAAAATAATGCCCGAAGACATCATGTGAAAAAATTGTGACAAAATTTCTCTCCAACTCAAAAGGGGCCATTTGTTCAGGTCTGTGGGAATTGCAGAAATTTAAACAGTGTAGACGAGAGGGAAAAGGAGTTCCTTACACCCAGAGAGAAGCAGATCGGCGATTGGAGGAAGACGAACCGAGGTCGCCGGAATATTCGGGGTCGTCGCCGGCCAGGAACCGAGGGAAGGGCTAGAGTTTTGGGCGGTGGCTGCGGGAGGAGGAGAGGAAGGATATAGATCTGTTTGTAGAGAATGAATTAGGTCTCGGGCAGTGGGTATTGGGCTTTATAAAGGACTATTTACAAACCCCCCCCCCCAATGCAAATATAGCAAATGTGCACATCTCTTTAAACAGAAACATTTAAAAACAGTCTCGTCCTGCCTAAAAATATCAGCATTCACCCCTAGTGGGTGAGATCATATTAAAAACTAAGAAGAAAACAAAAATCACTATATTTACAATCTATCAACATGGTTAAAGAAGAAATTAATACCAGCCATAAGAAAATCTTGTCAATATGATGCAATGGCCGGTAGAAAAAGAATATAATGAATAAAAAGAAAAAGAAAAAGAATTTGTTAGTAGTTAATGAAGGGCATGGGTGAGCAAAAATGGGGGTTAGAAGATGCCGAAGGTGAAAATGAAGTTTTGAGGCGGATAAAAAATTATCGTGTTCTGAATGAACTGAATTTTCAAGAATTTTGTGTGGAGTCTTAAAATCAGGTCCGTTTAAAAACCGGAGTTCATCCGCAAAAAGTTCAGCAAAAGAGAGGTCTCTCGGATGTTCCCTAACTGTTCCTAACTCAAATTCACCAAGACTTTCTAGTTCTTCAGCAAAAATTTCCTCAAAACTTGACAAGAAAGAATCAATTTCAGTATCGTCTTCTACCCTAACATTTTTCACTATCCTACACTCAATATTTACACTCACTCCCAAGATGATTCTTTTCTCATCACATCCATACGTGGGTAGGTTCATATCATAAAAAGAAGTAGGTTCCCACCCTAATGTTTCTTCCGAAACAATATCACTAGGTGATACAAAAATTGTGGGTTCCTTATCATTGATCTTTTCTAATCTATCCCAACCATACCCGATATATTCACAAGGTTCCTTCATTAAAATCGGAAAGAAAAAATCAGTCGAAGGACTTTCTTGTGTGTCCTGATAGCACTCAGTCAATCCAGCTGTATCATCATCTATGAAATCATCCAAATTGATCACTTCAGTTGTTTTGCTCGGGTGACTTTTTAGCTGACAGATGTTTACACTACTGGGTTTCGATTGACTGTGCTCACTCCCTAGAATCTTTTCAGCTAACTGCTTCGCTTTTCCTTCTATGCTAGCCAAAGATTGGGCCTGAATAAGAAATAATTGCTCAGACTGCTGTATGAACAGGGCTAACGCAGAAGCTGACTGGTTCTCGACCGCAGTCATCACTTCAATTCCTTTTCCGAGAGCGGTCAACCTAGCATCTCTCTCACTATCATGCCCTACAGAAAATTCAACATCTTTCACTAGCATTTCTGGTTGGAGGAGTTGTGATGGTGGTGATGCTAGAGCCATCATTCTGTCGACCTCTTTCTCCAGATTTGCAATCAATTGGTCAATGTTTGAAGTTGGACTTGGTTCAAGAGTGTTAGGTGGGTGACCGTTAAGAATTTGGAACGGTTGGTCACCCCCTAGAAAAGGACAATCATTATGAATGTGGGAAGAATTTTGACAATTTGAACAAATCAATTGAGACTGGGTATAAACAAAAGAATAAGAGTCGTGAAAAAATGAATTGTATTGTGTATCATCCATATTAACAAGAATGCACAAATATCACAAAAGAATATCACACCCCTAGCAGTCTACGGTTTTTTAAGTCAACTAGACCTTCTCAAGAACCTGATAGACGAAATAAAACTGTGTCAAGAAATAGGCTCAAGATATACAGATCACGAAGCCAGGTAAGTGCAAGAGATAAGGGGAGGTTTTCCGACGCTTTCCTGAAGGTCCTTAATTAAATAACCCTTTCTCTTTTGGCGGTTGCGCCGTTAACACTTGCCTAGACACCCCGTGAACGATATACCGTTAAGCAAAGTTCTAAACACAATCAACCTCTCCTAATGAGCGTGAAGTCCTTAGAGTCAAAGTCTAATTGATTTTAATTTACTGAGAGTATGCAAGAATGCAGTTTTGTGATTTGTGGGCTACGGAGAAAAGGTGATGAAATCCTTTACCGTATCTTGTTTAGTCATTTAGCCCTTATTTTCCGTATTTAAGATGCAATGCGCAATAAAATCAAAGAATTCAAGAAATCATGAAATTCAAATATTTCTTTTTCGGTTAAGTTTTAAACGCTGCAACAAATACGGGTTAGTTCTCTTTACAATTGGCGGCAAAATTGTGCAAAGAATCCTGCAAAAGATAGAGAATTGGATTGCGTCGGATTCGAGAGAATGTGTTAGGAAATACGTACCAAATGGATTTGGTTTTAGAAAAACCCTTTGAAAGTGATCCGAGTCGTTGAATGTTCACTTGCGCGGGTCAAACTACCCGGATCTTTGGCACTAATCTTCCCCAATGTCTTGTATTTGCATTTGAACCTCGCTCCGCACGATCGCTTGTCGTAATTCCACGAGAAACCTAAAATGTCGGAAAATACAATATTTAGTGTCAAAAGCGATACGAATGCCCCAATTCCTGCACACTCAAAATTATAAAAATCAAACAAGACCAAAAAAAACCAAAACACAGAACTAGAGATCACCAAAAGAGAAAAAACCCAAAACCCTACAGAAAGGTCGGCGATGCCGGATTTCCCTTTTACGGTCGCCGGTTTTTTCAGAGGGTTAGGTGCAGAGCTTTTTGGTGGGGTCTCTAGGCTATAGTAGAGTTCTAATTGTTTTACTGGATTTTTAAATTGAATTGCAGAGTGATTGCAGGTCTTAACAACAGAGAAAAATTGAAAGAAGTCCCAAAAAATCGTATTTTGTTAGTTTTTGAAAAAAAAATAGTGAATTAGAAGTTAGTTTAGTTAGTAGAACCAGAAATAACAATATCTAATAACTACAAGTCCCTGGCAACGTCGCCAAAAACTTGATGGGAATCCACCCGCGCGCGCAAACGCGTATGTTTTGGAAATGGATACGTTTTTATGGACAACGAAATGCGCTCACGAGATCGTTCTCGTTTTAAATATTTATAACCGCAAATGCACGGCGCGTTGTAGCGAGCCGGCAAGCACGGGTCGATCCGCAGGGAATTGTGTATTAGGTATCGTTGTTTAAGGTTAACAGATCAATGAATTGGGGTTGTGTCACAAAAATATAAAACAATACGAAAACAAGAAACAAAAAAATAAGTTTAAGGAAAGAATGGTTGTGGCTTGGTTCGGAAGCTTGAATCGCGACGTTTATCTCTACGCTCCCTTGGTTATGAGTTGTTCGTTCTCGCGTTGATCCCGGCATGAAGCATGACTTGTCGAAGCGGTTGCGAGGCACAAGTCATCAAATTCCGATATTCCCCACAATCACGAAACGAGTCCGTTTGTTCACTTACCATTTTGTATGTCCGCGCTTGAGGTATCAATGCTAAGTTCAAGTCTTAACAAGCATACGTCAACAACAAAAATACAAGTTAGTGAATGAGAGCAAATGATCTAAGAGTTGAGTTTGCTAGGTGCTTGTGATAGTATATCGCATATGAAACCAAGCGATTGTCAAGCGCTTGATCACAAAATATGATATCTAAACCTAGCAACCTCAACACTAAATTGAGTTTAGCTTAAACATTGAAATGGAGAAAAGGAGTGAATATGGTGTATGAGGAGGTTACAAAGTAACCATGTTTCAAAACACCATATCACATCAATACATAGCAATCTTTAAATTAGAATCATTTAGATAAGCGCATTAAACATGAATAAGAGGTGGAGGAGGCAAAGCCTTTCATCTCACTTCCTCACCCACACCACAACCAAAGAAAAGAATTAGTTAAGCATAATGAAAGGAAAGCAAGTAAAGAAGGCAAGTAAATAAAAGAAAGCAACAATTATATAAACACTTGAGAACAAGATATAAGATTTGGTCACTTGTTCAACCTCCTTAATGAAGCTCTCCAAAAAGAGCTTCAAGACGGAAGAAGAAGAAGAAACCAATTGAAGATCACTCCCCTCAAGCCTAAACCAAAAAGAAACAAACAATCAAAAACTATGGTAGATACATGGTCCCTTCTCCCTTGCCACTGATCTGCTATTTATAGGCCCAAAAGAAAATTAAGCAAACAATAAAAATATGATGAGGTGGCAGCAGGGAAGAGGTTGTGAGAAACTGGGGCCCACAGGAGGAGGTGGGGCCGGCGTCGCCGGAATGCATGGGTGAGTCGCTGGGTCAATTCCGAGGAGGTGGGCTCGTATTGGGTGTGTGGGTTTGTGTGCACTCCAATAGCACTCTGGTTCTGTTTGCTTGGCCTAAATCAACCTGGTTTATCTTTAGAGTTTTAGAGGGAAATAAAATGTTATAACTCACATCAAAACTTTATGCATTAAATGCACATAAATGTGCATCACACCAAAGCCACTTGCATCATGATTCATGGCTGCCCCTCACATGGTCCTAGCCCAAAAGTTTGGTGTGTACACTTGCCTTGTGTTGGACTATTTATTCAAAAAGTTGTACACATCAAATTATTGCAAACGAACTCTTGGGATATCGGTCGGTTTTCAGTTCCGGTTGCAGTGTTGGCTCATAAACGATATATCCGTGATTTTGACTGTGTTTCCGGTGTTTTACCACGAATACCTGTACTCTGCAATAACTGAGCAAACACTGATTAATAGCACCGATATATAAAAAAAGAGATAGCGAATGAGCGGTATTAAAATGCAGTTTTATGTGGTAATCAGTTCCGCACCTTTGCGAATTTTAAAGATGAGTTGCAGGTGTTTGATTTCAGGTATTCATAGGGATTTTGATTCAGGACTACAGTCCAGAGCCACAAATCATTTCAGTTTTTGCTATCTAAAAGACACGATATTCAGTAAAAGTCACCGTAGATTTTTAGGTTATACAGTCATCCTCGCATAGAGCCTAAGAACGCTGTTATCCAATTTTCGTACGATTTATTATGAATTAAATGGTCTAGCATGTTCGGGAAAATTCTGATTTCGCAATGGTTATCGGGGGCAACATATTATGGGGGAAAAGATATTAATTTGCAACCAAATTTCTGCAGTATATCTGTGAATAGTAAAACAGTAAACGAGTTCAACAAACACAAGTTCCGCCGATTTTAATTAGATTCTAGTTTAAGGTTCACTACACAAATTCAATAATAGTTTACGATCTAATTATATTTATATATATCTAGTTATTGTAAATTTCTTTGGATACAGTTTATAATAGCATGAAAAACAAGTGAAGGTTTTCACTTGCCTTCGGTCGCTGATATAGAAGCGACACTGCGTGCGGGATCCATTTCGACACACGAGACAATGCGATGCTGGACACGGTGCATGATGCGAGCGCGATGCGCGGTGACCCGGTATTGGACACGGTAACGACGCGGGCGTGACATGGTAGTGGGCACAGTCTTGGCTCGGTGCGTGGTGCGGAAGTAGCACGGCGGGTGCACTGGACCGGGGCACGGGTGGCACGGAGGCGTCACGGTGCTACTGGCTCGAGCTTAGAAGAAGTGCCCGGGTATTGCGGTGCGACGGAGACAAGACGTTGCAACGACGATGTCGAAGACATGGAGGGGATTTCGGGGGACGAAGTCGGTGGCGGCTCAACGGCGACTAGAGTGCGGTGAGCGGCAAGGAGGGGGTCGTCGGGGGAGCTAGGTGCAGTGAGGCTCGATCGATTACGTTTGAAGGGTAGCTCGGTTATGGCGACGGCTAATGAGACGTCGACAGTGATTGCAACGGCAGTGAAGTGTGCGGGGGCCGGCGAGGTGATGTTGTGAGGTTGGAGGAAGAAGGAGATGGACGGTGGTGAGATCCGGTGGAGGGTGCTTATCGGCGACGAGGTCGAGGGCCCGGTTGTGGTTGTGGTCGACACCGGCGGTGGGTGGCAGCTGGGCTCGTCGTGATGGTTGGCCGACAATGGTGGTTGCAGGGTGGTGCAGGCGATGACGGTGGCTGACGGCGATGGAAGTCTCGAGTATGGGTTGTGAAAAGGAGCTCGGTGGAGTTGATGAAGGAAATAGGTGTGAGCTAGGAGATGGGTCGGAGGAGGAGCTGGGGGATTAGAGAAGGGATGAACTCGGGTGTGTTGAGAGAGGATGGGAGACGGTTGAGGAGATCACGGGGAGTGAGATGAGTTGGTTCTCTTTTCATGGGCGAAGTCACCGGAGGTGGGCGCGAAAGTCGCGGAGGTAGTTGGTGAAGAGCAGGTCATGGGGGAGCGGGTCTTGTGGAGGCGTCGGTGAGGAAAAAGAGAACGAGAGGGAGAAGGAGTGGGGATTCGGAGGAGAGGATCTCGGGGAAATCGTTGGCAAGCGGGGAGCGGCGTCGACGAGGGCCGGGTCAGGGTCAAGCGCGAGAAGAGGAGAGTCGTTGGGAAAATTTGGAGGGAAAAGAAAACGAAAAAGAAGAATAAGGAGAAGAAGAGGGTAAAGGGTCGGGTCGGGTTGGGGTTTAGATTAAGAAAATTTATTTAAAAAATAAATTAAAAAAAATATGCAAAAATAATAGGAAAAATTTTGGGGAAAATACGAGAAAAATATATACATGGAACTGGGGATTTACAGAGCACGTATGCTGACTTAACTATATAGAACCTATGGTTAGTTTTGGTCTACAGGTTTTTTACGGACACCATTAATTACTTGTTTCTGGGATGAAAGTGGACCGGATTGGGTGGTTTTTAAAATTTTTTATACATGGCCTGATATTTAAAGCCTAGCCCGGTATTTAAAGCATAAACCGGAAACTTGTCCAAACTTGATGGTTTACAATGTATTTTTGCCAACACATGTAGGTTGGAATTTCGTATAACTTTGGCCGGGTTTCAGGTTTAGACAGGCAGATAGGATTTAAATTACTAAAAAGATAGAAAATTGGATTGTGATGCTTGGTAGGTTTGCTATGGACTTAGGATGATTAAGGTGAGGTTGTGCACTAATATTTGACTCACATGAATTCATTCTTAATTTAAAATGCTCCACTTAGTGTTTCCTATGCACTAATATTTGACTCACATGAATTCATTCTTAATTTAAAATGCTCCTCTTAGAGTTTCCTATGCACTAATATTTGACTCACATGAATTCATTCTTAATTTAAAATGCTCCTCTTAGAGTTTCCGAATGAATAAAGTCATATTTTTTAGTACTGGTTGTATGAACTCAGCTCATGACTTCTCATAATTCCCCAATTGCGTGTTGATTAAGCTGTTGCATGCATGAGAGTGCTTTTTTCTTTTGTTCTTTTCCTTTCTTTTTTTTATAGCTTCAACCCTTCGTACTTTCCTAATTGATTTGACCAAATGTAAAGGGGCAAAAACACACACACATAGCCACCAAACATATTAACTCTAACAAATATGACCCTTAATTGATCGTAGTTTCTTGATTCATTTGTTTGCTAATTAACAAAAGGTTAGCTACATGAGGAAAAAAGGTCCTTTTCTTAGAAACCTTCTGATTATTTGAATATATATATCAGTTTACAATATTTATAGATAAAAAGAAAGTGAGATAGTGCAGTTTAGAAATTTTATCCAAAAGCTTTTTTTTTAATATATAATAAAGATTGTTAACTTGATAAAGCAGGATTTTAAACCTCTTAAACTTCAGAGTAAAAAGGTTTAACATACACTTAATTGATATATATATATGCAGCTGAGTAGACCCGGCTCAGTCGATTTGCAGGGCTCTTGGTGGCCAATGAGGCAGATAGGATAAGGTGGTTTATGCGTAGTTTGGATGTGGAGATTCAGAGGCAAATCATATCGTTGGAATTGACCATCTTCTCTTAAGTTCTCAAAACGGTTAGGGAACAATAGAGTTTATCAATAAGAATAAAGGGTACTCAACAGTAAGAGGTTGTAGTGTGAAAGACTCCGTATGCATCTACCAGAGTTCCTGGACATCGAGGCATTTCGGTAAACAAGCGAGGGACAATACCTATGAAAGGCCTTTTGTATCATATCAGAAAAAAAACTATGATTTGTGACTTCTGCCATTTACCCGGCCACACACAGAAAGATTGTCGAAAGAGACTTGGCCTTTGTTTAGTTTGTGGATCAACTGACCATACCATTGGTACATGCCCTTCGAAATTACGATTGAGAGACGACGTTCAAAAATCACTGCAGAAGCAGACTTATGGGCAGAAGAAGCAGATCACTCAGAGGCCTAATCAGGGATGGGCCTTCACCTTGACGGCCGAGGAGGCTAATGCCTCAGACGATGTTGTTTCAGATATCCTATATTTATAATTTCCTCACATTGGCATTATTCGATTCTGGTGCATCTTATTGTTTTATGTCATCAAAGTTTATTAGTGCACACTCTATCCTATATCTAGTTGTTGGGACATACACACTGAGAATGGAAGAATTATAGCTAGTAGTGAGTGCAAGGGTTATTCGATTGTTATTACGGACGGGGGTTATTTGCGGATTTCTTGGTGATAGATACTAGCAGTTATGATGTTGTCTTGAGAATGGATTTTCTTGGCATTTTCCGCGCTCACATTGATTGTAGGGTGAAAAAGGTAATTTTCCAGATTTCCGGACATCGTATTCTTGGGAGATAACAAATCTATTGGGCCAGTCAAATTTAGGGCTAAACTGACAAGTGTCTTTTTTTCATCGATAGAAGTAATCAAGGAGGAAGCACCAATAGCAGTTCGGGATTTCATGGATATATTCGAGGACATCTCAGGTTTACCGCCAAAACGAGATGTGGAGTTCGCGGTTGATTTTATTCCAGGAGCAGCGCCAATTTCAAAGGCTTATTATCCGATGGCACCGGGGGAACTGGAAGAGATAAAAAGACAAGTTTCCGAGTTACTGGAGAAGGGCTGGATTCGCAGAAGCGGTTCACCGTGTGGAGCTCCAGTACTTCTAGTCAAGATGAAAGATGGCACGCGGAGAATGTGCATCGACTATCGAGAGTTAAATCGGGTGACTGTTAAGAATAAGTACCAAATCACTCGTATAGGCGAATTATTCGATCAACTCAATGGTGCGAGAGTATTATCGAAATTGGATTTACGACCAGGATATCATCAAGTTCGGATGAACGAAGAAGACATTTGCAATATGATGTTCAAAACTCGATATGGGCATTGCGAGTATTTAGTTATGCCATTTGGAGTTACTAACGCAACGGCGATATTTATGGACATGATGAACCAAATCTTTTCACCATTTCTAGATCAGTTCGTGGTAGTATTCATTGATAACATTCTGGTCTATTCGAGAAGAAAAGAAGAGCATGAAAAGCACTTGAGAATCGCACTGCGGATGTTGAGACAAGAAAAGTTAAATGCTAAGATGAGTAAGTGCGGGTTTTGGCTTAAACAAGTGAAGTTCTTGGGTCACATTATATCTGGAGATGAAATTGCAGTTGACCCCGAAAAGATTGCAGTTGTTCATGATTGGTCAATTCTAAAGAATGTATGGGAGATCAGAAGTATTCTTAGGCTTGCTGGATACTATAGAAGGTTTGTGGAGAACTTCGCTCGAATGGCAGAGCTATTGACCAAGCTAACACGTAAGGAGCTACCGTTCGTATGGACTAAGAAGTGTATATCAGCTTTTGAAACGCCGAAGCAAAGATTGACAACCGCTCCTGTCTTAACAGTGTCAGATGGTTTCGGAGGATTAGTTATTCACAGCGACGCATCTAGGAAAGGCTTGGGATGTGTTTTGATGCAGCATGGAAAGATTGTAGAGTATGCATCAAGGCAATTGAAGACCCATGAGAAAAACTACCCAACTCATGACTTGGAGCTAGCAGCGGTTATTTTTGCGCTGAAGATTTGGAACACTACTTATTGGAAGAAAGAATAGAGGTGTTTCCTGATCACAAGAGCTTAAAGTACGTGTTTACACAGAAAGAGCTCAATATGAGGCAGCGTAGATGGTTAGAGTTAATGGCTGACTATGATCTTGATCTAAAGTACCATCCGGGAAAAATTAATGTAGTACCGGATGTTTTAAGTCGGTTACCAGCAATACAGACATTGACTACACAGAAGGAGATTATAGCAGATTTTTATAGATTCGAGTTAGAGCTTATACTACCAGATTCTTCGGGACAGTTGATGCAGCTGCAAATACAGTCAACCTTGATTGATAGCATTAAAGCAGCTCAGTCACATGATCCTAGATTACAGAAATTGCAAAGACAAGTGGAAGCGGGGCTTCGAACAGATTTATTGGTTCATGAAGATGGTTCGCTAAGATATGGAATTTGTTTGTGTGTGCCTCAAGGAGATGTTCGTAAATAAAGCATGAAGGAAGCTCATAGCTCCGCATATTCAGTACATCCGGGTGGTACGAAGATATAAAGAGATTTGCGACAACACTTTTGGTGGGAATGCATGAAAAGAGAGATTACTCACTACGTGTCGAGGTGTTTGGTGTGTCAGCAAGTCAAGACTGAACATCAAAGGGTAGCTGGGTTGTTGCAACCACTTCCGATTCCTCAGTAAAAGTAGGGATATATAACCATGGATTTCATGACAGCCTTACCATAGAGTCGAAAGGGCAATAACGCAGTTTGGGTGATTGTAGATCGACTTTCAAAGGCAGCTCATTTCATACCATTTCGAGTTAGAAAGTCGACGAAGCCTTTAGCAGAGAGGTAGATGCAGGAGATTGTAAGAATGCATGGAGTATCGGTGAGTATTATTTCTGATCGTGACACCTGGTTCCTATCACATTTTTGGAGGAGTCTACAGAAAAGTTTGGGAACTCTCTTGAAGTTTAGTACGACCTATCATCCTCAGAAAGATGGACAGTCCGAGAGAATGATCCAAACTCTTGAAAATATGTTGAGAGCTTGCACGTTAGGCTTCAAGAATTCATGGGAGGATCATTTTCATTTAGTGGAGTTTTCATACAATAATAGTTTTCAGACGACTATACAGATGGCTTCATTTGAAACGTTGTACGGTCGTAAGTGTCGCTCACCAGTATATTGGGACGATATTGGAGAAAGAAAATTATTAGGACCGGAACTCATTGTGCAAATTGTGGAGAAAATTAACCTGATTCATGATCATATGAAGGTGGTACAAGATCGACAGAAAAGTTGAGCTGATACTGGAAGAAGACCTTTAGAGTTTGTTGTTGGTGATCTTGTGTTCTTGAAGATATCACCGACTAGGGGAGTAATCCGATTTGGTAGTCGAGGTAAGGTTAGTGCTCGATTCGTGGGGCCTTTTGATATCATTGAGCATGTTGGAGAGGTAGCTTATCGATTGGTTTTACCACTATCCTTGGTGAGTATTCATAACGTGTTTCATGTATCTCAACTCTGCAAGTATGTTCGAGATGAGACACACGTCCTTGATCACTCGGAACCGACAATGGGAGAAGATTTAACCTATGAAAAGCAACCGATGACTATAGTGGATCGAAGAGAAGCTTCTCAAGAATAAAGTGGTCCTTTTAGTACTTATTTCGTGGGGAAATCGTTCACATGGAGAATCTACTTGGGAACGTGAGGACGAGATTTGACAAAATTTTCCACACCTCTTTTCTTTGATCCGTATTGTTCTTGCCTTTTCCTGTTTCGTGAATTTCAAGAACAAAATTCTTTTGTAGTTGGGTATAATGTAACACCCTAGTATGCTTATACAATAGTAATTGGTATTTAATAGTGTTTTATATTTTATCTATTTGGGTTGCGATCGATTCGAATAGTAGAGATAGTTATACGACCCGACCCGCATATGTGAAACCCAGAATGGTGCTATATTATATCTGATATTTATTAGTAAACTGAATTTATGTGAATCTAGTATAATATATATTATATATCTAGATCATCATATACTTTTTAGTAGCCACAAGTTAAGGATAAGTTATATTTTTCTAACTGCCATCACATAGTTTATCATCCCATATCTTATTTTGGTTTTATCTATTACGTTTAAATCTTATGCAAACTAGATATCAGATATTCTTAAAATTATAATATATTTAAAATCCTTTTAAGTCTTATATTAGGGATATGAATTTATTTAAATTGTATTCCTGCGTTATGGTTTAAAAGATTACGTATAAGTATTATTTTTCCAAAATATATTTTAATGAGATTTTGGTGGAGATTGGTTGTAGTTTGATATTATCTATATACATTAAAACTATAATATCTTTTAACTTAACTTATAACTAAACTATATATATATATATATAATGTATACATATAATATTTGGATAAAAACAAAATACTTTCTCTCTCTCCTTCCCTCTGTTCTCTCTCTCTCTCTTTCTCACGCCTTCCTCGCCACCGAGTCCTAACCCACGCCATCGTCGATCTCACCCCCTTCCCCAACCTCCATCGTCCTCACCTCGTCAACCTCACCTCGTCTCGCCTTCCTCATCGTCACCTCTCTCTCATTTCATCCCTCAAGACTTCATCGAACCTAACTCCTCCATCGTCGGCTGCAATCTCACATCGCCGTCGACCTCGCCCTTTCCCATCTCGACGTCATCATCGTCCTCATCTTCATCAACTCCTCTTCGCTTTTCTTCCTTTCTCTGCCGACCCATCACCTTAATCCATTGCTTTCCCTCTCGTCATCGCCGATCTCTTCCTCCCCTCGCCGTCGTCGCCAACCTTCTTCCCTCTCCATCGCCTGCACCCTTTCCTCACCTCCTTGACTCCCTCTCTGTCCTTGACTCCCTCTCTGTCCTCGTCTGAACCCCGACCACATCACCATCATCTCTCTTTCTTTCTCTTTTCCTTACCGAGACCCTTCATCCCCAACCTCCTTGTTGCCATCCTGACCACTCGTCGTCGTCTTTGAGCCAAACATCAGAACCCGAGCCTTCTGCAGACCACCCCAGCCCAATACATCATCACTTTTGGCCGAGGTCGTGATTGCGTCATGTTTTATGATCGTTGTTGTCATGCGGATATTCGTATATGTCGTCATGATTTTACAGATCAAGGCAATTTTTTTAACTTGCATCATGCTAATTTACATATACCAATATAATATTGCAAATTATTATCGTTATATAATTTTATAAAGGCAATCCGTATTTTGTTATGTATAACACATACTTGTAATTGTTATCAATATACAGTTAATCTATATTTTATTATTTACTAGTTACAATTGTTTAAGTTATACAAAATACTTATACGAATTATTTTAGTAGAAGCAGTTAATTTAAATATTAAACAAGTGCAGAACACTATTGGAGATATGGTTAGAAATATTTTGACATGTAATACTGAGTATATCCTTTCCATTATAACTAGATAACCATAACGATTATTTCACTGCTTTATTATGATTTGTTGCGCGATTAAATAATTATCATGTTTAATACACAATACCTGACATGTGCGCGACACGTTTCTTGCTATTGCCATTACTATATTGTTTATACCTGTTACCTGAATAACTGTCGATGCCAACAATACTGTATTGTTATCCTGATTGACCTGACGTGTTGTCTTGCTAGACGATGCCTGTATACGATTATTCCTGTGTTGGCATTAGGTAAACATTCTATTGATACCTGATTTGAACACGAAACTTAGGGGAAAAGGGAAATCAAGGCTGAAACCCGACTTGTAACTCAACAGTTCACTACTTTTTAAAAACTGGTCGGTCAATACGGGTTTTGGGTCCCGAAATGATGATGCTTACATCATTCATCTGTACGTGATATTTTTTTACTGCCTAGCGGCACGTCTCGGATTCAACCCCGAGAATTATGATCGTAGTCCCTGTCACGCCCCGCTTCCCAGTGTACGGGCAACGGACGTGGTGAGGCCCGCTACGTATTTACTCAGAAGTGAACACGCTAAGCGTATCTAAGCAATATAAAATAAAAGTACACAAGAGACAAGATGTAAATGAACAACAATTTTATTTATTAACATTCTTTTTACAATACAATTGAAATGGAAATATATGGAATAAAAGCAATGCCTAAACAATGGCATAATAGAAATGTAAATGAAATGTAATGTACAAGTGAATCTAAAACTCCGGGTCTTCAGTAAACTGATCCAAGTCTTCTCTGCTGGGTTCAATCTCCAGTGAGTCCGAAACACCTGACGACATTCCAAAGAAGAAGAAAGAGAATGTCGTCAGTGAACAAGTCGCTCGGTAAGTCCCGTAGATAGATAAGAATAGAATAGACAGAATAGAGTATAGCGGTTTAATGTTGTTATTTAATGTTAACGTGTTGTTTGTAGCTTGGTACAGAAGAGGCCAGTGTATACGAGAGAAGTCTCACTATCCCGGAGACTAAGGTATACGGAGTACAAGGAACCGTTCAGCCACGGTACAACGGCAATGGAGATTCAGGTTAGGTGTCTTATGGTTGCAGTCTCGTGCCACTTCTAACACCTTCCGTACCAATCTACCCCTTATAAACCCCGCATGTCTTGATTGTATTGATTGTGTTGTCTTGTCTTGTAAATTGTATAGATGGATGACTTGCCAAAACCATGATATCAGTAATGGAACGGATATAATGGATGAACATGTAAATGGAATATATCTATGGTTCGGTTCAGTCAATACAGTTTGATATAGATTTAATAGATGGATTCATTTTGAATCATGTTGTATTGTAGTTTGTACTTGAATCACATTCAAGTCAGATTGATTAGGTTAAAACTCAGTCTGAGTCAGACACTTTTAAAATAACTTGAAATCCTGATTGTTTTGGTGTTATCGGTAACTGTTGTACATGGACGGCAGGATTTGTGTCTTTTTCCAAGACAATTACCTTGTTGATAACACCATTTGTTAAGTTGTCTATCTTAAATAGGCAAGCACCCATATCTCCGGCTCCCTGTGGCTCAAGAGACTGGTCCCACTTAAACCTATATTTACTAGGGTCCTTATTATAATTTAGTATAACTTGAGAGGGTTTTATGTAAAAATAGTTTTGGTATAATTTCAAAATACACCTCAAGCATTTAATTATCTTCTTTAGGGTTTTCATTGATGTACATTTTATAAATGTGACATTCTAGTGAATAAAACCTAATTTCATAATATATGGTATTTATTTGTAATATGAATATTGTTTGAATTATCATGGTAGTTTCATGTAACATTGGAATTCCTTTCTTGAGTTTTGCAAACATGGAATAATATATATATTTAAAATAAGTATTTTGGCAATATTTATATATACATATTTAATGAAAATAAATTTATTTATTTTCTTGTAAAAATCTCATTTTCTAAAGAAAAATGTATAAAAATTCCATCGAGATCGAATACTCCTTGCGGAGGTCTGCATCTCACTCTACTAAGCCCGAGAATGTGCGATAATCCACACCATCCCAAACAGGGTCCCCAAAATGGTTTGTAGAGGCTCAATTGCATGGAAATATTTTAATATATCTTTTAAAGAAAACGGTTTTATAAGTTAAAGGGATTTATTTGCAAGGTCGTATTTCCCGTATTCTATTGTCCCAAGATTCATCGTGCTATGATAGATATGTGTGTTGTGATGAGGTAGATCATTACCTCGTGAGTTCTTCTAAGGTAATACGGTTAAAAGGTATAAACAAGTCGAATTGAAACATAAAGATATTTTAATGTAAAATTGAAATACAACTTGCTATGGTTATCATTTTAATGTCAAACTTGTTCTAATGTCTTAGTTAATGATTACTAAACAAGATATCAAAAGTTGTAGGTTTATTATTAAGAAAAAGTTGTATTTTTAAAAGAAAAAAGAATCGAAAGCCGGATAACTCCGCTTCCGACACGTTTTAAGAATGAAGAGTTTGGGAATAGAAAAAGAGAGAGAGAAGGGGGACTTACTGGCTTTGATGAGAGGGGAGAGGTAGGAGGAGGTCTAGAATTCATCGGTGCTTCGTTTCGTTGCCGGAAACTCGCCGGAACTTCGTCGGAGTTTCGCCCTTCGTTAACTCCACTTGCACGCTATGGGAATTTGGAAATTTCTTGAGAGTTTTGGTATGGAATTTTCAGTGTGAAGGGATGCAAAATGGAGTGGGTATTTATAGGACAATTTAGGGTTTATGGGTGATGAAAAAATGCATTTAAATTTGCATTAAAAATGGGATTTAAATGGGTTTTTTAATTCTCTAGAAAATGCAGGGAAAACAAACAGATAGGGGTTAAAGAGGGGAGTCCAAGGGTCTAGGGTTTACAAAAAAATGGGGTTTGGGCTTAGAAAATTCGGCGGCGCAGGCCTATAGAGTCCTCTCACTGGTCCGATTTTGGAGGTGGGGTCTTGGATTGGGGCCACGTGTCCCTGACGGCCTAAATACTAATTTGTATCTGTTTGTTTTAAGTGTAACTCTTGGTTTTACGTGTTGTACACGTGAAGACTCTTGGGCTTCTAAAGGATTAAAAGAATTTTAAATAAAAAGAATTGTGTGGCTGATGGGATTTGAACTCTGGTGCTATGGTTCAGTAGTGCAAGGTATTACCAATGAGCTACAAGCTTCTTCTTGTTGTTCTAAAGCAAAACAAATACTTATAGCTTTCACAGGAATTGTAAATACCCCAATTGTACATTAACTTTAAATGAAACTTATGTACACTGAAATTGGAGTTGTTACAGTCTACCCTCCTTACACAAATTTCGTCCTCGAAATTTACAATTTATTTTAAGGACTAGTTTACAAATAAGTGAGGATATCTTGCACGCATCTCATCTTCCCTTTCCCATGTCGATTCTCCTGGGGTGTCTTTCCTCCACATCACTCGAACCAAGTTGACTTCCTTGTTCCGAAGTGACTTCACCTTTCTATCTAGGATCTCAACAGGTTGTTGCTCACAGGATAAGTCTGGTTGTATAGTGAGTTCGGAGTGATCAAGAACATGGTTGGGGTCACTCACATACCTTCTAAGTTGGGATATGTGGAACACATTGTGCACTCCTTCCAATGAGGGTGGAAGTGCCAAGCGATATGCCACTTCACCGACTCGTTCGAGTATGTCGAACGGTCCAATGTACCTTGGACTAAGCTTACCCCGTTTTCCAAATAGGATCACTCCACGGTTTAGAGACAGAAATACATGATCTCCCGGCTGGAACTCCAAGTGGCGGCGCTTTGCATCAGCCCAGTGCTTCTATCGATCTTGGGCTATGCGCATTCTTTTCCTGATAGTACGGACCACCTCTATAATTGCTACTATCATCTCTGGTCCTAGGAGTTCTCTATCTCCGATGTCGTTCTAACTTAATGGCGATCGACACTTCCTTCCATAAAGTGTTGCAAAAGGTGTCATTCTGATACTTGCTTGGTAGTTGTTGCTGTATGAAAACTCCACAAGATATATGTGATCTTCCCACGATCCTCTGAAGTCTAGCATACACGCTCTAAACATATCTTCCAAGATCTGAATAGTTCGCTCAGACTGACCATCAGTTTGTGGATGATAAGTTGTGCTGAAGTTCAGACTTGTTCCCAAGCTCGCTTGTAGACTTTGCCAAAATTGCGATCGAAATCTAGTGTCACGATCGGAGACAATGCAGACCGGTACTCCATGAAGTCTCACAATCTCCTGTATAAGTTCATGGGTATCAGTACATATTTGAAGAGTTTAAAATCTTACTTAGATTCTTATCTCCATGTACTTCCTTGCTAATGTCTCAGTAGATTGGCCAACTCGAAATGGGATGAAGTGAGCCGACTTTGTGAGTCAATCCACGATAACTCATACCGCATCGTTACCCTTTGTGCTGTAAGGAAGAGCGGTCAAAAAATCCATCGTGATGTGTTGCCACTTCCATTCTGGGATAGGTAATGGTTGAAGTAATCCAGCTGTCCTGTGATGTTCAGCCTTTACTTGCTGACACACCAAGCATTTAGCGACGCTTCTGGCTACTTCACGCTTCATTCCATGCCACCAGTAATTTTGACGCAGATCCTTGTACATTTTTGTACCTCCAGGGTATACTGAGTAGGGAGAGCTGTGAGCTTCTTTCATTAACTCTTCCCGAACAGAACCTTTTGGTACACACAGTCTGCTGTCGTATCTTAAAGATCCATCTTCATGGATGATGAAGTTTGTTCTGAGTCCATTCTCTACTTGTTCCTTGATCTTTTGCAACTTGGCATCACTTGCTTGAGCTGCTTTGATCTGATTGACAATGGTAGATTGAACTTGTAAATTCATCAAACTTGAAGCATTAACTGGCATGATCACTTCAATCTCCATCTGATGCAAGTCTTGTTGAAGCTTCCACTGAAAGGTGAGATTCATTGCTAATGGTTGGCGAATAAGGGCATCAGGTACTACATTCACCTTCCCTGGGTGATATTGTAGGTTGATGTCAAAATCCGCCATGAGTTCTAACCATCGTCTCTGGCGCATATTAAGCACCTTCTGAGTAAACACATATTTCAGACTCTTGTGATCTGTGTATATGTTCACTCGTTCACCAAGAAGATAATGGCGCCAAATATTAAGAGCAAAGATTACGGCCGCCAACTCTAAATCATGCGTCGGGTAATTGCGCTCATGAATTTTCAGCTATCTTGAAGCATAAGCCACAACTTTACCGTGCTGATGTAGAACACATCCTAATCCCTTACCGGATGCATCGCAATGCACTTCGAAATCTCTAGATTGGTCCGGTATAACGAGAATGGGCGCTGATGTCAACCTTGACTTGAGTTCTACGAAAGCTTGCTCGCATGCTTCTGACCACACAAAGTCTTCATCTTTACGTGTGAATTTGGTCAGGGGTGTTGCAATCTTGGAAAATCCTCCAATGAACCTTCGGTAATATCCAGCTAGATCCAAGAAACTTCGAATGTCCTTCACTGACTTTGGTGTCAGCCATTCGCTTACTGCTGAAACTTTCGCTGGATCCACAGAGATTTCATCGCCTGATACGATATGTCCAAGAAAACCAACTTGATCTAGCCAAAACTCACACTTGCTGTACTTGGCGTAGAGTTGATGTAGAGTTTCCAGGACAATTCGTAGGTGCTCGGCATGTTCTTTCCGACTCTTTGAATACACCAGAATGTCGTCGATAAAGATGACAACAAACCTGTCTAAGTACTCCCGGAAAACTTGATTCATTAGGTTCATGAATATCGCCGGTGCGTTGGTCACTACAAATGTCATCACAAGAAATTCGTAATGTCCATAACGAGTTCTGAAAGTCATTTTGTGGATATCAGATTCCTTGACCTTCACCTGATGATAACCCGAACGAAGATCTAACTTGGAGAAAACACAAGATCCACTTAGCTGATCAAACAGATAGTCGATGCGTGGGAGTGGATACTTGTTCTTTATCGTTACTTCGTTCAAGGCTCTATAATCGATGCACATTCTATATAAACCTTCCTTCTTCTTCACGAGTAGAACTGGAGATCCCCAACTTGAAGTGCTGGGACAAATCCGTCCTTTCGCCAATAATTCGTCCAACTGAGTTCGGACTTCCTTTAAACCTTCCGGACTTAGTCGATACGGTGCTTTGATCACTGGTTGTGCTCCTGGTACTAAATCAATGCTGAATTCAAAAGCTCGATCGGGAGGCAAACCTGATATATCGTCAGGAAACACATCATCAAACTCTCGAACCACTTCTGGCTTTGATCCTTCCTCCGCTTGCATTGCCGCAAGCACTGCCTTCCTTGGTTTCGCCTTGTATGTACTTGGCTCCAGGGTATGGTCTCCACTTTTGAAATAGAAGACCGGATACAGGAAGTTCGGTATGTCTAGCACCACATTGAAGTTCGGTATGTCTAGCACTTTGAAGTCAGCATAGAATTCTCTGCTGCAGACGACCACTGGACACAGGCTGTATCCCATTGTTGCCTTTAGAACGTCGTTTCCTAAACTGACATCCCAGCTGGATACAAGGGTATGATTGGAATCACATGAGTTCGGACGAACCGTTGCGACATAAAGCAATGAGATGCTCCAGTATCTAATAATGTGAGTGCAGGAAGTGAGGCTACTAAGATTGTACCTAAGGTATATGGGATATGTTTTAGGTATAAGGGAAAAGACATATAGGTATGTCTATGAACTGAAAGAGAATTTGAAAGGGAAGTGTTACCAGTGATGACTTGGCCGGTGGCTTCAGCCTCTTCCACAGGCATCGTGAAAGCCTGTCGCCTCGGCACATTCCTCCTTGCTGGAGGAGCATTCTTCTGTCCGTTCCTTGGTCCTTGAGGTGGGTTCCTTTGAGCTTGATGGAACTGACGAGGAGGAGGTGCAGTCGGTCCACGAGGAGGTAGAGCAGGTAGTGCAAGTCTCGGAGCAAGTGCCCGAATGGCTGGGCGCTGCAGGTATGTGATTGCTGGCCTGGGTGCAGCATATGGGTTTTGTCTATGAGGACAAGACCCAATATCGTGAGTAGCTAAGCCTCAGACTAAGCAAAGGAGATTTGCACGCCGGCAGTCTTTCATCAGATGTCCATCACTCCTGCAGTATGTGCAAAAAGTTGGGCTGGGCCGGTTGTTTGGTACTCCCGGTCTCCTTGGCACAAACGGTGGCCTTGAAGAGGCTCCTCCTGGTATCTGGTTGGCAGGGCGCTTCATTCCGGCAGATTGATGTCTGCCCCTCATCTTTACCACTGCCTCATAACAGTGGGCAGCTTTCAGAGCCGATTCGTGGGTCGGAAAATCTCCTGTGGCCAATGCAGCCTGGATCTCCGGATCTAACCCTTGTTGGAATCGTCGGGCTCTGATCTCATCCGTCGGTATCAGGTGTGTCGCAAATCGACTGAGCATGGTGAACTCAGCGTCATATTCATCTACTGACTTGGTCCACATTGAACCTTGTTGCAGATGGATGAACTGTTGTTCCATATCAAAGCGGGCAGTCTCAGGGAAGTACTTTGCATCGAACATATCACAGAAAGTCCTCCATTCAATAGGCTGGGTGAGACGGCTTTTTTCCGCCTTCCACCAAACCCGTGCATTGTCCGTGAGCTGCAACTTCGTAACACGAACCCAAGCTATCTCTGGAACTTGTACCGCTGCCAGGTCATCTTCAATGCTTTGAGCCCATTCCTCAGTTTCTAGAGGGTTCTCTTTTCCAGCGAACTGCTTGGGGTGCAAGGCCCTGAATTGCTTCACTCCAGGTGCTTCTGTCTCGGAACGGTTCATCAAGATAGCAGTCTGCTGCTGCTGTCCTTCCAGGAGGCAGTGGATTGCCTCAAGCAGAACCGTCTGCTCGTTGATCGGAGCAGCGACGGCAGGTGTAATTGGTAGGGGTGGTGGAGTGTTGTTGAAATTGGTGCTGGTGTTGTTTGGGGAATCCATAACCTTGAAAGAAAATTTTGGGTTAGTACAGATTCAAAAATATATGAAATGATAAGATTCAAGAAATATGAATTATAAAGAATGTTTTCAGCTGCTGGTTCTTGTGTTATATTCCTTAGGTTTTCCACTCATAACTGACCTGTATGTCCATACAGAACTGACCTGCATGTCCATACAGAGCTGACCTGTATGGGCCACCAACAAAACCTGTCACGCCCCGCTTCCCAGTGTACGGGCAACGGACGTGGCAAGGCCCGCTACGTATTTACACAGAAGTAAACACGCTAAGCGTATCTACGCAATATAAAATAAAAGTACACAAGAGACAAGATGTAAATGAACAGCAACTTTATTTATTAACATTCTTTTTACAATACAACTGAAATGGAAATACATGGAATAAAAGCAATGCCTAAACAATGGCATAATAGAAATGTAAATGAAATGTAATGTACAAGTGAATCTAAAACTCCGGGTCTTCAGTAAACTGATCCAAGTCTTCGCTGCTGGGTTCGATCTCCAGTGAGTCCGAAACACCTGACGACATTCTAAAAAATAAGAAAGAGAATGTCATCAGTGAACAAGTCGCTCGGTAAGTCCTGTAGATAGATAAGAATAAAATAGACAGAATAGAGTATAGAGGTTTAATGTTGTTATTTAGTGTTAACGCTGTTGTTTGTAGCTTGGTACAGAAGAGGCCAGTGTATACGAGAGGAGTCTCACTATTCTGGAGACTAAGGTATACGGAGTACAAGGAACCGTTCAGCCACGGTACAACGGCAATGGAGATTCAGGTTAGGTGTCTTATGGTTGCAGTCTCGTGCCACTTCTAACACCTTCCGTACCAATCCATCCCTTATAAACCCCGTATGTCTTGATTGTATTGATTGTATTGTGTTGTCTTGTAAATTGTATAGATGGATGACTTGCCGAAACCATGATATCAGTAATGGAACGGATATAATGGATGAACATGTAAATGGAATATATCCATGGTTCGGTTCAATCAATACAGATTGATATAGATTTAATAGATGGATTCATATTGAATCATGTTGTATTGTAGTTTGTACTTGAATCACATTCAATTCAGATTGATTAGATTGAGACTCAGTCTGAGTCAAACACTTTTAAAAGAACTTGAAATCCTGATTGTTTTGGTGTTATTGGTAACTACTGCACATGGACGGCAGGATTTGTGTCTTTTTCTAAGACAATTACTTTGTTGATAACACCATTTGTTAAGTTGACTACCTCAAATAGGCAAGCACCCATATCTCCGGCTCCCTGAGGCTCAAGTGACTGGTCCCGCTTAAACCTATGTTTACTAGGGTCCTTATTGTAATTTATTATAACTTGAGGGGGTTTTATGTAAAAAATAGTTTTGGTATAATTTCAAAATACACCTCAAGCATTTAATTATCGTCTTTAGGGTTTTCATTTATGTATATTTTATAAATGTGACATTCTAGTGAATAAAACCTAATTTCATAATATATGGTATTTATTTGTAATATGAATATTGTTTGAATTATCATGGTAGTTTCATGTAATATTGGAATTCCTTTCTTGAGTTTTGGAAATATGGAATAATATATATATTTAAAATAAGTATTTTGGCAATATTTATATATACATATTTAATGAAAATAAATTTATTTATTTTCTTGTAAAAATCTCATATTTTAAAGAAAAATGTATAAAAATTCCATCAAGATCTAATGCTCCTTGTGGAGGTCTGCATCTCACTCGACTAAGCCCGAGGATGTGCGATAATCCTCACCATCCCAAAGGGGGTCCCCAAAATGGGTTGTAGAGGATCAATTGCATGGAAATATTTTAATATATCTCTTAAAGAAAACGGTTTTATAAGTTAAAGGGATTTATTTACAAGGTCGTATTTCCCGTATTCTATTGTCCCAAGATTCATCGTGCTATGATAGATATGTGTATTGTGATGAGGTAGGTCATTACCTCGTGAGTTCTTCTAAGGTAATACGGTTAAAAGGTATAAACATGTCAAATTGAAACTGTAACATTTCAGATAAATAAAATATTATTTGGGGAATTTTTATAATTAAATAATAAATATTATGAATATTTTAATAATGCGGTATAATTAAATACGATAAAGTAGAAAATATTTGGAAAATTATAGGAATTACTGAAATGAGGGTGTTTTATGTGATTTAGGCAAATTATGAATTTTTATAATTAATTATATACAATTTTAATGCTAATCGCGATTAAATATCGCTAATCGTGCATTAAGCTTGATTTGTGCACATGACATGCACCATGTCATATTACACTTTTTACATTTTCCTACCATGGTCTTTTCTTCATTTTTCTTGCATGGTTTGGTTTTAAATTGAGAAGCGAAGAAAAGATAAAGGAAAAAGGAAAGAAAAGGAAAAGAAAACAAAAGAAAATGAAAAGGAATAAAACAATTGGGTATGGGCATGAGAGAGAGAGAGGGTGAGGGATCAACTTAGACCATGGCTTATTGTTTCCCTCTTCATCTCTTCATCATTCTTCTTCCTCTCATTTCCATGGCTGCCCTCCATCTCCTCCCTCCTCAAACACCTCACTTCATCATCAAAAACACCTTAAAACTTCATCTCCATTTCATTAAAAATATGCACAAGCTCACTACAAGCATCTTGGACCAAAAAAATTTTGATTTTGAAGACTTGGGGCAACTCAAGAAAATTCTTGAGTTGCCAAATGAGATATATTCTTCACCATTAGTGTAGAATTTCATTTCCTTTAGCTTAAACTTTAGTTTAGAATTGGTTTAGTGAGGTTTTGTGAGCTTTGAAAATTCCTAGAGAGGGTTAGGGTTTTCTTTGAGTTGTGTTGGTGAACTTGAGAGTGTTTGGTGACTACAAACCCCCATAGTGCTAAAAACCTGGACCAAATAGAACCTAGACCTTGCAATGAGATTTAGATATCGATATGTCGGTTTGTGAATATTTAGTGGGTGCAGGGAATCTGGAGTGAACCGAGACCAATACTAGAAAAGCAAACAACACCACTAGCCTAGATAGACCACTCTGAGACCACCCTGTGAAAACGAGACCCCAACTCCCCATCCAAACCGAGCTGGCCGGAATTATAGGTCTTGTGGCCGGCCACATTGTAGAGTTTTGGGTCCAGGTTTCTTCTGTAGCTCATATGCCCCCTATACAACACCCCAGTATTGTTTGTTTACCCCCATTTCACCTGAGCCAAAATCTAGGACCATTTTCTTGGGTTGCTGCTTTGAATTCCTCGATGTTTATGAATTGAAGTTTTGATATTTGTATTTTGTATCGGTCACTTGACGTTTTTACGTCGATATCGGGTGTTATTTGGTTGATTTGCGTGAGTAGACCATAGGTTTTAACCTATATGCGTTTGGTGTGCCGTTTTGGTTTTCGTGCGTGATTTCGGTTTACGATACTTTGTGTGTGTATATGTAGATACCCTCGAGTGGACTTAAACAACAAGGATGAGCGTGGCGTTATCGACTTCGACAAGTAAGGATCAAGGTGAGTAGATATATATCTACGAGGGAAGTCAGGTGGATGGCGTATAGCACCCCTGCAGTTCGTAGTGTAGCCTACGATATTATACATATATATATGTATATATATGTGTATATATGTGTGTGTATATATGTGTATATATATGTGTATATATATATAATGTGTTATGTGAATCATGGATAGTTAGAAAGTAAGTTCTTAGAAAATCATGGATTTGATTTTTGTATAATTGGATGATAGTGTCATTAGTTAGTGTTAGTCATGAACCCTAGAATAAGGTTTACACCCACACGCACGCACACACGCTTACTTTGTTTTAATTGTGCGTATAATGGGATATATACATATATATATACATATAGGTATGTGAATATGTGTGTGTGTACATATACTTGGATGATGAGGATAGTATATGATACTTTGAGATGAGTCGAAGAGATTGGGCATGGTGCCACGAGATCGGTGATAGGTTTTGGTTCGTTTTATGAGATACGACATGATATTATAGCGGGTCTTAGGCGATGTATTTTCATACACGCGCGCGCACACACGCGCGCGCGCACACACACATATATATATATGTGTGTGTGTGTGTGTGTGTTGATTGGTATCAGTATGTACTAGACTTAGATCAGTACCCCCAGTTCAGGATATATGATAATAAGGATACCAGATGAATAATGAGATAATATGATATTTGACCCGTACCCAGATTTGGGATGCCGTACGATGGATTTACCGTACATGATATGATTATGATGATAGATCCGTACTCTTGACTCGAGGATGTCATATTATATATTGTATCGTATGTGATACTATTGAGGCGGGATCACCGACTATTATATATGTGTGTGTGTGTGTGTGTGTGTCGACTCAGACTTAGGTGGTTTTCCTTACCCCTTTCGATTAGTCTGTTAGTTTAGTCCTGTAGTTTACTTGTAGATGTTAGACTAGACTCAAGTCATACCTATTTCAAACTAACGAATCGTGAGTATTTTAAAGATAGGCCAAGGGATACTACGGATATTTCAAAGGACGTACATTTTCGTAAAAACACCGTAGCCCTATTTTCTAAACACCACGATTCGTGCAATTTCAAATGTCAAACGGTATGACTCGTAAATATAATGTTATTCTTATATGTTGTGTTACCATTCATTTTCTGTACATTTTTGCTGTTTGTATCGCATTGCATGCTTATATATGTTGCATTAGTTGTTATTGAACCCATGTTATCAGGACACCGGCACCATTACCGATGATGCGTATGTCTACGAACACTTACTTTCCGGCTCACACACATCATCATCGGTAATTGCCATGTCACGTACATTTTAGAGAATATTAATTCATTGATATCGCTTGTTAGCTGATAGTTTCGACATGGTACCAGTAAGCTTGCTTTTATATGATAGCTTAGACATTGCATTTATTTACTGTGTTATCTCATGCATGTATATTCATATATTCATTTGCCATACGATAGTATGGGCAAGTACGGATTGCCGGAGCCCAGTATTCATTATTTATTTACATCATGATTTATGATTTCGGATTTCCATGAGATTTCGGGATTTAAAGAAACCGCAAAGATTTTATAAACTGATTATCATTTTAAAATGAAAGTTGCGGTTTTCTCATGATATGATTTGAGATATGTCCACCATGAGCTTTCTCGGCTCTTGAGCGATATCATACACCCGATTCGAGGAGGAGGAGGAACCGTCTGTGGGTGCATGGTGGACCCGGTGCGGTACCCCGGGGCAAGATGGTCGCAGATGATGGTGTTGAGCCTGGCAGCGGAACACTACCTACCGGTGATTTTGTCATGCCCCACCCCCAATACAGAGAGTATTGTCCGCTCTGGCCGAAACCGCACGGTTTTGTCTTTCGGGACGAACCGGACCCGGCCAGGGGCCACTTCCCAGGAGGTCACCCATCCCAGAAATTCCCTGGCTCGAGCACGCTTAACTACGGAGTTCTCAAGCTCCTGTAGTGCCGGTTCACTTAAAAGTGTTAGCTATAGTGCCCTCAAGGCAATTATTATAGTCGCGGACTTGTGATTATGATGATTAAGGCAGGACTTATACCGATAAAACAGTCTTACTCAAGATAATAGTATGCTATCTGGTTTGTCTTTATCATCATGTTCATGTTGATAGAGCCCATAGGATTCTTGCTTGACTGCCAGCATTATGATGGCGATCATATATGTGGGAGCTGGGGTCTATAAGCACATCCTTAAATGTCCCTAGTCGTAGGAGGATCGAGACTGTGTATCGATACTCCGGTGTAGACTAGTGTATACTGATCGAGACCCCGATGAGGGGTGGTGGCCAGGTCTCATAAGCCATTGGTGTTAGTTTGTTCACCTAAGATAGTATACAGGTGCTCATTGGGTTATGAGTACACTGGACGGACTCGCCGGGAACCTGCTAGTTGGTATTATACCTATTGTCAGATGGCAGTTCCCGGATGACATGTGTACAGGTTAGTCTGTCGACCTGAGATCGTCATTTGTTTTGTGTGAGTTCCCACTATGTTTTGATTACTACCCTACCAAAGGAGTCGTGCAAACAGGTTTTAGTTGGGTACAGTCCTGAGCCACATGGAGGCGGTGATCGGATCGTCGGGGATTCGTCTCTCCCAGTATTGGGGGTTGATGTCGCGTTGTGTACGGATGGCCATCACCATAAATCCGTGGCCACGGTGGACGAGAATTATCAATCCAGAATCGATAGTTTCTCAGGTGGTGATGGGGTTTCATACTGACACTAAATGTCGCGTTGTTAGGGGGTCTGACTTTATCCACCCCCTTAGACTCGATATGCGATACTCTTAGACGAACAGACCAGACTGTACAGATATTGTCACTGCCAGGCTCAGTAGGGGTTCTGCATGAGTTTGCTCGTCGGCCTCCCTTTCGCTCAATACCTGGGTAGCCGTTACGTATAGCGAGTGCCGCTGACATGCTTGTGGTTAAACCCACTGCCAGCGTATTGACGAGTCTTCAGAGTCCCACACAGAGGGTTTTCCCTGGTTCTGGCGAAATGATGTAGTAGCTGTATTGGATACGTGCAGGGTTCCGATCGATTGATGTACATTGTACTCGGGTTTTCGATTGGACAGTTGATAATACTAGCCGGCTCAGTTTTAAGCCGGATTATTAAATCAGGTATTGATTTAATAATTTACGTATATGTATTTCGGTACGTATATTCTAGTATTATATTCTTTGTGTTATTCTATCTCTTTGGGTATTCGTATTTCGGTACAAATGCAGATATATTTACAGTAGAATATAATCCGTATTTTTTACCGGATAACATTCTAAAAGGTGCCACCTCATTTCTTGATTAGACCATTTACATAAAATGGTTAATGAGGTGGATATTTGGAAATGGAGGTATGGTGAGAACCATACTTGAAATAGTGCACACAAATGAATTGTTAATTCATTTGTGTCCACTATTCAAGTATGGGAGGATTTTAAAATTGGAAAAATTAATTTTACAAAACCTATCATGCTATTTTCTCTTTCATGGTTGAGATCATTTTTGCAAGCATGATAGTTTTTCTCCTCTTTCATTTTCTTCATTAGCTCCTCCCTCACCATTTGCTTCACCTTCTCTAGATTTCCATGGATGCTATCACCTTCTTTGTTTTGAGATAGCTAACACTAAGCTCCTATACGCTACATCCTAGGCTCTCTAGGGTGGCATCCTAGAGACCTTAGTTGCTCCATATGCATCGTGTTGAGGAGCTAGAGCCGGAGCTACATCTCTCGGGTGGATCATCGGAGATGAAGGAAGACCGGCAACCAAACCACATCAAAGAACCACTAGGAGCTTGGAATGAAGACCGAAGGACACGGATCAACTCGGTATAAAGATTCTAACTTCCTTTTTAGCATGCTAGATCAGGGTTTAAGGTCGATCCGGGATTCGGGTAATGGTAGCGCCAGTTTAGAAATTTTTGTTCCGCATTTTGGCAGCGTTTTGATGGTCGGGGCGCTGCCGGAACCCTTCATGGTATCAGAGCCATCCTTTAAACCCTTAGCTAGCTAGTTTAGACAATGTTAATGCATCGAAATCGAAACAACACGATAACAGTGCACTGCAGTTTTCTGTTCTCTGTCGATTTTCAAAGTGTTCAAAAAAAATTTCAAACAAGTGCAGAAGACTCCTTGAGTGACCAGAAGACCATAACCCAAAAACGAGACCACCTCGACGGATTTGGACCGGCAACAGGTAGGAAAAATCCGGTGAGGCCGGCCCTAGTGTAGGTGTTTTGCCTCGTTTTTGGGTTGGGGTTTGGTCTCTGGGAAATTGATGCAGTGGTATTGTTTATTTAGCCCATTTTTGATATTGTGTTATCAGTTGTTTGGGGGCTTTTCGGGGTGTTTCGGAGTCGATGTTTTAACACTGTTTAAATGTTTAAATCAGTACTTACATTTATATCTACGGCCGTGAATGTCATTTATTGGATCGCAGGTACGTGATTGCAATGATTGAGGCAGGACCTATATCGATATGACAGTCTTGCTCGAGATGATAGTATGCTATCTGGTTTGTCTTTATCATCGTATACATGCTTTAGTTCACTATTGCATGATGATAGAGCCCATAGGATTCTTGCTTGACTACCAGCAGTATGATGGCGATCATATACGTGGGAGCTAGGGTCTATAAGCACATTCTTAAAAGTGTCCCTAATCGTGGGAGTTTCGAGACAGGGCATCGATACTCCAGAGTAGACTAGTGTATACAGTCGAGACCCCGACGAGGGGCGGTGGCCGGTCTCACAAGCCATTGGTGTCAGTTGGTTCACCTAAGATGTATACAGGTGCTCATTGGGTTATGAGTACACCGGATAGGACTCGCCGGGAACATGCTAGTTGGTATTATACATATCGTCAGATAGCAGTTCCCTGGTGACATGTGTACAGGTTAGTTTGTCGACCTGAGATCGTCATTTGTCTCGTGTGAGTTCCCACTATGCTTTGATTTATACCCTACCACGCTCAAAGGAGACGTGCAAACAGGTATTTTTTGGGTACAGTCCCGAGCCACATGGAGGCAGTGAGCGGATCGTCGGGGATTCGTCTCTCCCGGTATTGGGGGTTGATGTCGCACAGTGCACGGGTGGCCATCACTAGAAATCCTCGGCCGAGGTAGTGGAGAATTACTGATTTGGATCAGTAGTTTCTCAGGTGGTGATAGGCATCATGCCGACACGATTTATCGAGTTATTAGGGGTCTGACTTTATCCACCCCCCTAGACTCGATATGCAATACTCTTTAGACGAACGGACCGGACTGTATGTATATTGTCACTGTTAGGCTCAGTAGGGTTTATGGATGAGTTCGCTCGTCAGCTGCCCTTCCAATCAATGCATAGGCAACCGTTACGTACAGCTCGTACCTCTAACGTGCTAGAGGTTATACCCAGTGCCAATGTGTTGATGAGTCATTAGAGTCCCCCACAGACATTTTCCTAAGTTCGGGCGAAACGTTGTAGAGGCCGTATGGTTTTATGGCAAGGTTCGGAAAATGCACGTGCGTTTTCGCACGTGTCATTTTTCGGGCAGATAATACTGGTCGGCTTTGGTTTAAGCCGGATCGGAGTATTATACTGTGTAGATATAATATCTTTGTCTCAGATGAATTTGTATTCGGTCGTAATACAAATGCGGTTATGTTTATACCATTACGGGGTTATCCTGAAATTCGTTTCAGGATCACTTTTGGAAGTTGCCAGTTTCCAGTTTTCTATCAGCCGTATTTGACATTCGGTTAAATGCGGATTTATCTTTTCTTCTTGAGGGTGAGTCATAGGGTGAGTCATGTGTGTGGATGCTTCTAGTAGGTGACTAGGATGGTGAGGTGGCTTAGTGCATTAATGGAGCATTTATGTGTTGATGACTAGGTTGTTATGGTTCAATGTATGCATTAATGATATGCAAGGTGTTTAATATGACTCATTAGCTCATTTATTGTTGTGATCACCTCCTTGCCTCCTACACTCACCTCCCTCCTTCTACAAATATGGCCGGCCCCCTCTTGGGTTGAGTATGGATTGATTTTGGAAAGAAAGATATAGTTTTAGTGTATGGAAATTTTATAATTCCTTTTATTTCCATCACAGTTTCAGAAAAAGGGCAACTTCATTAACCGTTCGTCCATAACCTTGGACGTAACGAGAAAAAGTGTTCTACTCATTCTCTACATCATCTTGGTCATCTCTTTTAGCAAACTTGACGACCGAGTTGCCTCGATTCAGAGACGGGAGCCCGTTTAAAGATCCGTCGACGTGGTGCCACCTGGACGAGAAGACTGGAGATTCAGGAGATCGGAGCAGCCGCAACAAGCGTGGGATGATGGTTGAAGACCGAAGGACTCGGATCGTTCGGTATAACATTTCTACCCACTTTGTAGTTTGTTAGTTTAGCTTTAATGGCAGATCCGGGTTACGGTACACGATAGCGCCAGTTTATAAAAAGTTTTTGTTCCGCATTTGGAGTTTGTTAGACGGCCGGGGCGCTACCGTGGACTTACAGCGGTATCAGAGCCTCACCATTAAGCTATACTAACTTGTGCTAACGCGTTTAAAATATCGATCGAACGGAATTTCGAAAACTACATTTTTCAGGGTTAAAGTTTCTGTCGATTTTTAAAAGGGTCCAAAAATTATTTTACATATCACAGAAACCAAAGCAGGGATTTTTAAGCAAACTGGGAAATTTTGAGCACGTGATCCCACGTGACCGCCGCGGATCCGCGGGGTTTGACCGCGGAACCGCGGCAGTACTGTGGGAACAGTGCATCAAAATTTTCCAATGGGCTTTCCTTAGTAAATTTTGGTTTTTGGAATATTCTTTTGGGCCCAGATTTTGTTACTGTACACCAGATGTACGTGGGGCCCACTTCGGGAAGTTTTGTCGATCGAAATTTTAAACTTGTTAGTATGCAGTATTACATTATATCTCCGACCGGGAATGTCATTTGATCGGTAAACCGCGTCTGATTGCTATAGTTCTTTTAGACGGGTTTGCGAACGTGACATTCGCGTTGATGTTCTGTGTTGTGCTGTGATGTTGCGGATATGTCGTGGTGGATAGCAGTGTGCAATGGTAGTGTTGTTTGGATTTATTTGTACATTTGATATTGCGGGGCAAGCGTCCAACATGTGGACTGCCGTCACTTCCTGTTTGTATAATATTCTTTTGGGGCACGACCGGGCTGAGGTCGATGTACCCGTTGTATATATTTTCTTTTATGTACTAGGATTACCCCGTGATGGAGTGTACGGATAGCCGGGTTCTGGAGGGCAACGGGTCCGTATCCCATGGCTTTGAGAGGCAGAGGGGCCTCACTCTAGAATTGGCAGACTATTCGCCGCACTCGTAGGGGGTACAGGTTGACCCAAGGAGGGGTGCTCAATTTACCGGATTCCGTGAAGTGCCGGGTGTTCCATTCACTATGCTGTGAGGACTACCTCGCTTCAGGTTTTGGCGGGTAACTTGCCGCACCCGTAGGGGTCTAGGTTTCATTGCATAGGCTATCCACACGACCAGGGGAACGTCGGGTTTCAGTAAAGGCTCTGTGAAACCCGGGGATCCCAGATTATCTGTATTGTTCAGTGATGCTTATTACTTTTCTGTAATTTTGCATATTATCATAGAGCGATTATTGTATATTAGTATATATACTATTAGATGTTGTATATGTTTTACACCCGCGCTAGTCCAGCCCCCGCTCTGTCGTTAGTTAAGTAACCTAACGGGTGATGACGGGACCCAGTGGCGAATGCGGATGGCATATACGTACATTTTATCTTCGTTCTTTTCTGGTGTGATTGATTGATGGGACTGCATTGATTCTTATCAATGCAAGGATTAAACAAACCTATATTTGATGTTGTTGGAACAAATTTTAAAAGGTGTTATTACAAAGATGTTTCCTTTTGTTTTGCATAGCAATATTCGGTTAGAATATCCCGCACCTCATTCGACGAGGCAAGGGCCGAGATCCCTTCACCGGGAGTGACCCCTTGGGCAGAAGTTTGCGTCAGGGTAATAACTTCACTATAGTCGATTACAAGTTGCTTTGCATCGCGGTATTCAGTTGGAATATCCTGTACCTCATTCCACGAGGAAAGAACCGAGATCCCTTCACCGGGAGTGACCTCTTTAGCAAAAAGTTTTCGCCACTATATTTTATAAAAAGCCATCGGATTCCTTCAACGAGATCAAGTTCATTACGTTAAAGGTTTTTTCGCCAAAAACCAGCCGTAGCCCTTCGTCATATTTTATGGGTATTCAGTAGTATTCAAGCTATGTATTTTGACCTTCGCCAAGGCATAGTGTTTGGTAGCTGCTGGGTATTCATCTGTTGCATAGATAGATGCGTTGGTTTGGGACAGTCATTCTGCCTTGTTGTCCAAAGTCAAGGGCATGTGCGGGTGGGTTCAAATTGACCTGGATAGTGACAGGTAGAACTTGGCATGAGACTTATGACATTTTGACCTTCGTTAAGGTCATAAGAGCATGGGGCAAAAATCACATCGGGAGTTTCAAACATACAGGAAACTTGCCAGGCATGCGCATACCTTCTGGAGTGTGATAACTTGAGTGGCTTCCATCAAGTTATCATGCGATGATAGTTGGATCCCGATTCTCACTGATGAGTTGGTTTACTTTTCGGGTGATCCCGACTAATTCTTCTTTCAGGTTTGGAGGAGAATTTGAGATTACAGTGGGAGGTTTCCTGATTAGATAAAGTAATAACCATTCTGATCAAGGTTAGAATGCACGCAGAGTGTTTCTTTTCTCTCTCTCTCTTTGGCAGCGACTTTTGACCTACCTTAGACTATGACTCAGTGACCAAGATTGACCGAACTTCTTAAAATACTGGCTTTTGGATTGTCCGAGTTGCATAAGTCATTACCGCTCCTTCTTTTACCCTTTGCATTTCTCAGAACACCCCGTATTACTACGGATATCCACTTCCATTGGATAGATCCATCGTATAGTTATATACGAACTCGAAGGTACTACTTCAAGAATGGATCCAGGTTCAGGAGAAATAGAATAAATTTATTCAGTTGTCTTTTATTATCACCTTCTCTCAGGTTGCGAGGGCTCCTTAGTTTAGGAGAGTACACCTATTACGCTTATTGGATAGTCTTATTCCAAACCATAGGCTGGTGCCGAAAGGTAGGGAATGAAGAAAACCAATTAGCCTAAGTAGGATGTGCAGAAGGTAATATATAAAAACAAGATAAAGGGATTAGAAAGAGGGCAAAGAAAATTGCGACTGTTATTATTCACGACCAAACTGCGTACTTCATCACCACTCTTATTTCACCTTTGCTTTTTTCCCCAGTTCGGGAGAAATAGAATAAGGTATTATTCAGTTGTCTTTTATCATCGCCTTCTCTCAAGTTGCGAGTACTCCTAGGTTTAGGAGGGTACACCTACTATGCTTACTGGATAGTCTTCTTCCAAACCATAAGCTGGTGCCAAACGGTAGGGAAGGAAGAAAACCATTTAGCCTAACGATGGTGTACAGAAGGTAACGACTAAAGACAAATAAAGGGATTTGGAGATATGGCAAAGAAATATACGGTTAAAGTCATGAATTGGATTATGGAAGAGGCATTACTAGGAATACCAGGATACCCCTACGAAACATTTTCATGTTTCAGTTTGATTGTGCATTGTTAATTGTAAACTGATTTCCCAATTAGACCCTTGCTCCATGGTATGTATTTACCAGGCTTCATTCTCATATCTGTATAGTTTTACAGATGATGAGTGGGAGTAAGTTATTGGGAATTAGGTGATCATCCTCATTATATCGGAATTCGTTGTAATTGGTGATATTTGAGGAAATCGCCTGGGTACAGTTTTCAACCTACGACGCACAGGTTTTGAGTTATTCAACTCAGCGGACATATACAGAGTATTGTATGTTGTCCAGTGTCCGTCAGGACAAAGGGGTAGGTCCTCATACTATGTTCTGTTTACTTGTGACTTCTCTAGTTTTTAGATAAGTATTTCGAAGAAATACAATGTCTAAGTTTTGAGAAGTTGTGGGTATAAGAATAAAGTAGAGAACCATGTATCGCAAGTATCGGGATTCTTCAAAGAGATCGAAAATGTAGATTCTTGTGATTGGTATTCAGTTGATAGTAATGGTTTTGAGAAACTTGTTTCTCTTTCGGGTTACTCATAATTGGATGTATTCCTAAGTTGAGTAATGTTGATTAGCCTCTCTCCATTAAGATGATATGCACTGGAGACAGTTGCATGGTTTGAATCTGGTTCCAATTAAATAAGTGCCAAAGTTTCTATATTGGATATATAATACTTCATATCTTAACGATGTTAAGATACAGGGAGTTGTCCGGCTTATGCTTAAAACCAGATTCTGGATAACTCTAGGCACGTTTCTGTAATGGCAGTTTGTGGGTTGACCCGGGCTATGTCGAGGGTTGATTTTCTACCATCTGGAAGATCAATAGTGATATTGTTCTTGACTCGCCACAGTTTTACTAAAATTTATTTTTTTCAGAAAACAGTAGTGGGAGTATGGTAGAACTGGAAGTGATTCCAGAACCGCAAACGATTACGGAAAATTTAATAGGACCTATATATTCAATCAGGTTTGACATTCTAATAGCCACTCCGCAGATATGGTGGGTAACCTCAGACACCCGAGAGGTACTCCGGTAGCCTCAAGGACGGTGATATGGAGGTTCTTGTTTATCCAAACTTGACACTACTGTTGTTCCAGGCTATGAGACCCGGCAGGAGGATAAGTATAGCGTCGTTCTAAACTAGTTTTAGAAGTATACGTATATATTATTCTGCCAGAGGGTTGTCGTAGTCAGTGGGAGCAGCAGAAGCATAGTGGGCAAGTAGCTTATGTCTATTTATAGACTTTAACAGTTATAGCGGATATAGATCATCTAATTTTGATAAAACAGTCATGGCTTTGACTTCATCAGAATAAGAGATGGATCTATTGAGAAGGTAGTAGGGTGTAATGTCCTGGTATTTGGATGACATACACAAAGTAGGAAGTAAAATTCCTATACTACGATCGGTTGTACTGTGGTAGTCACACAGTTGTTTCTCCACAAAGGACATGGATATAATATTAGACATTCTGGTTACTAGATCTATGGTTTTAGATCTAGATTTGGGTAGTTTCCCAATGTGGGTACTTTGACAGTATTCTAAAGGTATTTAGAATAGATGACTCCTGGCATGGTGGTGTACCTGCAGGTGATAGAGTCACCCTCTCTAAAGGTGTCTTAGAGACTAAAGGAGAGAGGGATGTGCATGATTGGCAGATCACTTGCTTAGGCAATTGAGTCAATCATGAGATGTCAAGTACCACACCAGATATTGTTTTTTGCACTTGATGCGATAAGTTTATATTAATCCAATCCTGAAGAAACATAAGGAAGCAGTTTTAGAACATAAGTGCATGTTCTACGGATTTGATGACGGCAGCCTCGTTCGGGAGACGGTTATCATTCCAGGCTTCAAAGGTGACATGGATGACAGATTGATTGTCAGAGTTATAGTTTTCCCTCTGACGAGGGACAGTATTATGGACAGGTGGTCCAAGAGGATACTGTGGGAGGCATGGTGCTGGATACTGATTAGGTTCAGTGATCACAACTGTCTAAGAAGTTTGGATTTGGAGTTCATTTATGAACTAGGTCCCATCATATATCCAGACATATTCTAAGACAGGTATTACTCAATTCAGGAGATGGCATTCTCCGCGAACTTAAGATTAAGAGAGACATAGAAAGAAACATCAGGGCGGATCCACTCACTGAGGCTATTCCTCGAACGCAATAGTTTTGCAAACGAGTTTTGTAAAACTGATTAGTAGAGGAGTTGGATGTTCGGTATCACACGGGCTATGAGTATGCAACATCGCAATAATTAGCCTTAAGTGCAAGTGGGAGATTGTTGGAGATAGTGCCCTCAAAGTCAATTATTGGATCGCAGGTACGTGATTGCAATGATTGAGGCAGGACCTATACCGATATGACAGTCTTGCTCGAGATGATAGTATGCTATCTGGTTTGTCTTTATCATCGTATACATGCTTTAGTTCACTATTGCATGATGATAGAGCCCATAGGATTCTTGCTTGACTACCAGCAGTATGATGGCGATCATATACGTGGGAGCTGGGGTCTATAAGCACATCCTTAAAAGTGTCCCTAGTCGTGGGAGTTTCGAGACAGGGCATCGATACTCCAGAGTAGACTAGTGTATACAGTCGAGACCCCGACGAGGGGCGGTGGCCGGTCTCACAAGCCATTGGTGTCAGTTGGTTCACCTAAGATGTATACAGGTGCTCATTGGGTTATGAGTACACCGGACAGGACTCGCCGGGAACATACTAGTTGGTATTATACATATCGTCAGATAGCAGTTTCCTGGTGACATGTGTACAGGTTAGTTTTTCGACCTGAGATCGTCATTTGTCTCGTGTGAGTTCCCACTGTGCTTTGATTTATACCCTACCACGCTCAAAGGAGACGTGCAAACAGGTATTTTTTGGGTACAGTCCCGAGCCACATGGAGACAGTGAGCAGATCGTCGGGGATTCGTCTCTCCCGGTATTGGGGGTTGATGTCGCACAGTGCATGGGTGGCCATCACTAGAAATCCTCGGCCGAGGTAGTGGAGAATTACTGATTTGGATCAGTAGTTTCTCAGGTGGTGATGGGCTTCATGCCGACACGATTTATCGCGTTATTAGGGGTCTGACTTTATCCACCCCCTAGACTCGATATGCGATACTCTTTAGACGAACGGACCGGACTGTATGTATATTGTCACTGTTAGGCTCAGTAGGGTTTATGGATGAGTTCGCTCGCCAGCTGCCCTTCCAATCAATGCATAGGCAACCGTTACGTACAGCTCGTACCTCTAACGTGCTAGAGGTTATACCCAGTGCCAATGTGTTGATGAGTCATTAGAGTCCCCCACAGACATTTTCCTAAGTTCGGGCGAAACGTTGTAGAGGCCGTATGGCTTTATGGCAAGGTTCGGAAAATGCACGTGCGTTTTCGCACGTGTCATTTTTCGGGCAGATAATACTGGTCGGCTTTGGTTTAAGCCGGATCGGAGTATTATACTGTGTAGATATAATATCTTTGTCTCAGATGCATTTGTATTCGGTCGTAATACAAATACGGGTATGTTTATACCATTACAGGGTTATCCTGAAATTCGTTTCAGGATCACTTTTGGAAGTTGCCAGTTTCCAGTTTTCTATCAGCCGTATTTGACATTCGGTTAAATGCGGATTTATCTTTTCTTCTTGAGGATGAGTCATAGGGTGAGTCATGTGTGTGGATGCTTCTAGTAAGTGACTAGGATGGTGAGGTGGCTTAGTGCATTAATGGAGCATTTATGTGTTGATGACTAGGTTGTTATGGTTCAATGTATGCATTAATGATATGCAAGGTGTTTAATATAACTCATTAGCTCATTTATTGTTGTGATCACCTCCTTGCCTCCTACACTCACCTCCCTCCTTCTACAAATATGGCCGGCCCCCTCTTGGGTTGAGTATGGATTGATTTTGGAAAGAAAGATATAGTTTTAGTGTATGGAAATTTCATAATTCCTTTTATTTCCATCACGGTTTCAGAAAAAGGGCAACTTCATTAACCGTTCGTCCATAGCCTTCGACGTAATGAGACAAAGTGTTCTACTCATTCTCTACATCATCTTGGTCGTCTCTTTTAGCAAACTTGACGACCGAGTTGCCTCGGTTCAGAGGGGGGAGCCCGTTTAAAGATCCGTCGACGTGGTGCCACCTGGACGAGAAGACTGGAGATTCAGGAGATCGGAGCAGCCGCAACAAGCGTGGGATGATGGTTGAAGACCGAAGGACTCGGATCGTTCGGTATAACATTTCTACCCACTTTGTAGTTTGTTAGTTTAGCTTTAATGGCAGATCTGGCTTACGGTACACGATAGCGCCAGTTTGTAAAAAGTTTTTGTTCCGCATTTGGAGTTTGTTAGACGGCTGGGGCGCTACCGTGGACTTACAGTTCTGTGATGTGTTGTGATGTTGGTTGGATCGTCGTGGTGGATAGCTATGGTGCAATGTTAGTACAGTTTAATTTCATTTGTACATTTGATATTGCGGGGCGAGCGTCCGACGTGTGGACTGCCGTCACTGCCAATTTATATATTATTATTTAGGGGCACGACAGGGTTGAGGTCGATGTCACCCTTGTATATTATTTTCTTTTCTGTACTAGGATTACCCCGTGGTGGAGTGCATGAATAGCTGGATTCTAGAGGGCAACTGGTCCGCATCTCATGACGTTGGGACGGAGGGGACCTTACTCTAGAATTGGCGGGCTATTCGCCGCACTCATAGGGGGTATAGGTATGACCCACGGAGGGACGCTCAAGTTACCGGATTCCGAGAAGTGCCGGGTGGCCCATTCACGTTGTTGAAGGGGGCTGCCTCACTTCTGGTTTTGGCGGGTAACTTGCCGCGCTCATAGGGGTCTAGGTTTCATTGCACATGCTATCCACACAACAGGGAACGTCGGGTCTCACTTGCGGCTCAAGTGAAACCCGAGGCTCCAGATTATCCACCATTCTGTGTTGTTTCTGTGATGTTTCTGTGATGTTGCTTTATATCATGCCTGGGACGATTGTTATATATATTTATATATATATATATATTAGTAGATGTTGTATATGTTTTGCACCCGCGCTAGTCCAGCCCCCGCTCTGTCGTTAGTTAAGTAACCTAACGGGTGATGACGGGGCCCAGTGACGAATGCGGATGGCATATACGTACATTTTATTTTCGTTCTTTTCTGGTGTGATTAATTGATGGGACTGCATTGATTCTTATCAATGCAAGGATAAAACAAACTTATATATATGATGTTGTTGGAACCAAGTTTTTAAAAAACTGACATTACAGACGTTCTCTTTTGCTTTGCATCGTGGTATTCGATTGGGAATATCCCGCACCTCATTCGACGAGGCAAGGGCCGAGATCCCTTCATCGGGAGTGACCCCTTGAGTAAAAGTTTGCGTTAACATAATAATTTCACTATAGTCGATTACTTTTGTTTTGTATCGTGGTATTCAGTTTGGGATATCCTGCACCCCATTCGACGAGGAAAGAGCCGAGATCCCTTCACCGGGAGTGACCTCTTCAGCAAAAGTTTTCGCTACTATATATTTATAAAACCACTTGTATTTCTACAACGATATCAAGTTCATTACGTTAAAGGTTTTTCGCCAAAAACCAGTCGTAGCCTTCCGTCATTTCTTACAGGTATTACTTAGTATTCATGCTGTGTATGTTGACCTCTGTCAAGGCACAGTGCTTGGTAGCTGGGTAATGCATGTTTGTTGCATAGATATGCGATTATTTAGGACAGTCGCACGGTCATGTTGACCTCTGTCAAGGGCTCATGCGGGTGGGTCTAAGTTAATCCAGGAAAATGACGGGTTGAACTTGACTTGCGACTTATGATATGTTGACCTCTGTCAAGGTCATAAGCCGCTTGGGGTAAAAATCATATCGGGAGTTTCAAATATACAGGAAACTTTCCAGGCTTGCGCATACCTTCTGGAGTGTGGTGACTTGGGTGGCTTCCATCAAGTTATCATGCGATGATAGTTGGATCCCGATTCCCACTGATGAGTAGCATTACTCATCGGGTAATTCCGACTAATTCTCCTTTTGGGTTTGGAGGAGAATTCGAGGAAACAGTGGGAGCCATCCAGAGTAGATAAAATGATTAACCATTCAAATCTAGGTTAGAGTGCACGCTGAGTGTTTCTTTTCTCTCTCTCTCTCTCTCTGGCTGCGACTATGACCCGGCCTTTGACCAAAACTCATGAAACCAAGTTGACCGAACCTTCTTAAAACACTTTGACTTTTGGAATGTCAAGGTGTCGCGTACATCATTGCCACTTCTATATCACCTTTACATTTCTCCAGAACATCTCGTATCACTACGAACATCCATTTCCATTGGATAAATCCATCGTATAGCTACATACGAACTCGAAGGAACTTTTTCGAGGATGGATTCTGGTTCTAGAGAGATTGAATAGGATTATTCGATTGTCTTTTCTCTTTACCTTCTCTCAGGTTGTGAGGGCTTCTAGGATTAGGAGAGGGTACACCTATTAAGCTTATTGGATAGTCTTCCTCCAGACCATAGGCAGGTGCCGAACGGTAGGGAAGGAAGAAAACCAACAAGCTTAACTGTGGCGTACAGAAGGTAATAAATAAAGACATATAAAGGGATTAGAATAATGGCAAAGAAAATTGCGATCACCATCATTCATGACAAAGATCGTGTATACCCCTGCCACTCCTACATCGACTTTGCTTTTCTCTAGAACACTCCGTATCACTACGGATATCCACTTCCATTGGATAAATCCATCGTATAGTTACATACGATCTCGAAGGAACTTTGTCGAGGATAGATTCTGGTTCAGGAGAAAAAGAATAGGATTATTCAGATGTCTTTTCTCTTTACCTTCTCTCAGGTTTCGAGGGCTCCTAGGATTAGGAGAGTACACCTATTGCGCTTATTGGATAGTCTTCTTCCAAACCTTAGGCTGGTGCCGAAAGGTAGGGAATGAAGAAAACCAATTAGCATAAAGGAGGTGTACAGAAGGTAATAAGTAAAGGCATAATGATTTAGGATAATGGAAGAGGCGTTACTAGGAATACCAATTAACCTTTTTGAAACATTTTTCATGTTTCAGTTTCACTGTGCGATATTAATTGAAAAATTGTTTTCCCAATTGGAATCTAACTCCAGGGTATGTATTTACCAGATCAGTTTCTCACATCTGCATGTTATTACAGATGGTGAGTGGGAGTAAGATATTGGGAATTGGGTGATTAGATCCTCATTATATCTGAATTCGTTGTAATTGGTGATATTTGAGGAAATCATCTGGATTTTGCCGGATGGCAAATATTTGGTTTTGAATATCCGTTGTTATGCACCAATTTCAAACCGATATATCTGTACATTTATTTTATAAAGTGAGATATAACTTTTTGATATTGTGTCTGTGACATTTACCTATATCAGTTGGTGATTAGGTAAGGTACATTCAACAGCGGTGTAATTCTTCTTAACCATAGTACAGTTTTTCAACCTACGACGCACAGAGTTTGAGTTATTGAACTCAGGGGACTTATACAAAGTATTGTATGTTGTCCAGTGTCCATTAGGACAATGGGGTTGGTACTCACACTGTATTCTGTTTACTCATAGCTTCTCTGATTCTAAACATGTATTTCATTGAAATACAAAGTTCAGATTTTGAGAAGTTATAGGTATAAGAATAAAATAGAGAACCATTTATTGTAAGTGTCAAGATTCTTCGAGGAAGTCGAAGATTTAGATACTTGTGTTTGGTATTCCGTTGATAGTAATGGTTTTGAGAACTCGCTTCTTTTTCAGGTTACTCATATATGGATGCAATCCTAGATGAGTAATGCTAATTGACCTCCTTCCATTTGGTTGATATGCACTGGAGACAGCTGCATGTTTTTGAATCTGGTTCAAATTAGATTAGTGCTTTTGTTTCTATATTAGATTTATATAGAATCAATTTATATCTTAACGATGTAAGGTATAGAGGGTTGTTCGGCTGATGCTTAAAACCAGAATCCGAATAAAATCTAGGCACGTTTCAGTAATGGCTGTTTGTGGGTTATCCCGGGTTTTGACGAGGGTTAACTTTCTACCATCAGGAAGATCAATATTTATATTGTTCTTGACTCGCAACAGTTTTAATAAAATGGATTTTTCAGAAAAACATAAGTGGGAGTATGGTAGAACTGTAAGTGATTCCAGAACCACAAACGATCACTGAAGATTTAATAGAACCTAAGGATTCAATTGGATTTGATGTTCCATTGCCACTCCGCAGATATGGTGGGTAACCTCAGTCACCCGAGAGGTACTTCGGTCTTCTCAGTGATGGTGACAGTGAGGTTCTTGTTTACCCAGACTTGTCATTGCTGCTGTTCTAGACTATAAGACCCGGCAGAAGGATGAGTATAAGCGTCGTTCTAAACTAGTTTTGGAAGTGTACGTGTATATGACTTTGCCAGAGGGTTGTTGTAGTCAGTGGGAGCAGCGGAAGCATAAAGGACAAGTAGCTTATGTTATTTACAGACTAAAGCAAGTATAGCGGAAATAGATCATCTATTTTTGATGTGACAGTCATAGGCTTTGACTTCATCAGAATAGAAGATGGATCTGATAAGAAAATAGTAGGGTGTAATGTCCTGGTATTTGGGATGACATGCACTTGATAGGAAGAGATATTCTTATACTACGATCGGTTATACTTTGGTTGTCACAAAGTTGTTTCTCCACATAGGATATGGATATAATATCAGGGTTTCTGGTTACTAGATCTATGGTTTTAGATCTAGATTTGGGAAGTATCCTAATCTGGGTACTTTGACATTAAAATGGACGACTCCTGACAGGTGGTCTACCTGCAGGTGATGGAGTCAACCTCTCTAAAGGTGTCTTACAGACTAAAGGGGAGAGGGATCTACATGATTAGCATATCACTTGCTTAGGCAATTGAGTTAATCATGAAATGTCAAGTACCACACCAGATGTTGTGCTTGCACTAGCTGCAATAAACATATATAAATCTAATCGTGGAGAAATGTAGGGAAGCAGTTATGAACATAAGTGAATGTTCTTGGGATATGGTAACGGCAGCCATCTTCAGGAGACGGTTATCATATCGGGCTTCCAAGGTGACCTGGATGACAGAGTGGCTGTTAGAGTTATAGTTTTCCCTCTTTTGAGGGACAGTATGTTGGACAAGTGGTCCAAACGGATACTGAGGAAAGGCATGGCGCATGTTACTAATTAAATTCAGTGGACGATACAATCTAAGATGTTTGCTGGATTTGGAGTTCATTTATGAACTAGGTCCCATCAGATATCCAGACAAATTCTAAGATAGGTATCGCTCATTTCGGGAGATAATTTTCTCCGCGAAGTTGAGTTTAAGAGAGATATAGAAAGAAACATTGGAGCGAATTCACTCACTGAGGCTATTTCTCGAACGCAATCATTTTCGCAAACGGGTTTTGCGAAACTGATTAGTAGAGAAGTTGGGTGTTCGGTATCACATGGGCTGTGAGTATGCGACATCGCAATAATTGGCCTTAAGTGCAAGTGGGAGATTGTTGGCTATAGTGCCCTCAAGGCAATTATCATAGTCGCGGACTTATGATTATGATGATTGAGGCAGGACCTATACCGATAAAACAGTCTTACTCAAGATGATAGTATGCTATCTGGTTTGTCTTTATCATCATGTACATATTGATAGAACCCATAGGATTCTTGCTTGACTGCCAGCATTATGATGGCGATCATATATGTGGGAGCTGGGGTCTATAAGCACATCCTTAAATGTCCCTGGTCGTAGGAGGATCGAGACCGGGCAACGATACTCCAGTGTAGACTAGTGTATACTGATCGAGACCCCGACGAGGGGCAGTGGCCAGGTCTCACAAGCCAATGGTGTTAGTTTGTTCACCTAAGATAGTATACAGGTGCTCATTGGGTTATGAGTACACTGGACGGACTCGCCGGGAACCTGCTAGTTGGTATTATACCTATTGTCAGATGGCAGTTCCCAGGTGACATGTGTACAGGTTAGTCTGTCGACCTGAGATCGTCATTTGTCTCGTGTGAGTTCCCACTGTGCTTTGATTACTACTCTACCACAGCTCAAAGGAGTCGTGCAAACAGGTTTTAGTTGGGTACAGTCCCGAACCACATGGAGGCAGTGATCGGATCGTCGGGGATTCGTCTCTCCCGGTATTGGGGGTTGATGTCGCGTTGTGTACGGATAGCCATCACCATAAATCCGTGGCCACGGTGGACGAGAATTATCGATCCAGGATCGATAGTTTCTCAGGTGGTGATGGGGTTTCATACCGACACTAAACGTCGCGTTGTTAAAGGTCTGACTTTATCCACCCCCTTAGACTCGATATGTGATACTCTTAGACGAACAGACCGGACTGTACGGATATTGTCACTGTCAGGCTCAGTAGGGGTTCTGCATGAGTTTGCTCGTCGGACTCCCTTTCACTCAATACCTGGGTAGCCGTTACGTACAGCTAGTGCCGCTGACGTGCTTGTGGTTAAACCCACTTCCAGCGTATTGACGAGTCTTTAGAGTCCCACACATAGGGTTTTCCCTGATTCTGGCGAAATGATGTAGTAGCCGTATTGGATACGTGCAGGGTTCCGATCGATTGATGTACATTGTACTCGGGTTTTCGATTGGACAGTTGATAATACTAACCTGCTCGGTTTTGAGCCGGATTATTAAATCGGGTATTGATTTAATAATTTACGTATATGTATTTCGGTACGTATATTCTAGTATTATATTCTTTGTGTTATTCTATCTCTTTGGGTATTCGTATTTCGGTACGAATGCAGATATATTTACAGTAGAATGTAATCCGTATTTTTTACCGGATAACATTCTAGAAGGTGCCACCTCATTTCTTGATTTGACCATTTACATAAAATGGTTAATGAGGTGGATATTTGGAAATGGAGGTACGGTGAGAACCATACTTGAAATAGTGCACACAAATGAATTGTTAATTCATTTGTGTCCACTGTTCCGTGTGGTACTTTGCTCCGTGAGCAAAAACCGGGTCTCGACATTCTCCCCACCTTTGAACAATGGTTCGTCCTCGAACCACAGACCTACTATTGAGGAACCAGCTCTGATACCATTTTGTCATGCCTCACCCCCAATACATAGAGTATTGTCCGCTCTGGCCGAAGCCGCACAGTTTTATCTTTCGGGACGAACCGGACCCGGCCAGGGGCCACTTCCCAGGAGGTCACCCATCCTAGAACTTCCCTGGCTCGAGCACGCTTAACTGCGGAGTTCTCAAGCTCCTGTAGTGCCGGTTCACTTAAAAAGCGCATCTGTATTGAAGAATGGTATCATTCCATTTATAGTACAGATCTGCCCTCTTTCGGAATGTATTCCGAAAATTCCCATTGTTCTACAGTGGGTCCCACGGACTCAAGAGGTGGCCCCCACGGATTCAAGAGGTGGCCCCCGCCCACTTAACATGACATTTGGCGTGGCACTTTGTTCCGTGTGGCACTTTGCTCCGTGAGCAAGAACCGGGTCCCGACAGATTTTATTGTGACTCGACGGATATCCGGAGGATACCGATCGGAGTATAGGCCAGTCCGGATTGCCGGAGCCTGAGGTTTTGAGATTTGATGATATAGGCCAGTCCGGATAGCCGGAGCCCTAGATATTGAGATTCGAGAATACAGGCCAGTCCGGATTGCCAGAGCCTGAGATATTGAGATATTGGGATTTATGTTTTGTGTCGATACTTGACACTGATTCTATATTGATTTCATTGATAATATCTTGATTTATATATACATAAATCTCACTAAATTAAGAAACAAGTTTTCTCATTCATGATATATTATGTTTTCATTATATTGCATTCATACCTCATATTAATGATATGTTGCTATATGAGGCACTGACATGAGCACTTGGTATTACACTTATGTATAGATGTTTACCCTTGCCACCTTACCATGCTTCAGGCTTTATCATTTTGAGAATATATATTTTATGATCGTATAACCTAGGATTGAGCCATACATACGATTTCTGCTCGGTGATATTTTCTACTCACGAGTTGGCAACTCACCCCCGTTGTGCCACAGTTTCTTGCAGGTTTTGCCGTACAGGTTTCCTTGACGGCTTTGCTGGCACACTACTTCATTCCGGGTGATTGCTTTGGTAGGTGGGTTCACTTGCATCGTGACCACCATTGTACTTTTATTATATTTCAGTTGTATCTAGTAAACTCCATCAACCAGACTTGTATATTATTTCAGACTTAGAAAACTAGTTGTTATTATTTCGACCTTAGAGTCGCGCTTGTATTATTATGGTTTTCTTGATGATTTTGGGTTTCCTTTTGAGTAGTGATCCTCGCCTTTCGGCGTTATATATTATATTGCTTGCGTGGTTGTGACCGCCAATTGGCGAAGAGCTAGCTCCCGCTTGGGGATGCCTTTATATATATTCTACATGTTATACCCGTTTGGGACCAGTATTTACAAAGAAAATTCTGCCCAAATTTTCAGAAAAGACCTGAGGTTTTAAAAAATGCAATATTTCGGCTTATATTGTTAAACTACTTGCTTTAAAACTAAACTTTTCCTTCTTTCTTCTTTAAAATGGTTTAGATTTCTGAGATTTTGGCTTACTTGAATTAGATGGGGTCCTATAGACTTCATATGATTCAAGTGCCAGTCACGTGCCATTTCGGGTCGTGACAGAAATATAAAGGTATTTTAATGTAAAATTGAAATATAAATTGCTATGGTTATCATTTTAATGTCAAACTTGTTTTAATGTCTTAGTTAATGATTACTAAACAAGATATCAAAAGTTGTAGGTTTGTTATTAAGAAAAAGTTGTATTTTTAAAAGAAAAGAAAATTAAAAGCCGGATAACTCCGCTTCTGACACGTTTTAAGAATGAAGAGTTTGGGAATAGCAAAAGAGAGAGAGAAGGGGGACTTACTGGCTTTGATGAGAGGGGAGAGGTAGGAGGAGGTCTAGAATTCGTCGGTACTTCGTTTCGTTACTGGAAACTCCTTGTATCGTTTCGTCGGAATTTCGCCCTTCGCTAACTCCACTTGCACACTATGGGAATTTGGAAATTTCTTGAGAGTTTTGGTATAGAATTTTCAGTGTGAAGGGATGCAAAATGGAGTGGGTATTTATAAGACAATTTAGGGTTTATGAGTGATGAAAAAATGCATTTAAATTTGCATTAAAAATGGAATTTAAATGGGTTTTTTAATTCTCTGGAAAATGCAGGGAGAACAAACAGATAGGGGTTAAAGAGCGGAGTCCAAGGGTCTAGGGTTTACAAAAAAAATGGGGTTTGGGCTTAGAAAATCCGGCGGCGCCGGCCTATGGAGTCCTCTCGCCGGTCCGATCTTGGATGTGGGGTCTTGGATTGGGGTCACGTGTCCCTAACGGTCTAAATACTAATTTGTATCTGTTTATTTTAAGTGTAACTCTTGGTTTTACGTGTTGTGCACGTGAAGACTCTTGTGCTTCTAAAGTATTAAAAGAATTTTAAATAAAAAGAATTGTGTGGCTGATGGGATTTGAACATTGGTGCTATGGTTTAGCAGTGCAGTGTATTACCAATGAGCTACAAGCTCTTTCTTGCTATTCTAAAGCAAAATAAATATTTATAGCTTTCACAGGAATTGTAAATACCCCAGTTGTACATTAACTTTAAATGAGATTTATGTACGCTGAAATTGGAGTTGTTACAGTCCCGGATACGCACGACATACTATTGAGTTACGAGGAGAATTATATTAATTGATTTCAAATACGTTTAGGATAGATAAATTAGAACTACAGACTATAGGACACATGTGACATAGCTATAGCCACTGTTATATCGCCTGTGATTGTTTATTTTTAATCATACATTATTTTGCACATAACACCCTATATAGTATTTTGCTCGGTTATTATTATTATTATGATATTTATAACGCACTGAAGTCTAGGTTTTGCATGGCCAAGTTCCTTTAATATTGTCATAGGAAGATCGAGAATATTTTGATAAGCAAGCTGAACAGTGAGGAGTTTTGCTGATTAGTTTAGTGATAGTTAATTTAGTTTATTTTCTAGTCATGGTTTAACGTTGTGATCCCATAAGGGACGTAGCTAGGATATTATTTTGTGTTGGATCCTTATCCGTTTCCGCTGTTTTCTTGTTATTATTCTATCGTGGTAGTTGGACATGTGTTAGTTAGATTTTTATTTACTGTTCTTGATATCTGATTGACAGTCGTAATGTGACTATAGAAGTATTTTTTTCTCGCCATAGGTAGCATGATTGGTTCTGTCACGTACCGTATTTACGTATTTTAGGAAGCGGGGCGTTACACTATCTTTTTATGCTTTATTCAATTTCAATACACAATATCGGAAACCAAATTTCTATTGTTATTTTTAAAAAATCATTATTTTTCTGCTTATTCAAACTTTTTTTCACTTACCACATATCAATCTATTTTCAAGGCATGCTTAGGACATTAAAAGAAAGCTTCATCTTTATTATTAATGCAAAAAGGGACGGGTGCTCAAACTGAAATTGACAATTTGATTTTCAGGACTGCTTGGTAAAGAAAATCCTCATTATTTTGAAAAATTAAATAGAACCATAATTACTTTTCAAATCTACTCATATCTTTAATAAAACACCTCATCAGAAACAAATTAAGCTCAACTATGAACTATCTAGAATTATCCTAAAACAACTTGCTTCACTTAATTTAATACAAACTTAACATAAGGCTATTTAGCCAAAGCTATTAATATTATACTAAACATCATGGATGAGCTAATCAGGTGCGTCATTAATGCAAGACTTCTATAATCATCATATCTATCATTTTTAATTGTCATGCTCATCAGTACTATGCACATGTGATACATGTGATATAAAGAAGAATGCATATTTAAACAAAAAAAAATTATGTATCATCTAAAGAAGAAATAACATGCAATTAAATAATTATCGATAATAATATTAATAGTAAGTATTTAAATTCATTATAATCTACACAAATCTAAGTATTTAAATAAAGAATAATCTACACAAATCTTTTGGTGGGGTTCATTTTTGAGTCTTTGGTCCTCTGGTCCTAGAAAATAATAATTTTTGGGTCCCTCATGCTACAACTATTCAACAGCATTGCTCGCAGAGTTATAAATAATTCTAGATTTCTCCAAACCTCACATCCAATTTTGACATGGCCCAATGGCATTTTTGTAATTCCTCCCATCCACTCCTACTATATAATCCCTGGCCCCTCCCTCTCCTCTCCTCCCTCTCAAGAAGAAAAATAAAAAACGGGGAAAAAGGTTAAAAAAATTACCCTCATATTTTTCTCTAGAAATGGATGGTAGCTCTGTTTCAGTGTTGTCGAGTCATGTGCCCGTAGTAGTCACTTATTTTTCGCTCTACATTGGAGATCTTGACATCTCGGTAAGCGAGGCTCGACTTACCGAGCTCTTTAGTCGTTTTGAGGGCTTTGAATCGGCTAAGCTTTGCACCGATCAAATTGATGGTCTCTCGCGTGGATATGGTTACGCCAATTATCGAACTCTTAAACAAGGTAACTATAAATAATTAATTAGTGAAAATATCATCGGATATATATATATCACTACTACAAAGAAGGGTTGCCCCTACGGATATATCCGTAGGTGCAACCCACTGCCCCTACGGTTATATACGTAGGGACGAAAAAATACCCCGTAGGTGCAAAGGCCGCAGGTGCAAGTCGAGACCCTGAACTTATCCCTACGGTTAAATTATTGCCCCTACGGATATGTATGTAGGTCCAGTTTCCCCTACGGATTTAGCCGTAGGGTATAAGATTTTATATTATTTACGGTTTATTTTAATAAATTACTTGGACCTACGGCTATAGCCGTAGGGGCATGTACTACCCCCTACGGATATATTCGTAGGTACTTTTCCGTAGGGGCACATATTCAGGATTCCTGATATGTGCCCCTACGGATAACGCCGTAGGGGAATGTCAGTGGCCCCGGCCCCTACGGATATCTCCGTAGGGGTATTCCCAAACACCTGGCACTGACATCTGGGGGAAATATCAGTTACTGCTGATATTTAGCCCCTACGGATATATCCGTAGGCTTAACGTGTAGGCCTACGGATTAATCCGTAGGTACATATTGTCTGAATTTTTTTTAAAAAAATGTCCTGCTTGATTTTTTCCCGCCCTGTGCACAATAATGTATACATCAATCAAATCATATATTGCAGTATTCATAATCACATCTCACGCATATATATAATATACAAAAGAAACACAAAAACTGAATATGATATAAATACAAACCAATATGAATATCGTTTCAAAATGTAGTACAATGTGTATGATATAAATAAATACATGTTTCAAAAAAAAAGAACCAAAAATCTACCCTAGCTCGGTCCAGCTCGGTCCTGCTCCTCGGTCAATAAACTCTGCAATTCGTCGCGAGCGGGAGTCTGAGTGGGCGGTAGAGCTACAGGAGCTGTCTGCGGAACCGCAGCCGAAGGAGATGCGTGTGGAGGCTCGGCCGATCTACCCTGTCGCGTCTGGATATAACTTGTGTAAGAAGCGTGTAAGAACTGTTTATTATTCGAATTAAGTTATTTCGAAACCCTGTTTGGATATCTAGTTTGGAAAAGCGTTGTTTATTTCAATTACATATGTATGTATGATTAATAAAACATAAGTCTACAACCAAATAAGCTCAGGCTATGTACTGATATTAGATATGTTGATATCTATAATATGACATTATATTTTACTATTAAGTAGTATACATACCAGCATCCCATTCAACTCCTGAACGGTGGCCTTCAAGCTCTCCTGTTCCTGCTGGATACGTCGCTAACTGGAGACGGAGGAAGTAACCACCGGGGTGGAGTCCAACCTCATATGGGCCCTGCTAGAGCCCTGTCCTCGGCCTATCTCCAAACCTCCGTGGTGCCGTCCGTGTGCGGCGTCCAGGACTGGGGTCAGCAGCCTCGAATGTTGCCTTCCCCCTAGCAACTGTCAGAACATTATATTTAGCACATACTGGTCTATAAAATTGACAAGAAATACCAAAATCAACAAATTCAAAGCCTTACCTACAGAGATAGAAGATGTGCTCCTCTGGTATCTGCATGTATCAAAATTTGAATAATATTAATTAATTTCAGTACATACATACTAACAAGGTAAACTCGCATATAGCGCTGCTTACACATATGACAGGGAGTGAACAAGCTCTTGTAGATCATCAGGCGCAAATCTAATCTCATCAAGCAGCCCATGATAATGAGTTGGACGACTAAGAGCAAAAGAAATGTGTGTATATTTATGATATAGCATTCTAAATCAATATACTTGCCCTATATAATATATAAACATACCTGGAGGAACGGGAGTGACCTCTGTCCCTGATATGGACGCATCACCAACAACTAGACAATCAAACATTGACAATATAAGTAATTTTGACATAAACATGCATGGATATCTATAATATTACATTCAAAATGGATATTAGAGAGCGCACCTGCAGTGAGAAGTGGTAAAAGTATCACCCAACTAGGGTGTAATTTACAGAATCAGTTGAGACTCTTAAAAGTCATAGAAGAACCCGACCTGCACAAATCTGATGTATGCTTTCCATTGGACACTAAGAAGTCTCTAATGGGAAAAGCCTATGTGAAAGCCATCATTAGTTCATATCAGAAGATTGATGCTGAAACAGAGAACGAGAAATGTCATTTTTTTCTTCTTCCGCCACATTACTGTCTTCTCCTTCTGCCACATTACTGTCTTCTCCTTCTTATGATGTTCGCGTGCAAATTCAATGACTATATTGAGAATATGGATTAATAGTGGGTAGGAAAAGTATTTCTCAAATGGCTTTTGCGTCTTAAAACCATAAACTACTAAGTAATGACATACATAATTTTTTTAGTATAAAGGTTGTTATTTTAAGTTTTCCCTTATAGAGATATGATCTAACTGCATCTATCAACTATAAGTGTGCAGAAAATTATGATAAGAAATCATAAGAAAGGGTCGTAGCCATGCATAACTTTGAATCTACATACCAAATCATGCAAAAGCATGCACTTATTGTCACCTTGCCTTAGAATATAAAATATCTTGGAAGACTATAAGCGAGCATTTAAATCTCGATAGCTTTTGACTTCAACATATATTTTTCTCAAGTACCATGAAATATACTTGCTCCGTATAAACCGTTTCCAGGAAGATGGATTAATAATGACAAATTATCCATTGTGGCTCACTAGGTTAGCATTTTCTCTTCTATTGACCATCTTTCTAATCAGCTTGGTAAATTTATTCGGAACCGGCTGCGAATCATTAAAAGACGTGCATAAGAAAGAGAACTAAAATACAGATATATAGCATACCGATACATCGAAACTTCATATTTGCGATGGCAATCCAGAGATATTTGTTTCTACACACGTGGTGCGCGTGCGAATGCGTCAGGCATCATGGACAAATATTTCAGAACATGGAAAGTATTATTCGTATAAAGTAATTAAACTTTTAAACACCTTGGGTAGATATTTTCTTAGTTGATGCAATCATATCATGAGGACTAAATTTAAGCTATTATACATATATAGAGAGCGCACCTGCAGTGAGAAGTGGTAAAAGTATCACCCAACTAGGGTGTAATTTACAGAATCAGTTGAGACTCTTAAAAGTCATAGAAGAACCCGACCTGCATAAATCTGATGTATGCTTTCCATTGGACACTAAGAAGTCTCTAATGGGAAAAGCCTATGTGAAAGCCATCATTAGTTCATATCAGAAGATTGATGCTGAAACAGAGAACGAGAAATGTCATTTTTTTCTTCTTCCGCCACATTACTGTCTTCTCCTTCTGCCACATTACTGTCTTCTCCTTCTTATTATGTGCGCGTGCAAATTCAATGACTATATTGAGAATATGGATTAATAGTGGGTAGAAAAAGTATTTCTCAAATGTCTTTTGCGTCTTAAAACCATAAACTACTAAGTAATGGCATACATAATTTTTTTAGTATAAAAGTTGTTATTTTAAGTGCGCGTGCAAATTCAATGAAAGTTAGATTTGAGGATACCCATGTATGAGTTGTATTCTATATATGTGTGTTTCGATTTATGATTTCGCTTAAGTGTAGGGTTGTTTTTACTTAAAGAAGTATCACCATCTACTATATATAAAAAAATATAGCAAACTAGGATTGGTATTCAAATCCCAGCCCAGATTGGTATTCAAAATTTATTTAATTAGTTTGTGATCCACATCATTTGATTCGTTGCGGCATCAATGTAGGCACAAATATCGGCGACGAGGAACTCGACGAGGAAGAACGAGGGCGGTGGCGGGCTGAGAACGGAGGGCGCGCGGTGGCGACGAAGAGAAAATTGGAGACGCGGGAACGAGAGAAAATTTTGGGAACGAGAGGGAAAGATATCGAGGCGTATATTGGTATCGATGGGAATATGAAGGTTTCATATTATCATCGAGTATCATATATTGGTTTTAACCTGAATATCTTGAGTCGCTCTCTAATTATGCGTTTGTTGTGCATTCGTGTTGTATGTGTAACATGATTTTAAACCATTGAGATCAAGATTGATAGAACTGATCATCCTACATTGCAATAGCATTCATCGACCAAAAATAGATTGCGGTCTGGATATGGCATATTGGCAGATGTTACCTATATGCATAAATCTTATGTCTAATGACCATAAGATTGTCGGAGACAGTTTTGATGTTTTGTGGGTTTGGTTTTATACTTGGGACAATCCAATGTTGACACACACACATAAATAACAAATTAAAGTAAACTAACTAAGAGGCGTGTTTGAGTTTTATACTGGGATCACAAATAGCATGATGGCTGCAAACAGGTTGCTTGAATACTTGCAGACAATCCAATGTTGCCTCGCCATTTCTATAAATTTTAAACTCCCTGGAAAATTATCATCACTCAGGATTACTTTAGGGCCAGTTTGGCTGCTTCTTGCTTGTGATTCAACATTCAGCTTTTTGTTGATTTGGAACTCAGAGAGTGTTGCAAAACAAATCCAAAACTAAATAAACCTCAAACTAGCTACAGAGAAGGCAAACAGCAAACCCCATGAAGTTTGGCTTTCAAGGGTTTTCCCACTAAAATACACTTAGATGCAGCACTTTAAGGAAGCTTGCAGCAATATAAAAACTTTTAGGTAGTTTAGTGAAAAACTGCAGTGCTTCAAGATTGTTTAAGTTTTATGTGTGCTTAAGCTGTCATACAGAAATTATCGTTGCAAAAATGTTCGCAACCCTAGCTTTTCCAGCAACGATACTGGAATACGAGCCTCAGATATGCCAGCTTAGGAATCAAAATAAGAAAGAGATTTGGGGTTATCCTAAGTCCAAAGTCAAACGGGCTCGAGAAATATATAAACCCAAAAAAATGACTGCATAAAGATCTCATAAAGATGAAAAGGATGTTATGCAAGCTCTGAACAAATCTTGAACGGAACTTTCACAAGAATTTACAATACCCGACCAGAATCCAATCCTGAGTTTGATGAAGCTTCAGGCCTTCAGCTTCCCCACAGAAAATAGTTAGGGCAAACCCTTTGCAAAACCATAGCTTTCATGCAGAGATGACGCTCAGAACATGCCAGCTTCCAAACACATTGAATAATACATAATCTCCCATACTCTCTCTCTCTCAATCAGACAGTTTATATTTGGATTTGAATTTAGGAAAAGAAATAAGATGGCTACAAACCAGCTTGCCTCGCCAATCTCATAACTATAAAGCTCATAAAAGTGGAAGCTTGAGGGCAAGCCATCATCGCCTCCATTCAATTGAAGCCAAATCATCCACAAAAAATAGAAATAAATATAATAATTGATCGATAGGCAAAATTGCAAGAAACCTATTCAGATTTTTGCATGAAAAAATAAGAGATGTAAATTAAGTAAAAGATTACCAAATGAAATTATCCCATCACTTGAACCCCCTCTCAAGACATTTTAGCAAAAATTCCCCCAGTAATTTTCTTCGGTTTAACCGTTTTATATCATAGAAGAAAGATAAATTTCAAATGTATATACATGCATACACACACACACATCATATACACAGTTTTTGAATGTTGCCAGAATTTCAACGGTAATTCTAGATTTTTCCAAACTCTGAAGGCTTCACAAAAATTTTAAATACAGATAATAATATGATTGAAGAGATCAATCACCAATTTTTTAATGAGGATCAACTGAAACCCCAAACAGAGCAAGCAAATTACAAAGATCCCAAAACCCCGCGTGGCCCAGCCCCAGCCCCAGCCCCCAGCCCCCGCCCCAGCCCCCAGCCCCAGCCCAACCCTAACCCCAGCGTGGCCAGCTAAACCCCAACACCAACCCTAAGGCAAACCCTAACCCCAGCCCCATCCCAGCAGCAGCCGAACCCCAACCCTAACCCTACCCTGACCCCGACCCCGACCGCGACCGCGACCAGCTAAACCCCAACACCAACCCTAAGGCAAACCCTAACCCCAGCCCCACCCCAGCAGCAGCCGAACCCCAACCCTAACCCTACCCTGACCCCGACCCCGACCGCGACCGCGACCGCGACCCCTGCCCAACCCCAACTCGCGCGCAACCCCAGACCCAGCCATGAACCCTAAGCCCAAAATAATCCAAAAATTCTTTAATTTACCTCGAGATTTACTCACCTGAACGGCTGCTGCTGGGGCTGGGGCGACGACCTGAACCGCGGTGGCGACGAGAACTGCGGTGGCGACGAACCGGCGGTGGCGACGAGGAGAACGACGGTGGCGACGACGGCGTGGCGATTTGGGGATTTTTCTCGCGCCAGATCAAGAGAGAGAGAAAAAGTGAGCGTAGGCGATCGGTCTGGGGTCTTAATAAATCGATATTTACTTGTCCCTACGGATATACCCGTAGGTCCTTTGTTTGCGCCACCGTAGGGGCAAATACCAAATTAAGAATTAATTTTTTAATTCTTGAACGTCAGTGCCCGTAGGGGCAACCATTTAGCCCTACGGAGTAATCCGTAGGGCCAAGTAAAATCTGCCCCAACGGATAATTCCATCCGTAGGGGCAACCCCCTATTTTACTAGTGTATGTGTGTGTGTGAGAGAGAGAGATGTTTCAAGGGGTGATTGATCATAGTTTTCAATTGTTGAGGTTATTGAAGCTTTTTGTTTCACCAAGATTTATTTCCTCGTCTTAATTTTCTTAATAAACACACACACACACTAATTATGAAAGAAAGAACAAGCAAACCAGCTATATGAACAATGATTAAAAAAAATCGTTTTTTTATTTGTTGCGTATAATAAGGTTTGAGTTTGGTCTTATGGGTTTCTCCAAGATTAATTTACCCTTTCTTTTTTTTTTCTAAATTAAAAGTTGATGAATTTCTAGGCTATGTAAGCAGTATGTGTATTAATAAAAGACTTGGTTGAAATAGTTTGTTGCGTGAAGATGGTGTGCTCTTGCATGAAACTTCTGAGGTTTTATTCAGGGCCAAGAAATTATATATAAAGAGGTTAGTTTGGAAAAATGACAGCTTAATGAGACGGCTAAGCTGTTAGATTTTAATATAATAACGTTATAAGTCTTAATTAATATATAAATGCATGAAACAAAGAATTTGTATGATCCATACCTACCCTCTATATATCCACTGTATATATTAATAAAATGTGGAAGCAATATGCTATCTGTTTCAAAATTTCACTAAATAAATAATGCTACTTGGCTAAAGTCCAGAAATATACACCGCACTTTCCAGTATATATAAATAATATAATAGCAGGAACGTAGCAAGGCCCGCGACGTATCATACCGAGAAGCACTCATCCCCGATATAGACATGCTAAACGTTTGTCACACAACAGTATTTTCATCAAGAAATATACCAAGTCTCATAACCTAGTAACAAAAACACACACAACACACACACACGATAAGTCACAAATTAAATATCATAAGTCCTGCAACGCCAAAAAATGAGCTTAAATGCATCACAAGTTTCCATAAGACAAAAGAACTGAAACTGATCTAAGGGTGGTTGGATCGAGCTCCACTTGCGCTTGAGCGTACACTAAATTCTCTGTCGATGATTTCTGTTCTGCCGGCATCACTTCATCTTCCACAAAGGCCATCGTTGACGGACATTTCAATCAAACAGAAATATCCACCAACGAGCTAACGCTCGAATAAGTTTACCAAGACGAACAATAATATATATATATATAGATAGATAGATAGAGAGAGAGAGAGAGAGAGAGCCGTAGGAGGGAATTTCCTCCGCGTCGACAAAATATATCCTCCATAATTTTTTTTGACGATCGGTATTTATCATTTAAGATGTGGATACACCAAATTTTATATGATTCTACCATTTTTTCGCCGTTGATTTCGTGGATGCAAAATTAACGGTTAACCGACAATAGAACATTTTACATTGCTAATTCAACAATGAAAAAGTAGGAGAATCGCATGAAATTCAATGTAACCACATCTTAAACGATAAAGATGAAGATAATGGATGCCGATCGTCGAATAAAATGGTGAAGGGTGTAGTTTTTTGACGCCGCCTGACGATAATGCCTCCTAAGGCCTCTTTTCTCCATATATAGAGAGAGGGAGGGAGGAGGAAAGAGGCTCTAGAAAGCTTTTTTCGTTGGGTGGCGTCGAAATTTATGTCTTCCACCATTTTATTCAACAATCGGCACCATCCATCTTAATCTTAATTGTCTAAAATGCTGATACACCAAGTTTCATGTGATTTTAATACTTTTTCAATGTCACACCCCGCTTCCCAAAATACGGAATACGAAGAATGATTAGGCCAGCCATACTCCTACGATCAGGAAATAATCCCGCCATAGTCACATTTCGGTTTCTAGCATTACATGGTAATCAGTAAACAGTACTAGAGTAAAGGAAATTACAGTTCACAACTTTATTATATTACAATAAAAGAGTTCGAAATACATTTGTTTTGCACACGGGAAAAACTAACCAACAAAATACAGGGTGCTTAAAGCAAAAGAAATAGCGCTGATGATGCAGTCTAGACCTCCGCAATCTCGAATGGCAGGTCCTGCTTCTGGGCTGGGTCCATTTCGTCCTCTGAGCATGCAAACTCAGGTCGTCAGGACGACACATATAGCAATGATTATATAATGGGTGTGCAATGTTATTATACATGAAAAATGCAACAGTATGCAGAACATGAAAATAATGAATATCATTTGCATATGAATAATATGATATAAGTATCATGTCAGTAAACCAGGCAATGTGTATGTCACCACTTATCAATCGCCAAGTCAGTGAAATCAATTGATGGAAAGGATGCTGGTGTTTAACAAGAGTCTCGTGCATGCTCGAGACCACGGTCCACTGTTGTCCGGGACATAACCCTGCAGCCGTGCCGTTAGGCCCACGATCTAATGTCTCTCTCTCTGTCTCTCTCTCTCTCTCTCTCTCTCTATATATATATATATATATATATATATATATATATAACGAATGATCATCTTCTAAATCACTGTATCTCGCTAAATACGAGTTCAATTCCATCTTGATTTCCCCATTCCCCAGGTTATAGTATGAATTCAGGTATTAGATAGGTTGTGAACAAATACGTATCGCTTTCACTTTCAATCATGTTTCCACTTATCAATATCACTTTCGTATTTTCCACAACCCAATCACTAACACTTAAATATCGACAATGTAAAACAGTCGCTAGGTCTCAATGTAAACAATCACTATGCAGCAGGTATAAAGCAAGCACAAAAATAGGCAAAAATGCACTGAACAGACATTCACTATATCATGACAGCCAACACCATATAACTTGCACAATTTACCATAAAACATACGTATAAAATCAACCAGAACAATATAAAAGGCATACGAAGTACACTTGATTATCTAGGCAATAAAATTTATTTCATGTTAAACGGAACTCAAGTTAGGGACTTATCGTCATTTTAAATTTGTGATAGATTGCTGGAATTCCAGTTTCAGAACTGGAAGTCCAACTTCGCACGCAGTTTATTAGGGATTTTGTTCAGATTCAGATGTTTTCCCAGTTGAATAAAATCTAGTTCTATCTGTTAAGTTTCCGACGCATCAAACGGATTATCAATATCCTTTCTGTACTAGAAGTTGCGTCCTGCTTAATGTGACGGTGTAAGAAATGTCACTGCAGAAACTGCAGAACACATCGACATTCTAAAATACAAACTAAATATCAAACGACTGTGAAACTGCACGGGACCAAATTCATGTGTTATATAACTAAATTATCTACGCGACTATATGGGGCTCCGTGCATTTTCAGTTTTAAGTAAGGACGTGCATGTATTTAAATTCAGGTATCCTCGTGAAATGCTGTCCCGGACTGCAGTCCAGAGACGCATTCGCAGCCAAATATCGTTACAGTAATCTATAAATATCGATAAATAAACCATGTATGATTCTATATTATCGAGTCGGATTCGATATGAGCTATAGAACATCACATTCCAAACTGTATTGAATTTACAATGATTTTAATAAGATAACATGCATGGTAAAATTCAGATTTAGTGTTGCCTTTAGGAGGTGGGTCTTAAAGGTCTAACCTAGATATTTTCTCAAATCCCTACACGACCTCTTCACTAACAGTAAAAGGACTTTGACGATCATAAATTTCGGCAATTTAAGATAGGTTTTTCATTCGTGTATCGTGTCCTACACATAAGATATGTACGGGTACCAAACGAAACATCGGTTTACAGCAATCGATCCAATTAGATATTATTCGGTTAAACTATACATGATGTTAACACGGGATGATAAACCCTAGTCGGGCTCCGGTCAATATAATCGAACCATCAGGGTTCGGTACAAAACTAATTGAATTATAAATTATCGAGATATATATATATATATATATATATATATATATAGAGAGAGAGAGAGAGAGATATGCTGCAAATCATGTAACATCATTTTTTCGATTAAATAATATATTCGTTAGCATGAGTAAGCAAGTGATTAATTTTCACTTGCCTCTGATAATCACGATGACGATGACGATACGTCCCGGCAGTGATGACGGTGAGGGGCAACAACGGTGACGGCGGAGGCACGCACACGGCCATGGCACAGCACAAGCAGCGTCGACGGCAACGAGCTTGGTTGGGTTTGGATAGTGGCGACTCCACGAGGTCGGCGATGCGAATGGCCGTCGAGGGTGGAAGGCGGTGATGCTCAAGCAGCTCTAGGGCAATTCTCGGCTAGGGGCAGAGATGGAGTTGAGGAGATGAGAAGGTCGGGGCTCGTCGGCGAGATGGAGCTGGTGGTGGTTGAGGCCATAGATGCAGGGCTCGGTGGGTCAATGGAGGCGGTGAGGCGGCAATGGGTTCGTGGCGTCGATGGGCTCGAGCTGAAGGAGAAGGAGCTCGTCTGCCGTAAAGAGGGAGCTTCGGGGATGGAGTTGGGTCGGCTTGGGAGCTCGAAGGCGTCGGTGGCCGCCTGAGGTGGTCGTCGGCAACGTGGAGCTCGGAGCTTGGAGCTGGAGATGGTGGAGTGAATGAGAGAGGGTAGGAATGAGATAGAGAAGTAGAGAGAGGACGAGGGATCGTCGGGGATAGCCGGGAGGTAGGCGAGTGGGGATTTGGTCGTCGTGGCCGTTGGGGGAGCAAGTCTCGTGGAGACGTCGGCAAGAGGGGGAGAGAGAGGAGCAGTAAGGATTTGGGGGAAGTGATCTCGGGGATTCGTTGGCATAGGGGCACAGTCATCACGGCGTGGGCACGGGTCTCGTGGACGTGGGAAGAGGGGGAACGTTAGAGGGGAAAAGAAGCGAGAAATGAAAAGAAGAAAGGAAGAAGAAGCGTGGGTGAGCGGGTCGGGTCGGGGTAGATCGGGTCGGGTGGGTTAGATGATGGGTTTAGAGTTTTAGGAAAAAAATAATTAAAATTATAATAAAATATATAAAAATAAAGGAAAAATCTGGAAAATATATACGGAAAATATATATACGGAACTGGGGATTTACATTCACCGTTGATTTAGTGGGTACAAAATCAACATTTTACTGACAGTAGAACTTTTTACATTGCGAAATCAACGGTGAAAAAATGTTAAAATCACATGAAATTTGGTGTATCGACATATTAGACGATGAAGATCAAGAAGGACGGTGCTGATCGTTGAATAAAATCGTGGAGGATGTAGATTTCAACGCCACCTAACAAAATAGCCTCCTAATGCTATACATATAATAAAAGAGGCCCTTGGAGGCTTTTTCCTTAGGCGATATCAAAAATTTATTTCCTCCACGGTTTTTTCGACGATCTTCACTCATCATCATCGTCTTTATCATATAAGATATGGATACACCAAATTTCATATGATTCTACCATTTTTCCACCGTTGAATTGGCAATGTAAAAAGTTCTATTGTCAGTAAACCGTTAATTTTGCACCCATTAAGTCAACGGCGAAAAAGTGATGGAATCACATGATATTTGGTGTATAAGGATGATGATGATGAGTGCCGATCGTTGAAATAAATCGTGGAGGCTGTATTTTTTTGAGGCCATACGAGGAGAAAATTCTCTCCTGGGCTGTATTTTTTTGAAGCCGAGGAGAAAATTCTCTCATATACCATCTCTACTCATTATATATATATATATATATATATATATATATATATATATATATATAATATGTGAACAAAAAGATGTCCGTAGTTAATAAAGTTGGTAATAGTTCATTGTGTGTACTAAGCAGGGAAACAATATATCAAGTGCATGTGATCATAGTAAGCAATTTTTTCATGTCAAATGTAAATCATTACTTGTCATGGTAATAATCATTTCTTGTCATAAATACTTGACTGAACGTATCATGGTGAACATGGTAACATGGTAAATAAACATTTCATATCATGGATGCTTGACTGGACATGTCGGGTTACGCGTGCACCCACGAACGTCTCTATGAGTACTCGTGTCTATACAGATTCAAGAGATTGCTCCCTAGGGATTCAAGATGTGGCCTTGACATGGATTCAAGAGGTGTAACGCTATCGTCATGACGATGCTTTGTTCCTTATGGCACTTTGTTCCCTAATGTATTTTGCTCCATGTAAGACATTTTGTAACTGTCTTCAATACATGGTAGATCAGATCTAATGATGCAATGCAATGCAAGTGCAAATTCATGAACTAGGGGCATAGCATCATGAACATTCCGTTCGCAATATCGGAACATCATATGGGGAGTCCAGAGGTAAAAATGTGGATCAAAAGATACACCGTGTATTTACCCCGTTCCATCGCTCTACTTAGCTTTAAGCCATACAATAGTTTATGTCTTTCCGATATTTAGGAGTTTAGTGTTCAACCAATATATGGTAGCATATGATGCAAGAATATTAAAGAGCATAACAATCAATACAATACGCATGGGGTTGATCTAGTGTATCAATTCAAGATAAACATGCGGATTGAGTTTTAATAACCTATCTAACCTATCTTGTTATTCCAGTCAAATATTTAACAATCTAGCATGAGGTAGATATCATAATATAGTATGGCATGGCATAATTATAATGACTAATGCTATGGTTAGAATCAAGATATCGAAAATTTTAGTTTCTATTTTAACTAGGTTTTCTGGATGAAGTTTCATCCGATATGGGTAAAACCCGAAATAGTTTAAATATTCTAATTGAAAAGAGATTGGTTTATATTCTTAAACTATCATGACAATAAACATGGATGATTAGTAGTGAAAAGGTTACTTGATTGATGACAAGCTGATAAAAAGTAATTTAGTGAAAAGGCGGATTTTCCGATACCGATATACTTTAAAACGGCTTTTAATACCTTTAATAATGAAATTTAACTATCAAGTTAATATGCTTATCAAACATAGCATTTTCCCAGCAAGATAACCTTATAGATGAATCAAGCGAGCATTGATAAAAACTGCGTTAAGGGTAAACTTACAGAAATACAAGTCGGTCTAGAAATTACAACTTACTGATTTTTTTCTCTCTCTAACCGTAAGCCCAAATGCTCCCAAATTTTGATACAAGCTAAACATAGGGCTCTAGGATTTTTAATAATTTTTTCGGGAAATTTTTTTAGAGATGAAAAGAGCTAACTATCGATATTTATAAAGTAAAATTTTAGTTCAAATTTACTCCTGGAAACCCCTTTGGCTGCTTCCTCTCGCGACACGTGCAGCGCACTGCACGTGTCGCGTGGCAGAGCGGCGGCCATGGGCCTAGCGCTGACGTAAATGACCTATATTTTTTTCTTCAAAAAATCGAATTTTAATCTTTTTTACACCAAAATAATTATAATAAATTCCTTTTAAATCCGAAAAATCTCAAATAAATTTCTAAAAGTTTTCAATTTCATTTAAAAATACAAATCATCAATTTTCTTCACTTAAAATTTATTTTTCCCCCAAAACCCCCCTCTTTGAATAAAAGTTCCACTTCTCAAAAATAAGTTTTCTTTTATCAAAATAAATTTCCCTTTTAAACCAAACTTTTCCTTGAATGTTCTCAAAGCAAGACAATGAAAAGAATTTAAATTTGAACAAAATATTTATTTTTATTTTTATTTTAATTAAAAAAACGACTACGGTATAGTAAATAAGTCAGGATTTTAAAGATTTAGTGTTTTAAATATATAAGGTTAAAATTAATAACAAATTGATACCAATAGTACCAACGGATATTACGATCTTCTCGATGTCTCCTAACAATAGTTTCACAGTGCACAATTTTGATTGTCTCTCAACCTCTTCGGACATTTCAAGATATTGGATGAGCCGTGAGCTTCCTAACTGATGGAGCTCTCGATCTCCTTCAGATGTTGTCTTCCGTTGATTTGCAGTGAATGGTGATGAGTGGCTGAGATTGGATCTAAGGGTTGCCTCTTGATGCGTGTGGATCTCAATGGGCTTGATTTGAGGATGAAGCCGAGCTACCTGCAAGGAAGTCCCGGGATGGTGGCGGAGACGCCTGTGATCTGTGCTGTGGGTCAGGCGATGATACCGAGGAAGATAAGCTTGGAGGCGAGCGGGAGGCCGAGCAGGCTTGGTTCCTTGATAGCTCGGAGGCGAGCTGGGAGGGCCGAGGAGGCCTGCCGTGCAGGAGGGCTCGGAGGCGAGCCAATGGTTGTTTGTAAGGTGGGCATAGGAATGGTCTGGGAGGCCACTGAAGGTCGGGAATATTCTCGGGTCGAAGGCCCGAGGCATTCTTCCGATGTACCGTTTTTGCTTTTTTCCCGTAAGCTATGGGACACGTCATCTGCCACGTGTCATGATCTGGGTAGTGCACAGTACCGAGCATCATCACTAACTGTATATCTCAAGTTGTATGTGGTGATTGTGCCTTTCAAGCTTAATAAAGGTCAACAGAGCAATGGTTCTTTTGTCTTAAAAAAATAAAATAAAAATATTACTATCCCCGTTTTATTGTTAGTCTTATGATCATATGCAAACATCATATCATTTTGTTAACACTAAGATGACTTGACAGTCTTAAAAACAAATTGTAACTTAAGAGTTCGATGGATAAGAAGTAAATAGAAAGTTCGAGGAGGGTATTACGACAATAAGTAAGTTTTCGAAAAGGCTAAAAATAAAAAAATAAAAAAACTTTCAAAGGGGCAAATTTTACTAAATTTATCCCCTTAACTAATTATAATTGTTTTCCACTAAACTAGCTTAAGTTTTATATAGACTGGTTTAAACTAGATTTTAATAGAGTTTTTTCCATTAAAATAATCTTAAACGCTTTCTATTTTATTATCTAATAATTTTTCCTGTTCTTTGGAAGATTTTACTCTTTAAAACCCTTGGGGTTTCCCCCTATTTTCTATGCCACAGTTACACTATTGGTTGGCAGAAATTGCAGGTCTCAAAGCAGATAAAATAAGTGATGTCGAATTTGAAAATACATCAAACATGGTGGAACCTTATCCGTTATCAATTAAACAACGATAAAACTAACATAAATACTAAACTCACAGAGCAACATTTCCCATGTCAATGTTAGCCTAGCTAATATTTGCATTTCCAGGTTTTTATAAAAATCCCAAAATACTCTTTAAGCCAAATTACAAAGTAGATGAAGAAGGGACAAGTGTATAATATAATCTTGGGTAAATTGTCAAAACCTAGGAAGCAAGTTTTCCCCGGGACAAAAAACTCGTTGCCCGAAGTTGCTATCAAAAAAACCCTGGAAATTTTTCATGCAGTATTTATATAGTTGTCCACTATATCTAAACATCATGCATATCACAGACAACTGAATAGATATTCCATAATAACCGGATACAACAGACAACTATACAGATATCGTAGGCAGAGAATTTTTCGACAACTGAAAAACTTTTCAGGGGTTCTTTCTAGCGTTTTGGGGCCAAGGATTTTTGTCGGGCCGAAAAACTGCTAGGGTTTTTGACAACTTTCCCTAAATTTACGGTGTTGTAATCATGATACAGCCATGCAGGTAGTGGTTTCAACTGTACTTTTTATCTTTTCAAAACTTAACGGTGTAACGATGAAAATAGAAAAATTATAGTGGCGATATTTGCAATTTTCGCCTTTTCTTCAATCGACAAAACATCAACGAGATCGCCAACAGATTGTGGAGCTCGGCGATGGCCGAGCACTCCGACGCCGACGATGGCGATGAGAACGAGGTGATTAAGCATAGGAAGCGTAGAGAAACCCTACGCTTTGCAGAATTCATGGTAAATATTCCAATATTCACACAGATCTGGGGTTAGGGTTTGGGAAACCCTAATTCGTATGATCCTAATCGAGTAGTAAACCCAATTCTCAATCAGCTAAGCCTAGCTTTATTTCATGTCGAGACCTAATGCTTTAGAATGTAGAACTGGAGTTGATCTTGGGCTAACATTTGTACATGGTTATTTTCCTCTTACTCTAGAGAGGAAATTCTTGCAGCTATGCCAAATTGGTCATAGCATGATTATTGACAATTGATTTAAGAACTTCTTTTTTTATCGGATTAATTTCACTAAACCAACCTGAACTTTCAGTGTTTCCGAGTAAACCACCCTTAGCTTGTTTTATTACTGAACTTTCCCATATTTTTCCAGAACCCCCCACCCCCCCCCCCCCCCCACTGTCAGTTGTTCGTCAAAGATAACTATTACATGCAAAACACTTACCTTCTTATGACGCACATGTCCCCTAATAACTGAAATTATTTCATGATTTTTAGCGGAATTTTGGATTTATTTTATCTCATGTTATATAATCTGATGGGTTATTTGATTTTTTACTCTTTTTCCTGAATTTGTAGAGGTTCTTCAAGTTTGTTACATTTTTATCTTGAAAGGGTATCGTCGACAATGTACAGTTAGAACCAACACTGTTAGGGAGTTAAGTCAAGTTCAAAATGTTTAGGGTAGTTATGAGTTATAAAACAAGTAAAAGGTAGTTTACTGGAACACACTGAAAGCTCAGGGCAGTTTAATGAAATTTACCCCTTATTATTTTTATTTTTTTATAGAAGTTGGGGGCATAGATCATGCTTGTGCTATGTCTTCATTCTTTGGGGAAAATTATAGGCGTTTCTATTTCTTTCTCGTTATGACATTTATTAGAGTAGCTTCGGTATAATGGCATTCAGGACGAGTTTGTAGGTTTTTAAAGAAATTCACCCAAATAAATAATTGGGAAAAGGAGAGGGAATAAGATAGACTATCAGTCAGGTTTCAAAATGACTTTCTTCGCGGATTGCAGCTGTTTATTCTTTTTAAACAACCATGTAATATGCCCTCGTATTCTAACTTCTTAGGAAGTCCTTCAGCAAAATTGTGATCTATTATTGACTACTGAGATTCAAGGTCGACTTTGATATAATCAGTTCTTGCTCGAAGTAGGAAAATCTATACAGCTGTTTATGCAATTGTCCTGCGTGCTTATATGTCTTTATGATTAGGTAATTTGAAATATGCATGTAGCACCATTTGGAGCATGTAGTTTCTCTGTTATTTAGAAGAAATTAAGAATGCTTACACCTAAACTCGTTGTGCCTAAAATTATATATGTTTCTTGGATTGCAGCTAAACATGCATTGGAGATGATGAATTATACTGTTATAAATGGAAAACACATCCGAGTTATGCTTTCGGATAGAGATCCTAGCATGTGGAGCAAAAAAGCTAATATATTTATTAAGAATCTTGATCCGGCAATTGATAGCAAGGCTTTGAATGATGTTTTTGTTTCATTTGGTAATATCCTTTCTTGCAAAGTGGCAACAGATAGCAATGGTCAATCAAAAGGATTTGCCTTTGTACAGTTTGAACATGAGGAGGCTGCGCAAAAAGCTATTCAACAACTTGATGGGATGTTACTTAATGACAGACAAGTTTACGTTGGACCCTTTGTCGGACGACAAGAAAGAGAGAGAGAAAGAGGATCTAAAAAGTTTTAAAATATCTATATAAAAAATTTGTCGGAAACAGTTACTGATGATAGCCTGAAAGAAGAGTTTGAGAGATTTGGTCCCATTAGCAGTGCAGTAATTATGCGTGATGAAATTGGAAATTCTAAAGGCTTTGGTTTCGTATATTTTGAGGATGAAGATGCTGCTGTAGCTGCAGTTGAAAACGTCAATGGCATATCTATGAATGATAAGATTCTTTATGTGGGAAGAGCAAAAAAAAAATCTGAAAGAGAAGCTGAACTGAAGGCAAAATTTGAGGAAGAAAGAACTGAAAGAATGAAAAAACTTCAAGGGGCTAATCTTTACCTTAGAAACCTTGAAGATTCTCTTTGCGATGATAAGCTCAAAGAACTGTTCTCAGCTTTTGGTGAGATAATTTCGTGCAAGGTATGTATCTTTTCAACACTTTGATCTTAGATCTTTTTCTAAGAAGTCACAGATTAGATTTGCATGTCCTAATCGTTTTTATTTAGGTCATGGTTGATTCACAAGGGCAGAGCAAGGGATTTGGTTTCGTGCAATTTACTTCTCCTGAGGAGGCCAATCATGCCGTAAGTGGGCCTTAAACTTATCTTGACTTGATTTTCTACAATGATGATAATAGAGGACAATCTCCTTGAGATAAATGTTACATAACTGATATCAAATGCTCTACAGATAAATGAGCTGAACAGAAAAATGATTGGAGGGAAACCATTGTATGTGGCCATAGCTCAACGTAAAGTGGAAAGAGTGGCAAAACTGCAGGTGCGTGCTATATGCTTCGTGAGAATTTTTTGGTTTGATATGATAAATTTGAATAAGTTTTTTGCCCCCTAAATTTTTTGGTTGAGCAAGCAATTATTTCTTTCTGCTTATATAGCCCTTGATTTCTTTATAATGCTGTTTCTCTCATTAAAATTTCTATGGCTGCACTTCTACTCTTTATAGCCATCCACAGGACACATGATTGGCTGCTGTTTGTCATTCCTACAATCTTTGTTTGTATATTAGACGACATAAATTATACTTGTAACATTGGACTAATGTAAATTTGGAGAAGTAGCTTGATATGGATTTATCCATGTATATTTATTGCTTGAGCCTTGATTATAAAACTGCTTTTGAAAATAAGAGCCTTTCGGACCAGTATAAGGTGAGGAATCAGTGTTGGTCCCTTGCCAATTGTTTGGTGATGCTGGTGCATGCACGTTAGTTTTGCATTGGTGTTCCTAGCTAACTGTCACTTGCATTCTTTTTCTATCTCAATACTTTGACAACGGGGAACTCCTGTTGGATTTGCAATTACATTTCCTTGCGAAGTCTCTATGCTTAAGTTGGAACCTGTCCTAGATTCATATGTAATTTTGACCGTCACCTGTTATTTAAACAAAAATTTTAAATAGAAGAATAGATTAACATTATGTATGTATGAAGTGGGGAACTTCATATGTATTGTTGACAGTTACCTGTTTTCTAATGCCTGTGCATGTGTCCTCACTCATTCGAATGCCATGCTTTTGCATGACTCGAGTTGCCGCCGCTGCAATTTATTTATTTATTTATTGGCAGGCCCACTTTTCTCAGCTTAATATTCGAAGCCCAGTGGCAACAGCATCTACTCAATCAGTTCCTGTGTACCATCCTGATCTATCTAGGCCTGCACCTCCTCCGCTTTACCATGGTCAAGGTGCTCCTGGCCTCATGATGCCTCGACCTGCTTCTTCTGGCTTTCCACAGCAACTCTTTCCAGGAATCTGGCCTGGTGGCTCTCCAAGATTCATGATGCCTTGCCCCCTTGAGAGGCCAGGGCTGCCCGGGCAGAGTATGGGGATTAGGCGAGGATCATATGAGCAGCCACAGATTCAGCAACCTCAGGTGTAGAAAACTCTTGAGTGAGCATGCTTGCATTTTTCGTTTTTATTCTTTGTTCGGTTGGTCAGCGTATTACACATAAACAGATTACATGCTTCATAATTGGGTTACACGTGATTACAGAATATTGTATTTTTAATACATATAATTTAGAAATATCCTTAAAAAGTTGAAAAGATGGAAGAAAATGTGTACATAGAAACCATAAAGAAAGGAAATGGATTTTTATTTGTTAGTTTGAGCTTGCATATCGTGTTTTGGATATCATGTGGGCTATGCATATTCTGTGTGTCCATTTAAATGACCGCTCTTCCCTGCGGTCATTCATCCTTATAATATTATTCAATGCGATTGCTAGCCGAAAAATTTTCAGCGGACAATCAAGCGGGCCTAATAAACCTTGTTTTATAACAGTGCCTTCATATATTAATTTCATAAGCCCGTCAGCTATCTACCTGAAAACTCTAAGCATGATAAGCGGTCATGAGTTTTTGCTTCTTAGCTACACACAAAAAAATAAAAATAAAAATAAAAATAAAATAATAATAAACAAACAACAACTGTGCCTTTTATCCCAAGCATAGGTAGGCTACATGAACCAACATGAGAATCACGCCAGGTCCAACACATGAATCCTCCGCCTCCACCCACTCCTATCGAACAATATACTTTCATTGAGACCTTTGGGTCACCTCCATCCATATTTTCTTCGGTCTCTTTTTCGTCCTTTTGACATTGTCTATATCGAGAGTATCCATTCGTCGAACCGATGCTTCCATAGGTCTGCGTCGGACATGACCAAACTATCTTAGCCAGTTTTCTTGCATCTTCTCCTTCACAAGTGCTACACCAACTTTTGCACGAATATCCTCATTTCACGTCTTATCTTTTCTAGTGTTACCACACATTCAACGAAACATGCGCACCTCCGCTACGTACATCTTCTGTGTATGATGCTTCTTAGGAGCCTGGCATTCTATACCATATAATAAGGCATGTCAAACAACGCTTCGATAAAACATCCCTTTCAATCTTAACTGAAAGTTACGATCGCACAAAATCTCTGTTGCACTACTTCGTTTCAACCAACCAGCTTGAATATTTTGATTGATATCGCTATCGATCTCCCTATCTTTTTGGATGATGGAACCTAGATATCTAAATTGATTGCTTGGTGATATCTCCTGCCCATCCAGTGTTATATCACTGTGGTCTCGACTACTCTATTTGCTAAATTTGCAATACATATATGCTGTCTTGGACTTACTCAATCTGAACCCCCGAGATTCCAACATTTGCCTCCATAACTCCAATTTGGCATTAACCCCGGCTTTCGTCTTATTTACTAGAACAATATTATCAGTAAATAGCATACGTCAATGTACCTCATCTTGGATAGTTCTAGTAAGCCCATCCATCACGATGGTAAACAGGAATCGACTTAATACGGATCCTTGATGTAAACCAATTGTAATCGGAAAATCACTCGTTAGGATGCCGCAAGTTCTGACATTTGCTACTGATCCATCATACATATTCTTGATTATATCAATGTATTTGACTGGGACCCCTTTCATCATTGTCCCCCATAATATATCGCTAGGTACTTTGTCGTACACTTTCTCTAAGTTAATAAATATCATATGCAAATCTCTTCTCCTCTCTCGTAAACGCTCAACAAGTTGACAAACCAAATGAATAGCCTCTGTCGTCGATCGTCCATGCATGAACCCAAACCGGTTCTCTGTTATCTTAACATTTTTTCTTAACCTGTGTTCAATTACTCTCTCCAAAATCTTCATGATGTGATATATAAGTTTTATTCCACAGTAGTTTGAGCAACTTTGAATGTCATCCTTGTTCTTGTAGATAGATACTAGGGTATTTTTCCTTCACTCATTTGGTATCTTTTTAGTCCGTCAAATCTTATTAAACAGATCTGTCAGCCATTTAATGTCTATCTCTCCTAAACATCTCCAAGTCTCGATAGGAATCCCGTCTGGATCAACCGCTTTTTTTGATTTCATTCTTTTCAAAGCCTTTTTAATCTTAGATATTCTTATTTTATGCATGAATTCACGGTTTATATCTTGAGATTGAATGACAAGACCATCCAAATTCTTAGTAAAGCTCTCATTAAACAATTTGTCAAAATAATCTCTCCATCTTTTCTTGATATCCTCATCTCAAACTAAAACCTTCTGATATTCATCTTTGACACACATCACGGCACACAAGTCTCTGGTCTTCCTTTCCCGCATCCGAGCAATTCTGTTTATATCATTTTCAGTCTCCTTAGTGTCCAACTTCTCGTACACATCCTTCTAGACCTTAGTTTTAGCTTCCCAAACAGCTTTCTTAACTTTCTTTTTAGCCATTTTATACTTCTCAAATCTCTCCGCATCTCTGCTTTTCTTCAGATCTTTATAAAAATCCATCTTGATTTTAATAGTAGCGTTTACTTCTTTGTTCTACCATGATGTGTCCTTAGATGGTGGAGCACCACCTCTCGACTCACCAAGTAGATTTTTAGCTACTCTCTTTATACAACTAGCCATCTTGTTCCATATTGTATCTGAATCATTTTCAGACTGCCAATCCACCTCTCGAACTATACGATCTATAAAAACTTTTTGGTTACCTTCTGTCAGTCGCCACCACTTAATTCTAGGTTCCACCTTACGTCTAATCTTTTTAGGTTCTTTTCTAAATCGAAAATTTAGAACTAAAAGTCTATAGTGAGTGGTTACACTCTCATCTGGCACTACCTTACAGTCGATGCAACAATCTTTATCAATTCTTCTCATCAGAAAAAAGTCTATTTGATTTGCATTCGATCCACTCCTAAAGATGATAAGATGGCTCTTTTTTTCTAAACCAAATGTTTGCTAAGATCAAGTTATCAGACAAAGCAAAATTTAGAATCGAGCTATCTGCTTTATTTCTTTGTCCAAAACCAAAACCTCTATGGATAGTATCAAACCCACTACGACTAGTATCTACATGTCCATTGAGATTACCATCAATAGATAACTTCTCTCCAGCAGTTATCCATTGCACCATCTCGTCTAAATCCTTTCAGAATAGATACTTACTGGCGTCATCAAGACCTATCTGTAGTGCATAAGCACCAATAATATTAAGGATCTCCCATATAGAATAAGCTTAATCAGTAGAATCCTATTACATTTTCTCCTAATCTCAACTACAACCTCAAACAGCCGTTTATCTATGATTACACCTACCACATTACGATTTTTATCTCTGTCCGTATACCAAAGCTTATAATCCAGGGCTCTATGACTCTACCCTTTTCACCTACCACTTAGTTTCTTGCAAATACATAATACTAACTTTCCTTCTAATCATCACCTCCACTAATTCTGTTAGTCTGTCCGTAAGAGAACGTATGTTCCAAGAAGTTAGATGGATCCTATGAAATCCTTACTTATTTGTCACTACATCCGAGGTCTGATATAGCACGACTCTTCCGGACGACGACATAGAAACCCTTGCATACTTAACACTACACCCGGGATCCGATGTAGCGCGTCGTTGAGTAAGAGGCGCCCCAACGATATTCTTATTATGGTTCATGTCATAGGATGTGACAGTTTTATATTGGCTGTCATAAGCCTATCACAACCCTCACCCTTTCTCATCCGGACCTGGGACCGGCAACGATGGTTTTAAAATAAAATAATGATAATGATAATTAAAAAAATAAAATTATGTGCAAGGCCGAGTCCTCCATCAATTTGATATTTGATAAAGATGTCACGAATCAACTGAAGATTTAACAAGAGAATGATCTAACCATATGCTCCTCCTTCATCCTTGCTACAACAGCATGTCAAGAATTCTGTGTTTTCTTTTATCAAATGAGATGATTTCATTTTTATAGTTTTTATCAATTTCCACTTTCTAGTTTTCCTTAATTATTTTCTAAAGGCAAAAAAAAAGATAGAATATTGCCCCTGCTTTATCTCTGAGTTTTGAATCCAGCTGTGATGCTTGTCCAGTAGTCCATGAATCAATTTTGTCAGATGCCAAACATTGCTCAAGAGAAAGAAAAAATTAATAATTAGCCTATATAATGGGTTCAAGCTCTTTCCTCTAACCTCTGGACCTTTACTCTTCAATCATAAATTAACAGCCTTTATAAGATGCATATTTGTTTTAGTCCTCAGTTTGCATTCAAGATATATTGGAGTTTCATGTGTGGCCTTAACAGATTAGCTGCTTTGGCATGCAATTATAATTATTTTCTGGAAGTTTTTTTTAAAAATATCTTCACTTCTGTGAGGCTGAAGTTCAAATAACCACGGAATTTTTTGTTAGAAGCCTTTTCTTGTTATCATCATTGTCGTTACTCCACCGCCAAACCTAATGCTAACAAACAATGGTCCATAGTTATCCTAATCCACCCCCACCCCCACCCCCACCCCCACCCCACCCCCACGTTTTACTGGAGTTTTCTTTATTTAATGAACCAAATTTGTGTCAAATGAGGAAATCTTGTTTGGATCTTGGTATGTCCTAATCTTAGTAGCATGTATTCAGATATGGATAGAGGAGAATGAGCAAAATTCATCATTTTCACAGTTATCCAAGAGTATGGTATACAATTTGATACAACAATTTATGCTTTATAATGCCAGACACTGCCCCACAATTATTCTGGATGCATCGGGAACGAGTCCAATATGAATACAAATCCGTTACAGATTCGTCTCTTCAACAAACATTCCATCCAACATAGGGTTTTGTTATCTTTTGAGTTGATATTTTATTTATTTATAGCAAGCTGCAGACTGTGCTGTTTATCCATGAATCTTTTGTTTGGCAAGCTGTTGTTTTTCTAGAAGCTATTCTTTTCGTGTTCTGACTTTAGCGTTTTTCTTGTTATCGTATTTACCACTTACTTCGTCCCAGTAATTTTGGTTCAGGGTTAATGTTATGGGAATGATTTTGCCACTAGGTTTCATTAGCTTGAACATGCTTGCTTCTGAATTATATACAGTTTGATGTTGGATTTTATTTTTATTTCCGTTTAATCCAGCTAGTGCAGTTGAATGCTAATAATGTCGTGGGTCCATCTATAATGCCTCGGGGCCAAATGGTTCCTATGACGCTGGTGCCTTTTGATGCCAGAAGCATGCAAGTTGCTCCAATGGATGCAGGCCGTTCTCCATCAATCCCCAGATCGTCGCTCGCTTCTACTTTAGTTTCAGCAACTCATGAGCAACAGCGAAGGGTATGAATTTATAGACTCGGCCTGAATTGTGTATTACTAGAATGTTGTATGTGCATTGAAAATTGTAAATTAATGATTATGCGGTGGTGATTTAAACCATAACCTGTAGGCAGTGGGCAAATATTTTTTAATTTTTTTTAATGTCAAAGACCTGATTTAAACAAAAATATCCCGAACCTGATTTTGACTGCCTTAGAATGAATATAGATATTCTCTAGTAATGTCAGTGGATATTCTATAGTAATGTCAGTGTCTCCTAATTTTTGGTAATTTTATGTGTCCTGTTCATGTCCTGCGTCCGTCCCATAGTTGTGTGCATGATTTTTGCATATTGTTTTCCTGCAAAAAGAATGTATGCATATGCATTGGTGCACGATCACATTCTTCCCTCCATGCATCAGGATTTTATGACCACCTTTTCTTTCACAAAGCACCCATTTATAGAACTATTTTGAAGTGATTACTTGTGATTTTATGACTCAGTGCATATGCATTGGTGCACGATTACTTGTGATTGATCGGTAACCTAATTAAAATGTATGTGGGCTTTTCAGATGCTAGGTGACCAATTATATCCACTTGTTGTACAAATGGAGAAAGATCAAGCCGTCAAAGTGACTGGAATGCTGCTGGAGATGGATCTCGCGGAGGTCCTCCATCTCATTGAATCTCCAGATGCATTGCGGAAGAAAGTTGAGGAAGCCATGCAAGTCCTCGAAAATTCAGCCGCCACCCACTCAGAGGATGCTGCATGAGAGTGAATTAATTCAAGTGAAACTGCTTTGCTTCTTTCCTTTTTCTTTCTCTCTTTGGTTTTCAAACTTTTTGTGGAGATTTGGGCATAGAGTGAAAAAAAAACGTGAATAATTTTGGCTTTTAACTTGTTTGGTAGTCATGTTTATTTATATCATCTGGATAAAATATGACAATTGTGTAATAAACTTTAAGAGTTTTTGTTGTGCATGTTGGTGGTTAACTTATGTGAACTTTGAGGTAAATGTTATGCTGTGTCCTACCTCCACATCGTGATATGGCGGGTGTTAGTTATGGGGGCTAAGGTAAGGTATTATATTGCGGCCAAACACGGAGAATAGCATTTATTTCCTGAATAATAGTTCGAATTAGTATGCAAACTCATTAGAACTTTGGAGTTGTGGTGGTAAATGGGACATTCGACATGGTTTTCAAATATGATACGGTAACTCTTAGGCCTTCCCTCCTGTTTTGAAGTGGAAGGGTTTTGGGTGTGTTGGAATATAAAATGTATTCTTTTAGCCATCATCATAATTTCCAAGTTGTGGACTTTCTAAACAAGTATTTAAAACGGATATAAAAAGAAAATCCGTTACAGAAAATGCTGGGGCGTGCTGGAATATAAAATGTATTTTTTTAGCCATCATCATAATTTCCAAGTTGTGAACTAGCTTGACAAGTATTTAAAACGGATTTAAAAAGAAAATCCGTTGCAGAAAATGCTAGGTCCCGACGGGACATGTGATAATAAACCTTGGGCACATTAAATATTGGAATTGCATAAGAATTTTTGAAACATGACCCGTCGCGTCAATGTGTGTTACATAGAAAGAGATTTTATCATACATTAGGCTAATGCCGCTATTTTGTTTGTTATATCCAAAAAAGCTATCAAATTCTTTAAATATTACGGGAAACTATCATAGCAAAAAAGCTATCAAATTCTTTTCCTAAGTTACGAGAAACCATCAAGTTCTTTAAATATTACGAGAAACTACCATACCAAATTTATGGTAGCTTTCGTGGTTTTGGAAAGTCTTTTGCTAGTTTTTTGTATGTTTAACAAGAATTAGGCAGTTTCTCCTAATTCGGCGCATTTGGTAGTTTTTTGAAATTAAGTCCTATACACATTCGCGCCGTTTATACTTAGATTTACATTAGCAGATAGATAGATAGCCAGGACTTTTCTTAATACATACGCTGAATCTTTACTGTAATAATACTGACTCTTGGGAGGTACATCATTGCATTTGTTGAGGGCTATTTTTCTGTAAAATTTAATTGGAAAAGCTAGAGAAACTTGCCAAAAATACCACCAAGTTTAATTAGCCTTCTAAGTCGACTTAAATCCCATGTCATCATTAAACTTATTCATGATACATGCTTAGAAATTTTAAATAGGGAAAAAACTAAACATTTAAATTTAGGGTTTTTTATAAGGTAGCGATATTGCCAAACCTTAAATTGATAAAACCACAACAAAAATTGTGTATAGATAAAATTGCCCCAACTACAAAAGACTTTAATTATACCGTTGTTTAATTTACTAAAATACATCCATTGATATTTTCTCTACTATCCATCGATGAATTAATAATTTAAAAAATACATCTGACTACATCGATTAATTAATATTAAAAAACCTTCTCATCTTTCCAAACTCCTCCCATATTAAAATAACATTCTCATCTCTCCAAACTCCTCCCCGCCGTGACGTCGTCTCGACCTCTCCTCCTTGAACCTCACCGGACCCATTCTACCCTCTCAATTTTTAAGTCCTTTGTTTGAACGAATATATATCAATGGACATGCATTGATTTGTAATAGTTGGTAAAATTGGCAAAATAAATTTGTAGAACAAATGTATTTTCACGTAGACATGTTATATGTCAATTTTTTGTAGTAGTTTGTTACTTATTCTGCCAAGATTTTTGAGTTAAAGTTGCATCATCTGGATATATTTTGTTATGTTTAAGCAGTCTGTTAAACCGTTTTATAAAAAAAGAAAAATCTAACCAGGTACTGATAGATATTAGAGCAAAATATTCCCAGCAAAACATTATGATTTATCAAAAACATTCCTACCATTTGAAAAAAAATTGCAATTTCTATCAACTAAAAAATGGATTAATTATCCATAAAAAATGTATTAATACGTACTGATGGATGCTAAATGCTAAAGGGAAGTAATTTTTAAGTTATAAATAAAGTATTTTAGTAAATTAAACCAACAACATAAGATAAAAGATGTTGTAGTTAAGACAACTTTATCCATACACAATTTTTTATGTGGATTTATCAATTTAAGCTTCGACAGTATCACAACCCTTTTTATATCCAAAATTATGATATTTCCATATTTCACTATCAAAACTAAATATTTCCATATTTCACCCCCCAAATGTTTGATGTAAAAATGTTTAGTTATTGAAAAACTGTTGCTTCTGCACCTAATATTCAGTACTACGTAGATTCAGATCCTGATGCGGTAAATATAACAGACTTGTTCCCAAGCATTAGGAATATATTCTAATCACATTTCGATATTTAATTTATTTATGTTTTTGTCATGGGTACCATGAAGACAGTTTAAAATTTTATATTCATGCATAAATTATTAAAGAAAAAACAAAGAAAAAGAAATGTCTATAGAACTTATCCCAAAATATTATTAACCCAATTACAATAGGAATAAGAATAAAATTACAACCAAAATTTTTTTTTAAAAGACGGAAAACATAAAAGAGATCAATAATTTTGGCTGCTCCTTTCTCGCCATGGCTTTTCAACTGCTTCTGAGTACTTTCATACCCTGCAGCAACTTGCCATAATATTACATCTCCTGCCGCCTGGAATAAGAGAAATAACCTTTTAGCAGTTTGGAGTTGCACATAAAAGAAAGGGCAAATTATCAAAAAGCCCCCAACGTGCTCTGTAATTTTCGAAATTGTTGGGAAACGCCTGCTGTTGAAAATCTTTGTGAAAAACCCATGGGTTGTATTTCATTTAGGCCTTGTATTCCTTCGACTGCTTGAATATTACATGCAACTGCAACTGCTTGGATATTACATGCAACTCCTTAAAACACATTACTGACAACTCGTATACATGGGGTTTTGCGTAGTTTTTTTTAACAAGAGCAAAAAGCCCAGGTTTATTTACTCGAGTTTGAATCGGGCCGGGGGCTTTTTGACAATCTACCCTAAAAGAAATCATTTGCAAGTCATGTGTTCCAAAATACTACAGATATATAGAGTGCAACTAATCATGGCATATAATTGCAAGGGCCATTAAACCGATCCTTGAAATCAATTCGCGAACTGTATTAATTCTAAAATTCGTCTGCTACCTGATATGTCCAAAAGGCAATAGACATATTCAAAGTTTGGCATACCATATTTGTATAACGAGGGGTTTAAAAAGAAAGTCTAATGATAACAATGCTCATATACCAATAAAAAAATCTTCCGAAATAGAGAGATCCTAATCTGATGCAAGTAGCGTAAAGATCGCTTGAGATTACACATCAAGTGGACTTCAATAAGAAAAAAGTAAACTGAGACACTATAAAAGCGTCTCCTATCTGAATGAATATGCGAGTGTTGCTTACAGCAATAGTTCATGGGTACGCTGTTGATTAATTTTGCACGAGCACGTGAGCATGGTTCTTTGTAGTAGACAACTAAAAGCCTAACTAACGACAACGGTGGAAAGTTTTCACTCATTGATTCTATCATGCAACTCCTTCCAAAAAATACATAACTGAAACTTTGCAAGGATTAACTAATGATATTTGATTGGCCAACTCGCAGGGCACCTCCCACAATTTTGCCGTTATAGCAGGATACCGCTTCCTTTCTTCTTCTTCTTCTTCTTCTTCTTCTTCTATCTGTTTCTATAATTGTAGTTTGCACCCTACTTTCAACGGTTGTTTATTTTTCCTATGTACTTCTTCAATTATCCGTATGTGGAAGCATTAAATATTCAATCTTAGTAATGATTAAGATAATAATTGTTTGGGGTTAAAAGATCGCAGAAAAAGAAAATCAACAGTTGTTCAAGCCGGAGGTAAAGGCATCTTCTGAAAAGAGGGTTATATCTTTGCTAAATGGATAACATGGATGTTTTCTGCAATTTTGCCACTATTAAAAAATAAAAAAATGTAACACCCTAGTGCGTTTTTACGATAATTAATTGGTATTTTAACACTTGCTTTATATTTCTTCTTTTTATTCATTTGGGTTGCGAGTTATTCGAACGGCTGAGATAGTTATCCGACCTGATCCGCATGTGTGAAGCCCAGTATGGTGCTAGATTATATATGATATTTATCAGTAAACAGAATCTATGAGAATCTAGTATAATATATATAACATATATCTAAATCATCACATATCTTTAGTAACCACAAGTTAAGATAGTTTATAACTGCCGCCACATGGTTAATCATCCCATATCTTATTTTGGTTTTTATCTATTACGTTTAAATCTTTTGAAAACTTAATATCAAATATTTCTTAAATTTAAAACACATTTAAAATCCTTTTAAATTTTATATTTGGGGGTATAATTTATTTAAATTATATCACCACATTATGGTTTGAAGGTTTACGTATAAGTACTATTTTACAAAATATATTTTTGACGAGATTCTGGTGAAGTTTGGTAGTAATTTGATATTATCGGTAAACCCTAAAACTATAATATATATATATATATATATATATATATATATATATTACTATACTATATATAATAATAAATAGTTTATATAATTTTTATATTATAAAACTCTCTCTTCCCGTCTGTGTCTCTCTCTTTCTTCTCTCGTGATCTCTCTCCCTCGATCTCACCCCGAAGCCTTAACCCCGCACCTCCGCCCTCTTCCTTCCTCATCGTCATCATCCTCGCCCGAACTCCGACCACCCACCACCATCATCCTCGTTGTCGCCTTCTTCTATCCCCGTGATCCAATACCATCATTACCGCCAACCCCAGCCTCCTCCCTCGACCACCTCGCCTTCCTCACTCCGCCGTCGACCTCGCCCCTCATCTCGTCGCCGTTAACCCTACCACCTTCGCCCACAACCCAGAACCCCCGAGTACCACCAACGTCCCATCTTCTTCTTCCTTCTTCTCGGGTCCCCTCGCCGGAGCCGACCGCCGCCTCCACCTTGCTTCAACCACGATCCCAAACCTTATCTCCACTCACCACCTCCTCACAACCCGACCTCATCACATCTTTCTCTCTTTAACCCAAAACCCTTCAACCCCCGATTTCAGTTCGCCACCGACCAACCCCGACCTCGTCGTCGTTGCTTTCGACCCAGACGCTGGACCCGAGTCGTCTACATAACACCAGTGATCACCCCAGAGCAATACATACATCTTTGGCCAAGGTTGTAGGGGTGTCGTGTTTGCGAACGTTACCGTCGTACGAGTATCCGTGTTTCGTTGTGGTTTTATCAATCGAGATAAGTTTCTAAACTTGCAACATGCTATATTACATGTACCAGTGCATATATATTTATAATATCCACATATTTATTATTTTGCAAACTATTATCAATATATATTTCTATAGTAATAATCTGGATTTAGTAACAATAGCAAGTTTATCTTGCTACATGCTAGTTCATTTCAGTTTCCATATAATTTCATTGTAGTTTCATTATCTTTTACCTAGACTAAAATATACCAAGTATAATATAATTACATATAATTATAGTATGGCGAATGAGTATCGATATACAATTAATCCATATTACTAATATTAGCATGTGTATACTCATAATTGTTGAGGTCGTGCAAATTTATTTATTTGAACTGCTTTAGTGGATACAATTTAGTTAGCCGATACAGTTTAATTTACAATAATTAAACTAGTGCAAAATACTTTTATAAATATGTTAGATGTATCTATAACAAGTAATACTGAATATATCAATTCCAGTATATCTAGATAACCATGACGAATATTAATGCTTTATGGAGATTGGTTGCACAATTAGATATCTATTCTGTTTAATATACCATACCTGACATATGCACGATACGTTATCTTGCCGTTACTATACCTGTTACTTGGATTAATCACCAATGCCAACAAATCTGACTTGTTGTCCTGATGGACGTGACTTGTTATCTAGATAGACATAACATGTATTTGTATGTTTCAGTGTTGGCATTAGGTAGATATCATCAATACCGGACATGCCTGCGACATACTGCTATTGTTTATACTTGTCACTTGAATAACTACTAATGCCAACAGTATTAACTCGTTATCCCGATTAACCTGACTTGTTGTCTTGCCAGACAAGACCTGTATACGACTATTCCTGTGTTGGCGTTGGATAGACTTCCTGTTGATACCCGACTTAAACACAAAATCTAGGAGAAAAGGGGAAATTAATAATGAAACCCGAATTGTAACTCAACAGTTCACTACTTTCCAGAGACTGATCAATCGATACGGTCTTCGGGCCCCGGAATGATGATCCTGACATCATTCGTCTGTACATGATATTGTTTTTACTGCTTAGCGGCACGTCTCGAATTCAGCCCCGAGAGTCATGACCATGATCCCGGACATGCACGTGATACTATTGACTTACATCGAGAATTCCATTAATTAGTTTCAAATAACGTTGGAATAGATAACCTAGAAACACAGACTTTAGGATACACGTGACAAACCTATAGCTTGTTATATCATTTGCGCTTGTTTGTTTATAATTATACTTCAATTTGCACATCACCCTACACACACACACACACATTGCTCAGTTTAGTGTTATGATATTTATGACGCACTGACGTCTGAGTTTTGCATGGCCCGGTTCCTTTAAGCTTGTCGCAGGAAGATCGAGAATATTTTGACAAGCAAGCAGAGTAGTGAGAAGTTTTGCCGATTAATTTAGAGATATTTAGTTTATTTTATTTCCTAGTTATGGTTTAAATGTTGTGATCCCATAATGGACGTGATTAGGACATTATTTCTTGTTGGATCCTTATTAATTTCCACTATTTTCTCGTTATTATTTTATTGTGGCGGTTGGATATGTGCTAGTTAGATTTTATTTATTGCTCTTGATATCTGATTGACAACTGTAATGTAACAATGGAAGAATCTTTTCTCGCCATAGGTATCATGGTTGGTTTTGCCACGTACCGTATTTACGTATTTTGGGAAGCGGGGCGTGACAAAAAAAGAAAGAAAAAACTAGTATTTGTTTTTTAGGATTGTAGCAGCATATAAGTATATTGTTCAATAGGAGTGGATGGAAGCGGAGGATTCATGTGATCGACCCAGCGTAATTATCATGTTGGTTCATGTGACCTACCCCATGTGCTTGGGTTAGAGGCTCAGTTGTTGTCGTCGTTGTTATAGCAGCATAGTAGTGCAGTAGAATTTAATCATATAAGCTTATAATAACAATTAAAAGTAAAAGAAAGAATTAATTTTCTTATTAGATTCAAAAGGCTGCATACTCCTCTATAGCCAAGGCACAAAAATTACCTATTATGCCACTATGAGATCTTCAACAGCTCATGGAATGCTTCATGTGGTATATCAACCGACCCAACAAGCTTCATGCGCTTCTTTCCTTCCTTTTGCTTCTCAAGCAGTTTTTTCTTTCTAGTAACATCACCTCCATAACATTTTGCCAGAACATTCTTTCTCATCGCTGTGATGCTGATGAGGAAAAACAGAACAAGGTTATTAAAACCGAAGGCGAATATGGTATGCTGCTCATCAGAAATAATGTTAAGATAAAATATTTTTAAATATTACAACATCAAGGTTCGTTATTTCTACTATCAACAGACCACGTGACTAATGTAGCTAATGGTACCATTATCCCCAAGGAGTATATTGGCAAATAAATTGATAAAAACAGTGATGAAATCCTTAATATCAAGCTGGGTGGATTTCTTTGAGGGTTTTGGTTATAATTTCTTATTTAAGCACAATAAGTTAATTCATCAAATTACATAATAATGTCTCCTAAAATTTTCACATTCTTTTGGTAGTCCTGTACCATCTCCAAATATTATAGTTTTTGGTTGATTTCTTTTAGATTCTAATAAATCAACTATTTAGAAAAAATATCTAGTTTCGGTAGTCCTTTTTCATATATACATTCTTTTAAATTGAATTGTGTCCTCTATTGCTATTAAGAGCCTATTTGTGCCGAAAAGTAAATTTAATTTGGAAGTAGAGTGATGATAGCATGTATGTCCTTACTATAATATATATTTCACCACATTTGTTTTCTCCGGTGCATTCAATAAAATAGACCGTGAATATATAGGGGTAATATTGAGCATTTGATTAGGTATTGGGCTATGTTAAATAATATGTACGTTTTAGTTCAAGGGAATTAAAAACTTTTTCTCCAACGCAAATAAAAACTCCCCGTCGCCTCCTCCGCTCCCAAACACGCTTGGTTCTATGATCTCTCTAACACAATTCCATATCCCTTTGAATCCCCAACTTCAGTTATCATCTGGTGTCTTCTTCTTATAAATGGAGTATTTCACATCCACTTCAGTTGGGATCTCTCTTGCGTAAGTTCAATTTCATCTTGAGAGTATTTTTTAAAACTTTTTTTACCCTTTCCATCACATTTCAATTTCATCTTGAGAGCCAATAATAATTATCCAATTTAAATAGCTTGAAAGCCTTTTATACCCCTTCCCATCAAGAAGTTGTAAGTGAACAAATAATCGTCTCCTTTACCAACCAGTAAAATCCAATATTTTGTATATATTTTTGGAGATATTTGCTATAAGGACGTGACTTTCATTTTTCTAAAGATAAAGATGTAGAAGCTCCTACTATAATTGATCATTTTGTTCAGATAATTAGGCTGAGATAGTTCTATTTCATGTTATGTGTTCTTAATGTAGGGGGCTTTTTGTTTAGATTGGTGCTCTAGAAGGTTTTTTTGTATCCACAACTATGAAAACAATAAAGTTCTATGACAACATAAGAAATAAGTAAATTTTCTAAGAGAAGAAAATAAATAAAAGAGAAGATAACGATGATGTTTGATATATTTTATGTACCATGTGGCAACAGAATAATTTTGTTATTCATTGTATTTCTCCTTGAATAATAAACTTGCTTTACTAGAGCCTACATGTTATTTCATGGTCTTGACACTTGCATTTTGCTGAATTGCTTATTTTATTTTTTGCTCTTACAGTTAGTTTGATTTTGCAGTTGCACAAAAAGTCACACCCATTCTACGGACACTGCTTTTTTCATAACCTAATATATATATATATTTGTGTTTGTGCGCCCGCGTGTGCGCACGGGCGTGCGTGTGAGAATAATGGAGGAGAAAGGCCCTAGGAGGGAAACCCTCCTATGGAGTCGCCTATGGAGTCGGAAAAAATCTATCCTTTATCTTTTTTCAATGATCGGCACCGTTCATCTTGATTTTTACCATCTAAGACCCAGATATACCAAATTTCATAAGATTCTAATTCATTTTCCTTGTCGATTTAGTGATGCAACTACTGTAAAAAAAGTTATATTATCGGAAAACCGTTAATTTTGCACCTACTAAATCAAAGGTGAAAATATGTTGGAATCGCATGAAATTTGGTATATCTAAATTTTAACCGATGTAGACAATGATGGTGGGTGCCGATCATCGAAAAAACGGTGAAGGCCATATTTTCCAAAGTGAGGTCGCTGGTCTGACTCCCGAAGGAGTCGCAATAACAAAAAAAAAGATATAACCATATCTAGTCTATATCTAGTCTGCTTTGTGCACAACCTAAGATACAATTATATTGACTCTGCTAATGTATTTTTTCTCCATTTTTTGCTATTGGTCTCTCTTGAAATAAAGTACTCTTTTGCAATTGCTATGGCACTATGTATATAATATAGTTCTTATATTGTGTACCCTAAGAACATCCGTTTTCTCTTACTATTAAAACCAGCGATAATTTTAGAGGCCTCTCTTTTTAATCATGCAGGTTGTAAGAACCCTAGATAACAGACATTTTATTCTTGCTTGTTATAGAGTTCAAGCCAGCCAATTTTGATATGGAATCACTCAAAAAGAATTTTATATTCAAACTTCAGTCAACCAATGCTGGTATGTCAACTTAGCATTAAAAAAAACCTTGAGTTTTTTAGTTGCCCTACTGTTTCATTTGCCTCCGCTTCCCAATTTATAATTATGAAATTCTTTCATTGACTTGGGTGAAATCCTAGTAGTCTAAGAAAATGTATGTTCATTTGCTTGTGCATCCTCCTCATTTTTGGTTTCAGAAAAAACAAACCTGTAACGTTTAGCACACACTCCACTCACTCCACTCGATATGTAGGAATGTCCATAAACTTCAATACAGAAATGAGCGGTTCTATAATAGCTCCACTAGCACAACACAAATATGTCAGGAAAGAGAGACATAGTCTCGGCAAGATCAATTTTGCACTAATGTTGGCAAAAGGATAAAAGTTATAAAGTGACATACGTCTCCCTTGCAATAACCTTGGAACCAATTGCAGCTTGTATCGTAATCTCAAACATTTGCCTGCCAAATAATTTGTGAGAGGTAATTAAAAATACGATTATAACTGAAAAGGAACGAAATCAAGCTTGGACTAGATGTTGGAAACCTGTCAATGAAATTCCTTAGTTTTTCAACCAAGTCACGCCCAATCCTCTGTGCCTTTAACCTATGAACAATAGTTGCCATTGCATCAACTGGTTGACCATTGAGAAGAATGTCAAGTTTTACCAGATCTGATTTTTGATACCTGCAACATAGTTTTATTACAAAACCATTAGGGATTAAGAACACCCCAATCTCACATCTTTTTACGTTTACATAAACGTGTACAATGCTAAGGCAAGCGTAGAATAACAACAAAATATGTGGGTCAGTCACCCCCTGGCCCTACATCAAAACCATGCAAGAGGGAGAGAGATAAATTCAAGAAATCCTTCCCAAAACTACCAAGAAAGCTTATGGAACCCACAAAAGAAATTTTGTATATTACTAGGTTCCACCTCACTAGCTCATAATAAACAAATTAGCTTCAAAAAACCTCCAAAATTAGGTTGTGAGAGTAAATGATCATAAAATTGTGCCAAACCGTGGAGCCATTGAACAAATTTAACCTAAGACAAGCACCAGTTCTGTCTCCATATCTTCTTCAAGAGTCCAATAGAATGCTTGGAATGTCCTATTCTTGTCTTATTCAGCTTAAGTCTCAGCCATTTAGCTTCACTATATGAAAATAGTATAATGTCATGTGGTCTAGGCTAGCTTAACAAAGAAGGTCATAACTCTCTTGATTCTGGTTTAAGTTTATATTACCCTTGATATATATTGTTATACCACAACCCAACAGCTTAAACTTTGGGTAAACTGGTTCATGACATGGCATCATAGCATTCTCAAACACTAAACTCACCAACAACTCCAACCCCGAAATCCTATCGCCAAGGAAATAAACATTAAACAAGTGAGCATGCTCATGATACCATGCCCAAGAGCTAAAAGGATAAACAAAGGAAAACGTTGCCTGAATTAATTAGTTACCACTTACAAATAATGCTCCATAGGACAAAAAATAGGACATGGGGGAACCATGTTATTTGGTAATTACTCCCAAAAGCTCAAGCTCACGGATCGTCGTCCAACCATGTAGATCAAGTGAGTTAAAAAAAACTTTGCATGCCCCACGAAAGTCCTCTAAGAGGGGGAAAAATTGAATTGCTTAGACAGGTGTAATTTAATTATATTTAAACTTTCGTTACCTGGCAATTTACTGCCATGGTAGACAATTGGAAAAATCAGTACCTCAAGCTGATACAACTTTAACACTCTCCCTTATCAATACCATATGTCTATCTACATGGAAGGACTAGCAGAAAGATGACTCGATTGGCAATGCATAACAAAAATGAGGCGCACCAGAAATTTACTGATGATGGCGTTTGAGTCCAGGATGTCTTACTGCCTTTTTTTTAATGAGAGCTGGGTAGTGTATACCTGTCTCATGAGTTTTATTTAAAAGATAAAGTGTATACAAGGTAAACATAAACAACCTTGGGGTGCACAGCATTTTTGACAAGGAAATGCCCTTAATGTCTGTGCTAAAAAGAAAAGGAAAAAAATATAAGAGGATGAGGTATAGAAGACATCCTAGTTATTCTAATACCATAAGGATTTTTTTACTGATCGTGAGCAAAAAGATGGGCATAAATAGTGCTAACATATAGCATTTAGGGAGGAAAGAAGAGGATAATCTGCCCCAACAAAATAGTTGCACTAATAACAATATTGAGAATACAGAATTCTCAGAGAACAGCAGCCGATTCAAAATTATGTGCGAGACTTACTCGTCATCTTCATAATCAAATGATGCATATCCAGATGTTATGCTTTTTAATTCATTATAGAAATCCACAACAATTTCCCTTAATGGCAACCGGTACTTCATAAGAGCTCTTTGACTGCAAAATGAAAATCATCATATTACAGATATCATTTGTTTACCAAACAAGATACGGTTTGAATGAAACTTGCCTATCTATAAATGAATACTCCACTTGCTCTCCCCTCCTCTCTGAACAAAGTGTGATAATCAATCCAATATACCTGAAAATAGATAAAGATGAAAGTGACAGGGGATGAAGTTTACATACACATTAGCCAAATTATGGATCCAATATTGCGTGTGTAACTACAGTATTATGCATATAGGTTTATCATGCAAATAAATTTACAATTTATTGAAAAGAATAAGGAAGCAGGGCTTACTCACTAGGAGTGATAATGGTTGCAATAACAGATGGCTCCCAACATCCAGTTATTTGTTTTGTTTTAGGGTTTGAAGCTAGTGCAGCAGGATTCTGGACGTGAACTTTACTAGATAAGAAAAGAATGATTAGATATAATTGTAATCATTCAATCGAATGCTTAGAGGGTGAGCGTGAAAGACGCTAAGAGTTGGAGTCGCCATTTTTGGATGGTAAATAGAATAAATAGTCCAAAATTAGACCAATGCAATTCCGTCTGCTGGAATAAAAGCACTTCTGAATTGATCTTATCCATTAGAATTTCAATTTCTCTTTGTCATAATATCATGTACTAATATCTCACCTCCCATCTGAAAACTCAAAAATATATGGTACAGTTGGTATGGTAGATAAAATATGCACTCCATACTCCTGCAAAGTACAAACAGACCAATAATTAACTGTCATGCTTTATAAGTTGTTTCAATCTTTGTAAATAAACACATACTCATTGTTCTCCTCTTGGAAGAGAAGTAGAAAACATTAAAATAGGCAACTTATGATGTTAATGAAACAAAAAGAAATATGCAAACAACGCTTAGAATCCAAAAAACCTTTTCCAAATGATTAAACTGTATGATTAATACACAGCTTCATGTAATCATACAGCTACAAGGTATTGCCATGTAACATTATTGCCACTACGGAGTTTACGGATCAAAAGAAAGGAAAGAGAAAGCAGGGAGAATAATGCAATTAACATAGTAGGAAAAAAGATTACTATTTCTGCAAGTTGCAAACAACCATATTTGCAAGTCATTTAAGAAGCAAGTAGTTTTAGGCCGTCGTTCTCAAAACTACCGAGATGTTTGGCTGTTTTCGCTAAACTAATAAAACATATTTAAATTTCAGATAACTACCACACACTGTTAAGACTTGTTAACTTTTATGCTGCATGCAGAGCATGTGCCCGATACCCAAAATACCCACTCCCTGCCTCCTCAACCTGGTCCCTCTCTAGTTGACGATTCACCAAACTCTCCAATGAACTCCAGCAGTAGCAAGTAATGCTTATTGTTACGGATAAACCCTGGGGGCCATCAGCACTTAATTTTAAGGGAGAGATTAATAATCTAGGATTTCAATGCAAGTTTATTAGGAAGGGATTGATAGCTTGGTTCAATGTGTTTGAGGAGTTGATTGTGTTGAAGGGTTCAAGAAGATGAATAATTATGCAGGAGGATTGATGAGTTTGAACTTTGAAGCATAGATTGTCAATGTAAGAACTAATAGCTATGAAGAAAGTGAGTTGAAGGTTGGAGTTAAAGAGGAAGGATTTAGAAGGTATGAAGTTCTAAAAAATCAGTAGTTTAGGAAAACAGGCCAAAATTATTTGTAAGTTAGTGAAAGTAATCCAATTTGTAACATGAAATGGTAGTAAATCGTTTAATCAGCTACAAGATAACAGCGATGCCACTGTCCCAATTTTTTGGGGGTATTCAAGCAATTATACATATGTGAAATATTCTATGTTCTCACTTCTTTGAATGCAAACGGATTTAAAATTGTATTGATGCCAAGTCACTCAGTTCCCATCAAAAGCTCAAATCTGTCGATATTGTCAGCTCAACAAAAAATGAAGTAGGCAAATAATAGTTTTAAATTGTTGAAATCAAGAATGAAAACGAAACATAAGAATATAATTTACCTGTTCAAGGCGCTGACGAAAGACATCCATGTGAAGTAAACCCAGGAAGCCACACCTATTTATTGCCGCATGCATATGCATACCAAGTAATGTTAGATGCCAAATTCACGAGAGAAAAAATAAAATGAAGGGTGGCGCTGAGGAAAACACCTAGTTCATTTTTAGAAACTTCTTATTTAGAAGGGAAAAAAGGCTTCCATATGGAGTTCATGCATACCTGAATCCAACACCAAGTGCAGTGCTAGTCTCTTTCGCAACAGATACACTAGCATCATTGCAAGTCAATTTTTCAATTGCATGGTTAAGAGTCTCAAAATCTGATCCATCAGCAGGATAAAGACCAGAGAAGACCATGTGCTTTACAGGCTTGAAACCTAGAGGAGTGGATATGTGATATTGATATTACAAATAAATATAATAAGCTAAGTACATCTAATGATTAGTAAGTCAATGGGAGACCATATCGAGGAGTCGCATAACCGAAATTAGCTTTATTGGTGAAGAAATTAAAATTTCACTAACAAATAAAACTTATGACATGAGCTCACATGGCTGGAATTACCTGGAAAAGGCACAACAATGCTTTTGGGGTGAGAAAGTGTATCACCAACCCGAGCTTCTTTCGTTGAGCGCATGCCACAAATCACATAACCAACTTGTCCAGTATAAAGCATTCCAGTTGGGGTAAGTTCAGGATGCATGATTCCCACATCTAAAACTTCATAAACCTGGGAAGTAGCAGCAGATGTAATTTTATCACCCTTGCAAAGAACACCGTCCACGATAGCAACATAGCAGATGACTCCTTTATAGTCGTTGTAGTACGAATCAAACAGAAGCATCCTCAATGGCAAATCACACTTCCCGAGAGGAGAAGGTATCCGTTCTATGACAGCAGGAAGGACATGCTCAAGGCCTTGACCAGTTTTAGCAGAAGTAAGAATAGCTTCCTCTGGATCAAGATCAAACAGCGACTTCAACTGAGCTTTAACACGATCGGGATCAGCAGTAGGCTGATCTATTTTGTTTATTACAGGGATTATGCTCAGGTTAGATTCAAATGCAAGATAAAAATTAGCAACAGTTTGTGCCTGAACACCCTGTGCAGCATCAACAACCAAAAGAACACCCTGACAAGCAGAAAGAGATCTTGATACTTCATAACTGAAATCTACATGTCCTGGAGTGTCAATCAGATTCAGTAAAAAACTTGGTGGATCTTGTGCATCGGCAATACCATCAGCAACAGAACTTGGGATATGCCTGTGGAACATTGTTGCCGTCTGAGCTTTGACCGTAATACCTCTCTCCCTTTCTACCTATGAATATATGATTATTATATAAGGAACTGCACTCTTAAAGGGAGCTCTTCTGAGAACAAGAGTCAGAATGTGGTCATAGCATATGTATGAGAGACAACCATTTGTTGTTAAATAAATCGTTAATGTCTTGATATACTTGAACCTGTGTGGTGTTTGTTCAAAAGAGAGAGGACGGATACATTAACTGAGTTCTAGAAATTATTAAAGGTATTCAAGTATTATGTATTTCACATTGAACCTTTTGGTTGATCATAGCATCATCAAAGAATCATACTGTCTAAAACTCAAAGCATTTGAATTGCTTAACTATTCAACAAGCATATGGTGTTAGATCCGTAAAGCTAAATTTATGACCAACTCAAAACGACCCCAGATCCAAATATTGTCTTTTTCACAGCATGTAAGAATTTTTAAAAATGCCATTTTATGGTAAGGCGCCTAGGTCTTGACACAATTCCTTCTTCTTTCTCTGGTAAAATTTCACTGTGGAAGGGCAATTGTTACTTGTGCTAATGGGAAATATTTCAGAAACAGTGTCCAAGCAACCAATCAGAACATATCTACTGCATACTCAGGTGTCTTAGACAAACAAAACAGTATCAAATAGCTACTGCAACTAAAAGCATCATTGGAAAGCCATGCGCTGAGTCTGTGAAATTTAATCATGCAAAAGGTTTTAATCTCCCAAAAAAAAGCTTCCACTTCCAGCTACCCCAAATTGAGAAGTGCATTCATCTATAATATAATCCTTAACTATATTTTCTGGACAAAAAGACCTTCCACTTTTCTTCTTCTTCTCCCTCTTTTACAATGAGATGATCATTAGCTTTGCTCCCAAGAAACTGTGAGAGGTTGGAGTCTTTTGAATTTTGGCATGCCGAGGGTTTGGGTCCAAGTATTTGGTTATTGCTTATATGAAGCTTTTGAGTTGTCGCATGCCCATCATCTATTGCTATATCAAATCATTAAATTATCATACATATAGGTTAGACACAAATATCTTTGCTTTACCCAAACAAATGGATTATGAATGTGGGTGTCGAGAGCATGTGATTATCTTAGGTGGATAATTTGATATTGGGTCATTGGAGATAGTTAGACGCTATCATTATTTGGTATTATTCTAGTTAATATTTAACCACGAATGTCATTGGATATTCATCTTTGTTTGGATAGGAAATTATTTTTCCTTTTTGTCTTGGGGATTTATACTTCATCACGATTTTTTAAAGAAATAGAGTTAGGATAACTTTACTACAAAGCGAAGCGACTCTCTCTGACATAACCACAGTCGTATTTTAAGGAGATTAGGGTCTTGCAAACCGGAGTTAGCATAACCTTTGCCTTCACTTAAACCCAGTTATCCTAACTCCAAAGTCAAACAGGGCCTTAGTTTTCACAACTTATTCTCAAATAAGTTCATTATCTCAAACTAACTAATAATATCTAAACCATTCTCAGTAAATTGCTAAACTTTATTGACTTGTAGCTTGAATTAGCAAATTTCTCAAGCTTAAGTACAAAAAAATACTGGCTCATAAAGTTATAATACCCATTTCTTGAAACTTCATCTTACCTGCAACTTGTCGAGATACTGCGGCTGCCCGTGCCCTCTCTTGATCGTCCCCGTGAGCTCCAGCAATCTATCGGCGAGCGTCGACTTCCCATGATCCACATGAGCAATGATCGAGAAGTTCCGAATCCTCTCAGTTGGATACTGGCTCAAATCGATCCCATCTTCTTTCATACTTTGCCGAGGATGAGAGCAAAACGATCGCTCTCCATCGGAAACAGATCGAGGGACCTCGTTATTCAGTTGAGGGCTGATTCTATAGGAGCGGCAGAGTAAACGATAAAGATTCGATCTTGCTGCCTTCGATGCTAGATTCAAGGAGCGCATCGATGTTTAGAGAATGAGGATTAGGGTTTTGGCTAGGGTTTCGCATTGGAGGAGATGAAGCTGAGCTGATTGAGGACTGAGTTCACGGGTAGGGTCGGGCGGGTATTGCATATTTCTGCATCCGAACCCGGACTTTGCGGTCGGGTTTTTCACCCTACCCAAACTCGTTCACTTTAATGGGTATGGAAGGGAACATGTCGGGCAGCAGACAGGTGCGGTTGTGAGGGATGTGTTGTTAACTTTTTGTTATTGTCACGTCCCGCTTCTCAAAATATGGAATGCGAGGGATGGTTAGGCCAGCCATACTCCTACGGTCAGGAAATAATTCCGCCGTAGTCACACTTTGGTTTCTAGCATTACATAGTAGTCAGCAAACACGGAACTAGAGTAAAGAAAATCACAGTCCACAACTTTATTACATTAGAATAACAAAGTTCATGATACATTTATTTGCATGAAATAAATAACTAATTAAAGAAATAACGGCGTTTTTTAAGCAAGCAAAAAGGTGATGGCGCTGATATCGCAGTCTAAACCTCCGCGGTCTCGAATGGCGGGTCATGCTTCTTAACTGGGTCTATTTCGTCCTCTGAGCATGCACACTCAGGTCGTCAGGGCGACATATATAGGAATAAATATATATAATGTATACAATGTTATTAAACATGAAAGGTGCGGCAAAATATAGAAACATGAGAATAATAAATATTATTTGAATACGAACATCGCGATATATGTATCATGCCAGCAAACCAGGCAATGTGTATGTCACTACTTATCAGTCGCTAAGTCAATGAAATCAATTGGTGGAAAGGATGCTCGTGTTTAACGAGGATCCCGTGCATGTCCGAAACTATGGTCCACTGTTGCCCGGGACATAACCCTGCAGCCGTGCCGCTCGACCCACGACCTAATGTATGTGTGTGTGTGTATCACTAATATCGAATGATTATCCTCTTAGTCACTGTACCTCGCTAAATACGAGTTCAATTCTACCTTGATTTCCCCATTCCCCAAGTCTCACTAACTATAAGTATAGAATTAATTGTATACTGGCACGTGCCAAATCACGGTCTTACTCGTTTTCACTGCATTGTTTGCTTTCACTAGTCAATCGCTTATCACTGGCGTGCTTGATACAACTAATCCAATACCACTCACGTTCGACAATGCAAATCAGTCGCTAGGTCTCAATATAAACGATTACTCCGCACTGGGTATAAAGTAACACACGATAAGGTAGAAATGCATTAAACAACTGCTCACTAAATTATAACAGCCAACGCCATACGACTTGCAAAATTCACCATAAATCACATGTATAGAATTGACCGAAAAAATATAAAAGGCGTACGAAGTATACATGATTATCTAAGTGGTAAAATTAGTTTCATGTTAATAGGAATTCAGGTTAACAATTTATCATCATTTTAAATCAGCGATCAGTTACTGGAATTCCAGTTTCAGAACTGGAAATTCAACTTCACACACGGTTTATTAGGGATTGTGTTTAGATTCAGACATTATCCCAGTTGAATAAAACCTATTTCTATCTGTTAGGTTTCCAACGCATCAAGCGGATCCATGACTGTCTTTCTGTACTAGGAGATATATCTCGTTTAGTGTGAGAGTATAAAAAATGTCACTGCGGAAAATGCAAAACACGTCGACAATCTAAAATATAATCAAAATACCAAACGACGGTGAAACTGAACGAGACTAGAACTATATGTTAGCTAACTAAATTGTCTATGCGAAGATATAGGACTCTACATATTTTCAGTTTTTTGTAGGGACGTACAGGCGCTTAAGTTCAGGTATCTTCGTAGAATGCTGCCCCGGACTGCAGTCCAGAGCCACATTCCCAGTCAGTTCTCATTGCTGTGGTCTATCGGTATCGAAAATAAACCATAAAGGGTTCTATCTTATCGAGTCATCTTCGATATGAGCTGCAGAAAATTACATTCCGACATGTATCTAATTTAATATCAATTTAACACTACGACATGTACAGTAAAACCCAGATTTGACATCGCCTCTTTGGGGCGATGTTTCATGACGATATTCTCAACAATCTAAATTTAAATTACTACACAATATCATTATTCGTAACAGGAATCCCCCAAACACAAGATATGAGCATTTTGGAGAGTATTCACATCGAACGCTCGGGTTACAACTATGGGTAATAGTTGAAATATCGGTTACATCTATTTGATTTGACTAGACGGCGTTTAATTAAATTCTAATCGGTATGGTTACGGATTAGAAGACCGAGTCGGACTTCCGTTCCACACAATCAATATAAAAGGGTTCGCTAAAGGATTTGTTTACACGTTGTCAACATGATTATAATAGGTATGCCATTTTTTACTATTACTATCCAGTTAATTAATACAATAGCATGAATAAACAAGTGATTGAATTTCACTTACCTTCGTTCGCTGATATAGAAGCAACACCACATGCAGGATTCGTCTCGACACACGAGACAATACGATACTAGACACGGTGCGTGACACGAGCGCGATACTCGGTGACCCGGTACTGGATACAGTAATGACACGGGTGTAACACGGTAGTGGGTGTGGTGATGACGCGAGCGTGACACGGTACTGGGTACGGTCTTGGCTCGGTGCGTGGTGCGGGTGTGGCACGGCGGGGCACGATGCTGGACGCAGCCCTGATGTGGGAGTAGGCACGGTGTATGCACTGGACTAGGGCACGGGATGGCACGGATGCGCGTACGGTGTGTCACGGAGGCGAGCACGAGCCGCGACACGTCGGGGTACGCGGTGACACGGGGCAGACGTGAGACGGTGCGATGCGGCATCGCCGGTGGTCGATGTTCTCCGCTGAAAGACGCGACCGGGGCGTTGGGACGTCCGGCCTGAATTTCAATGGCATATGCTATTTGGTTTTATCCGTCCACCTCTCCGAAGATGCCAAGTTGATTTATGGCACCATATATCGAAGGTTTAGACGGATGCGGCCGTTGTAGCAGACTTCGTCAGATTCCCCCTTATTGTGAGGGTTTTTTGATTGTGGGGACGCTCTTCCCTGCAAGCGCAAGCCCCTGCAGTTAATTATGCTACCGTATCGCGGTAACCATTTTCTCCTTCTCCAGATGGTCACTTCGTGTCATGTGTGTTTGTTTTGTTTTTGGTTGCCCGTGGATTGTATACGGAGACTAATTTATGTTGTCGCCCGTAGGACGTGGATTAGTCCAAATCCGTATTTTCTTAGATTTGGGTTTGGGTTGGATGTAAGGATCGTTAATCTCATTTGAGATTAAGATCAACTTAAACGTTTTTTAAGGATACGTTAGTCTAATTTTAGACTAAGATGTACTTAACAGGATCATTTAGATCCAACAAAAGAGCATTTGGGCTCTATTGTTTAGTTTAGGGACATTGCGGTCCATAAGTTTAAGGACATCATGGTCCATGGAGTTTAAAGACATCATAATCTAGTTTAGAGACGTCATAGTCTGTAAAGTTTAAGGACATCATAGTCCATGAGTTTAAGGACCTCACAGTCCATGGTAGTTTCGAGACATCATAGTCTGTAAAGTTTAAGGACATCATAGTCCATGAGTTTAAGGACCCCACAGTCCGCAAAGTTTAAGGACATCATAGTCCATGAGTTTAAGGACCCCACAGTCCATGGAATATCTGGTTGTCAGGACCCGTCACCTCTCTGAAGACGTTGAAGGATTATAACGACAAATATCAGAGGAGTGAAGAGATGTACTCTTGAATCAATATTGGTTGGGAAATCTGTAGTCCAATTTGGGACTAAAATCAAAGATTTATGAGCATATGGGCTCAATTAATCTGAATTAGAGATCTGTGGCCAACTTGGGCTCAGCCCATTCAGTTAAAATGTTGGGCATTTAATTAGGCTCAGTCCTTTTTTCATTTAACAATACTGAGCATTGGTTTGGATTCTGACAACAGTTTTTGTCTTTTATTGAATGCTGAGCACTCATTATGGCTCTGGGCTTTATCATTTAAAGAACAATTCATGTTCTCTCAGCGGACACATGAGGAGCACGTGGCGCGCTTGGCGCTGAGCGCCAGTTAATGAGCGCAGAGCGCTTCTGGTGAAGTAGCGCACACGTGAGGAGCACGTGGTGCGCTTGGCGCTGAGCGCTAGTCAATGAGCGCAGAGCGCTTCTTATGAAATAGCGCGCACGTAAGGAGCACGTGGCGTGCTTGGCACTGAGCGCCAGTCAATGAGCGCAAAGCGCTTCTTGTGAAGTAGCGCACACGTGAGGAGCACGTGGCGCGCTTGGCGCTGTTCGCCAGACTTGGAGCGCTGAGGTACTTCTTTAAATTTGGAGCGCTAAGGCTCTGCAGCGTTATGCGCTAGATTTGGAGAGCTGAAGCGCTTCTTTTAATTTAAGCGCTAGGGCTCTACAGCGCTGTGAGCTAAATTCTGAAGCGCTAAAGCGCTTCTTTTAATTGGAGCGCTATGGCTCTTTTTAGACAGCTCTGTTCTCTGAGAATTAAATTCTCTCTTATAAGAGACTTTGTCTCGTAGATCTAAGAACAAAGTTCTTATATTACAGGAGATGTTTCAATCTCTTATGTTTTTGGTGAAATGCTTTGCCTTTATGGATCTGTGATCCTAAGAGAATTGAATTATTCTCCCCCTTTTATAATGAGATGTTATGATCTCTTTTGTGAAAAACAATTTGTCTTAAAGATCTATGATCTCTTTATTTTACCTTGAAAAAATTCTTCTTCTACTGAGAGCTTGCTCTTCTCTCTGAAATTTCTCAAAGTTTATGAGGGGTTCCACTCTTTCAGACTTGAAGTCTTGGGGACTTTATATAGTGAAGGCTGATTTATTGAATCAGTTGAAGAGATCTTTTCTCTAATTGATTTGGGGATTTCCCCACCGTTGGATTTTTTATCTTAGGGCTTCTGTTTTACAGAAGGCAATCTTCTTGTTTTTAACAAGATTGGGAAATCTTTTCCCATACAGAATTTATTCTGTATTTTGGTGATTTTTAATCACTATTGGATCATTGATCCAACGGTGCTCTGATTTTCAGAGCACAACCTTTCCTGTTTGGAAAGATTCTGAGGAATGTTTTCTTAACAGGATTTTATTCTGGTCAATTGATGATTTTTTAATCATGTTCGTTGGATCTTTGATCCAAGGGCCGAAAACATTTTGTTCTATTGCTAGCGCTCACATGCTTTGCACGTGGTGCGCTGCTTAGAGTGCACGCCCTTAGCGCTAGCGTTCACGTACTTTGCACGTGGTGCGCTGCTTAGAGTGTAGCGCCCTTAGCGCTAGAGCTCACGTGCTTTGCACGTGAGCGCTGCCTCAGAGTCTTTGACTCTCAGCGCTGGCGCTGCTTCATTTCAAAATTTAAAATTTGAATAGAGCTTTGCTCTGATTGGGGAAACAAATGCCCCCCACCGTTGCGCTCACGTGGCCTACACGTGAGTGCAGCGGTGGCAGCATCTACGCCATTGGATCAACTCAGAAGTTGAAACGGCTCTCAGTGCTTATAAATAGGGCCTTTGGCCCTTGAGATGATCTATGTTCATCTTCTTTCTTGTTTTCTGAGAATTCTGCTTCAGAGCATAGCTCTTTGTCTTATGAACTTTCTTAGGGACATAACTCTGTCAAAAATTTAGGTAAAGATTAAATCTTTGAAGAGATTATTTTATAATCTATGGTTTCACCTATTAACAGAGCTTTGCTCTTTTCAAATCATGTAGATTTGTTAGGGTTTCTCAATAGAGGTTTACTCTTCATAGATTTAAAGAGATCTTTCTTAGGGTTTCTTAACCTATTAATAGAGCTTTGCTCTTTCAAATCATGTAGATTTGTTAATCTTTTATGAAGAACTCTTAGAGTTTGTTCATAGATCTTGAAGATCTCAGAATTTTTAATTCATTAAAAGCTTTACTTTAAGTTTTCTGATAGGTTATTCCATCATCTTTACAGAGCATGGCTCTTCAGAATTTTTCTTGAGGAACTTTTATTCCTTTCATCATCAGAGTTGATAGATGTCACTCTTGTTGCAGAGCGTTGCTCTCAATGGGAGATTTACTCCTTGGCCCGAGGGCCCTCATTAAATGAGAATCCTTTTAGGATTTCCTCATTTAATGACAGTCTCATCAAATGATGAGACTGTTTTATTAATGATGAGTTATCATCTAGATTATGTGGGTCCCCCCTGTTCCCCTCCGAAAGACGCGGCGGAGACGCGATGTACGTCTTGCCTGAAATTCGGGGCATATACTAATTGGTGCTATCCGTCCACCTATCCGAAGATGCCAAGTTGATTTATGGCACCATGCATCGAAGGTTTAAACGGATGCGGCCGATGTAGCAGACTTCGTCAGATTCCCCCTCATTTGAGGGGTTTTTGATTTTGGGGACGCTCTTCCCTGCAGGCGCAAGCCCCTGCAGTTAATTACGCTATCGCATCGCGGTAACAACTTTCTCCTTCTCCAGATGGTCACTTCGTATCGTGGGTGTTTGTTTTATTTGTGGTTTCCCGTGGATTGTATACGGAGACTAAGTAATGTTGTCGCACGTAGGGCGTGGACTAGCCCAAATCCGTATCTTTCTTAGATTTGGGTTTGGGGGGTTTGGGTTTAAGGATACGTTAGCCTCATTTGAGACTAAGATCAACTTAAACGTTTGTTAAGGATACGTTAGCCTCTTTTTAGACTAAGATCAACTTAATGGGATCGTTTAGATCCAACAAGAGAGCAATTGAGCTCCATTGTTTAGTTTAGTAACATTGCGGTCGATTGTTAGTTTAAGGACATTACGGTCCATTGTTAGTTTTAGGACATCTCGGTCCAATGTTAGTTTAAAGACATCACGGTCGAGGTTAAGGACATCATAGTCCGTGGGTTTAAGGACTCCACAGTCCGTTATTAGTTTTAAGACATCACGGTCGAGATTAAGGACGTCATAGTCCGTGAGTTTAAGGACTCCACAGTCTGTTGTTAGTTTTAAGACATCACGGTCAAGGTTAAGGACGTTATAGTCCGTGAGTTTAAGGACTCCACAGTCCGTTGTTAGTTTTAAGACATCACGGTCAAGATTAAGGACGTCATAGTCCGTGAGTTTAAGGACTCCACAGTCCGTTGTTAGTTTTAAGACATCACGGTCAAGGTGAAGGACGTCATAGTCCATGGGTTTAGGGACCCCACAGTCCGTTGTTAGTTTTAAGACATCACGGTCGAGATTAAGGACATCATAGTCCATGAGTTTAAGGACCCCACAGTCCAATGTTTAGAGACGTCATAGTCTATGAAATGTGTGGTCGTCGGGACTCGTCACCTCTTTGAAGACGTTGAGCAATTACAACAACAAATATCAAAGGAGTGAAGAGATGTACCCTTGAACCAGGATGAGTTGGTTGAAAGAGCAGATGTGCTCAGTTCAAGATAATTTGAGCACTTATGGCCGGAATTGGGCTAAGTCCAATCAAAATATTTAACATTTTTTTTGTTCTAGCTATTAAGCCTTTATTTGGGCTCGGCCCTTTTAATAATGCTAAGCATCAGATCCTGACAATTTTTGTCTTGTATTGAATGCATAGCATTCATCAGAACGATGTGTGTTCTGACAATGCGCCACGTGGCGCGCCAGGCGCTTTGCGCCAATTAAAGAGCGCATTGCGCTTCTGTCGGGTAACGCATACGAAAAGGACACGTGTCGCGCTTAGCGCTAAGCGCTAGTTTATTAGCGCATTGCACTTTCAATTTATGAGCGCTTTGCGCTGATTTAATAGCGCACCAGTGAGTGACACGTGGCGCGCTTGGCGCTGAGCGCCAGATGATGAGCGCATTGCGCTTTTGCATGAGTAGGGCACACATGAGTGACACGTGGCGCGCTTAGCGCTTTGCGCCAGATGATGAGCGCAGTGCGCTATTTCAGAAGCGCAAAGCGCAAGTTGCATATGTGGTTGACACGTGGCGCGTTTTGGCGCTGAGCGCCGGTCCAAGGAGCGCAGAAGCGCAGTTCATGAGTGCAAGGCACTATTCATTAGCGCAAAGCGCATTTGATCAATTTTAAGATCAAACAACAAATTTATGTTCTTCAAAGGAGGGTTTGCCTCAAGATCCAAGAACAAAAGTTCTTGTTTTTCATAAAAGGCACTGCCCTTATAGATCAAAGATCTATAAATGAAGTAAAATACTTCTTTTAGTCTTTTTATGATTATATCTTTTTGATATTTTCTTTTTTACTAAAGACCTTGGTCTTTTTCTTAGATCTCTGATCTTTTTAGAAGATGGCTCTTCTTTTTACGAGATGGTTTCATCTCTATTATTCAAGAACATAGTTCTTTTTACCTTGAAGATGAAGAAAAATCTTCTTTTATCTAAGAGCTTTCTCTTCTTTTGCAGAGGGTTTTTCTCTCTCCTTTTCTGTATCTATGACTTGAAGTCTAGGGTCCTTTATATAGGGCCAAATGATTTGTTAAATCAGTTTTGAGAGATCTTTCTCTGATTGATTTGGAATATATCCCACCGTTGGATCTTTGATCCTAAGGCTTCTGTTTTACAGAAGATAATCTTCTTATTTTAATAAGATTGAAAAATCTTTTCATAACAGAATTTTAGTTATGATTATTTAATAATTTATTATTAATAGATCTTTTGATCTGACGGTGGGGAATTTTTAATTCCAGCGATGGCGCTAGCGCACCTACGTTCGACACGTGGCGCGCAGCGCAACTGCGCTAGCGCACCCGTGTTTGACACGTGGCGCACCCGTGTTTGACACGTGGCGCGCAGCGCAGAGCGCAGCGCAACTGCGCTAGCGCACCCGTGTTTGACACATGGCGCGCAGCGCGTCTGGCGCTGGATTCAAAGCGTTGCTTCAACTTTTAAATTTTGAATTTTAAAACAGAGCTTTGCTCTGATTGGGATGCGCTGCTTAGGGCGCAGCGCACCTGGCGCTAGCGCGTCTGCGCTAGACACGTGGCACGCAGCGCGCAGCGCACAGGATCTGAAGCGTTGCTTCAATTTTTGAATTTTGAAATTCAAAACAGAGCTTTACTCTGATTGGGGGAAACAAATGCCCCCCCACCGTTGCGCTCACATGGCGCACACGTGAGTGCAGCGGTGGCAACATCTGAGCCCTTGGATCAACTCAGAAGTTGAAGAGGCGGTTCAATGCCTATAAATAGGACCTTTGGTCCTCGGATGATTATCATCTTCTTCCCAAGAATTTTTATTTCAGAGCCTTGCTCTTCTGTTCAAGAACTTTCAAGAGTTAGAACTCTACCAAACTAAGGTAAAATTAAATAAATTAGGGTTTTTACCCATTAACAGAGCCTTACTCTCCATAGATCCTTGATCTAAAGAAAAACCCCTTTAGGGTTTCATAAACAGAGCCTTGCTCTCAAGAAACCATAGATCTAAACAGATCTTTTCCTAGGGTTTCTCATCCCATGCATCAGAACTCTGCTCTTTTGATAAAATGTAGATCTTTTGATTTTTGATGAAGAACTCTTAAGAGTTTTTTTATGGATCTTGAAGATCCCAGAATTTTAATTTTCAAGAATTAATTTTAGTTAATCTTTGATGGATTTTCCATCATTATTACAGAGCCAGGCTCTTTAAAGAATTTTATTCCCTCATGACCAGAGTTTGACAAGTGTCACTCTGTTACAGAGCTTTGCTCTCAAAGGGAGATTTTCTCCTTTTCCCGAGGGATTTCTCATTCAATGAGAAAATCTTTGAGGATTTCCTCATTAATTGACAGTCTCATCCAATGATGAGGCTGTCTTATTAATTGATGCATTGTCATCTGGATTTTGTGGGTCCCCCTTTGGTCCCCTTTCCACTGCACTGCAGTGTGGTACAAATTTTAAAGTGCCGAGCGTCAGGATTTTAAAAATTAAATTATAACACTGTGTAGCATTTTGAAAATTTAAAAATAAATAAAATTAATTAATTAAAGAATAATATGATAAATCACAAAACTGTTAAAATCAAATAAGTCAATCTTCATAAGTTATATGTAGTACAATTTAAATTAAAATTTTTGTATGCAAATTAAATAAGTTATAAGGGTTATAGTGACAAATTTAGCTTCATTTTAACAAAATGTGTGTTTTATAATAAGTTAGGTTGTGAGGGGTTAATATGTAAAGTTTAAGTTTTATGCAAATATGAGATAGTTAAGGTTTTAAATGAAAGTGGGATAAAAATCATATTTAGTTCAGAATTCAAATTCAAATTAAATCAAAAGTTGAGGATAAGGCTAACACACCTCATGCTTGCATGCACACACTCATCTCACACCTCCTCCTTGCATGAAACACACACACTTTAAACCTTGACACCTCCTCCTTCATCTTATCTTTTCCTTCACTCATATATATAACAACCATTCAGTTCAAGATCAGATTAAAAATTCAAAAGAATTAAAAGAAAAGAAAAGAGAAAAGAGAAAAGAGAAAACAAGAGGAAGAAGAAGAAGAGAGAAGCTTTATTCTTGGAAATTGTTCATCATCAAGCTAGGAAGGACTTAGCATCTTGGATGGGTTATTCCTACAGCAATTTTGGAGGGTAAAATCTTAAAACACAGTAGGGATTAAGTTCTGTAGTGTAGTTAGTTTAAAGTTAACAAAGTCACATAATATCGTATTTTAGTTAAAGTCAAGCTCTGTTAAAATCTGCTAATGTTTAAAAGATAATTAACTTAACTAAACAGAGTTAAAATGATGTAGGTAACAACTAGAATAAACCATAAGACCACGACACCAGGGGGCCGGTTTTTGGCCGGCGGCCATACAGGAAAATCCGGCGTCGCCGGCCAGGTAGAAGGGTGTGTGGGTTTTCTCTGTTGGGTAGTTTCCAGTGTACAATTTTGGCTATTTTGGTGTTGTTTAATTAAACTAGTTTCACTGTAAATAGAATCTGGAAACATATATCGGAAAGGATATCATAAAACATCAAATACGACACGGTTAAAATACGTCGCGATTTAATTTCTGTAACGATACAGATTTAAGTTAAAATCCAGTAAGATTAAGTGTTTAATAACTCGATACAATCGAATAGTATATAACTTGTAAGGGGGAAAGGGTGTTTTTCATTTTCGTCGTATCGGAATAGCCGTTTTCTTATATTCGTTAAATTGTAAATTTAGATTCGATTACGGGAATTACGGAGGCAGCAAGGAAAGGGAAAGGATTAGCAATTCCTGATTAGATTCGACTTTTCCGGTGAGTAGACTAAACATCTACCGGGGAATTTTGTAAAGATGGCGTGTTTCGCCCGTAGTTTTATTTAACTTAATTGCTTTATATTGTTACGCCAATTTGATAATATGCATTCATAATGTACACATACAAATTGCTTAGTTGTTAGAACACTTCACAGTTATTGACGAGTCATGCCACGTGCACGTCTTATATGTTACACACACCTCGTCGATATTGCTATATCACTTTACACTTAAAAATAATACTTGTTAACATGAAATTATATCGTATCTCACATATCAATAATAGTAGTAAATTGCATCATTTATTTCATGTTTATATAAGAGGTAAATGTAGTATTGATGATTTATGGTTTTGAGTTTTGTATACTATTACATAAATCCAGCGTTTTCATGATTGATATGTCAAGTCCACCATGAGATGTTTTCTGTTTTGGTTTATTCCGGACCGAGTGGGGGAGATATACGGTCACGGATTTTACGTTATCCATACTGAGTGGGGGAGATATACAGTTGGATACATGGTGGACCCGGTCGAGACCGAGGGGCAGGATAGCCGTATTGAGACGGGGGAGCCTAGCGAGGTTACTCGATGCCGGAGATAGTGGTAAAAATACGGCGTGTATCTAGATGATAACGACCGGTATTGTTGATTCAGGATCATTCGAGGAATGATGCCTGTGAGAAATGCAAGTTTTGTGTCGATGATGGACACGGGGAAATGAATTTATTGAGAATAAATGATAAGATTTCAGTTGTATTATAGGGTTTACATTATACTTGGTAGAATTTCACATATAATCATACATTATCCTTGTTCACATTTCAGTTAGTACGATTGTCATATTTACTTTATTAATCGTTATATGTTAGTTATATTCACTGAGTTGGCAACTCACCCCCGTTGTGCCACAGTTCCTTGCAGGGGTAGAGTGGACGGTTAGCTGCGAGACAGAGCTACTTCTGCAGCTGTATTACATCTTTTGATAGGTGGGTTACATATGTAGTAACCCTCCCTTTTGATATTGTATTTTGTATCTAGAAAGTCTCCATCAAACCTGTATTTTGACTTAGAATGAGAGATTATATATATTGACAGTTGAGATCGTTTGCTCAATATATTGTGGTTTCTTTCTTTTTGTATGAGATTCTTAGTGAATTCCTATGTATTGAGATTTATGTTCGTTGTTAAATTTTGTTGATCCCAACTAGGGATGCAACTAAACCTAACACTTTATATTTAACTTAATAAATTGCGATTTTTACTTAACAACTAAAATTTTATAAATAATTCCGCAACAAGGTATTTTGATCTTGGTTTTCGGCTTACTTGGACTGCGTGCATATCTTTAGATATGCTACAATCTAAGTGCCGGTCACATCCACATTTTGGGTCGTGACACACTGATAATTGAATTCCGTTCTTTCTCGCAGGCGACATGTCTTCCGATCTTTCTTTCCCGTTTTTTTGTTCATAGGGAGGATTCCCTGAGGCACCGGTGGACCGGGAGGTTCTTGCGCTCATTAGAGACTATGACCCGGAATACAAATACCTTCACATGTGGGGTAGGTGGTACGACTAGATTATCAAAGGTCGCCGAAGCTTCTCTTGTGCGACGCCTTCAGAGCCGATCTCGTCAATCTCATATGCAGATGCACCCCCGGTGAATTATACCGTGGAGGTTGTTAATTGGACTTCGGAGGGTCTTCTTCAACCTTCGATTGCCGCCATACCCATGCAGCTGCAGGCGGCTTTGGATACTTTGGGGCGACGCATATGCCAGGGCAAGTCGCGCCCTTGGGGACAACCCTACAACATTGGGTTGACCCCCCGACATTCGGCCGGGTATTTGCAGTGGGCCAGGTACATTTTGTCAGCGAAGAAGTCGCACCTGCTGAAGATCGGTCTATACCCTGCGGTTTATGCTTCGCTGTTCCAATATTATGCTCCTCCGACATGGTGGATTAAGGTGTTCTTGGAGCAATGGAACATCCCAACCCATACCTTTCTTCTACTAGACAGAGAAGTCTCCATCCCCTTAGAAGAATTTGCTGAGATTTCCGGTCTGCCGGTGAGGGGGGAGCACTATGAGGAGCTGCTTCCTCCGGATGAATACGTTTTTGCCACCAAGCCGGTGGTGATGGGCCTAACGCCGGAGAACGCTATTCAGCACCAGTTTCCTAGTCTGATAAAGGTGCTGAACATGTATGAGAGCCTCTTTTTGGAATCCGGAGGCCGGGGGGTCAACTTCTCAGACTTCATTACCCGGTTTCTTCGCCCGGAGATTTTATCGCAACGAGGTGAAAAGTTTGCCAAGCTCGACGACCCTTTTGGCTTTGGCTTGGACCATCGACCAGTGTTGGAAGATGATCAGAAGGGCTTTTATCTTCCCGATGCTGCGATCATCCCTTTGTCAGAAATCGCCGCTCCGAGCATTGACGAGGAGACTTTCTTTCTCGGGTTTCTCGGGCTATGGTTGTGTTGGTTCGCGCTCCCTATGTACCCTCGCTATATGAGGCTGTCCGTCTTCTACCCAGCACATCGAATGGTGGCCGGAATACAAGTGGCCATCGGGATTGCCGGGCTAGCCCACCTGTACCATGGTCTTAGCGTGGCGGCGGATAAAACTGAACCGGAGGTGCAAGCTGCCAACTTCCCGATGCACTACTTTACTTCATGGATGGAAATGCACGTGCTCGGGGTATTTGGTATTCATAAAAGACCCTCGTTTTACGAGAAATGCAAGCTCCCGCGGATTATGCGACTGGTTGACGCGTCTATCGTGAATCCGTCTTAGAGGGAAGCTAGGGGCTTGCTTCTTCGTCCGCGCACGGTCGGGGCTGGTATGTCTTTCACGGACAAAGTCCTAACAATCGGGCAGGAAACTTCCAAGACGGTGCTGGCATTGCGCGACACTTTTAAGGACGGGGCCTCCGTGTTGAAAGCCAGGGAGATTCTACTTCTATACTCCATCAGGCCGGGCTTCCTCGTATTCAGGCAAAATGATGCGGCGCTTTTTATGAGATACAGCCCCTATCATTTTGCCCAGCAGCTAAGTTATAACCAGGGGGTCCCACTGGAGGCGTTTTTGGAAGAACCTGCTGCCACCATAGAGGCAATACGGGATGCGCTGCATCACTTTATGCCCTTGAATACGGGCTCCCACTTTTTTATTAGTGAGCCAAGTTGCATCCCGAGGGCCCTTAACGTATACGGGGCCTGGTATCAGCATGCGATGGGTGCTGTCATCATGGAGGAGAGGCGGCTGTTGCTCGATCGCAAGAGTGCGCCCCTTGCCAGCGATCGCAACGTCCCTTTAAAGCGACGGATCGCCGTGCCCCCTCCGCTAAGAGAGGCTGTTGTAGTTGAGCCTCCACGTGTGCTAAGCCCGACGCGCGGATTGCCCCGTGATTCTGTGGAGACGGTGGATGCGCCATCGGTGCCTCGTGCTCGCGCGGAGACGGTGAATGTACCCTCGCCCGAATCCGGCGTAGGCTCGGATATCGGGACTCGCCATCCCAAGGTGGCCACTAAGCGCAAGCTGGTGTTAGCTGCGACCGGAGCTCGCTCTCAGAAGAAGAAAAGTCGATGTTTTCTCTTGACGTGGTACTTGGCCAGGAGCCCCATGCTCCTTATAGTGAGGGCTTGAGCGAGTATTGGACCAATGAGGGCTTGTTAATGCCGCCAGATGATACTGATCTGGCGGCTGCCGTTGTAGCTTCCGAGCGATTGGCAAGACGCGAAGAGAGGTTGGCTATCCTCGCGTGATCAGGTAATCTTTAGTTGTATTTTCGCCATTGCATCATACTTGTATTATTTTTTTTGACTGACGCTTTTCATTCTTTAATAGGCATTTCTACCGAAGAGGCTCTCGCTGCTTCTCTCAAGACTTTTGAGGAAGAGGAACGACTTCGAGCATCCTTAGGCCTCGGTACATTTCGGTTCGCCATATTTCTACTCCCGTTTCTTATGAGTAATCTGACCCTCTCTTTGTCTTATCATAGGGACCACAATGCCTATCCCGCAAGCTGATGCGAAAATTCTCCCCGAGCCAGCTACCGAAGTCTCGGCCTCTTCGGCATTGCCGAAAGAGGCATTACTCAAAAAACCGATGATGGAAGCCTTGACGGCTCCAGAGGTACCCCTGGATGTGGATGATGATGTCATGTTAAAGGAGGCTTCTAAAAGGTCTGTTTTGACGGCTTGGGAGGAAAGGAAGCGCCGGAGGCGCGTAGCAAGGGAGCGTAGTGCTGCTTTAGCTGTGGGAGCCGGTTCAAGCGCCGTTACCCCTGCTGCTACTCCTTCAAAGGAGTCTCCGGTTGCCTTGTCTACTGCTCACAGACGGACGGCACGTGCGGCTCGGGAAGCCAACGGCAACTCAACTCCAGGTAATGTGCCTTGAGGCTCTGTTGTCAAAGTTTTAAGCTATCAGTTCTCATATATCTTATCTTTGCAGAGCCGAGTCTTCCCGAAGAAGTGGCAGCGACCGCTGAGCCTGAGGGAGCGGTGGAGGAGGTAGCTGCTATTCCCGAACCCGGGGCGGCGGCAGATGACGTGGTCGCAATTGCCAGGATCGAGGTAGTGGCCGACGAGACGGCTACCACGGCGGAGCCTAAAGCGGCGGGGGATGAGACGGTTACAATTACTAAGCCCGAGGTGGCGGCGAGCGAAACGGGTACAATTGCTGGGTCCGAAGTGGCCGCTCTTTCTTAAGAGTCGGGCACTGCTCCGATCATTGCCCTTCCCGCCTACGGTTCTTTGTCGTGTCCCGGCGTCGCAAGTGTGACGATGGCTCTCGTGGAGTCAGTGGATGAGGCGACGGGAGGTGAGACCACTCCGATGGAGGAGGGAGACGCCGCTGTTGTATCGAGTAACGCCCTAGTCACGGCTCCGACCGGCGACTCATCAGATAGATTTTAAGTCACCGCCTTTCTTTTTATTCTGCAATCTCTTTTCAATTTTTCCTGACAGGGTTTATCTTGTTTCTAATGTAGGTGCGGCTAGCGCTGATATCGCGCTACTCGAGACAGCGCCGTCAGTTACCGCCCTGACGGTGACCACCTCTCTGCTTTCTCTCGCACTGTTGCAAATGCTGGAAGGTATGGATTTGTGACCCATCAATCTTATTTCTCGGCTGTATAATTCATGTACTGACGTTGCGATATCGCGTTTTTGCAGGAGTCCTTTTTGACCACCTGTACCAGGCGCTGCATCCCCACTTCTCCTTCTCGTCGGAGGTTGCTTCATCCAGTAGCGCTGGTGAATACAGCTTTTTAATTAATGCTCTTTCTTTTACCGACAATGAAATCATTTCTGATTCTTCTTTGTCTTGATTACAGTACTACAGATTGAAGGAGGAGATGAGGGATCAGTTGCGCCGCTGGTCCTCCCGGCTTTACCACCTGCTGCAGCTGGTATAGTAAATCCTATTTTTCATGAATCTCTTATATTTCTTGATCCGTCATCTGATTGTGATTTGTTTTGCAGTGGTCGCTTCAACTCCGGCCTCTTTCGAATCTCGCATTATGATGCCGGCAGGCCCCTTCTCCAGGCGTCCATCCTCAAAGGGTGCTGTGACGAGTCTGCGTATGCTGAGCGAATACGTCGAGGAGCTTGACGCGGAGGCTCCTACATCTGCCGCAGATTTCGCTGCTGAGGTCAATCCGATGCTGGCGACGCTTGTAAATTTCCATGATGAAGGCATCGTCAAGTCTTGGGTTGATCACTGCAGGAAGATCGAGACCTGTCTGCATCAGCTTGAACTTATGCATCTTACCCCTGAGACTCAGGCTTTGAACTCCCAGCGGGCCGCATGGGTCGAGCAGAGTGCATCCTTCCTCCGCCATTTCGAACAAGAAGCGACCTTGAGGCGGAAGGAATGTGAGGAGGCTTCCGCTGAGTCTGTCCAATTACGTGCCCATGTCGAAGCGAACGCCGCACAACTGAGAGCTGTCTTTGACACCTTGCAGCGATGTATCTCGGACGGGCTTGTATTGAGACGGAAGATCGACTCTATCGAGCGGGTTACGCAGAGTTGCAAAGCTGCCCAACGGGAAGTCGATGAGAAGATTTCATCCTGCTTGCAACAAAGGACTCAAATCGAAGCGGAGCTGGCTGCGGCGGCTGATCATGAGAAGGCACTGAAAGAAGTGCGAGAGCAGCTTATGGACTTGTTGAAAACGCTTCTTTCTCAGTATCTGCCTTTGTATCAATTATACACTTGTAATCTTTGAATAATATGTATCTATTTTTTATTCTTTTATATAATGTATTTTGTATTTAATTGAGTTCATGAATAAAGACACATTTTTTTATTATATTGTTGCTTTTTTCTCCCTGCTGTGTTGTTGCCATGTGATTTTAGCAAGTGCGGTCTGTAGATAGTATATAGCCGTCAATCTTGGATTCTTTGTAGAGTGGTGATGGCTTAGGAAACAGGGTTAGGATCTGTCACCTAAGATTTTTCTATTTTATGAGCCATGAGGGTCTCATAAAGACTTTCTCCCTACGAGTCGTGAGGATCTCGTAGGTGTATTTTCTCCTTAAGAATCGAGAGGATTCCTAAGTGTGTTTTCCCTTATAAGTCGTAAGGATCTTATATGAGAGTTTTTTTCTTCCTTACGAGTCGAGAGGACCCGTAAGTGTTTAGTGGGATAGACATGTAGATGACGTACTTCCAAAACGGGGTCATATGGATGACGTATTTCCGTGACGGGGTCATACTGATGACGTTGTATATTCCTGCAGAGACACTGATTTCTCTGCGGGTCGGCGCGAATCGAGATGTTCTCGTCAAGGATGCTGATTTCCCTGAATCGAGGAGGTTGCTAAGGACACTGATTTCCTCGAGTTGAGACGAATCGAGGTATTCCTGCAAAGACACCGATTTCCTTACGGGTCGACGCGAATCGAAGTGCTCTCGTCAAGGACGCTGATTTCCCTGAATCGAGGAGGTTTCCAAGGACACTGATTCCCTGGGGTTGAGACGAATCGAGGTATTCCTGCAAAGACACTGATTTCCTTGCGGGTAGACGCTAATCGAAGTGCTCTAGTCAAGAACGCTGATTTCTCTGAATCGAGGAGGTTGCCAAGGACACTGATTTCTTCGGGTTGAGACGAATCGAGGTATTCCTTCAAAGACACCGATTTCCTTGTGGGTCGATGTAACACCCGAGCCCAATACAACTAATTTCAGTTACCGTTTGAACGTAATGTGGCACTTATTTCATTTATCTTGCTTGATTGTTACTTATTGTAATTTTACCCCGACAATTCATTTCTGCATATAACAATTTAAGGCATCTAAAATAAAATTAAAAATATTCATCATGGCATGCTTGACACCCCTAACCCCGTTGAAGCATCCGTGTATCGTGTTCTCGTCCCGTTCAGTGAAACGGGCGAGTTTGGACGGCTACGCGCATGTACGTGTGTCCGTCTTGGGGGTATGCTTTTTGATTGTAAAATACTTCATTTTCACTTTTGGATCCCGCCTAAAATTTTCTTATTTCAATTTCAAATTTTTGGACCCGACCCGGGCGCAATTTGAAAATGTTTTACTTTGCGCCAAAATCCCAAATTTCTAATATATATTAAACTGTCAAATATTTTAACCATATAATATTTCTTAATATTTCTAAATCTTTCAATCCCAACAAATCGGATTCATTTTAACCCCCCGTGGGCCCCACCTTACTCCCCATCTCTCTCTCCCCGTCTCTCTCTCTCTCCCCCTATCTCTCTCTCTCTCTCCTCTCTCTATATATAAATTCTCTTCTTCCTTTTCTATTTCCTTCCTTCAGCGAACCCACCGCACGTAAACCCTAGCCGCCTTGCCCCTCGCCGCCGTAGCCCCAACGCCGACACCACCATCACCGGCCTCCTCGCCTCCTCGTCCTCGTCATCTCCTCACCCTCATCATCTTCTCTCCCATCTCCTTCCTTCCGAGCCTGCACACCCCCGACCAGGCCCATGCACCCCCTGCACACAGTTGCACTGCCGGGAGTCGCCGCCGGTGACCTCATCTCCGTGTCCCCGGTCTTCGTGCGCACCCAGTAAGCCCACCTCTCCTTCCTTCTCCTTCTTCCCTTCATTTTCTGTCTGTGTCAAGTTCTTTAACCGACGGTGGCCTCTGCAGATATCTCGTCGGAGTTTCGTCGACGCCGTCGATCCTCACGACCCCTCTACAGACCATTGTAAGCCTTCCTTTCTCCATCCTCCTTCCCTTCTTCTTTATTTTCTTTTCTTTCTTGCTGCAATTCTTGACGTTCACTGTTTTTGTTTCTCGCCGGATTCCGGCCGTGCCGACGACTTGTCCCGACGATCCAGCGAGGTACTCTAATCTGTGTGGTTCCACTGTTCGTCGTTTGGGTTCATTCCGTGAACCGCGCGCCCGTCGCGAGTTTCCCCGCCGACATTTTACGTTCCGTATTCCCGGTTCGCGACCCGTCGTGGCAAGTACCCCTTGCTACATGCTAAATAATATTTACATACACATTGATGACACCCTAAACCTGTAAATTTAACTTTAGTACGATCATTTCTCATTTTCGTGTTCAATATTGATATATATCATTTTATCTTTCAAACTTGGAACCTACCTGTTGCAATTACTGTTTTGAACCTAATAACCATATTTACATGTTTTAATTTCACTTTCACTAATGACGTAGCCTGTGGCACTCTATCTATCGTTTTACTTCACTCGGACACTCGTGTACATTTAACCTGCATAAACTGTGATTTCATCCGTGGAACCTATATATATATATATATATATATATATATATATATATATTTATCTCATTGCATCCATGAAGTCTTAAACTTGTTAACATGATTAAACGGCTATAATTGTCTTACTGCATTCTTATAATGTTGAAATCATCTTTGTGACACAACTGATAACTGTACTGCTAATTGAGTGAATCTGCCTATTGCTTAATTCATTGCTTAGATCATGCTGTTGATAACCATGCTTGATTATGTAACTGAGTATGAGCACACCCATGATATCGTGTACATCTTGACCTGACTTGTTACTTACATATGGATTGACCCGACATGGTACCGTACTGCTTGACTTGACCTGATATACCATGACCTGACCCGTTACTTGATCTTGTGTCTAATGCCAACAAACCTGACATGTAGTCCTCATGGACCGTTCCTGTTGTCTATCCAGACAAACCTGCTTACCTGATCCTGTGTTGGCATTAGTTCTCGATTACGGGATACCTGACCTGACATACACATATAGCTTGGGGGTATGGGGAAATCAAAGGTGAAACCTGACTTGTAACTCAACAGTTCGCTACCTGTTCTGATCAGTTTTTAGGCTAGGCCAGCCTTGGAATGATGATGCTGACATCATTCATCTGTACACATTTCCTGTTTGGTGCTTAGCGGCATGTCTCGGTTTCAGCCCGAGAATCTGAGGCCGTGGTCCCGGGTATGTACGGGATACTATTGAGTTGCATCGATGATTCATTAATTTAGTTTCAAAGACTTTAGAACAGAAAACCTGATAGAACAGTTTAGTTTACCCACTGCACACTACCCTGCACTGCTCCGATTTATATTATTGTTACCCTTACTTTATTCATGTTTATATTCGCATTGCCTGTTTATTATGTTTTTACTTGATGACTTGACGCGCTGACGTCTGGGTTTTGCATGGCCCAGATTCTGTACCGCTATCGCAGTCCGAGCAGGAGTACTTTAGCCGACAGGCTGAGCTATGAGTGTCAGCAGTAGTTAGTTTTCTTTCCTGCATTTATTTCCTGATGTGAGCCCGCATTATGGGACATACATTCCAGTTATTTTGTATTGGATCTTTCACTTCCGTATTTTATTATTCTTGACTCATGTTATCTTGGATTATGGACATGTTTTAGATAGTTTTATTTTGTTCTTGATATCTTTACAGCCGTAATGTGACTGTGGATGGATACTTCCTACCCACAGGTAGCATGGCTGGCTATGTCACGTGCCCATTTTAGCGTACTCTGGGAAGCGGGGCGTGACATGGTTCTTTTGGTATCAGAGCCATAGGTTAGTTGGGTTGATTCTTTTGTAGTTGGGTATTGTACCCAATACATGAATCAGAATACCCGTGTTTAGGAAACATGTCCTGCCACCTTGCCGTTTACTATTCTTGAATCACATTCTTCCTGATTATATCTTTTACGATGTGCAAACTTCCTTTGCATATCAACTCGAAAACCCGATTCCTTGTTATCTCTAGGACTTAGGCGACTTGGGTGGAGTTATGTAATTGTGGCTATGATACCGCGGCATAGTTATAATGCGGCACTCTATTTAAGTAGCTTGGAGTTCTAGCCTTGATATATATTTTGAATCTATCATCATGCTAATGTTGGGTGTTTTGATTTCAGGAATATGGCCGGTAAGAATTTGAAGACGTACCAGAGGCGTGTGGACGAAGCCGCCATGCTTGGAGTGATAAGAGGAATGCTGGAGAATCAAAAGAAACAAACCGAGCTGATCCAGCAGCAAGCGGAATCGTTTCAGGAAGGTTTGCAGATCGTTCAGCAGTCTGTGAACAATGTTGGAGCTAAACCAGTTGACCGAGTAGGGACCGTAGCAGATTTCAGGCGTTTGGGTCCATCTACATTTACTGGTTTGGAGGAGCCGTTGCCAGCAGAGCAGTGGCTAGTTGACATAGAGAACTTGCTTACTGCGGCACAGATTCCAGATGAGAAAAGAGTTGATGTGGTACGCATTCAGTTAGTGGACTACGTCGGAGAATGGTGGCTTGTGGAGGAGAACCGTTTGCCCAAGCCGATCAAGTGGGCGGATTTTTCAAAGAGTTTCCTGGAGAAGTGTAAGTCCATGCTACCTCTCCCGGTACTTTCGGGAATGCGGAATTTGGTAAAAAACGATTTTTACGTAGGTGGTAACATGGACCTAAAACCCGGATCTTGGTTAAACATCTATCTAGCAACCTAACTACGAGTTTCTAGCTACTCGGTTAGGGGGTTATACCTTGCTTGTCTTGAACTCCTTCGTCTTCAAGCTCCGATGGTGGTCCGGAATGGCTTCTTCTCGTCGTCTCCGTACGCCGAAGATAGATCCACCTGAAAGCTCCAACCTTTAGCTCCTTCTTCGTTCTTTGAAGAAACTAGTTCACTTGGTTTGCTAAACCTAGTGAACTAGAATGAGTAGAGAAGAGTTTGTATGGGATTTTATCTACGGTTCTTGATTCTCAACTCATGAGACAAGAGAACCATAGAATCAAGAGAGGGAGCAAGAGGTTGAGGGTGAGAGCAAAACAAGAGAGCTCAAGAACAAGAGAGAGAATGAGCAAGAAAGAATAAGGCTCTCTTTTGTCTTTCACCCTCTCATAATCCAAAGTCATGATAACTCATCATACTAAAAAAGTCTTATGTGATGGTTTGAAGCAACCATAACCATATCATTTCATGCACTCATTTTACACAAATGAGCAAGCAAGAAAAAGTCTTTGCCATGAAATGATGGCTATGGTTATCATGATGGTCAACTAGTCAAGCCTAGTCAACCGGTCAACAAAGTCAACAAGTCAACAAAAGTCAACAAGTCAACAAAGTCAACAAAAGTCAACAACCATGTCACCATAATACTTAATTAATATAATAGTTAATCACATATCATATTCTCATTAGGGTTGATCAAAAGGTCAATAGTCAACGGTCAACTGTCAACAACCCTAATGAGAATCCACTGCCTCTGTCTCCCTGTCAACTGTGCATACGCACCCGCATCCCGCGTTCCGAGGAACACGAATGCACACTGGATAAATCCAATCCCAAAAGGTATACTAGGATCTGGCTTAAACCAAAGCCCGCTAGTGTAAACTGTCCGGACACTGTACGTGCACAAGTGCACGGATGTGACCGAACCCTGTCGCAAAACCATGCGACCTGTCGCAATACCATGCGACCTCTACTCTTTTGCCTAAAGGCGAAAAGCTTTCTGTGTGGGACTCTAAAGACTCGACACTACGCTGGCAGTGGGTTTAACCACAGACCGCAAGCGGCACTAGCTGTGCGTAACGGTCCCCAGGTAATGCCGACAAGAAGACCGACGAGGCGAAACCCATCTGAACTCCTACTGAGCCTGAGTGTGACATTCTCCGTACAGTCCGGTCTGTTCGTCTGATACATCGCATGGCGGGCCTAGGGGGCGGTAAACGTCAGTCCCCCAATAGCGGTACAAGTCGTGCCGGAGCGAAGCCCAAAACACCCTGAGATAACACTGGAAGCCTACCAGTATATCTCGTTTGCCCTGGCCAGGGACTACTCGTGTAATGGCTCTCCTAGACACAGCGCGATGTCAACCCCCAATACCGGGAGAGACGAATCCTGTCTAACCGTCACTGCCTCCAAGTGCTTCGGGACTGCACCCAACTACTACCTGTTTGCACGACTCCTTTGAGCCGTGGTAGGGTAGTGATCAAAGTGCAGTGGGAACACACTCGAGACGAAGTGACAGTGTCAAGTCAGCGGACTAAGCTGTACTCATGTCACCTGGGAACTGATAACTGACGATAGGCATAATACCAACTAGTCAGTTCCCGACGAGTCCTGTCCAGTGTACCCGTAACCTAACGAGCACCCGCATACTATCTCAAGTACGACGTACTGACGGCTGTGGGACAGACCGTCTCCCGCACTGGGATGAGAAGCGCATGCGCTGGTCTACTCCGGAGTATCGATGCCCTGTCTCGATAGTCCTGCTACCAGGGACCTGCATAAGGATGTGCTTATAGATTACCCAGCCCCACTACTGTGACGGCCATCACATCGCTGGTAATCAAGCAAAGATCCTAAGGGCTCCACTAATGTGTATAGGCGATATACAAAAATAAACACATGTACACATTGAAGTAGAAACAAACCAAGTAGCATACTACTATTTTGAGCAAGATTGTATATACAAGGTGAATATCCCAAGCTTCCATTAAGTAATATACAAACCAGTATGATACAGTAATGGCCTCTAGGGCATATACACTAACAATCTCCCACTTGCACTAAGGCCATGTACTGGCGTATCAAAGACCTATCATCTCGATCAGCCGCTCGAACTGAGTCTGGGGCAGGGCCTTGGTGAATGGATCTGCAGTGTTATCTTCTGAAGCGACTCTCCGAACCTCGATCTCCTGGCGATCTACGATCTCCCTGATCAGGTGATACCGCCTCAAGATGTGCCTGGATCTCTGATGGGACCTGGGTTCCTTCGCTAAAGCTATAGCCCCGTTGTTGTCGCAATACAAAGGTATTGGATCAACAATGGACGGAACCACCTGAAGTTCTTTCAAGAACTTCCTCATCCAGACAACTTCTTTTGCGGCATCAGATGCAGCGATGTATTCCGCTTCCATCGTCGAGTCTGCAACGGTTTCTTGTTTGGAACTCTTCCAACACACCGCCCCTCCATTGAGGGTAAAGACAAAACCCGACATGGACTTGGAATCATCCTTGTCACTCTGGAAGCTGGAGTCAGCAAAGGCCTCGATCTGGAGGTCTTTTCCGCCATACACCAAGAACATCTCCTTAGTCCTTCTCAGGTACTTGAGAATGTTCTTTACCGCTATCCAGTGTTTCTCCCCAGGGTTTGACTGATACCGGCTTACCACACTCAGTGCATAAGCTACATCCGGTCTGGTACACAACATCGCATACATTATAGAGCCTACCGCAGAAGCGTAGGGTATAATAGACATGCGATCCCTCTCCAAATCAGTCTTGGGAGACATCTCTTTAGAGAGGGTGATCCCGTGACAAGCCGGTAGGTTACCGCGCTTGGAATCTTCCATACTGAATCTTTTCAGTATGGTGTCGATGTACCTGGACTGAGAAAGTCCCAATATCCTCTTGGATCTGTCACGGTAGATCCGGATACCCAGAATGTATGAGGCATCACCCAGGTCTTTCATGGAGAACCTGTGTGATAAGAACCCTTTGACAGATTGTAGCATAGGAATGTCATTTCCTATTAAGAGAATGTCATCCACGTATAAAACGAGGAATACTACAGTTCTCGCTACAAATCTACTATAGATGCATGGTTCATCTGGATTTTTGATAAAGCCAAATTCTTTGACCGTCTCATCAAAGCAGATGTTCCAACTCCGCGATGCCTGCTTTAGTCCATAGATGGACTTAAGCAACTTGCACACCTTTCCGCTGCTCCCACTCTGAATGAAACCCTCTGGCTGGTACATATAGACACACTCCTCTAAATTTCCATTTAGAAAAGCTGTCTTTACGTCCATTTGCCAGATCTCATAATCGTGGAAGGCAGCAATGGCAAGAAGGATCCGAATGGATTTCAGCATGGCTACTGGAGAAAAGGTTTCGTCATAGTCCAAGCCAGGTCTTTGACGAAAACCCTTTGCTACCAGCCTAGCTTTATAGGTCTCAACCTGTCCATCTACACCAATCTTCCTTTTGAAGATCCACTTGCATCCTACGGGTTTTACCCCATCTGGAGCAATGTCCAACGTCCATACCTTGTTGGTGTACATGGACTCCATTTCGGTCCGCATTGCATCCAGCCATTTCACTGAGTCAACGCTCTGAACGGCCTGCTGGAAGCTAGTAGGCTCATCATAATCTATGATGCAATCCTCTCTATCCCCCTCTATGAGAAAACCGTAGTATCTCTCGGGCGGATGAGTCTGCCTACTACTTCTGCGGAGCGGCGTAGGAATGTCCTGTTCTTCCGAACCCTCTGGTTCCACTAAACTTTCAGTAATAGTCTGTGGCTCTGGAATTTCTTCCAGTTCTACTGCGCTCCCACTTATCTGGTTTTCCAAAAACTCAGTTTCCAAGAAGTAGGCATGACGAGAAACAAGAACTTTTTGTTCCTCTTCACAGTAGAAGAAATATCCTTTGGAATTCTTTGGATATCCCACAAACTTGCACTGTACTGAGCGTGCCTCGAGCTTGTCCGCATGCTGCTTTTTGACAAAAGCTGGACATCCCCATGTCTTAATGTGCTTAAGATAGGGTCTCTTCCCACACCACATCTCATATGGCGTAGTAGGCACAGTCTTAGTGGGAACTCGGTTCAAAAGGTATGCGGCTGATTCTAGCGCATATCCCCAGAATGATCGCGGCAACTCAGCGCTACTCATCATGGACCGTACCATATCCAATAGAGTGCGGTTCCGTCTCTCCGATACACCGTTATGTTGCGGAGTGTATGGAGGAGTAAGCTGAGAGAGAATTCCGTTCTCTTTTAAATAGTCCAGGAACTCGGCACTTAAGTATTCTCCACCTCGATCCGATCTTAGAATCTTAATACTCTTGCCAGTCTGTTTCTCTACTTCATTCTTATACTCCTGGAATTTTCCAAAGGCTTCGGACTTATGTTTCATTAAGAAGACATAACCGTACCTTGAGAAGTCATCCGTAAAAGTAATGAAGTAAGAATGGCCGCTTCGCGCATGTGTAGACATTGGACCGCACACGTCACTATGTACGAGTCCCAAGAGCTCGCTCGCTCTTACTCCATGTCCAGTAAACGGAGTCTTTGTCATCTTTCCTTTGAGACAGGATTGACAAGTGGCATACGATTGATATTCGAACGCATTCAAATATCCTTCTGTATGTAACTTAGTCAACCTTCTCTCATTGATGTGACCCAGTCTACAATGCCACAAGAAAGTCTGATTTATTTCTGGAGACTTTCTTTTGTGTGTATTCTGGACATTGAAAATCTGTGGTTGGTTCAATACGTATATACCATTACTCAATGTACCTGACCCAATCAGAACTTGATTAAGGTGAATGTTTACAACATTACTTACAAACGCAAATTCATAACCTTCTTTAGAAACTAAAGATACAGAAATGATATTACAAGTTGCGTTGGGTACAAAAAAGCAATTACGCAAAACCAAAACATGTCCATCTGACATTCCCAGGTGATAGTCCCCCACGGCTTTAGCATCCATGCTAGCTCCGTTCGCAACTCTGAGGGTCATGTCACCTGCCTTCAAAACCCTACGGTTTCTCAACGCCTGCAAAGAATTACAGATATGAGATCCTGATCCGGTATCCAATACCCAGGAAGTAGAGTTTATTGAAAGACAGTTTTCAATAACATACACACCTGAAGCTGAAGCTGCAACCTGCTTCAATTCCTGTGTCCTGGCTTTCCAAGCCCTGCAATCATTTTTCCAGTGTCCTTTCTTATGACAATAGAAGCATTCTTCCTTATCCACAAGCTTCCCCGCTTTCTTTGTTGCTTTAGCTTTTCCCTTCGTATCCACTTTACTAACACCGCCCCTTGGTTTGGCGGGGGCTTTCTTCTTCTTTCCCTTGGCTTTCGCCTTGGACCTAGAAGAAGATGATCCTCCTACAAACAAAGTGGATGTTTCCCTACCTTTCTGTAGGGTGCCCTCTGCGCTCCTCAGCATGTTGAGGAGCTCTGAAAGTTCAACCTCTTTTTCTTGTAAGTTGAAGTTCGGTATAAACTGGGCGTAAGTGGAAGGAAGGGACTGGAGAACTATATCCGTATATAGCTCACTCTCTAATGTGATCCCTAGGTCCGCGAGCTCCTCAATGTAGCCGATCATCTTTAGCACGTGCTCGGCTACTGATGATCCGACGGCCATTCTTGTCGAAAATAACTTCTTCGACGCTTCGTATCTTGCGATACGAGATTGCTCTCCATACAGTTCTTTTGTATGAAGCAATATGGATTCCAAGTCCATATTCTCGTGCCTCCTCTGATGTTCGTTGTCCATCGAGGCAAGCACGAGGCACTTGGCCTTCGCGCTATCAATCTCCCAAGTCTTGCGGATTTCCTTATCCGCGACGCTGGAAGTTGGACCAGGGACAGGGGGAGCTTTGGTGGTAAGAAGATACCCCAGCTTGTCGTAAGTGATTGCTATCTTGACATTCCTGAGCCAATCTTTGTAGTTTGGCCCTGTCAGTTTGTTTTTATCTAGGAGTAACTTAAGTCCAGTCATGTCGATTGGTCGCTGCAATTAGGAGAGAGAAGAAGAAACACTCAGCATGATGCTCTTGCAAGTTTAGAGTGGTTTTTAGTTTGTCTAAACAGGATGGCTCCCACTGTTTCTCGAATCTCTCCTCAAACCATAAAGGAAGAATTAGTCGGGATCAATCCCACCGCACAATACTTGCTTAACCGTTCAGCCAGGCCGGTGTCGGTACTTCGAGGGAGGTTTTCCAACGCTTTCGCGAAGTTCCTTAATTAAAGAACCTCTTTTCCCTGGGGGCGTAGCCCCGCTAACACCTTTCTAGGCACCTACTAGGTTTATAGCATTGATCGATTAGTGAGAAATTTCCCGAGGAGTAGCATATACTCACAGTAGGATCGGGATCCAAATATCATCGCGTGACGAAACTGAAGGAATCCTACCAGAATCATCACACTCCAAATGGTATGCAAATCTAGCAAGTTTCAGTACTTATGAAACTCCCGATGTGGATTTCTGCCCCATGCTCTTATGACCTTGACTTTGGCCAACAAATCATAAGTCACATGTCAAGTTCTACCCGTCGTTGTCCAGGTTAATTTGAATCCATCCGCACCTACCCTTGACTTTGGCCAACAAGGCAGTGCGACTGTTCCAAACCAACGCATCTATCTATGCTGCACATGAATACCCAATAGCTACCAATCACTATGCCTTGACTTTGGCCAACAAACACAGCTTGAATACTATTGACTATTCATGTGAAACGACGGAGGGCTACGAATGGTTTTGGCAAAACCGTGAACGTAGTGAACTTGATTTGGTCGATGGAACAAGATAGCTTTTAAAAGGAGTGGCTCAAGCTCCGCATTTAAAAGTTGGTTTTGAAAAGAACCGAGTGGTTTTTCGAAAGTGTTCCAACGACTTTAACTTGGTTTATTATCTTGCATTAGTTCTTTTAATGCGTGATATTCTTGCATTAGTTCTTTTAATGCGTCCCATCATTTAATCCTACCATTGCAGAAAACAACCAAAATATGACGTACGCTTATGCCATTCGCATTCGCCACGGGGCCCCGTCATTACCCGTTAGGTTACTTAACTAACGACAGAGCGGGGGCTGAGCTAGCGCGTCTGTAAAACATAAGCAACGCCTAAATAATATCATATATAGATATACTGCAATGATAAACATTTCAGATCACAGATGAATACATTGGATATACTAGGAATCTGCAATTCGTACGAGCCTGTAACGAAAAACAGATTACACGGTCGCGGTGAATAGCCAAAACCCCACCCAAGACCCCTACGGGTGCGGCAAACTACCCGCCAAGTACCCGAAGCGTAGCAACCTCCCTCATCTCCATGAGTAGTTTGTGCACCCCCTTCATGGGTCTATCCTAGGAGCAAAAACAGTAAAAAGAAATTATACAATGACGGCTACAACCCCGACCCGGTTGTGCGGCCATACAAATAATTATTACATCAATTTACAAATTTACATGAATTGAAAGAAAAGAAAACTCTCGTCTCACAACCCCCGGCTATTCACCCGCGACAATCCAACATATTCATATCCACATTCCAGCAACATTACAGATCACAGATTTGTATAACCCCCACTAATCGACATATAGCGATTAGTAGACGTTCAATACAAATATCACATTACAGAAAAACCCGTTAGCTAAAGTCTTTTAGAAGTTCGATCAAAAATACGGATTTTCGGGACCCCAAAATAAAATTTTCGTTCTGGAAAATCTGGGTTGAAAATACATGTACCAAAATTCCCAAAATACCCCCAGAAGCACACTGTAGCAAAGAAACACCAGAGAGGGGGCAAGGAGGCCGCGGAACCGCGGCAATAGCAAGCTATTGCCGCGTTTCCGCGCTCGTTTAGGGGAATCACTTGGTGATTTTTCTACAGTGTCTTTTAAAAACCCTGAGCCGATTTTAGGTGTTAAAATAATCAACTTTTGAACAGTAAAAAAAAACGACAGAAACTCGAATTTTTGGGGTTTTGTTTTCGGGACTTTTTCTTTGATCGATCTTCTAGTTACTTGCTAACATGTTAGATAGAGTTTAACTAGGCTCTGATACCACTGTAAGTCCATGCTACCTCTCCCGGTACTTTCGGGAATGCGGAATTTGGTAAAAAACGATTTTTACGGAGGTGGTAACATGGACCTAAAACCCGGATCTTGGTTAAACATCTATCTAGCAACCTAACTACGAGTTTCTAGCTACTCGGTTAGGGGGTTATACCTTGCTTGTCTTGAACTCCTTCGTCTTCAAGCTCCGATGGTGGTCCGGAATGGCTTCTTCTCGTCGTCTCCGTACGCCGAAGATAGATCCACCTGAAAGCTCCAACCTTTAGCTCCTTCTTCGTTCTTTGAAGAAACTAGTTCACTTGGTTTGCTAAACCTAGTGAACTAGAATGAGTAGAGAAGAGTTTGTATGGGATTTTATCTATGGTTCTTGATTCTCAACTCATGAGACAAGAGAACCATAGAATCAAGAGAGGGAGCAAGAGGTTGAGGGTGAGAGCAAAACAAGAGAGCTCAAGAACAAGAGAGAGAATGAGCAAGAAAGAATAAGGCTCTCTTTTGTCTTTCACCCTCTCATAATCCAAAGTCATGATAACTCATCATACTAAAAAAGTCTTATGTGATGGTTTGAAGCAACCATAACCATATCATTTCATGCACTCATTTTACATAAATGAGCAAGCAAGAAAAAGTCTTTGCCATGAAATGATGGCTATGGTTATCATGATGGTCAACTAGTCAAGCCTAGTCAACCGGTCAACAAAGTCAACAAGTCAACAAAAGTCAACAAGTCAACAAAGTCAACAAAAGTCAACAACCATGTCACCATAATACTTAATTAATATAATAGTTAATCACATATCATATTCTCATTAGGGTTGATCGAAAGGTCAATAGTCAACGGTCAACTGTCAACAACCCTAATGAGAATCCACTGCCTCTGTCTCCCTGTCAACTGTGCATACGCACCCGCATCCCGCGTTCCGAGGAACACGAATGCACACTGGATAAATCCAATCCCAAAAGGTACACTAGGATCTGGCTTAAACCAAAGCCCGCTAGTGTAAACTGTCCGGACACTGTACGTGCATAAGTGCACGGATGTAACCGAACCCTGTCGCAAAACCATGTGACCTGTCGCAATACCATGCGACCTCTACTCTTTTGCCTAAAGGCGAAAAGCTTTCTGTGTGGGACTCTAAAGACTCGACACTACGCTGGCAGTGGATTTAACCACAGACCGCAAGCGGCACTAGCTGTGCGTAACGGTCCCCAGGTAATGCCGACAAGAAGACCGACGAGGCGAAACCCATCTGAACTCCTACTGAGCCTGAGTGTGACATTCTCCGTACAGTCCGGTCTGTTCGTCTGATACATCGCATGGCGGGCCTAGGGGGCGGTAAACGTCAGTCCCCCAATAGCGGTACAAGTCGTGCCGGAGCGAAGCCCAAAACACCCTGAGATAACACTGGAAGCCTACCAGTATATCTCGTTTGCCCTGGCCAGGGACTACTCGTGTAATGGCTCTCCTAGACACAGCGCGATGTCAACCCCCAATACCGGGAGAGACGAATCCTGTCTAACCGTCACTGCCTCCAAGTGCTTCGGGACTGCACCCAACTACTACCTGTTTGCACGACTCCTTTGAGCCGTGGTAGGGTAGTGATCAAAGTGCAGTGGGAACACACTCGAGACGAAGTGACAGTGTCAAGTCAGCGGACTAAGCTGTACTCATGTCACCTGGGAACTGATAACTGACGATAGGCATAATACCAACTAGTCAGTTCCCGACGAGTCCTGTCCAGTGTACCCGTAACCTAACGAGCACCCGCATACTATCTCAAGTACGACGTACTGACGGCTGTGGGACAGACCGTCTCCCGCACTGGGATGAGAAGCACATGCGCTGGTCTACTCCGGAGTATCGATGCCCTGTCTCGATAGTCCTGCGACTAGGGACCTGCATAAGGATGTGCTTATAGATTACCCAGCCCCACTACTGTGACGGCCATCACATCGCTGGTAATCAAGCAAAGATCCTAAGGGCTCCACTAATGTGTATAGGCGATATACAAAAATAAACACATGTACACATTGAAGTAGAAACAAACCAAGTAGCATACTACTATTTTGAGCAAGATTGTATATACAAGGTGAATATCCCAAGCTTCCATTAAGTAATATACAAACCAGTATGATACAGTAATGGCCTCTAGGGCATATACACTAACAAGAAGTTCTTCCCGCGGACCGCACGGGAGGAAATGGAAGAGAAATTTATCGGGCTAAAGCAGAAAGGAGCACCCGTGGACGTGCATGCAGCAGAATGGACAAGACTCAGCAGATTCGCTGGACCTTTAGTTGCCAACGATGCAGACAGGGCACGGAGGTTCATGCGCATCTTGGATGTGGACATCCAGAGGCAGATTGTCTCCCTGGGTTTGACCACTTTCTCAAAAGTACTTGCGGCAGCCCGAGAGCAGCAGAGTTTATCTGGGATGAAGGGGAGTTTGCAGCAGACAGCAGTTGCGGGAAGGAAGCCAGCATTTGTACCAAACCGAGCTCATGGTCGCAGAGGTATTCCAGTGGACCGTCGAGGTGTAGCACCCATGAAGAAGCCTGTGGTCGTCGATCGAAGAAAGAGCATGACTTGTAACTATTGCAATTTACCTGGCCACATGCAAAAGGATTGTCGAAGGAGGCTGGGACTCTGTTTGGTTTGTGGAGCGGCAGATCACGCCGCTAGTGCTTGTCCGTCGAAGCTTCGTACGAGGGATGATTTTCAGAAGCCTCCGCAGAGGCCATTCCAGGGACAGAAACAGCTGACTCAAGGACCTAATCAGGCTCGAGCTTTTACCTTGACAGCTGAAGAAGCTAAGACGTCAGGGGAAGTTGTTTCAGGTACTCTACTCGTTCATGGTTTTTCCCGCATTAGCGTTATTTGATTCTGGTGCATCCCATTGTTTTATGTCATCCAAGTTTTTAACTACACACTCGATTGACTACACGACCCTGTCTAGTTTCTGGGACATACACACTGGGAATGGGAAAATCATAGCTAGTAGGGAATGTAAAGATTGTACAGTTGTTGTTTGCGGACGGGAGCTTTTTGCAGATTTCTTGGTGATTGATACGGGCAGCTACGAGGTCGTCTTGGGAATGGATTTTCTTGGCACTTTCCACGCTCACATTGATTGTAGAGCAAGGAAGGTAATTTTTCAGATTCCCGGACATCCCGAGTTTAGCTTCACTGGAGGAAGCAGTTCTGTCGGGCCAGTCGAGTTTAGGGCTAGGCCGACAGACAATATTCTTGCATCTATGGAAGTTGATAAAAGTGAAGAACCGGCTGTTGTTCGCGATTTTATGGACGTGTTTGAATATATATCGGGTTTACCGCCGAAGCGAGACGTGGAGTTCGCAATTGATCTTATTCCTGGTGCAGCGCCAGTATCCAAGGCTTATTATCCAATGGCACCAGTAGAATTGGAAGAAGTCAAGAAACAGGTTGCTGAATTGCTTGAGAAGGGTTAGATTCGAAGCAGTAACTCACCTTGGGGAGCTCCAGTTCTTCTAGTAAAGAAGAAGGATGGCACAAGAAGGATGTGCATCGATTATCGAGAATTAAACCGGGTGACTATTAAGAACAAGTACCCGATCCCTCGCATTGGCGAACTTTTCGAGCAGCTTAGTGGCCCGAGGGTATTCTCGAAGCTGGATTGCGATCCGGATATCATCAGGTCCGAGTGAAAGTAGAAGATATTTACAAGACGGCGTTCCGAACTCAGTATGGACATTACGAATACTTAGTGATGCCCTTCGGAGTAACGAATGCGCCGGCAGTATTCATGGACTTGATGAACCGAATCTTTTCACCGTTCTTGGACCAGTTTATCGTGGTTTTCATTGACGATATCCTGGTTTACTCGAAGAGTTTTGAAGAGCATGCCGAACATTTGAAGATCGCACTGCAGACGTTGAGACAGGAGAAGCTATATGCGAAGATGAGTAAGTGCGAGTTTTGGCTGGAGGAAGTAAAGTTTTTGGGGCATGTTGTGTCTGGCGATGGAATTGCCGTCGATCCAGAAAAGATTGCAGCAGTTCGTGATTGGCCGATTCTAAAGAATGTTGCGGAGATAAGAAGTTTTCTTGGACTCGCTGGATATTACAAAAGATTTGTGGAGAACTTTGCTCGTCTGGCGGAGCCGTTAACCAAGCTTACGCGCAAGGAGGTACCTTTTGTGTTGACGGATAAATGTGCGTTAGCTTTTGAGACGTTAAAGCAGAAGTTGATAACCGCCCCTATTCTGACCGTGCCAGACAATTCCGGAGGATTGGTGATTCACAGCGATGCATCTGGGAAAAGGTTGGGATGTGTTTTGATGCAGCATGGGAAGGTTGTAGCGTACGCATCGAGACAGTTGAAGACCCATGAGAAGAATTACCCAACTCATGACTTGGAGCTTGCGGCTGTGATTTTCGCTTTGAAGATTTGGAGACACTACCTTTTGGGCGAAAGGGTCGAAGTTTTCACGGATCATAAGAGCTTGAAGTATGTGTTCACGCAGAAGGAGCTTAATGTGCGTTAGCAAACAGGGTTAGGATCCCGTCGACTAAGGCTTTTGACTTCATGAGCCGTAAGGGTCTCATAAAGGTATTTCTCCCTAAGAGTCGTGAGGATCTCGTAGGTGTATTTCTCCTTAAAAATCATGAGAATTCTTAAGTGTATGTTCTTTTATAAGTCGTAAGGATCTTACAAGAGTGTTTTCTCCTTATAAGTCGAGAGGACTTACAATGGTCGCTCACCGTGTGAGCATATCCCTAGTCGCTGGTGGGACTTTGTTAGGGAAAGGTTTATTCGTGCCCGTGGATTGTATACAAGGGTCAGTATTGAACCGCTTGTAGGGCAGCATTGGAGATTGTGATGGCTTAAGAACATGTTTAAATCCCTGTAGCTTAAGGCTTTTGAACCCTGTGAGCCGTGAGGGTCTCAAAGGGGAATTCTCCTTACGAGTCATGAGGATCTCGTAAGTGTGTTTTCTCCTTAAGAATCGTGGGGATCCCTAAGTGTGTTGCTCCCTTGTGAGTCGTAAGGATCTCACGCAGGTGGTTTCTCCTTACAAGGTCGAGAGGACCTTGCAAGTGTCTTTTAACGAGATTTCGTCCTTTCGGGTTTTCGCAAAACTCGTCGGTGCCCTGCTGTTTTTACTCACGGAGCCCTTTCGAGTTTTCATCCGTGCCCATCTTGCTTGTGGACGTACCTTTTTTTTACGAGTCTGCGCCCTTTCGGGTTTTCACAAACATCGCCGGTAGTCTTGCTGTTTTTACTCACGGCGCCTTTTCGGGTTTTCATCCGTGCCCATTTTGCTTATGGACATACCTTTTTTTTACACACCACGTCAGCCTGGGGATGCCGCGGTCCGTAGTAGTTTATAGACGTCTCGGTCAACGGCTAGTTTTAGGACATAGTGGTCCGTTGGTAGTTTAGGGATGTTTCGGTCCGTTGTTAGTTAAGAGCGTTTCGGTCCATCGTTAGTTTAGGGACGTTTCGGTCCATTGTAGCTTTGAGGCGAAGTTTCGCCGGATGCTTTATGAACAAGTAGGTTTCTCCTTGATAAACCTTGTTACATAATCCAAGGGTTTTGGCACTGCTCCTGCCCCCAGCTCCTCTACGTTATCTCCTAACGCCGAGTGAGCTGCTTTGTTACTTAACGACAAATGAGCGATCATGTGGCAACTTGCCACATAATCTTCGGATTCTTCTGACAAGTCGTCTCCCTCATCATTGTCGTTATCTTCATTCTCAAGGATGTGACTGAGGAACTCTTGAAGCGTGAATGGGGTTCGCGCCCTCTGGTTGTATTCTTTCAGCGCATCAATACGCTTTTGCAGATCCGTGCGCTTGTCGTTAGACAGCGCGGGCTTTTTGGTCTTCTTCTTTTTCTTCGAAGACTGTGACAGCTGGGCCCGAATGTTTTGTCTACCATCACTATTAATTCCCAATGTTGGGCATGGTTTCAGCATCTCCTCAATGATCTTCGGCTCTTGCGGGCTTTTCCACCTGATCGCCGGGCATGTTTGAAGATCTTTCAGCATTTTTTTAGTTTTTGCCGAAAAAACAACTTCCCATGGAGCTTCCTCTATGAATGAGCACGATGCCCCCGGCATGTCCATCTTTTTCAGAGCATGTAGTTGTGGCGGGTTCACCCTCCAATTTTCAGATAACGCGAACTTGCCTTGCTGGTATTGGTCTTCAACCCAATTTTTGAAGACGTAAGCAATTTTCGAGTGGATAGCCCAATACTCGATGGTAAGGGCAGTAATTGGGATTGTTGACGTCACTCGGTTGCGGTGGGTGTCTCGACTCCGGTAGAGTGATGAGCCCATTGCGCACTGCTAGTTCGAACAGTCTCCTTGTTTTATCTCGGGGAAACGAATAAGGACGTCTCAATTTCTCATCGAGAGATTGCCGCTTGTTGCTTTGGCGAACAACCGCTCTCGGGCTACTCGGTTGTTGTTGAGCGTTGGCGACAACGATCGCTTTCCTTTTTTCTTTCTCATTTCGAGAGTCTGCCTTTGGAGGAGACGGTCTATGACCCATCTGGTCCATTTGGGCCAATTTGTCGATCAAGGCCTGGAAAGTGGTCGGCTTGAAGAACAACATGAACTGGGAAATAGTCGCGTGAGGGTCGAGAGTGCCCACGAACATACCCACCGCCGTTGCTTCTTGATTGATCAAAGAATATTTTATAACCGCAATCAAGAACGGCGTCGCTTGGTAGCTAGCCGGTGAGTACGGGTCAGTCCACAGGGATTTTGTGTATTCTCAAATTGTTCTAACGAGTTAATTCCGATTGGTGTCGGATTGATTAAATCTAAAAACTAAACCGATCTAGACTAAAATCTTTCTAGGGTTAGGTTTAGGTTAAGTTTGGAAAGTCAATATTCCTCACCGCTTTCTATGCCCTAATTTAGATCTATGAGGTGTTATGGTAATTATTAATAAAGTTGATTAGTACCATCGGGAAGAAACGATATTTCTTCCTCTAGGTTCTTGTCCTTCCTTTCTTAATTCTTACCCTAACCTCCATGGAAAATATGCGCAACCGGTCGTTTATACTACGGTATCACCGCTACCTCGTGGGATAGAGTGCCGTAAGGAGCGGTGTGTGCATGTATGCATGGAGTCCTATAAAAACATATGATGGGCAAGAAAGGGGTGAGAGATCTTCATCTCTCAAGCCTTCCTCAAATCTAACCCTAACAAGCGAGGAGACTACTCGCTCATTAGGGAATTAAAAGACATGATCTATACTAATTAACTAGGGCAGAGAATAAAATCTAACTAGGGAAAGAAAGAAATTACCTAGGGCATGGAAATAAAATTTAACTAGGGCAAAGAGAAAGAAAACTTACTCATAATTTTTATTTGATGCTCTCTTCCTTCTTTACAGAAATTTACAGATCTGAATTTAGATAGATGAAATGAGGCATAAGAAGAGGCATAACCTAAAACAGGTTTTAGAGCTTCTATTTATAGATTCATAGAAACCCTAGGGTTACAGTCGACGCACATCTGCTTTTACAATTTTACCCCCTAAGAAACCTAACTAATGCACCGACGCACCGACACGAGGAACACGTGGCGGCACGTGCGACACACGGCCGCGGAACCGCGGCCAAGACCCCTGTTTGGCCGCGGTTCCGCGGCCATCTTGAGAGCTTGTTGGTTTCTGCTTCTTTAGTAATTCTCCTGTTGCTTTTTCCTTGGTTTTTATTCACTTGGTTTCTCAGATTGTCTCTAGTTTTCTTCTAGATTTCCACAGTGAATAATGTCATGGACTTTACCGCTTGCTTCGTGTCGAAGTCTTGAACCTTGCGCTGCTTTTGTACTTTGTGAACTTGTTCATTGATCTTCTTTTATTCTCCTAACTGTAGGCTTGATCAAGATTCTTCCATTTGTTGGTCGTAGTCTCACTTTTGTATCGCCTTTTCATCATTTCACTGTTTTTATTTCGAGAACCTGTAACCTGCAACTATGTAGCAGACATGGGTCAAAAACACCTGTTTATTTGTGAAATGAATAAGAATGGGGAATATAATAATGCAATATTATGATATGAACAAATACCCCCAAACTTATCTTTTGCTCATTCTCGAGCAAACCTAGTTTTATTCTCGAAAAAGTTCTAGCCTCACTTTCGCAGGGAAACGCGATTGCACTGAGCTCGTGCAACAAGCCGTTAAACCTCTAGGTGTCCCTAGTAGGAGGAGTGTTGTCTCCTGAGGGTTTTCAGCGGATACTACCCATAAAATTCTATCAATTCGGCCTATTGACTTTTATTCTCCAATTAGGTTTTCTAACAAGAAACTCTATTATCTTTGACTCAGAAATTATCCACCCGTATTTTTCACGCTTCCTTATCATTTAACTTAAGATTATATATATTCTTGTGAATTTACTTATCTTTTAGCATCTTTTAAGTTTTCCTTCTAGGGTTCCACCTCAACTTAGGAATTTTTATCATCTCTATTAAAGATACAAGTCCTATTTTTCATTCCTATCTCTCATCTAAACCCCAATCACATACCTCCACGTGTGTGTATATATTACCCCTACACTTGGAAATTCAAATCAAGCTATCATACTCTTATCCATCGTCCAAAGTACTTTTCAATTGGTGAATTTTTAGATGAAATTGCTCACACATTCTTTATGCGACCGTTAATACTTCTTGAGGTACTAACGACCGATTACAAAATGTGTTCGCGCATTAAGGCGTAATTCCTAGTTTTGTAACACCTAAGCCTTTAGCAATGACTCCCAAACCAGTTGGTCTAAGGCACTAGGTGATAAAGCACCCTCGTTAAATATTTTTTCTATTAATGCAGCCTTAAGTAATTACAAAAACCAGTGTTTATTTTTTTTCTTTATTCACACTTGTATTTTTATTTTTCTTCGTAATAAGGACTTTAGACAAGAGCATTTCAAGGTCTCTTCTACTATTCCAAGTTTCAAAATTCGTGTTTGTGCAATTTGTAGGGTATATATTTTTAGAATTTGGACTTAAGCTTAGAAATTATTCTTCAGACTTATACTTTAATAAAGATATCAATACTTTTCTCTTGTTTTAACTTAGCCCAAGAAGTCAACTCGAAATTTGCCTATTTCTAAATAAACTACAAAGACATATACTTTCTACCGTTAAATTTTAAGAAAGGTTATTTTTAGGGTTTTTTAATTTTCTAAATCTAAGATCTAGTTGTTCCTAGCTAGTTAACCGTCATGTCAAACTCAAGTTAATTATGGTCAAAATTGAATGTTTTAATTTTTATAATTTTTTGAAATTTTTCAAATTTTTATGGGTTTTAAAATAAGTATGCAAATGCAAAAATATACACATGAATGCGAAGGAAGAAGGCTTACCGAGCACACCCCCAAACTTAAACTTGACAGTGTCCTCACTGTCAGGCTACACCAAGAGGGTCAAAATGTCGTCACTCCCCTGTTTATTTATTTACAATTTTTTTTGTTTTTATAATTTTTATGGGTTTTTTAAAAAAAACAAAAAAAACAAAATATATACAAAAAGGTCCCCCCAAACTTAAGTGAGACAGTGTTTCCACTGTCTATGCGTTAAAGTTCAGAGTTAGGGAGGAGAAAAATCAAACTATACAAGGCCTTACACAAGCCAAAGGTTAGCACCAACCATTCAAAAATTCTATCGTGATAATGGTAGGGTTGGTGGAAGAATGGAGTGTAGAGAAAGGAGTTGAGAAACACACGAGACCGTATGGGAAGAAGGGTGGAATATGGTCTCGGTGGAGGAGAAGAATGGCGGAAAAGAGAAAGAAGTGTAGTACGAACTTGAGCGTGTAAATCGAGTGGATAAATTAGCGCAATTTGTGATGACCGATGTGTTAAAAGCGATTGTGCTAATTTATCAACCCGTCGAGAAATGGGGTCAAATCCCTCAAGATTCGCAAGAAAACATGGGTACGTTGAACTTGGTAAACCATCCATTGAAAATGGAAACGCGACGGATTCTTGCGTGGTCGAAACGATAGGAAGGACGAAAGGGAGTGATTTAGGGATAGTCTTATTCTCACCTAAGTAATCTGTCTCGAACTTGAAGGATTCCATCAATGGTTCGAAATGACTGTAAGCAACCAAGTCTGATGGTTCAACTAACTCATCTGAAAATTCAAAGGACTCAAACTCGGGCTGTGAGTCTTCAAAATCGTCCGCAAAAATGAAACACTCGTAATCATTATCGTCTGTGAGAACTGTGTAGATTCAAAGAGGAACGCACTAGTGGCGTCCAAACTGCTGTGACCGAAGAGAAATCTTTCAAGCTCACAGTCCTCCTGCGTGATCTTTTGTGTGGTCGGAACGATGGAAAGGAGGGAGGGTGATTTAGGAAGGATTACAGTTAAAGGTTCACGAGGATGAATTGGAAAATCTGACTCATCAAACAAAAATGGTCCATCCTCAATACTATCCTCAATACTCTCCTCAATACTATCCTCATAATTCTCCTCAAAATTTATCTCATCCATGAAATTATCATCAAAATCAAGACGCATATGAAGTTCGGGAAAAACATTTAATGACTCGGGATGATGAATTGGAGAGAAAATTTCAGTCAAATCTATGGGTTCATCATCCAAAATATTCTCGGAGTTAATATCCTCAATCAAGTGAAAATCAATTTTTTCTGACACCTCATCAAAAGTATGGATATTTATCAATTCAGGTTCTAGATTGGAGGTGTAGAGATCAAAAGGAATGGTGACGGTTTCACTCGAAAGGGGCTCTTCACAATCTGGCAAATCAAGCACTACAAAGTCACACAACTCATTAAACGTCTTATTTTCAACTAGTGAATCATTTGGGACACTTGTTTGAAAATCGGAGTTGTGGGATTCAATTGGGTATGGGTAGGTTTGATTTGGAAGTGTGTAGAACTCACTCTCATCACTCAAATTCTCACTCTGTCCAACCGCCGCATCATACATTGGAATTTTTGGAGCTAGTTGGAAACTAGCTACCGGTTTACTAGGTTGCATAAGGGCGGCCATGGACGCATCCACATTCCTCATCATTTGGTGTGTCGCTACCATATAAGCTTCCAATGACTATTCCAGACCAGACATGGGTTGTGAAGGGGTTTCAGTAAAAGATTCAAAGTTGTTTGGATTCTGGAAACTCCAAAATGGCTGTGTAGAATTAATGTCTAGGGAAGGTGTGAAAATCGGGTAGGACTGATAGAAATTGAATGGTTGGACAGGAGTAGGATCAACATTTGGATAAAAAGATGAATGGACTTGTTGATCCCAAGAACTAGAAGTGTTGAAAGGAGTGAAAGATCGGTTACGAGATTGTTCAATGTGTTCAGCGATAGACATAGGACTCGAAAAAATAGTATCAACATAAGAAGGTGGTGAAGGTTGAAATGGTTGATACAAAGTGGATTGCGGAGTCGAACTATTTCTCCTAGACGCTTCTATTCGATCTTTCAAAGAAATTTTGGGCATGGAGGGGTCGTCCGTAATTCGACCAAAACAATTCGCGTAAGAAGCAAAGTTTGGTTCAGGGTACCAAAGTTCGGCAAGAGATTTGTGAGATGGGGTACCCATGACGTAAGAAAGGAGAAGAAAAAGAATGTGGGGTGCACGGATTTCTTAGCGACAAGTTGCAAGTTTTTTTGTAAAAATTTTTCGTTTTTTTCTTTTTGTGTTTTTTTTATGTAGAGCTTTTTGCAAAAAAGATTTTCGATAAAAGGCTTAGACACATGTTCAATCAACCACAAATGCACAATCAGGCCTAGATCTAGGGTCACCTAGGTCAGCTAGACAGCTCCTAACTGTTCCAAAGGGCAAGAAGTAGGACCTCAAACCGCCTCTTCACCGCCAATTGTGGCCAGGTAAGTGGGAGGTTCTCCACCACGTAAGTAGTGGGCCTAATTAAGTAACCATTTGCCTTAGACACACTTGCCTAGACACCACAAAGTCAGGTTAGGATCAACGGTCGATGCCTACAACTATTCCTCTGTCCTATTGAGCGCGAAGTCCTTAGGGCTGAGTCTAATATTTTTTTAATTAAATGATGGTCAATGCAATATGCCTTATGTGATTTATGGAGTCCTGGGAAGGGTAATGAAATCCCCACCCAATCTGGATTGGTGTTCAAGCCTCTTAAAGTCAATTTAAAGTATGCAAAGCAGTAAACACAATCAAACACTTACAAGCAATTTTTTTTTTAGCGCAGCGCAAAGAATCCTGCACAAGATCAATTATTGGAAGGGGAGAGAATTTTTTTTAAGCGCAAAGAATCCTGCAGGCAAATTTACAGAGGAGATATGAGGGATTGCAGAGAAAGAGAAAGAAAGCAAACAGAGGGGTTCTGGTCCGCTGATGACGTCAGCAGACCGCGGAAGCGCAGCCAAATGGTCCCTCCGGCGGCGGAAACGCTGTCGTGTCGACGGATCTGTTCTCGAGATTTTTTCTGTCCCTCTGGTTTGACTTTTCTCTGCTGTTCAGATCAAGGGTTTTCTGTTTTTATCTCTGGATTTTTCCAGATCCGAACTTGTTCGCCGATCCTGCAAAATTCAAACGAAAATACCCTTCACAAAATAACAAGATGATAAATTTTTTATAATTTTTTTATTTTTCAGTTTTTATGATTTTTTTAATTTTATATTAACCCGAAATTGCAAAAAGAAAATAACACGCCATCCCCGGCAACGGCGCCATTTGATTGATCAAAGAATATTTTATAACCGCAATCAAGAACGGCGTCGCTTGGTAGCTAACCGGTGAGTACGGGTCGGTCCACAGGGATTTTGTGTATTCTCACAGCCGTTGGTGTTCTAACGGAGTTAATTCCGATTGGTGTCGGATTGATTAAATCTAAAAACCAAACTGATCTAGACTAAAATCTTTCCAGGGTTAGGTTTAGGTTAAGTTTGGAAAGTCAATATTCCTCACCACTTTCTATGCCCTAATTTAGATCTATGAGGTGTTATGGTAATTATTAATAAAGTGGATTAGTACCATCGGGAAGAAACGATGTTTCTTCCTCTAGGTTCTTGTCCTTCCTTTCTTAATTCTTACCCTAACTTCCATGGAAAACATGCGCAACCGGTCGTTTATACTACGTTATCACCGCTACCTCGTGGGATAGGGTGCCGTAGGGAGCGGTGTGTGCATGTATGCATGGAGTCCTATAAAAATGTATGATGGCCAAGAAAGGGGTAAGAGATCTTCATCTCTCAAGCCTTCCCCAAATCTAACCCTAACAAGCGAGGAGACTACTCGCTCATTAGGGAATTAAAAGACATGATCTATACTAATTAACTAGGGCAGAGAATAAAATCTAACTAGAGCAAGAAAGAAATTACCTAGGGCATGGAAATAAAATTTAACTAGGGCAAAGAGAAAGAAAACTTACTCCTAATTTTTATTTGATACTCTCTTCCTTCTTTACAGAAATTTACAGATCTGAATTTAGATAGATGAAATGAGGCACAAGAAGAGGCATAGCCTAAAACAGGTTTTAGGGCTTCTATTTATAGATTCATAGAAACCCTAGGGTTACAGTCGACGCACATCTGCTTATACAATTTTACCCCCTAAGAAACCTAACTAATGCACCGACGCACCGACACGAGGAACACGTGTCGGTACGTGCGACACACGGCCGCGGAACCGCGGCCAAGACCCCTGTTTGGCCGCGGTTCCGCGGCCATCTTGAGAGCTTGTTGGTTTCTGCTTCTTTGGTAATTCTCCTGTTGCTTTTTCCTTGGTTTTTCTTCACTTGGTTTCTCATATTGTCTCTAGTTTTCTTCCAGATTTCCACAGTGAATAATGTCGTGGACTTTACCGCTTGCTTCGTGTCGAAGTCTTGAACCTTGCGCTGCCTTTGTACTTTGTGAACTTGTTCATTGATCTTCTTTTGTTCTCCAAACTGTAGGCTTGATCAAGATTCTTCCATTTCTTGGTCGTAGTCTCACTTTTGTATCGTCTTTTCATCATTTCACTGTTTTTATTCCGAGAACCTGTAACCTGCAACTATGTAGCAGACATGGGTCAAAAGCACCTGTTTATTTGTGAAATGAATAAGAATGGGGAATATAATAATGCAATATTATGATATGAACACTTCTTCGATACGCTGTTCGCACTTCGACCACAGGTTTCGCCATCGGATTGCATATTGAACCCAAGTTTCGCCCGACTTTACCCTTGCATTGATCAATGCTGTTATCGGGGTGTGTTCACTTGCGCTCGCGAATCGCTGGGTGAACAATAACTCCATTTCTGCAAAAGTCTTGACGGAGTCGTTTGGAAGTTCGGAGTACCACTCAAATGCCGTCTCCGATAAGCTGCCGAAGAATTGGCGGAGCAAAAGCTTATCATCGTCCCCAGTGTTGCCGCAAAGTGTCCTAAACTGAGCGATATATTGGTGGGGATTGCCTATCCCCTTGTATACATGGAATTTGGGGATCGTGTAGCCCGGCGGGTACTTTATCTGGTCCTACCAGCCTGGATATGGTCGCCCAGTTTTCACGACCTGGCCAGCCGCTTCATTTGCTTGGTGGACTCGTATCTGCTGAGCGATATAGTCATCCAGGGCGGCCTTAGAAATAGTTTCCTCTTTGGCCGCTGAAAGAGCCGGAGGAGGATTCGACGTCTCCCCTCTGTCGTCTTCAATGATGATCGGAGGGTCTTCAGCTGGAGGATCCGGCTATAACATCATCCCGACCATGTCTTGGAAGAGAAGCGCCATTCGTTTTATGTTGGCAGCTTGTTCTGCAGCTTCTCTGTCCTTCTTTTAAAGGACTCTGCGTAGGAAGTCATCATCGGTTTGTTGTTCGTGACGCTGTTCCGACGACTCCTCCGGGCTTTCTTTTGGTCCGGTGAGTGCATCCATCGCAGTCAGCATCTCCTAAAGCTTCTGCTGCTGTTGTTCCTGAGCTCTTGTGATGGATCGGGTGAGTGGTCGTTGGCCCGTAGAAGCGCGGCTATCCTCTTTCCCGGATGCCATATAAATAGTATGGACCGTCGTGCCCCCAGACTTGGGACGTATGGGCTCAGCGTCTTTACGATTTACCGCAGTCACAGTGGTCTTTCCCGGCCTTCTTTTCTTTTGAGCAGTTGACGTTGAGGGAGCCATTGAAGTGGGCACCCAGGTGGTTGTCGTCCTTTATGGTTTGCTAGGACGGTTCTCTTCCTACTGAACCTTCGCCCTTTTATGTAGGCGAGGGTAATCTTGATCAATTACCGAGTCCCGAACTTGTCGCCAGACTTTGTAGATTTTGGAGGACAGCCGCTGAGGGGACTGTCCTGGCTTTGCTTCTGCAACATTCTCTACGGATGGAGGAGATCTTTTCAGTACGGCGGTAGGAGAGTTCCTGTGCACCTTTTTTAGCAACTCAAAACTGATCCCAGTTGGAACAGCAGCATTGACTTCCACCGTTGGAGATGGTGGAGTTAGCCCAGAAGGGGAGTTGCCCCCAGCCTTCCTTACTCGGCGCCAGTGGCGATGTCGAGCGTGTCGAGATGTTGGGGTTGGTTCGACGATGGGGATGGCTTTATCTTACCCCCTGTCCAGATGAGGCGCCGCTGGTGCCAGCCTCTTGAAGACTGACGTCTTTTGAGTATCGGTATCCAATCTGTCAAAGACAGTCCTTCGAGCAGGAACGGGAGCCGGAATAGCCAGTCTTGTAAAGATCGGCTCTTTGGCAGGAGAAGTCGCCTTGACGACTTCAGGAGATGAGATGGCTATCTTCTTTGGGATGGACACTTCAGGTGTCATGGGCTTCTTGGCAGGCGCATCGGAGTTCAGGCTCAGTCTGGCGAAGACCGAGGAGTTGGAGCTGGACGACCCGCTGAGAGGGGCCGTGGTAGCAGCAAGCCGATCGAAGACCGACTTCTTGGGAGCTTCTGGTGCGGGCATAGGAACGGTGAAGCTCGCTGGCGGGAGCATGGTCCCGAAAAACAATCCTGTGGTGGCTTGGGTGACCTGTTTCACCTACATCGTGAACAGGGAAGCCGCCTGGGGCCCGTAAGCTATGCCCCCAGTTGAGGCAAAACGTGGGTTGCTGTTGCATGTGGAACACTTCGAGCAGGTGAACGCCATCGATCCTTACTTTCTTGACCAAGTAAAATGCCAAATCTCAGTATCTCGAACCCAAGGGCAACCATTAGCAAACCGCGATTCGTTCGCGAACACGACACACGAAGTGTGGAGTGGAAAGAGAAAAAGGTCCCAGCGGGCGTGCCAGAATCTGTTCCCCTCCGTAAGACGCGGCGGAGACGCGATGCACGTCTTGCCTGAAATTCGGGACAGATGCTAATTGCTGCTATCCGTCCACCTCTCCGAAGATGCCAAGTTGATTTATGGCACCATGCATTGAAGGTTTAAACGGATGCGGCCGATGTAGCAGACTTCGTCAGATTCCCCCTCATTTGAGGGGTTTTTGATTGTGGGGATGCTCTTCTTTGCAGGCGCAAGCTCCTGCAGTTAATTACGCTACCGCATCGCGGTAACAACTTTCTCCTTCTCCAGATGGTCACTTCGTGTCGTGGGTGTTTGTTTTGTTTGTGGTTCCCCGTGGATTGTATACGGAGACTAAGTAATGTTATCGCCCGTAGGGCGTGGACTAGTCCAAATCCGTATCTTTCTTAGATTTGGATTTGGGGGGTTTGGGTTTAAGAATACGTTAGCCTCATTTGAGACTAAGATCAACTTAAACGTTTGTTAAGGATACGTTAGCCTCTTTTTAGACTAAGATCAACTTAACGGGATCGTTTAGATCCAACAAGAGAGCGATTGAGCTCTATTGTTTAGTTTAGTGACATTGCGGTCGATTGTTAGTTTAAGAACATTACGGTCCATTATTAGTTTAAGGACATCTCGGTCCAATGTTAGTTTAAAGACATCACGGTCGAGGTTAAGGACATCATAGTCCGTGGGTTTAAGGACTCCACAGTCCGTTGTTAGTTTTAAGACATCACGGTCGAGGTTAAGGACGTCATAGTCCGTGAGTTTAAGGACTCCACAGTCCGTTGTTAGTTTTAAGACATCACGGTCAAGGTTAAGGACGTCATAGTCCGTGAGTTTAAGGACTCCACAGTCCGTTGTTAGTTTTAAGACATCACGGTCAAGGTTAAGGACGTCATAGTCCGTGAGCTTAAGGACTCCACAGTCCGTTGTTAGTTTTAAAACATCACGGTCAAGGTTAAGGACATCATAGTCCATGGGTTTAGGGACCCCACAGTCCGTTGTTAGTTTTAAGACATCACGGTCGAGGTTAAGGACATCATAGTCCATGAGTTTAAGGACCCCACAGTCCAATGTTTAGAGACGTCATAGTCTATGAAATGTGTGGTCGTCGAGACCCGTCACCTCTTTGAAGACGTTGAGGAATTACAATGACAAATATCAAAGGAGTGAAGAGATGTACCTTTGAACCAGGATGAGTTGGTTGAAAGAGCAGATGTGCTCAGTTCAAGATAATTTGAGGACTTATGGCCGGAATTGGGCTAAGTCCAATCAAAATGTTTAACATTTTTTTTGTTCTAGCTATTAAGCCTTTATTTGGGTTCGGCCCTTTTAATAATGCTAAGCATCAGATCCTGATAACTTTTGTCTTGTATTGAATGCATAGCATTCATCAGAACGATGTGTGTTCTGACAATGCGCCACGTGGCGCGCCAGGCGCTTTGCGCCAATTAATGAGCGCATTGCGCTTCTGTCGGGTAGCACACACGAAAAGGACACGTGTCGCGCTTAGCGCTAGTTTATTAGCGCACTGCGCTTTCAATTTATGAGCGCTTTGCGCTGATTTAATAGCACACCAGTGAGTGACACGTGGCGCGCTTAGCGCTGAGCCCCAGATGATGAGCGCTTTGCGCTTCTGCATGAGTAGCGCACACGTGAGTGACACGTGGCGCGCTTGGCGCTTTGCGCCAGATGATGAGCGCAGTGCGCTATTTCAGAAGCGCAAAGCGCAAGTTGCATATGTGGTTGACACGTGGCGCGTTTTGGCGCTGAGCGCCGGTCCAAGGAGCGCAGAAGCACAGTTCAAGAGTGCAAGGCACTATTAATTAGCGCAAAGCGCATTTGATCAATTTTAAGATCAAAGAACAAATTTATGTTCTTCAAAGGAGGCTTTGCCTCAAGATCCAAGAACAAAAGTTCTTGTTTTTCATAAAAGGAACTGCCCTTATAGATCAAAGATCTATAAATGAAGTAAAATACTTCTTTTAGTCTTTTTATGATTAGATCTTTTTGATCTTTTCTTTTTTACTAAAGATCTTGGTTTTTTTCTTAGATCTCTGATCTTTTTAGAAGATGGCTCTTCTTTTTACGAGATGGTTTCATCTCTATTATTCAAGAACATAGTTCTTTTTACCTTGAAGATGAAGAAAAATCTTCTTTTTTCTAAGAGCTTTCTCTTCTTTTGCAGAGGGTTTTTCTCTCCCCTTTTCTGTATCTATGACTTGAAGTCTAGGGTCCTTTATATAGGGCCAAATGATTTGTTAAATCAGTTTTGAGAGATCTTTCTCTGATTGATTTGGAATATTTCCCACCGTTGGATCTTTGATCCTAAAGTTTCTGTTTTACAGAAGATAATCTTCTTGTTTTAATAAGATTGAAAAATCTTTCCATAACAAAATTTTAGTTCTGATTATTTAATAATTTATTATTAGTAGATCTTTTGATCTGACGGTGGGGAATTTTTAATCCCAGCGCTGGCGCTGGCTCACCTACGTTCGACACGTGGCGCGCAGCGCAGAGCGCAGCGCAACTGCGCTAGCGCACCCGTGTTTGACATGTGGCGCGCAGCGCGTCTGGCGCTGGATTCGAAGCGTTGCTTCAACTTTTAAATTTTGAATTTTAAAACAGAGCTTTGCTCTGATTGGGGGTGCGCTGCCTAGGACGCAGCGCACCTGGCGCTAGCGCGTCTGCGCTAGACACGTGGCACGCAGTGCGCAGCGCACGGGATCTGAAGCGTTGCTTCAATTTTTGAATTTTGAAATTCAAAACAGAGCTTTGCTCTGATTGGGGGAAACACCCCCGGGTCCCTTTCCACTGCGTTGCAGTGCGGTACGAATTTAAAGTACCTAGTGATAGAACTTAAACTGTAGCATTGACGGCTGAAAAATTTGTTCTTTTCCGCGCATATACTATGTCTTTCGACACTTCTTTCCCGTTTGTCTGTTCGGAAAGCGGATTCCCTGAAGCACCTGTTGATAGGGAAGTGTTTGTGCTGATCAAAGATCATGATCCGGAACAAAAGAACCTTCATTTATAGGGAACGTGGTACAATCAGATCATCAGGGGGCGGCGTGGCTTCTCTTGTGCAGTACCTTCGGAGCCTATTTCGGTGATCCACTACACCGACCCACCCCCGGTGAACTATACCGTGGAGGAGGTCAACTGGACTTCAAAGGGTCTCCTTCAGCCTTCTATGGCTGCAATACCCGTACAGCCGCCGACGGCTTTGGATACTTTAGGGCGGCGCATATGTCAGGGCGAGTCGCGCCCTTGGGGGTAGCCATATATGATATGCCTAACTTCTCATCATCCAGCTGGGTATTTGCAATGGGCCCGCTATATTTTGTCAGCCAAGAAGTCGCAGCTGCTGAAGCTTGGGTTGTATCCCGCGATTTGCGCTTCTCTTTTTCAATATTCTACGCCTCCTGCCTGGTGGGTCAAGCCTTTTCTGGAGCAATGGAACATTCCGACCCACACCTTCCTTCTGTTGGATCGAGAAGTCTCAATCTCTTTAGAGGGGTTTGCAGAGGTTTCTGGCTTACCGCTTAGGGGAGAACACTACGAGGAGCTGGTTCCTCCGGACGAGTACGTTTTTGCTGCCAAGTCAGTGATGACAGGCCTTACCCCGGAGAACGCCATTCAACATCAATTCCCAAGTTTGATTAAAGTGTTGAATATCTATGAGGGCCTTTTTCTCGAATCCGGAGGCCGTGGGGTTAATTTCACAGATTTCATCGCCCGTTTTCTCCGCTCAGAAGTCCTGTCGAAGGAAGTCGCGAAATTTGCTAAACTCGACGATCCTTTTGGTTTTGGTTCGGACAACCAGCCGGCAACGGAGGCGGATCAGAGGAATTTCTTTCTCCCCAACACCCCGGTCGTCTCTTTCACAGAGCTTGCAGCTCCTAGGATTGACGAAGAAGCGTTCTTTTTGGGGTTCCTCGGGCTATGGTTAAGCTGGTTTGTGCTTCCAATGCACCCTCGCCATATGAGGCCGTCTGTTTTTTATCCAGCTCACCGAATGGTTGTTGGGATGCAAGTGGCCGTCGGGGTCGCCGGGTTAGCCCATTTGTATCACGACCGCAGCTTGGCGGCAGACACTACTGAACCAGGGGTGCAGCACATGAACTTCTCGATGCATTATTTTATATCATGGATCGAGCTACATGTACTTGGCGTTTTCGGTGTCCACAAAAGGCATTGCTTCTATGACAAGTATAACTTCTCTCGGATCATGCGGCTAGTTGACGCATCTATTGTAAATCCGACATAGCGGGAAGCTAGGGGTTTGCTCCTTCGTCCACGCACGGTTGGAGATGGCATGACCTTTACTGATAAGATTCTGACCATCGGCAAGGAATCCGCAAAAACGGTGCAGCCATTGCGGGACATTTTTAAAGACGGGGCCTCTATCTTGAAAGCTCGGGAGATTCTTCATTTATACTCCATCAGGTCGGGCTTTCTCGTGTTTAGGTAGAATGATTCGGCGTTGTTCATGAGGTACAACCCGCATCGTTTGGCCCAGCAATTAAGCTATAATTAGGGCGTCCCGCTCGAAGCCTTCTTGGCAGAACCGGTTGCTACTGAAGAGAGTATCCGGAGCGCGTTGCACCATTTTATGCGATTGAATACCGGCTCCAATTTCTTTATTAGTGAACCGAGTTGCGTTCCAAAAGCCCTGAATGTATATGTGGCGTGGTACCAGCATTCGATGGGTGCCGTTATTAGGGAAGAAAAGCGATTGCTGCTTGATCGCAAGGGCACTGCCCCGGCTGGTAATCCAGCCGTTCCCTTGATGCGACGGACCATTGTCCGTCCTCCCTTAAGGGAAGCTGCTGCGGCTGTGGTACCACGCGTTATTTCTGAGCCACCCGTACCCCGCATGCCTGTAGAAGCGATAGCTGTGGCATCTCCCAAGTCTGGCGTGGGTGCAGAGATTGGAACTCGTCGTCCAAAATTGCCCACCAAGCGCAAGCTTGTGTTATCGGCTACCGGCGCTCGCTCACAGAAAAAGAAGAAGTCGATGTTTTCTGTCGACGTCGTACTCGGCAAGGAGCCCCACACTCCCTATAGCGAGGGCTTGAGTGAATACGGGACCAATGAAGGTTTATTCATGGCGCCGGATGATACCGATCTGGAGGCTGCTATCGCAGTTTCAGCGCAATTGGCTCGCAATGAGGCAGCGCTGATCACTAATGCTCAATCAGGTATACTTCAGTCTTATCTTTCCGTGGTCATTTTAATTTCTATACTTTGACTAACGCTTTCTTCTTCAACAGGTATCTTCGCCGAAAAAGCTCTTGCAGCTTCCCTCAAGACTTTCGAAGAGGAGGAAAGGCTTCGCGCTTCCTTGGGCCTCGGTATATTTCGGTTCATTGTGCCTTCGTTTCCTTTTTTCTTTATGGATAGTCTGACCCCCCTTTTTATTACAGGGACTAATTCGACTCAGGTTATCCCGAGTGCGGTGCTAATCCCGTATGGTGACGCGGCGAAGCTCCCAAGGCCGGCTGCCGAAGTCCCAGCTCCCCCAGTATTGCCGAAAGAAGCTTCGCTCAAACAGCCGATGACGGACGCCGTAGAGGCTCCAGAGGCAGAACTTGGTTCGGACGATGACGTCTCCTTGACGGAGGTCTTGAGGAGGTCACTTCTTACTGCCAAGGCCGACAAGAAGGATAGAAAGCGCGCAGCTAAGGAACATGATGTCGCTTTGGCTATAGGTGCAGGCTCAAGCGCTATTCCATCCGTCACTATTTCCTCCGAAAATGCTCCAGCTGCCCTGTCTACCGTTCATAGACAGGTTTTGCGCGCGGCTCGGGAGGCAATCGAAAAGCCGCCTCAAGGTAACATAATACTGGGTCTTTTTATTAGAATTTGATCTTCAAATTCTCATATACCATATCCTGCAGGGCTAAGTCTTGGCGACGAGGCAGCAGGTGAGATGACGGCAACCACCGATCCTGAAGTGGCCACTCTTTCTCAGGAGTCCGGGACTGCCCCAATTGATACTCTTTCCCCTTGCGGTTCCCTGCCATCGCCCGGCATTGCAAGTGTCACGACGGCTCTCATAGAATCGGGGGATGAAGCCACTGGTGCCGAAACCGTCCCCCCAAATGAGACCGAAGAAGTCGCGCCGTTTGGTGATGCTTCCGTTGCAGTTTTGGCTGATGACCAGTTTGGTACGTCTCAGATCGCTGCATTCTTTTCGTTTTGCAATCCCTTTGGGTCCCTTCTGATGACATTTTGTTTATTTTGAATGTAGGTGTGGTGAGCGCAGGTTGCGCATCCTGAAGAAGCATCATCAGTTGCCGCTCTGACGGTCGCTGTCCCTTCGTCTCCTCTTACATCCTCTTAAATGTTGGAAGGTATGGGTTTGTGATTTAATTTAAATCGAGAATAGCATCTTTCGTGTACTGACCATGTATCATCGTAACCTTGCAGGAGTTCTCTTTGATCATCTATATCAAGTGTTGAACCCGCACTTTCCCTTCCAATCGGAAGTCGCTTTGCCTACTGGTGCCGGTGAATATCTTTTCTAACCGACGTCCTTTCTTTTCTTTAACGGGTGACCATGCCGTTGTTAACTTTAAATTGATTACAACACTACAAATTGAAGGACGGGACGAGAGAATCGCCGCGCCACCAGTACTCCCAACTCTGCCACCTGTCGTAGCCGGTATAGTAGCCTTCATCGCTCTTGCATCTTCTTTATCTTTTAAGCCGATATCTGACTATGATTTGTTTTGCAGCAATCACACCGACTTCAGTTTCCTTCGACTCTCAGATTACCATGCCGGCAGGGCCTTTTGCTAAATGCCCTTCTTCCAGGGGTGCTGCGAATAGCCTGTGGATGTTAAGCGAGTTCGTCGAGGACCTTGACGCCGAGGCCTTTGCATCTGCTGCGGATTTTGCTGCCGAAGTTAATCTCATGTTGGCGATGCTCGTGAACTTTCATAACGAGGGCGTCGTTGAGTCTTGGGTTAACTACTGCAGGAAGATCGAGGCCTGTCTGCATAAGATTGAGCTCAGGCGTCCCGTTCCAGAAATGTTGGCTTTGAATTCTCAACGGGCTGCATGGGTTGAGCAGAGCGTTCCCTTCTTCCGCCATTTCGAACAAGAAGCGACCTTGAGGCGGAAGGAATGCGAGGAGGCTTCAGGTGAATCCGCCCGGCTGTGCGCCCAAATTGAAGCAAACGCTGCGCAATTGAGGGTTGTCTTTGACAATCTGCGACAATGCATTTCGGACGGACTAGCACTAAGGCAAAAGCTCGACCTTCTGGAATGGGTTACACGGAATCGCGAAGTTTCTCAACGGGAAATCGACGAGAAACTTTCGTCTGGCTTGCAGCAACGGGCTCGAGTCGAAGCGGAGCTGGCCGCAGCGGCCGACCATGAAAAGGAGTTGAGAGGAGCGCGCGAGCAACTGGCTGACTTATTGAAAATGCCTCTTTCTCAGTAGCTGCCTTTGTATCAATTAAACATTTGTAATCTTTGAATAACATGTATCCATTTTTTATTCTTTTATATGATTCGTCTTGTACTCAATCGAATTCATGAATAAAAGATACACATTTTTCTTCTCCCACTGTTGCTTTCTTCTCTTTGCTGTGTTGTCGCCATGTGATTTTAGCAAGTGTGGCCTGTAGATAGTAGGTCGGTGTCCATCTTAGACTCTTTGCAGGGTAGCGATGGCTTAGGAAACAGGTTCAGATCTGCCGCCTAAGACTTTTCAATTTTATGAGCCATGAGGGTCTCATAAAGATTTTTCTCCCTACGAGTCGTGAGGATCTCGTAGGTGTATTTTCTCCTTAGGAGTCATGAGTACTCCTAAGTGTGTTTTCTCTTGAGAGTCGTAAGGATCTCACAAAAGAATTCTCTTCCTTACAAGTCGAGAGGACTCGTAAGTGATTGATGAGTTGACCTGCTCCCGAATCAAAGCATTGCTTTGACGAGGAGGTCGAGGGTTGACTTTGACCGTTTTCCACGGGGTCAGGATTGACTTTAGCCGTGTTCCATGGGGTCAGGGGTTGACTTTGGCCATACGGGGTCAGGATTGACTTTAGCCATACGGGGTCAGGATTGACTCTCGGTTGTCTGTGCACCGCCGAGTCCTGGAACTAGGAACTTTGTCGCGGCTCCGCTTTGCTGACGTTGCGTCTGCTGTAATGAGACGAATGTCGATATGGTCTCTAGGTTGTCTGTGAACCATCGAGATTTGGAACTAGGGACTTTGCCATGGCTCCGAGATTGATTGTCGCGTCTGAATCCTGCTGGAATGAGGAGGAACGTTGTTATGGGTCTCCAGGCTGTAGATGTGGCCGTCGAGACTTGGAACTAGGGACTCTGCCATGGCTCCGTCTGTTGACGTCGTATATTCCTGCAGAGACACTGATTTCTCTGCGGGTTGACGCGAATCGAGATGCTCTCGTCAAGGACGCTGATTTTCCTGAATCGAGGTTTTTTCCAAGGACGCTGATTTCCTCGGAGTTTAAACGAATCGAGGTATTCTTGTAAAGACACTGATTTCTCTGCGGGTCGACGCGAATCGAGATGCTCTCGTCAAGAACGCTGATTTCCCTGAATCGAGGTTTTTGCCAAGGACGCTGATTTCCTCGGAGTTGAGACGAATCGAGTTATTCCTGCAAAGACACTGATTTTTCTGCGGGTCGACGCGAATCGAGATGCTCTCGTCAAGGACGCTGATTTCCCTGAATCGAGATTTTGGCCAAGGACACTGATTTCCCTGGGGTCAGTTGACTTGTTTTCGAAATGGAGCGTTGATCCGGCGGGGAGGTCATTGGTTGACTCTAGATTGTCTGTGCACCATAGAGTCTTGGAACTAGGACTTTGCCGTGGCTCCGCTTTGTTGACGTCGCGTCCAAATCCTGCTGGAATGAGGAGGAATGCCGTTGTTGTTCTTCTGGGATGCAGATGTTGCCGTCAAGATCTGGCTTTCCCTTTGACAAGGTCTGGTGGGGAAATGTGTGTTAGTTATATGTATGCCCTAGAGGCCGTTACTGTACATACGATGTATATTGTAATGGATGCTTGGACATATATAGGGAGGACTTTTTTGCTCGACATGATAGTATGCTATTTGGTTGTACTTTATCTTAATATGTACTCTGATTATCTCTATGTTACATGTTGATAAAGCCCTTAGGACATGTACTCGACTACTGGGACTATGATGAGATCATACTAGTGGGGCCACGGTAGTCGACGAGTACATCCTATAACAGTTCCTAATCGAGAGTGTATCGAGACAGGGCATCGATACACCAGAGTAGACTAGCGTATACGCATCTTGACCCATATGATGGGCGATGGATGATCCCATATCCATCGGTGTTTGACATCAAGGATGGTGTACGGGTGCTCAGTAGAGACTGGGTACACTGGACGGACTCGCCGAGAACTCCCAGATGGTATTATACCTCACGTCAGATGGCAGTTCTCCGGTGACACTGGTACAGAGTAGTCTGTTGACCCGAGATCGTCATAGAGTCTTGTGTGATTCCCACTGTGCTTTGATTTCCATCATACCATGTTCAAGAGGGCGTGCAAAAAGGTGGCTTTTGGGTACAGTCCCGAATCACATGGAGGCAATGAGCGATAGGAGGGGATTCGTCTCTCCCGGTATAGGGAGTTGATGTTGTGCTGTGTTCGATTGGCTATAACCGGAAATCCCTGGCCAGGGTTGCTGAGATTTACTGGTAAGTGTTATCAGTAGTTTCTCGAACTGTTATAGACCTCAAATCGACACGACTTATCAAGCTACTGGGGTCTGACGTTTACCACCCCTAGGCGAGATATGCGACATATCAGACGACGAGACCGGACTGTACGGGAGTGTTACTGTTTGGATTCACAGGAGTATGTACAGGCTTGCTTGTTGATCTTCTGACCACTTGCAGCTTGTGGGTGTTTGATATGATCATCACCTACTACCGGCGTATTGACGATTCTTTAGAGTCCTACACAGAGGTTTCTTGGCTCAGGCAAAACGGAGTAGGAGCACATATGTGATATGTGCGGGAACGAGGATAATACGATATGAGATACCGTATTCTATTCTTGCGATTCGTGACATTGATCGGTTGTATGCGATATAGCCGGGTTATCGGATCAAGTGTTGATTCGATAAGTTGTTACACATGATATTAGTCGGTTATAGCCGGGTTATTAAATCAAGAGTTGATTTAATAATTTAATGTATAATTATATATTTGATATATTACATTGCATTAACTAGTATTAGCTCACTTATGATTTATTTTCTCACTAGATTGTGCGCATTGTTTATATGTGATATATGCAAGTGTACATGTTTGTATCATGCTTGATGATACATACAAGATGGGTGTATGAGACTTATATCAAGTTTAGGTTAAATTAGGGTTTACTTATTTCCTTAAGAATAACAAAAGAGAGGAGACTTTAGTCAATGTTATCAAGCTTGTAGAAGCTTGTATGCAACATTGACAAAGTCAACTCTTTTGTCATTCCTTAGGATATTGGTTAACCCAACCCTTAACCTCATACTATGGTTAATTCTCTACATGAGTTAAGCATGAGGGCTTAACTCAACCATGGTGCAATAATTCAAAGGATAAGTTTTCATTTGGATGAATTATTCACTTCATCTTCTTCTTCTTCATCAAGCTCCTTGAAAAAGCTTTCAAGCTCTAATGGTGCTATGAGGAAAAATGTGAGAAAATCAATTCTAAAGTGAGCCCACCTCCTACTTCTTCATCCTCTACCACTTGCCATGTAGTAGAGTGTGTTCTCTTCACAAAGTTCATGACCTAGTGAAGTAATAGCTTGAGTTAGTGTCTCCCCGACGTAGATCATCTTCGGCCTCGAAGTCATCGAAGCAAGCACGTTCGTTCTTCTTGTGGAGCTTCTCTAGAGTCCATAGTTCACGATCGCAGCGAAGAGGACATCTACACGAAGCTATTGAAGTGGAGGACCGGATCTACAAAGGTTGTAATCCCTCTCACTTAGTGTTAAAGTGTTTAACATGCTTGTTTTCGCCTAAACCCTAGTTTAAAGATCCGGTTTTGGGTTGTTCGGCACGGCTAAAATTTTAATTGGGCATGGTTGATGCCTCGTAGACCCTAGTGCGCGTGCCTAGCAACCCTACAATGTGGTCCCCTTTTTGTTTATGCCCATGGATTGTATACAGGGTTAGTATGGACTCACCTGTAGGGCAAAAGTTTTATTCTTTCATTTTTTTAATTTCCGCGATGTTCTATCATTTCAGCTTTTATATCGCGAAGTTCGCGATTGCCCAATCATTTCGGCTATTTTTCGCGGTGCCCAATCATTTCGACTATTTTTCTTTTTACTCGCTGTTTTTTTATTGCGAGTTGTCCAACCATTTCGGCTATTTTGTATGCATATATTTTTCCTTGTTGATTTTGTTGCAAGTTGCCCCATCATTTCGGCTATTTCATATGCATTTTGGCTCGCTGAAATTTTATCGCGAGTGTGGAACTTGGAATCTGGTGCCAATCTCAGCATCAGCATCGCTACGGCTGGAATATTGCCAGGAGCGAATCATCATTTGCCGTGAAAGGGCTTGGAATTTGATACCGATTTGGGCATCAGCATCGTTACCACTGGGACATTGCCAGGAGCGAATCATCATATGCCTCTGTCGATGTCGAATAAAGGTGGCTTAGCAAACAGGGTTATGATCCTGTTAACTAAGGTTTTTTGACTTTACGAGCCGTTAGGGTCTCATAAAGGTATTTCTCCCTACGAGTCGTGAGGATCTCGTAGGTGCATTGTCTCCTTAGGAATCGTGAGGATTCCTAAGTGTGTGTTCTCTTATAAGTTATAAGGATCTTACAAGGGTGTTTTCTCTTTATAAGTCGAGAGGACTTACAAGTGTCGTTCGCCATATGAAGATATCCCTCGTCGGTGGTGGGACTCTGTTGGGGAAACGTTTATTTGTGCCCGTGGATTGTATACAAGGGTCAATATTAAACCGCTTATAGGGCAGTCTGGGGATTGTGATGGCTTAAAAACAGGTTGAGATCCCTGTAGCTTAAGACTTTTGAATCTTATGAGCCGTGAGGGTCTCATACGAGGGTTCTCCTTACGAGTCGTGAGGATCTCGTAAGTGTAATTTCTCCTTAAGAATCGTGGGGATTCCTAAGTGTGTTGCTCCTTTGTGAGTCGTAAAGATCTCACGCAGGTATTTTCTCCTTACAAGGTCGAGAGGACCTTGCAAGTGTCTTTTAACGAGGTTGCGCCCTTTCGGGTTTTCACAAAACTCGCTGGTAGCCCTGCTGTTTTTACTCATGGAGCCCTTTCGGGTTTTCAACCGTGCCCATCTCGCTTATGGACAACCCGTTTTTTTTTGCGTTAGTCTTGGGATGCTGCAGTCCGTAGTAGTTTATAGACGTATCGGTCAGGCGTAGTATTTCTTCAAGAAACGGCCGTTTATTGGCCTGAAGGGTCTTTCGCCATGCATATCCATGAGCAAGTAAGCCCCACCCTGGTAGACTTTGTCTATGATGTACGGGCCTTCATAATTCGGCTCGAATTTCCCCCGTTTGGCACGATTGGGGATCATAGATCTCTTGACCACTAGCACGAGTTCGCCTTGGCTGAATGTTCTCGGCCTAGTCAATCTCTCGTATGAGCGCGTCATCTTTGCTTTGTAAGCCTCCAAGTTTTACTGCGCCATAAGACGAGTTTCATCGAGGGCATCGAGCTCCTCTAGGCGAAGATAAGCATTCTCTTCGTCTGTTAGCTCGTAATGGACCGCCACTCGTAGAGAAGGTAATTCTATCTCCAAGGGAAGTACTGCTTCGGCGCCGAATACCAATGCATACGGCGTTGTGTCTGTGGCCATTTTGAACGTAGTTCGATACGCCCAGAGAGCTTCATGCAGTCTCTCGTGCTAGTCCTTTTTATTTTTGGACACCGTCTTTTTCACGATCTTCGTCAAGGTCTTGTTGAAAGCTTCAGCCAGACCGTTAGCTCGGAGATTATAGACCGAAGAGTATCTCCAGTCTATATTATGTTGCTGCGCGAAGCGGCTGATTTTGTGACTTCTGTAGGCCGGCCCGTTATCGGAGATAATCCGTCGCGGAGTGCCGAATAAATAGATGACGTGTGTCTTGAAGAAATGGAGGATATTCTCCGTCTTCACTTCTCTTAGTGGTACTGCTTCTGCCCACTTGGAGAAGTAATTAGTTGTCGCCAGTATGAACCGATGTTCTCTGGACGATGCTGGTTCAATGGGCCCGATTATGTCAGTTCTCCACATTTCGAACGGCCAGCTAGCCACCGTTGGATGTAGCGGATTTGGATGCTGGTGTATAAAGTCCCTGTGAGTCTGGCACGAGTGGCGCTGCTTCGCGTATTCGAGGAAGTCTTGGATCATTGTGGGCCAATAGTAGCCCATCCTTTTGATCTTCAGTTTCATCTTCGGCCCGGCTTGGTGAGAACCGCAGAGTCCGTCGTGAGTCTCTTGGACGACTTTCTTTGCTTTTTCAGGTCCCAGGCATCTTAGCCACAGGGAGTCGAATGATCTCTTATACAGAGTATCATTGATGAAGGCAAAAGACAGAGCTCGTTTCATGAGCTGATATCTCGAGGATGCATCTTCGGGCGTTCGACGGGATTTAAAGTAGTCTATAAAGACTTCTCTCCAATCCTTAGCTTTTCCTGGTCTTTTATTTGTAGGGTCGTCTGCTTGATCGCTCCCTTTTCTTCGGACGACTCTGGAGATATTTCTGCCGGTGCAAGAACCCGACGGCTTTGTACCACGATCATTACATCATCGAGGTTTTTGTCAGCCAATTCTTTAGCGAGTTTAGCTAACGCGTCCGCTTTGCTATTCTCCGCTCGCGGTATGCTTTCCAGGGCGTAGGAAGGGATTTGAGTCAGTAATTTTTGCACTCTCTCACCGTACTTTACCAACTCTGGTTTGCACGTTTGATAGTCGCCATTTACTTGACTAACGACCAGCCGGGAGTCTCCGTATATGAGGAGGTTCTCGAATCCCATGTCGACAGCGATCTCAAGACCTGCTATCAAAGCTTCACATTCGGCTTCATTGTTTGTCCTCGGCTCTGTCAAGGAAAAGGTAAAGCGTATTATCCCTCCTTGTGGAGTCACGAAGATGAGACCTACCCCAGATTTGATTATAGGGATACTGTGCTCTCGCTTCTTCATGGAAGATGCCCCGTCGAAGTAGAGTTACCATCGGGTGTCACTCTCTCCTTTCTCCCCATCGATCGTGTCAAACGCGTGCTCGTCTGGCAATTTGCAATTTAGGGGTGAATCGGTAAGTATCGGATGCTCAGCGAAGAAGTCGGCAATGGCCTGACCCTTCACTGCCTTGAGAGGTTGGTATGTTATCGAAAACCCCATCAAGAGGAGAGCCCATTTGGCGACCCGTCCTGTCAGTATGGCTCTTGACATCAAATATTTGAGAGGATCCACTTTCGATATGAGGTGGACCTCATGCGCCAACGTATAGTGCCGGAGCTTCGTTATTGCAAAGATTAACGCCAGGCAATGTTTTTCGATAGGGGAGTAGTTGTTTTCTGCCCCCAGAAGAACTCGACTCAAATAATAGATGGCTCTCTCTTTCCCTTGGTCGTTCTCTTGTGCCCACAGTGCGCCTAAGGAACCTTCAACGGAAGTTGTGTACAGGATGAGAGGCTTTTCCTTAACCGGAGCAGTCAGTACTGGCGGATTCTGCAGGTATTGCTTGATTTTGTCTAGCGCGCTCTGGCATTTGCGATCCCAGACGAACGGAGTCCCTTTCTTCATTAGATGACTGTAGGGGCGGCATTTGCCAGAGAGGTTAGCTATGAACCGCCGGATATATGTGACCTTTCCTTGGAGAGACCGCAGTTGCTTAAGAGTTCTTAGCGGAGGCATTTCTATAATCACCTTGATCTTTGACGGGTCTATCTCGATTCCCCGGTGTCATACGATGAATCCTAGGAATTTGCCTGAGGAGACTCCGAACGCGCATTTTAGAGGGTTCATCTTCAAGTTGTATTTCCGAAGGCGTTGAAACACAATCTTCAGATGTTCCCAATGTTCTTCGTAAGATTTGCTTTTAACCACGAGGTCGTCGATATAGAATTCGACGATTTCATGTATGGGGTCATCGAAAATCTTCGTCATAGCCCTCTGATAGGTGGCGCCTGCATTCTTCAGACTGAAAGACATCACTTTGTAGCAGAATATGCCTAACGGAGTCCGGAAAGCGGTATGCTTTCGGTCTTCGGGGTGCATCTTTATTTGATTGTACCCCGATGAGCCGTCCATGAAGGAGAAAACCTCATGAGTGGACGTATTGTCTATCATCAGCTCAGTAACCGGTACGGGAAAGTCATCTTTTAGACATGCTTTGTTGAGGTCCCAAAAGTCCACGCAAATGTGCACCGTCCCATTTTTTTCATCACTGGGACGATGTTGGCGATCCAGTCAGGGTATTGAACTTTTTGGATGAAGTCGGAATCAATTAGCTTCTTGACCTCGGCGTTGATGCTCATTTTAAGTTCGAGCCACATTATTCTCGGTGCTTGTTTGATTGGCTTAACGTCCGGAGAAATCGCCAATTTGTGGACGGCTATCTAATCCTGGCATCTCGGAATAGTTCCATGTGAAACAGTCTTTATACTGCATGAGCACGTCTTTGAGTATAGCCATCTTTTTTTCAGACAACAGCTCACTGACGAACGTCGGCCGTGGGTCATTTGCCGTCCCCAAGTCGATTTTTCTGAGGTTATCTGCAGTAGTATGTATCGCATCTTCCAGCTCTTTTGGTGCCGGTGGAAACTCTGAGATCACTTCGTCATTCTCATTTTCAAAGCACCAGGAGAGGTCATCCATATTCTCGGGCTTTACTTCTTCTGTCAGCGTTATTACGTGACAGGTAGAAGATTGTTTCCGAGACCGATGTTGATCTAGTTCTACTCTCGCAGCTTATGTGGATTTCGGTTCATGCTTCTGTGGCGGGGTTACCCTCCAACTGGTGGATAAAGCGAACCTGCCTTGCTGATACTGGTCTTCTACCCAGTCTTTGAATGTGAAGCAATCTTCGAGAGGATGTCCTATCGCTCGGTGATAGGAGCAATAATTTGGATAATCTACCTTGTTTACTTGATCGGGGTGTTTGGACTCCGGGAGCGTAATCATTTGATGTTTTATGACAAGACCGAATATCTTCCTTGTCTTATCTTGGGGAAAAGAATAAGCTCGACCCATCTTCTTTATAAGAGACGGATCTAGGCTGCCCAATTCTCGATCGCGTGGCTTCTTGGACCCGCTTTACTGTTGCCAAACATTTTTTTCGTTCTTCAGTTTGTTTTTGCCTCCACGTCGAGTCTTCCGTATGACGGGCTGGCAACGAAGGGCATCATCATTCTCTGCAGCCTGCTGAAGGAGGTGCTGCGTCCTGGCTTTTTCATAGATAGCCATTTCACGGTTATGGTCATCCCGGACCTTTTGAGACGCTTCCCTTATTAGCCTATCCATCTGTTCTTCGAACGACGGACTTGGCACTTTCATGGCGAGAACTTGTTTTGGTTCAGGGTTAGCGTCTTCTAACAGAGCATCTCCTTCTTCATCGAAATCATGTATAACGTAGCAGCCATGGAATCGCTCCCGTTTCTTGGATTGAACATATCCAAGCCCGATCGTTTGCATTCTCCCGTTGGGCAATTTTCGCTGAGTTCCGGGGACGTTCCAGATCCTGTTGTAGAACTGGGCTTGTCGAGAAGTCTGTTTGAAGGGCACGTCTTGGCGCCTCAACAGCCTTTTTAATCCTTCTGTGTAGTATCTGGGCAGACGGATGGGCTGGAGCCTGTCAAGCGTAGAATCGGCGCCATGCCAGATTTCTTTCTCCACTTTGGTTTCCGCGGATCGATAAAAGAGTATCACCTTTTCATCTTTTCGCCTGGGAGGGACGTAGAACGTCTGCAATTCTTGCACACTGTAGGTATTAAGTGCGTCGAGCTCTTTGTAATGCTCTTGCGGAACCATGGCGATCTGCAAACTCTGATCATCTCCAATGAAGGCTTGCACTGATGGAAGAGCCGAGAATACTGCGTTGACCTCATCTTCAGAGTCACTGCCAAAGACCAGAATAGGGGTAGACGGTCCCGGTTTGTTGTATCGGGGAGGTCCCGAATAAACTATCTCTTCTTCCTCCTCGGTATCGCTCCCGAAGACTGGAATGGTGGTGATAGCTTTTTGCTTATCCTCAGGTTTATGGCATCTTTCCGTGTCTTCAAAGTCTTGTAAGAAGTACTTTGCATCTTCGTACTTTCAGACTTCGTTTACGGAGTATGGGTTCAGCTCCCATGTCACAGTGTGTTCAAGCCCATCTTTGAAGTACTTCATACACTGATGCTGTGTAGAAGGGATAATGTTGTACTTGTGTAACCAAAGCCTGCTGAGCAAAGCATTGTAGCAAGTCTTGGCGTCAATGATGTGGAACTTGATATCAGTGATGAGCAGCCCAAAGCGTAACGTCAGTATCACAGACCCAAGCGTTCGTGATGACTGGGAGTCAAACCCGGAGATAGTGATTTTATCCCGAGCGAGGTGTTGAACGCTCATACAGATTTCTTTTAGCACCCTCACATTTAGGAGATTGACGGAGGACCCATTGTCAACTAGGATCTTCCCTATCTTAATATCATGGCAATACCCGGAGACATACAGGGGACGGTTGTGCTCGCATGTTCCGAGGAGGAGATCTTGATCGCCGAAAGTGATGTCAGCTGTGTGAATTTCTTCCAGCTCGTCCTTCATCTTTTCTTCGGTGAGGAAAGCTTGAAACTGGTCAGGTTCTTGTAATGCCTTGATCAGATAATCTCTCACCTCTTTGGATAGCAGAAGGGCGTCGAGAATGCTTAGCTGCGAGGGTATCTTCCTCAGGTGTGCCAGAACGTTGTAATCCACCTTGTTTTTCTTGGGCAGGTCCTTGGCTGCCAGCTCTTCAACGACTCGGTCATCGAGGGTGATATCCTCATGGACCTTTTCTTTCCCCTTATCCTTTTTGTTCGATCTTTTATTTGCGGGTCCGAGATTCTTTTCAGGTAGTGTGCGATTGCGCAGCTGAATGTTCTCGCAGATCTTCATCTCTTCTGTTTCAGAGATGGATTCCTTGAAGAGAGGGCCGAGGGCTGTTTCTTCATCAGAATAACTCCCGAAGGTGAGAACTTGCGATCCCCCGGAATTAACCATGTAACATTCACCGGCAGTTCTTTTATACTCATCTGTCGTGCTTCTTTGTTCCCGACGAGTTTTGCGCTTCATCCGTTTGAAATGCTGCCGGTGAGAAACGTATCCCTGCCACCAATTTTTAAAGGTGTTGCATTCTTCAGTAGGGTGTGTGGACCTCCGATGGTACAAGCAGTAGTTTGGACGTGCATCCTCTTCGTTAAGGTGTATCCTATCAGGAGTGTTTCCTTCGGAGGGTGGCAGCTTCATTCCCATCGATATGGCTTTGGCGAATCTTTTCCTTGTCTTTAACCTGCTTTTGCTGGTGGCAGAAGTGCTCCTATCCGGTTGGGGTATTTCAATCCTTTCGTTCAGTCACCGACGTTTGGCTTTTTCGTATACGGCGATTTCACGCTCCTGATCAACTTTGCTTTTCAAAAGAGCTTCGTTCAGGAATACGTCAATCATCTCGTCTGACGGTCCTAGGAGTTCCGGTTCGGGATATGCCCCCAGTTTCTCTGTATCAGGAGTTTCTTCACCATCTACTGACGAGTGATAGATCACGTGGCAGCTTGCCACATAATCTTCAGGTTTGTCTAACGAGTCTTCTCCCTCATCTTCATCGCCATCTCTATCTTCAAGGATGTGGTTGGGAAACTCTTGGAGTGTGACCGGGGTTCGCGCCTTCTGGTTATATTCCTCTAGCGCGTCAATATGTTTTTGCAGGTCCGTGCGCTTGTCATCAGACTTCACGGGCTTTTTGGTCTTCTTCTTCTTCTTCGAAGACTTTGACTGCTGGGCCTGAGCGTTTTGATCATCGCTACTAATTCTTGGAGTCAGGCACGGCTTCAGCATTCCCTCAATGACATCGGGTTCTAGCGGACTTTTCCACCCGATTGCCGGGCATGCTTGAAGATCCTTCAGCATTCTTTTCGTTTTGACTGAAAGAGCGACCTCCCATGGGGCTTCTTCTATAAAAGAGCATGATGCCCCCGGTGTGTCCCCCTTTTAAGAGCGTGCGGCTGAGGCGGGCTTACTTTCCAATTCTCGGACAGTGCGAATTTTCCCTGTTGGTATTGGTCCTCAATCCAGCCTTTGAAGACGAAGCAATTTTCGATTGGATGGCCTACCACTTGGTGATAGGGGCAATAATTGGGATTATTGGCCTCACCGGGTTGTAATGGGCGTTTTGGATCCGGCAAGGTGATGAGCCTGTTGCACACCGCCAGCTCGAACAGTCTCCTCGTTTTATCCCGGGGAAACGAATAAGGACGCTTCAGTTTCTCATTGAAGAATCGCCGTCTATCATCTTGGCGATCAGTTGGTTTTGGACCATTGGGCTGCTGCTGAGCATTGGCGACGAAGGTCTCTTTCCCTTTCCCTTTTTCGTTTCGAGATTCCAACTTCGAAGAAGATGGTCTATAATCCATCTGATCCATTTGGGTCAGCTTGTCAATCAAGGCCTGAAAAGTAGTTGGCTTGAAGAACATCATGAACTGGGATATGGTCGCCTGCGGATCAAGAGTATCTACGAACATGCCTACCGCAGACGCTTATTCGATGCACTGCTTGCACTTCGACTATAGATTCCGCCACCATATCGCGTACTGCACCCATGTTTCGCCTGGCTTCACTCTGGCGTTAATTAATGCGGTGATCGGGGTGCGCTCGCTAGCGCCTGTGAACCTTTGTGTGAACAGTAACTCCATTTCTGCAAATGTCTTAACGGAGTCGTTCGGGAGTTCGGAGTACCATTCAAACACTGTCTCTGACAAGCTGCCAACAAACTGGCAAAGCAGCAGTTTGTCGTCATCTCCGTTGTTGCCGCACAGAGCCCTAAATTAAGCCACGTGTTGGTGTGGATTCCCCGTCCCCTTATATACATGGAATTTAGGGATCGTATATCCCGGCGGGTACTTGATTTGATCATACCAGCCTGGATAGGGTCGTCCAGTCTTAACAATTTGGCCTGCCGCTTCGTTCGCCTGATGAGATCGTATCTGTTGAGCGATATAGTCATCCAGGGCGGCTTTAGAAATGGTCTCCTCTTTGGCTGCTGACAAGCCGGAAGAGGGTTCGATGTCTCCCCCCTATCGTCTTCAAGGATAATCGGAGGGTCTTCGGCTGGAGGATCCGGCTGTAACATCATCCCGACCATGTCTTGGAATAAAAGCGCCATTCGTTTTATATTGGCAGCTTGTTCCGCTGTCTCTTTGTCCTTCTTCTCGAGGATTCTGCGGAGGAACTCAGCATCGGTCTCTTGTTCATGACGCTGTTCTGACGACGTTTCCGGGCTTTCTTTTGGCCCAGTGAGTGCGGCCATCTGTGTTAACATTTCCTGAAGCTTCTGTTGTTGCTCCCGGGCCTTTGTTATGGATCTAGTGAGTGGTCGATGACCCGTAGAGATACGACTATCCTCTTTCCCGGATGCCATATAAACAGTGTGCACCACCATGCCCCTAGACTTGAGGCGTTTAGATTCAGTGCCCTTGCGATTCGTCAAAGACGCATGGATCTTCTCCGTCCTTCTCCTTTTGTGGATGGTTGAAGTTGAGGGAGCTGGCGATGTAGGCATCTGTACAGACGACACCTTTCGTGGCGTGGCGGAGGGATGGTCCCCCTCTTGCTGAATCGTTATCTTCTTTGGTTGGCGGGAGTAGTCTTGGTTGATCACCGAGTCTTGGACCTGTTGCCAGACCTTGTGAATTCTAGAGGACAGCCGCTGAGGGGGCTGCTCTGGCTTCACTTTTGTAACGTTCTCTATAGGTGGAGGAGACCTTTTCAGCACGGCCATCGGAGAGTTCTTACGCACCCTCCGGAGTGGTTCAAAGCTGTTCCCAGTTGGAACAGCAGAGTCGACTTCCATTATTGGAGCTGGCAGAGTCAATCCAAAAGGGGAACTGCCCCCAGCTTTCCTCACTCGGCGCCAGTGACGACGTCGAGCATGTCGAGCAGACTGTATTGGTTCAGCTATGGGGGTGGCTTCATCATGCCCTCCATCCTGGTGAAGGGTTGCCGTTGGTGCCAGCCTATTGAAAACTGACGTCCATTGAGTGGGGATGGCCGATCTATCGAAAGCAGACTTTCGCGCAGGGGGAGCAGTTTTGATGACTTCGCCTGAAGCGGGAGCTGGAGCGGACAGTCTAGCGAAGACTGATCCTTTAGCAGGAGAAACCTCTCTGATGACTTCAGGAACATGAATGACTATCCGCTTTGGGATGGACGCTTCAGGTATCGCGGGCTTCTTCACGGGCCCACTTGAGCTTTGGCCCAGTCTGTTGAAAACCGAGGCACCGGACTCGTTAATTTTTTCTTTAGAGTTTAGAGTTGGGCTGGACGACCTGTTGAGAGGGGCCGCGGTAGTTGTAAGCCGATCAAAGACCGACTTCTTTGGAGCTTCATGCGACGGCATTGGGGTATTGAAGTCATGGGTGAGAGCATGGTCCCAAAGAACAGCCCAGTGGTGGCTTGCGTCACATGTTCCACTGGCATCTTGAAAATGGAGGCTGCCCGAGGCCCGTAAGTCACTCCTCCAGCGAGGAAAAAGTGGGAGTTGTTGCAGTTGTTGCAGTTTGTGCAGTTGAAAGCCATTGATCTTCTGTTTTCTGCACGGAGCAAGACACCAAATCTTAGTACCTCGAATCCAGGGGCAATCATAGCAAACCGTAATTCGTTCGCGAAACACGACACACGAAGTGTGGAGTGGAAAGAGGAAAAGATCCCACCGGGCGTGCCAGAATCTGTTCTCCGCCGAAAGACGCAACCGAGACGTTGGGACGTCGGGCTTGAATTTCGAGGGCAGATGCTATTTGGTTTTATCCGTCCACCTCTCCGAAGATTCCAAGTTTATTTATGGTACCATGTATCAAAGGTTTAGACGGATGCGGCTTTGTAGCAGACTTCGTCAGATTCCCCCTCATTATGAGGGTTTTTTGATTGTGGGGACACTCTTTCCTGCCGGCGCAAGCCTCTGCAATTAATTAAGCTACCGTATCGCGGTAACCACTTACTCCTTCTCCAGTTACTCACTTCGTGTCGTGTGTGTTTGTTTTGTTTTTGGTTGCCCGTGGATTGTATACGAAGAGTACTTTATGTTGTCGCCCGTAGGGCGTGGATTAGTCCAAATCCGTATTTTCTTAGATTTGGGTTTGGGTTGGGTTTAAGGATCGTTAATCTCATTTGAGACTAAGATCAACTTAAACATTTGTTAAGGATACGTTAGTCTAATTTTAGACTAAGATGTACTTAACAGGATCATTTAGATCCAACAAAAGAGAATTTGGGCTCTATTGTTTAGTTTAGGAACATTGCGGTCCATAAGTTTAAGGACATCATGGTCCATGGAGTTTAAAGACATCATAGTCTAGTTTCTTAGATTTGGGTTTGGGTTGGGTTTAAGGATCGTTAATCTCATTTGAGACTAAGATCAACTTAAACATTTGTTAAGGATACGTTAGTCTAATTTTAGACTAAGATGTACTTAACAGGATCATTTAGATCCAACAAAAGAGAATTTGGGCTCTATTGTTTAGTTTAGGGACATTGCGGTCCATAAGTTTAAGGACATCATGGTCCATGGAGTTTAAAGACATCATAGTCTAGTTTAGAGACGTCATAGTCTGTAAAGTTTAAGGACATCATAGTCCATGAGTTTAAGGACCTCACAGTCCATGGTAGTTTAGAGACATCATAGTCTGTAAAATTTAAGGACATCATAGTCCATGAGTTTAAGGACCCCACAGTCCGTAAAGTTTAAGGACATCATAGTCCATGAGTTTAAGGACCCCACAGTCTATGGAATGTCTGGTTGTCGGGACCCGTCACCTCTCTGAAGACGTTGAAGGATTACAACGACAAATATCAGAAGAGTGAAGAGATGTACCCTTGAACCAATATTGGTTGGGAAATCTGTAGTCCAATTTGGGACTAAGATCAAATATTTATGACCATATGGGCTCAATTAATCTGAATTAGAGATCTGTGGCCAACTTGGGCTCAGCCTATTCGGTTAAAATATTGGGCATTTAATTAGGCTCAGTTCTTTTTTCATTTAACAATGCTGAGCATTGGTTTGGAATCTGACAACAGTTTTTGTCTTTTATTGAATGCTGAACACTCATTATGGCTCTGGGCTTTATCATTTAAAGAACAATTTATGTTCTCTCAGCGCACACGTGAGGAGCACGTGGCGCGCTTGGCGCTGAGCGCCAGTCAATGAGCGTGGAGTGCTTCTTGTGATGTAGCGCACACGTGAGGAGCACGTGGCGTGTTTGGCGCTGAGCGCCAGTCAATGAGCACAGAGCGCATCTGGTGAAGTAGCGCACACGTGAGGAGCACGTGGCGCGCTTGACGCTGAGCGCCAGTCAATGAGCGCAGAGCGTTTCTTGTGAAATAGTGCAAACGTGAGGAGCACGTGGCGCGCTTGGCGCTGAGCGCCAGTCAATGAGCGCAGAGCGCTTCTTATGAAGTAGCGCACACGTGAAAAGAACGTGGTGCGCTTGGCGCTGTTCGCCAGACTTGGAGCTTTGAGGCGCTTCTTTAAATTTGGAGCGCTAAGGTTCTGCAGCGTTATGCACTAGATTTGGAGCGCTGAAGCGCTTCTTTTAATTTACACGCTAGGGCTCTACAGCGCTGTGAGCTAAATTCTGAAGCGCTAAAGCGCTTCTTTTAATTGGAGCGCTAGGGCTCTTTTTAGACAGCTCTGTTCTCTGAGAATTAAATTCTCTCTTATAAGAGACTTTGTCTCGTGGATCTAAGAACAAAGTTCTTATTTTACAGGAGATGTTTCAATCTCTTATGTTTTTGGTGAAAGGCTTTGCCTTTATGGATCTGTGATCCTAAGAGAATTGAATTATTCTCCCCCCTTTTATAATGAGATGTTATGATCACTTTTGTGAATGACAATTTGTCTTAAAGATCTATGATCTGGAAAAAGAACTAAGTTCTTTTTCTGATGAGATGCTTTGATCTCTTTATTTTAGCTTGAAGAAATTTTTCTTCTGCTGAGAGCTTGCTCTTCTCTCTGAAATTTCTCAAAGTTCATGGGGGGTTTCTCTCTTTCAGACTTGAAGTCTTAGGGCCTTTATATAGTGAAGGATGATTTATTGAATCAGTTGAAGAGATCTTTTCTCTAATTGATTTGGGGATTTCGCCACCGTTGGATCTTTGATCCTAGGGCTTCTGTTTTACAGAAGGCGATCTTCTTGATTTTAACAAGATTCAGAAATCTTTTCCCATACAGAATTTATTCTGTATTTTGGTGATTTTTAATCACCATTGGATCATTAATCCAACGGTGCTCTGATTTTCAGAGCATAACCTTTCCTGTTTGGAAAGATTCTGAGGAATGTTTTCTTAACAGAATTTTATTCTGGTCAATTGATAATTTTTTTAATCTTGTTCGTTGGATCTTTGATCCAAGGGCCGAGAACATTTTGTTCTATTGCTAGCGCTCACATGCTTTGCACGTAGTGCGCTTCTTAGAGTGCAGCGCTCTTAGCGTTAGCGCTCACGTGCTTTGTACGTGGTGCGCTTCTTAGAATGCAGAGCTCTTAGCGCTAGCGCTCACGTGCTTTGTACGTGGTGCGCTTCTTAGAATGCAGAGCTCTTAGCGCTAGCGCTCATGTGCTTTGCACGTAAGCGCTGCCTCAGAGTCTTTGACTCTTAGCGCTGGCGCTGCTATGAAGCGCTGCTTCATTTCAAAATTTAAAATTTGAACAGTGCTTTGCTCTGATTGGGGAAACAGTCGCGAAGCTCGGTTGGGCTCGGAGTTGCTCTGGGGCCGTCAACGACGGAGTGGGCACAGGCGGCGACGATGCACAGAGGAGCTGAAGGTCGCCAGCGGCAGCTCAGACGGTAGGCGTCGGCTGTGGGTTGCAGAGAAGCTCAAGGCATGCACGGAATGATGGGTGTTGGAGAAAGGGGTGGTGTTGAGGAGCTGTGGTGGAGACGGAGCGACGTCAAGAGGGTTGACCGGCAATGGAGTTGCAGCGGCGGTGCTAGGGTTGGAGGGAGTGGTGGTGGGTTCAACCTTGAAGGGGGAGGAAGTGGAGGAGGCCTTCAGGAGAATGGTGGTGGTGTCGGGAGCTGGGCATTGACGGAGGGGAGTTCGTGTTAGTTATGTATATGCCCTAGAGGCCATTGTTGTACATATGATGTATATTATAGTAGATGCTTGGATATATATAGAGAGGACTTTCTTGCTCGACATGATAGTATGCTATTTGGTTTCACTTTATCTTAACATGTTGACTTGTATTGGTTTACCGTCTTGCTCTCACATGTTGATAAAGCCCTTAGGATATGTACTCGACTACTAGGACTATGATGCAGATTATACTAGTGGGGCCAGGGTAGTCAAAGAGTACATCCTATAACTGTTCCTAGTCGAGGGAGTATCGAGACAGGGCATTGATACTCCAGAGTAGACTAGCGTATACGCTTCTCAACCCATATGATGGGCGATGGATGATCCCATATCTATTGGTGTTTGACTTCAGAGAAGGTATACGGGTGCTCAGTGGAGACTGGGTACACTGAACGGACTCGCCGAGAACTCCTAGATGGTATTATACCTATCGTCAGATAACAGTTCTCTGGTGACACTGGTACAGGTTAGTCTGTAGACCTGAGATCGTCATAGAGTCTTGTGTGATTCCCACCGTGCTTTGATTTCCACCTTACCACGTTCACGAGAACGTGCAAAACGGTGGATTTTGGGTACAGTCCCGAATCACATGGAGGCAATGAGCGATAGGAGGGGTTTCGTCTCTCCCGGTATTGGGAGTTGATGTTGCGCTGTGTTCGATTGGCTATAACTGGAAGTCCCTGGACAGGGATGATATGGAGATCTACTGGTAAGTGTTATCAGTAGTTTCTCGACCCGTTATGAGCCTCACATCGATACGACTTATCGGTTATTGGGGTCTGATGTTTACCACCCCTAGACTGGATATGCGACATATCAGACGAAGAGACCGGACTGTACGGGAATGTTACTGATTGGATTCACAGGAGTATGTACAGGCTTGCTTGTTGATCTTCTGATCGCTCACTACCCGGGTGGCTGTTACGTTTAGCTGTCCGCTTGCAGCTTGTGGGTGTTTGATATGATCATCACCCACTGCTGGCATATTGACGATTCTTTAGAGTCCTACACAGAGGTTTCCTAGCTCAGGCAAAAAGGAGTAGGAGCACATATGCGATATATGCGGGACTGAGAATAATACGTGTATGTGATACCGTATTTAATTCTCACGATACGTGATATCGGACGGGTATATGTAATATAGCCGGGTTATCGGATCAAGTGTTGATTCGATAAAAACGGTACATATTATATTAGTCGGTTATATGTAATATAGCCGGGTTATTAAATCAAGTGTTGATTTAATAACTCAATGTATAATTATATATGTGATATATTACATTACATTAACTAATATAAGCTCACTTAAATGATTCTTTTTCTCACATGATGATACATTGATATATATGTGATATATGTTAATTGTATTATTTTCTTTGTTACAATTTATTATATATGTGATATGTGATAGTGTAACATGTTTGGGTTACACTTGCAACTATGGTTTATGAGAGTTAAACCATGATTAGGGTTAAGATTTTGGTTAACATTTTCTTTTTGGTTAATACTTATTTGTATGGATATTATCTTGATATTTATCCATGTTGACCAAGTCCACCCTTTTGGATTGTTGTTAGATATTTGTTAACCAAACCCTAACCTAACCCATGGTCAACTCTCTACAAGGGTTAAGCATGCCATGCTTAACCCTTGGTTGCAATTCTTACCTCAACAACACTCTTCATTATTCATCACAACTTCATCTTCTTCTTCTTCCTCCATCAAAAGAGCTTGCTTGGCTTTTATTTGTGATGAATTAAAGTGAGATAAAGAAAACTAAAGAGAGCACAATTCCTACTTTATCATCCTCATCTATTCTATCCACTTAGATTAGGGTGTTCACTTCACTAATACCTAATAGTGAAAAGAGAGCTTGGGTTTTTGATTCCTCAAGGTAGATCATCTTGGATTAGTGAAGACTTCATGCTAGAATGTCTCATTCTCTTTATGGAGTCTCTCTAGAGTTCGGGAGCATGATGATCGCAGCGGAGGGACCTCAACTCGGAGCTTATGAAGCGAAGGAACGGACTACAAAGGTTGTAATCCCTAACTCTTAAAAGTAAAGTTGTTTACTTGAAGTTTTGGTTTGATTCTCTAGTTAAGATCCTAGGTTTAGGGTTATCTATAATAGCAAAATTTTAACTTGGCATGGATGATGCTACCCGAAACCTTGCTGCCGTTGTAGGTAACCCAACAGTGGTATCAGAGCTTAGCTAGAGAATTAGACGGATAAGTGTAGGATTACGAAACCGAAACAACTCCGAAACACCCGACGAAAAACCCTAATTTCTGTAAAAAAATTCAGAGTGTCAAAAAATGTTCTAAACAGGTGCAGAGTGATATATGTGATACAATATGAGCACCGTACAAATTTGAGCCCATTCCCTGAAAATTTGGCCGAGATCATACCCCCTAAAACCGGCCAGATCGGACCCCATCAGGCTGAAATTTGCACAGTGTTTAAAGCTCTGGGTTTTGATACTTTAGGTGTTGTTTGTGTTTGCTAATTTTTCATGTGATGTTATCTTTTAGCAAAGGCAATTTGGAGTGTTTCGTATTCGTAATTCTAGATTTTGTTTCGGTTATTTTAGACGGTATTAAAAAGTTCGAACGGATATCAAATACCCACTTTTTCCCTTGCTGAAATTTTTTCAAGAGTTGGATCTTTTGCAAAGTTAAAGAACATTCAAATAGCGTGCAAGTGATGCGGTGAACTCTCTGGAAGAAAAAAAACCTTAACTCGATTTTGTGACCGTCAAAACCGTCACTAAACCCTAGGGTTTGTGGTAGTTTAGCGGTGCCACAAGTGAGGCATTGGTTGACCCTTCTATGGCTGGTTCATTGCTACTGTGGCATGTGATGGATACTTCTAAACTACGCTCAAGTGTTGAGCATTTTGGGAAATTTTGGATGTTTGTTGATTCGATCGGAATGTTTAACATCGTCTAGCTTTTTCTGTAATGTGATATAATATGTGGAATTCATATAGTTAGGCATGAAATCCGTAATATGTGATATTTCGGGTTTACGATGTCTAAAGTGATTGTGGATTCCAAATGTTGTAGTTTTTCACTTTCTTTTCTGTGACCGTAAGTGTAATATGTGGTGTATCGCCATTTTCGTTGCTATACATCAACGACAATTGGGATACGTATATTTACTTACGTTGATGACATGTGATGTTATGTGTTGATGTGATATGTTATATTGGATTGTCGTGTTCTAAATAGCCGGGGGTTTTATGTGAGATGAGGGTTTTTATTTTCATTCATGTAAAATTCATTGTATGTAATATTCTTTTATTGGGGCACTTCCGGGTTGAAGATGATGTCACCATTGTATATTATTTTCTTTTCCGCATTAGGATAGACCCAAGGCGGGGAGCACAAGTAACCGGGTTCTAGGGTCCGGTGGGAGGCCATTTCGAGGAGTCGAGACCGCGTCTCCTAACCCTAGAATTGGTAGGGTTGCTTGCCGCTCTCGTAGGGGTCTAGGGATGTGGGTTTGGCTATTCATTGTGACCGTGGAATCCGTATTTTATACAGGCTCACAATAAAACACGGACCTCCTAATATATCCAATATTTCATATGTTATTTTCTGCTACTGATATACTGTGATGTGATCATTTTATATGCGTGAGATGAATACTTTATTATTGTATATATGGTATATAATAAACGTTGCTTATGTTTTACACCCGCGCTAGTCCCGCCCCGGTATGCCGTTAGTTAAGTAACCTAACGGTGCATAACGGGACACAGTGGCGGATGCGGATGGCATAAGCGTACGTTGTATTTTCGTTTCTTCTGTGATGCTTAGGGAAGCATAAATGATGGGATTCATTAATGAGATTAATGAAAAGAAAAAGGAAGCTAAAAGATGTTGTAGAATCATATTTATAAAAAAGGGTAGCTCTAGTTTTTGCTTTGCATAGCGGTATTCCTTGTAGAATATCCAGCACCTTATTCGATAAGGAAAGAGCCGAGATCATTTCACCGGGAGTGACCTCTTTAGCGAAACTAGCAGATGCTACAAACTCACGGTTTATTTTTTGATTGCTTTTATAGTTCTTTCTTTGCACAGAGGTATTTGCGAAATATCCTGCACCTTATTCGATAAGGAAAGAGCCGAGATCCCTTCACCGGGAGTGACCTCTTTAGCGAAACTAGTAAAAACCTCAAAAACACTCCTTTTCAAAATCACTTGTTTCTACAACGATATCAAGTTCATTACGCTCATGGTTTTCATAAAAACCTGCGTAGCCATCCGTCATTTCAGATAAGTATTATTTAGTATTCGTGCTACGGTAGTTTGGCTTTCGTCAAGGCGTAGTGCTCGGTAGCTATTTACTGCTTATCTGCTGCATATGATGCGATTGGATTATGATATTCGTACGGCGTTGTTTGGCTTTCGTCAATGGTCGTGCGGGTGGGTTTAATTCAATCAAGAAATGTACGGATTGAACTTGACTAGCGGACTATGGGTTGTTTGGCATTCGTCAAGGTCATAGCACGTCAGGGGTAAAAGCTTTATCGGGAATTTCAAGTGTTGAAATTTGCAATGAGATTGCATACCTTCTATGAGATAGTTGGATCCTGATACCCACTGCGAGTAAGAGTTACTCCTGGAACAGTTTTACACATGACAACAATCAAGTAGGTGTCTAGAAAGGTGTTAACGGGGTTATGCCTCTGGGAAAACGAGGTTTATTCTAATTAGGTCCGTATGAAAGCACGGGGAACCTCCCTCAAAGTACCAACACTGGCTTGGACAAAAGATTGGCGAACTTGTAAAGTGCAATTAATCTCGGCCAGTCTTACCTTTTAGGGTTTGAAGGAAGATTTGATGAAAACAATGGGAACCATCTTGATTAGATAACATAATAACCAATCTAATCTTGCAAGAGCATACGCTAAAGTGTTTTCTTCTCTCTCTCTCTCTCTCCAGGTAGCGACCATGTCAGGCTTTAATCAAGATAATAATATGGATGTATTGATCGAACCCGCTTATTATACTGAACAGGGGAACGTTGGTCCCGCTCCAACTTATAATTGTTATAAGACAGAGCAGGAAATAGGAGAATATCCGGATTCTAACGCCGCCCAAACGAAGAAAAAGCATGTTGATGCATCTTCTTCAGGTGTGTTTGTTATCGAGAACTGTTTCTCAGTTCATTCTACGTCCTGGGTATTAGATACCGGATCGGGATCCCACATGTGTAATCTGTTACATGGGCTACGTAAAGGTAGAGAACTGGGAGAGGGTGATCATTCCATAAGAGTAGGGAATGGTGCAAATGTTGCAGCCAAGGCAGTCGGCGAATATCACCTTGTATTAACGAATGGTAATACATTGATTTTGAACGAATGCTATTACATTCCGACCCTGATATGCAATCTTATATCGGTTTCTTTATTGAGTAAAGAAGGATATAATTTTGTAGTACAGGATAATGTGATGAACATCTTCCTGAATCAAAAGTTGATTGGATCAGGCTCGTTAAATAATGGCATATACGTTCTCAATCAAACTACAGTACTTAATGTGCAAAACACACACAAGAGGAAGAGTTCAGAAATGAACGAATCCTTCTTGTGGCATAGTAGACTAGGTCATATCAATGCGACACGACTAGCTAAGTTACATAAGGATGGATATTTGAATCCGTTCGAATTTTCATCTTATGATACTTGCCAGTCATGTCTCAAAGGCAAGATGACCAAAACTCCGTTTAGTGGACACGGAGAAAGAGTTACTGAACTCTTGGGACTAATATATAGTGATGTATGTGGTCCCATGTCTACACATGCCAAGGATGGTTCCTCGTACTTCATTACATTCACAAGTCCGAAGCTTTTGAGAAATTTAGAGAATATAAGAACGAAGTCGAGAACCAAACGGGTAAAAGTATTAAGATCCTTCGATCCGATCGAAGAGGAGAATACTTGAGCAATGAGTTTCTAGACTATCTAAAAGAGAATGGGATTCTCTCTCAGCTTACTCCTCCCTATACACCATAGTACAATGGTGTATCGGAGTGGAGGAATCGCACCCTATTAGATGCCCCTATGGGCAAGCAAAGAGTCCCCTCTTCATTCGGAGAGGTTGGGCGGTGGAGAGAACGTATTGCGATAGTTCCAGATAGGAGCGGTGGACGGGTCTATACGGTGCGCTCTATGATGAACACTGCTGAGTTGCCTATTTCTTTTTGGGGGTATGCGCTTGAGACAGCTATACATCTATTGAATATGGTTCCTACCAAATCAGTGCCTACCACTCCATATGAGATATGGAAGGGGAAGAGACCATCTCTTAATTATGTTAAGATATGGGGTTGTCCGGCCTATGTCAAAAGGCACAATCCGGACAAACTCGAGGTAAGGTCTGTCCTGTGCAAGTTTGTAGGATATCCCAAAAACTCGCAAGGGTATATCTTCTACCACTCCGAGGAACAAAAAGTGTTTGTTTCTCGTCATGCCACCTTCTTAGAAAAGGGTTTTCTTATGAAACAAATAAGTGGCAATGAGGTAGAACTGGAAGAAGTTCCAGCTACACAAACTACAACAGAAGATTTGGTAGAACCAGAGGATTCAGTAGTTCCAGGCGAACCCCAGCCTCTCCGCCGATCTAGTAGGGTTCCTCATCCACCTGAGAGATGCTACGGTTTTCTCTTTGATGGTGGGAGTGAGGATTGCATCATGGAAGATGATGACCCGACTAGCTTCGAGCAGGCCATCACGAGTGGGGACTCTGTGAAATGGCTGGATGCAATGTGATCTGATATGGAATCCATGTACACCAATAAAGTATGGACTTTGGAAGTTGCTCCTGAAGGGGTAAAACCCATTCGGAGCAAATGGATCTTTAAGAAGAAACTTTGTGTAGATGGAAAAGCCGAGACTTTCAAAGCTAGACTTGTTGCAAAGGGTTTTCGTCAACGACCAAGTGTGGATTATGACGAAACCTTTTCTCCAGCGGCTATGCTTAAGTCCATCCAGATCCTACTTGTCATTGCTGCATACCATGACTACGAAATCTGGCAGATGGATGTTAAAACCGCCTTTCTAAATGGTGATTTAGAGGAGTGCGTGTACATGACTCGGCCAGAGGGCTTCGTAGATAGTGGGAGCAGCGGAAAGGTGTGCAAGCTGCTTAAATCCATCTACGGGTTAAACAGGCATCACGGAGTTGGAACATCTGTTTTGATATAGTAGTCAAAGAGTTTGACTTCATCAAGAACGTAGATGAACCTTATATCTACAAGAAGGTTGCAGAGAGTAAGGTTGTCTTTACGAATATTGTACGTGGATGACATACTCTTGATAGGAAATGATGTTCTTATGCTGCACTCGGTCAAGCTCTTCTTATCACATAGATTCTCAATGAAAGATCTAGGTGATGCCTCCTGCATTTTGGGGATTAAGATCTATAGAGATAGATCTAAACGGATACTGGGATTGTCCCAATCCAGGTACATTGACACCATACTAAAGAGGTTTAGTATAGAAGAATCTAAGCGTGGGAACTAACCCACGATCTCTGGACTCACTCCCTCCAAAGAGATGTCTCCCAAGACTGATTTGGAGAGAGCTCGCATGCAAGGGATACCCTATGCTTCGGCAGTAGGCTCTATCATGTACGTGATGCTATGTACCAGACCCGATGTAGCATACTCACTAAGCGTAGTGAGTAGGTATCAAGCAGATCCAGGAAAGAGTCACTGGACAGCTGTGAAGAACATTCTCAAGTACTTGAGAAGGACTAAGGAGATGTTCTTGGTGTATAGTAACGGAGAACTCCAGGTGGAGTTCTTTACCGATTCGAGCTTCCAAAGTGATAAGGACGACTCTAAGTCGCACTCTGGATTTGTCTTTACCCTAAATGGAGGGGCGGTTTGTTGGAAGAGTTCCAAGCAATAAACCATGGAAGATTCGACGATGGAGGCTGAATACATCGCTGCCAATGATGCTGCCAAAGAGGCTGAAGAAGTTCATCACTGAACTTGGAGTGGTTCCGTCCATTGAGCATCCAATACCTTTGTATTGTGATAACAATGGAGCTGTGGCTTTGGCCAAGGAACCCAGATCCCATCAGAGATCCAGGCATATTCTGAGGCGGTATCACCTGATCCGGGAGATAGTTGATCGCCGAGAGATCAAGGTCAGGAGAGTTGACATGAAGGACAACACTGCGGATCCACTCACGAAGGCCATACCCCAGATACAATTTGAGAGACTCTTCGGGATGTTGGGTATGAGATACTACAACAGCCGGTCTTATGCAAGTGAGAGATTGTTAGTTATGTATATGCCGTAGAGGCTATTGTTGTACATATGATGTATATTATATTGGATGCTTGGATATATATAGAGAGGACTTTCTTGCTCGACATGATAGTATGCTATTTGGTTTCACTTTATCTTAACATGTTGACTTGTATTGGTTAAATGTCTTGCTCTCACATGTTGATAAAGCCCTTAGGATATGTACTCGATGTTTCCCCAATTAGGGCAAAGCTCTGTTCAGAATTCAAAATTTGAATTAAAGCCGCGCTTTTATAAAAGCGCTGCGCTACAACTAGCGCACCCCATGCAAAGCGCATAGACGCTAGCGCTAGATGCGCTGCGCTCCAAGTAGTGCACCACGTGCAAAGCACGTGTGTGCTAGCGCTAAGAGCGCTGCGCTCCAAGTAGCGCACCATGGGCAGAGCGCATAAGCGCTAGCGCTGGAACTAAATGTTCCTCACCGTTGGATCAAATATCCAACGGATATGATTAAATCATCAATTAACAAGAATGAAATTCTGTTGAATATTTCCCAACAGAAAAGATTGTGCCTTGAATTTGGAACACAGTTGGATCAATGAACCAATGGTGATTAAAAATCACTAAAATACAGAACAAATTCTGTAAGGGGGAAAGATTTCCCAATCTTGTTAAAAAACAAGAAGATTATCTTCTGTAAACCGAAGCCTTTGGATCAAAGATCTGACGGTGGGGAAATTCCCAAATCAATTAGAGAATAAATCTCTTTAACCGATTGAACAAATAAGCTTGCCCTATATAAAGGCCCCGGACTTCAAGTCTCAGAGGGAGGAACCCCCCCATAAATTTTGAGAAAATCTCAGGAAGAAAAAGAAGCTCTCGACAAAAGAAGACAATTCTTTTCACGGTAAAAAAGAATAGAAAGACGAAATCATCTCAATATAAAAAGAAGTATTTACTTCTTTCACAGATCATAGATCTACAATACAAATTGTCTTTCACAAAAGAGATTATGAACATCTCATTATAAAGGGAGGAGAATTATTCAATTCTCTTAGGATCACAGATCCATAAAGGCAAAGCCTTTCATCAAAAAGAGATTGAAATATCTCCTATAAACTAAGAACTTTGTTCTTAGAATCTTGAGACAAAGTCTCTTATCAAAGAAAAGATAATCTTCAGAGCGAAAAGTTAATCTAGGAAGAGCCTTAGCGCTCCTAATCTAAGAAGAGCCTTAGTGCTCCTAATTTAAAAGTGCCTTAGTGCTCTTCATTTAGCGCAAAGCGCTGCAGTGCCATAGCGCTTCAAACACAGCGCACTGCGCTCATTGGCTAGCGCTCAACGGTAAGCGCGCCACGTACTCCTCACGTGTGCGCTGTATTACTAAAAGCGCTTTGCGCTCATTATATGGCACCAACGCCAAACGCCTCAACGCTTCAACTATAGCGCATCAGCGCTCTACATGTAGCGCAAAGCGCTAAGCGCATCAGCGCTCTTCATTTAGCGCAAAGTGCTAAGCGCATCAGCGCTAAGCGCATCAGCGCTCTTCATTTAGCGCAAAGAGCTAAGCGCAAAGCGCTAAGCGCATTAGCGCTTCATATATGGCGCAAAGCGCTAAACGCATTAGCGCTTTAACTATAGCACACTGCGCTCATCGACTGGCGCTAGTGCCAAGTGCGCCACATGCTTTTATGTGTGCTTGGACATAACATAAACTGTTCTTTGAATAAGCCTGGAGCTATGATAAATGCACATCATTCAACTAATGACAAAACATTGTCAGAGACCAAACCAATGCTTAGCATTTTTAAGGGATTGGGCTCAAACAAACATCTAACAACTCAAAAACAAATGTTGAACATTGTAATTAAATGGACTTAGCCCAAATTGGCGATAAGTCCTCAATCCAGATTAATTGAGTTCATATGCTCATAAATCACAGATCTTAGTCCCAATTGGACTACAGGTCTCTCAACCCACATCGGTTTAAGGGTACATCTCTGAACTCCTCTGATATTTGTCGTTGTAATCCTTCAACGTCTTCAGAGAGGTGACGGGTCCTGACAACCATACATTTCATGGACTATGATGTCCTTAACCTGGACTGTGGGGTCCTTGAGCTCATGGACTATGATGTCCTTAACCTTGACTGTGAGGTCTTTAAACTCACGGACTATGATGCCCTTAACCTTGACTGTGATGTCTTTAAACTCACGGACTATGATGTCCTTAACCTCGACCGCAATGTCTTTAAACTAACATTGGACCGAAACGTCCTTAAACTAACGATGGACCACCATGTACTTAAACTGGTAATGGACCGCAATGTCCCTAAACTAAACAATAGAGCCCCAATGCTCTTTTGTTGGATCTAAACGATCCCGTTGAGTAGATCTTAGTCTAAAATTAGACTAACGTATCCTCAACAAACGTTTAAGTTGATCTTAGTCTCAAATGAGACTAACGTATCCTTAAACCCAACCCCAAACCCAAATCTAAGAAGATACGGATTTGGACTAATCCACGCCCTACGGGCGACAACATAAATTAGTCTCCGTATACAATCCACGGGCAACCACAAATAAAACAAACACACACGACACGAAGTGACCATCTGGAGAAGGAGAAAGTGGTTACCGCGATGCGGTAGCGTAATTAACTGCAGGGGCTTGCGCCTGCAGGGAAGGGCGTCCCCACAATCAAAAACCCCTCATCATGAGGGGGAATCTAACGAAGTCTGCTACATCGGCCGCATCCGTTTAAACTTTCGATACATGGTGTCATAAATCAACTTGGCATATTCGGAGAGGTGGGCGGATAGCACGAATTAGCATCTGTCCTGAAATTCAGGCAAGACGGACCTGCGCGGTCGCGCCACCGTGTTTCGGAGGGGAACAGATTCTGGTACGTCCGGTGGGACCTTTTCCTCTTTCCACTCCACACTTCGTGTGTCGTGTTCGCGAACGAATCACGGTTTGATATGGTTTCCATTAGGTTCGAGGTACTAAGATTTGGTTTTGCTCCCTGTTTCCCCCAATCAGAGCAAAGCTCTATTTTGAATTTCAAAATTCAAAAATTGAAGCAACGCTTCAGATTCTGCGCGCTGCGCGCCACGTGTCAAACACAGACGCGCTAGCACCAGGTGCGCAGCGCCCTAGGCAGCGCACCCCCAATCAGAGCAAAGTCTGTTTTAAAATTCAAAATTTAAAAGTTGAAGCAACGCTTCAGATCCAGCGCTCTGCGCTGTGCGCCACGTGTCAAACACAGGTGCGCTAGCGTAGTTGCGCTGCATGCCACATGTCAAACACGGATGCGCTAGCACAGTTGCGCTGCGCTCTGCGCTGCGCGCCACGTGTCGAACGTAGGTGCGCGCGCAAGGTGCGCCAGCGCTGGAATTAAAAATCCCCCACCGTTAGATCAAAAGATCTACTACTAATAAATTATTAATTAATCAGAACTAAAATTCTGTTATGGAAAGATTTTTCAATCTTATTGAAACAAGAAGATTATCTTCTGTAAAACAGAAGCTTTAGGATCAAAGATCCAACGGTGGGAAATATTCCCAAATCAATCAGAGAAAAATCTCTTAAACCGATTCAACAAATCATTTGGCCCTATATAAAGGCCCCTAGACTTCAAGTCTAAAAGAGACACACAGAGAGATATAGAGAAAACCCTCTGCAAACTTTGAGAAAACTCAAAGAGAAAGAAAGGCAAGCCTTTAGAAAAAGAAGATCAATTCTTCATCTTCAAGGTAAAGAACTAGTTTTTGAACAACAGAGATGAAACCATCTTGTAAAAAGAAGAACCATCTTCTAAAAAGATTATAGATCTAGGTCTTTGATAAAAAGAAAAGATCAAAAGATCTAATAATAAAAAAAAACTAAAAGAAGTATTTTACTTCATTCACAGATCTTTGATCTATAAAGACAGACCCCTTTTTATAAAACAAGAACTTTTGTTCTTGAATCTTGAGGCAAAACCTCCTTTAAGAAGAACATAAATTTGTTCTTTGATCTTGAAAGTGCCTTGCACTCATGAATTGCGCTCTTGCGCTCATTGAACCGGCGCTCAGCGCTAAAACCTGCCACGTGTCAACCAAAGACACAATCTACGCTTTGCGCTTCTGAAACAGCGCACTGCGCTCATGGGCTGGCGCTCAGCGCCAAGCGCGCCACGTGTCACTCACTGGCGCGCCAACAGACTAGCGCAAAATGCTCATAAATTAAAAGCGCAATGCGCTAATGAACTAGCGCTTAGCGCTAAACGCGACACGTGTCCACTTCGTGTGCGCTGCCTAACAGAAGCGCAATGCGCTCTTTAACTGGCGCAAAACGCCTGGCGCGCCACGTGGCGCATTGTCAGAACACAATTTGTTCTGATGAAGACAAAAGATGTCAGAACCCAATACTTAGTATTATTAAAAGGGCCAAGCCCAAATAAAGGCTTAATAGCCAGAGCAAGAATAAAAATGTTAAACATTTTTAATTGGACTTAGCCCAAGTCTGGCCATAAGTCCTCAACTTATATTGAACTGAGCACATCTGCTCATAAATATTTAACAAATTGGGCTACAGATCAGTTAATCCACTTTGGTTCGAGGGTATATCTCTTCACTCCTCTGATATTTGTTGTTGTAATCCTTCAACGTCTTCAGAGAGGTGACGGGTCCCGACAACCACATACTTCATAGACTATGACGTCTCTAAATTATGGACCGTGGAGTCCTTAAACCCATGGACTATGATGTCCTTAACCTCGACCGTGATGTCTTGAAACTAACATTGGACTGTGGAGTCCTTAAACCCACGGACTATGATGTCCTTAACCTTGACCGCGATGTCTTTAAACTAACATTGGACTGTGGAGTCCTTAAACCCACGGACTATGATGTCCTTAACCTCAACCGCGATGTCTTTAAACTAACATTGGACTGTGGAGTCCTTAAACCCACGGACTATGATGTCCTTAACCTCGACCGTGATGTCTTAAAACTAACATCGGACTGTGGAGTCCTTAAACCCACGGACTATGATGTCCTTAACCTTGACCGTGATGTCTTTAAACTAACATTGGACTGTGGAGTCCTTAAACCTACGGACTATGATGTCCTTAACCTTGACCGTGATGTCTTTAAACTAACATTGGAGTGTGGAGTCCTTAAACCCATGGACTATGATGTCCTTAACCTTGACTGTGATGTCTTAAAACTAACATTGGATTGTGGGGTCCTTAAACCCACGGACTATGATGTCCTTAACCTCGACCGTGATGTCTTTAAACTAACATTGGACCGAGATGTCCTTAAACTACCAATGGACCGCAATGTCCTTAAACTAATCGACCGCAATGTCACTAAACAAAACAATAGAGCCCAATTTCTCTCTTGTTGGATCTAAACGATCACGTTAAGTTGATCTTAGTCTAAAATGAGACTAACGTATCCTTGACAAACGTTTAAGTTGATCTTAGTCTCAAATGAGGCTAACGTGTCCTTAAACCCAACCCCCCAAACCCAAATCTAAGAAAGATACGGATTTGTACTAGTCCACACAACATAAATTAGTCTCCGTATACAATCCACGGGCAACCAAACACAAAACAAACACACACGACACGAAGTGACCATCTGGAGAAGGAGAAAGTTGTTACTGCGATGCGGTAGCGTAATTAACTGCAGGGGCTTGCGCCTGCAGGGAAGAGCGTCCCCACAATCAAAAATCCCTCAAACGAGGGGGAATCTGACGAAATCTGCTACATCGGCCGCATCCGTTTAAACCTTCGATACATGGTGCCATAAATCAACTTGGCATCTTCGGAGAGGTGGACGGATAGCACCAATTAGCATCTGCCCCCAGTTTCAGGAAAGACGTTCGTCTTCCCGGTTTCCAGCGGTAAACAGATTCTGGCACACCCGGTGGGACCTTTTCCTCTTTCCACTCCACACTTCGTGTGTCGTATTCGCGAACGAATCGCGGTTTGCTAATGGTTGCCCTTGGGTTCGAGGTACTGAGATTTGGCGTTTTGCTTGGTGCAGAAAGCGAAGAATCAATGGCATCAACTTGTGCGAAGTGTTCCAACTGCAACTGCAACCCACGTTCCACCTCATCTGGAGGCATAGCTTACGGGCCCCAAGCGGCTTCTCTGTTCACGATGCCGGTGGACCAGGTGACTCAGGCCACAACCGGATTGTTTTTCGGGACTATGCTCCCACCGATGAGCTTCACCGTTCCTGTGCCAACGCCGGAAGCTCCCAAGAAGTCGGTCTTCGATCGGCTTACTACTAACGCGGCCCCTCTCAACGGGTCGTCCAACTCCAGCTCCTCGGTCTTTGCCAGACTGGGCTAAAGTTCATGTGGGCCCGTCATGAAGCCTGCAATCCCAGAGAAAGTTATTCCGAAGAGGATAGCCATCCCTGCTCCTGAAGTCGTCAAGGCGGCTTCTCCTGCCAAAGGGACAGTCTTTATAAGACTGACTGTTCCGGCTCCCACCCCGGCTTCCGTTCCTGCTCAAAGGTCTGTCTTTGACAGATTAGATACCGCTACTCAAAAGACGTCAGTCTTCAAGAGGCTGGCACCGGCGGCGCCTCACCTGAACATGGGGCAAGACAAAACCATCCCCATCGCCAAACCGACCCCAACAGCTCGACACGCTCGACGTCGCCACTGGCGCCGAGTAAGGAAGGCTGGGGGCAACTCCCCCTCTGGGCTAACTCCACCAGCTCCAACAGTGGAAGTTAATGCTGCTGTTCCAACCGGGAACAGCTTGGAGCTGCTGAACAAGGTGCGCAGGAACTCGCCTACCGCCGTACTAAAAAGATCTCCGCCACCGGTGGAGACTGTCACAGAAATAAAGCCGGAGCAGTCCCCTCAACGGCTGTCTTCCAAAGTTTACAAAATATGGCGACAAGTCCGAGAGTCGGTGGTTGATCAAGACTATCCCCACCGGCAGAAAAGGGCGAAGGTTCAACAAGAAGAGAACTGTCTTGCTAAGCCACAAAAGGCAACAGCTGTCTGGGTGCCCGCTGCAATGGCCCCCTCAATGTCAACTGCTCAAAAGAAAAGGAGGCTAGAGAAAGCCCCTATGACCAGGGCAGAACGCACAGACGCTGAGCCCAGACGCCCCAAGTCTGGGGGCATAGCGGTACATACTGTTTACATGGCTTCCGGAAAAGAGGAAAGCCGCACTTCGACGGGCCACCGACCGCTCACCCAATCGATAACAAGGGCTCAGGAACAACAGCAGCAGAAGCTTCAGGAGATGCTGACTGCAATGGCCGCGCTCACCGGACTAAAAGAAAGCCCGGAGGCATTATCGGAACAACGTCACGAACAAGAAACCGATGCTGACTTCCTACACAGGGTCCTCGAAAAGAAGGACAAAGAAGCTGCAGAACAAGCTGCCAACATAAAACGAATGGCGCTTCTCTTCCAAGACATGGTCGGGATAATGTTACAGCCGGATCCTCCTGCTGAAGACCCTTCGATCATTATTGAAGATGACAGAGGAGAGACATCGAATCCACCTCCGGCTCTTTCAGCAGCCAAGGAGGAAACTATTTCCAAGGCCGCCCTGGATGACTATATTACCCAGCAAATACGAGTTCACCAGGAAAATGAAGCGGCCGGCCAAGTCGTCAAAACTGGGCGACCATATCCAGGCTGGTATGATCAGATAAAATACCCGCCGGGCTACACGATCCCCAAATTCCATGTGTATAAGGGGACAGGCAATCCCCATCAACATGTTGCTCAGTTCAGGGCTCTTTGTGGCAACACCGGTGGCGATGGTAAGCTTTTGCTCCGCCAATTCGTCTGCAGCTTGTCGGAGACAACATTTGAGTGGTACTCCGAACTTCCAAACGACTCCGTCAAGACTTTCGCAGAAATGGAGTTGTTGTTCACCCAGCGATTCGCAAGTGCTAGTGAACGCACCCCAATAACGGTATTGATCAATGCCAGGGTGAAGCCAGGCGAGACGTGGGTTCAATACGCGATCCGATGGCGGAATCTGTGGTCGAAATGCGAACAGCGCATCGAAGAAGCACCAGCGGTGGGCATGTTCGTAGGCACTCTAGACCCTCATGCAACTATTTCACAGTTCATGATGTTCTTTAAACCGACCACGTTCCAGGCTTTAATCGACAAGCTAGCCCAGATAGACTAGATGGGTCATAGACCGTCTCCTCCGAAGCCGGAGCCGTGGAACGAATAGGGTAAAGGGAAGGCGACCTTCGTTGCAAATACCCAACAGCAGCCCAGTGCCCCAAAACTAACGGATCAACTGGAAGAGAGACGGCGCTATTATAATGAGAAAATGAAGCGTCCTTACTCGTTCCCACGGGACAAAATGAAGAGACTATTCCAACTGGCGATGCGCAACAGGCTTATCAATCTGCCGAATCCAAAGCGACCACTGCAACCCGGCGAAGCGAATAATCCCAATTATTGCCCTTACCACTAAACGGTAAGCTATCCAATTGAAGATCGCTTCGTCTTTAAGGGTTGGATCGAGGACCAGTACCAGCATTGCAAGTTTGCGCTGTCTGAGAAGTGGAAAGTAAGCCCACCACAACCGCACACTCCTAAGAAGACGGATACACCGGGGGCATCATGCTCTTTTGTTGAGGAAGCTCCATGGGAGGTCGCTCTTTCAGCTAAAACCAAAAGAATGCTTAACGATCTCCACACATGTCCGGAAATTAGGTGGAAGAATCCACTGGAACCTCAGGTCATCAAGGGAATGCTGAAACCGTGCCCAACTTCAAAGATTAGTGGTGATAATCAAAGTGTTCGCACCCAGCCGTCAAAATCTTCAAAGAAGAAGAAGAAATCCAAGAAGCCCGTGAAGCCTGGCGACAAGCGCACGGACCTACAAAAACAGATTGGCGCGCTGGAAGAGTATAACCAGAAGGCGCGGACTCCGGTCACACTTCAAGAGTTTCTCAACCACGTCCTCGAGGACGGAAATGATGGAGAAGACTCATCGGATGAATCTGAAGATTACGTAGCAAGCTGCCATGTGATCTCTCATTCATTGCTAGACAATGAAGATGCTCCTTACACAAAGAAACTGGGGGCAGGACCTGACCCAGAACTCCTGTGGCCATTAGATGAAATAATTGATGCATTCCTGAATACAGCTCTTCTTAAAAGCAAAACTGATCGGGAGCGTGAGATGGCCATATTTGAAAGGGCCAAACACCGGAGACTGGACGAAAGGGCTAAAATACCCCCGCCAAATCAAAATACCTCCATTGCGAATAAAAGCAGGCTAAAGACGAGAAAGAGGTTCGCCAAAACCATATCAATGGGAATGAAGCTACTACCCTCCGAAGGAAACACTCTTGGTGAAGCAGAGATGCATCCTAGCTACTGTCTATATCATAGAAAGATGGTACACCCCACCGAAGAGTGCAATGCTTTTAGAAGATGGTGGCAGGGATATGTTGCTCACCGACATCATTTCAAGCGGATGAAACGCGAAACTCGTCAGGAGAAGAGAAGTACGACCGAGGAGCATAAAAGAATTACCGACAACTGTCGTACGGTCAACGCCAGGGGATCGCAGGTTCTCACCTTCGGGAGCGACTCTGATGAAGAAATGACGCTTAGCCCTCTCTTCAAAGAATCTACTTCAGGAAAAGAGGAAGAACCGAAGACCTGTGAAAATATTCATCTGCGCAATCGTACACTTCCAGAAAAGAATCTCGGACCCACAAATAGAAAATATAAGGGAAAAGAAAAGGTCTCTGAGCATATCGCCCTAGATGACCAAGTCGTTGAAAAGTTGACAGCCAAGGACCCACCGAAGAAAAGTAAGGTGGACTACAACGTTCTGGCGCACTTGAGGAAGTTACCCTTGCAACTCAGCATTCTCGACGCCCTTTTACTATCAAAAGAAGCAAGAGATTCGTTAATCAATGTGCTACAAGAGCCAGAGCAATTCCAACCTTTTCTCGCCGAAGAAAAGATGAAGGACGAGCTGGAAGAAGTACATACAGCTGATATCACCTTCGGCGATGAAGATCTCCTCCTTGGAACATGCGAGCAAAATCGCCCCTTATATGTCTCCGAGTACTGCCATGACATCAAGATAGGTAAAACCCTGGTCGACAATGGGTCTTCCGTCAACCTCCTAAATGTGAGGGTGTTAAAGGAAATCTGCATGAGCGTCCAACACCTCGCTCGAGATAAAATCACCATCTCCGGATTTGACTCCCAGTTATCACGGACGCTTGGGTCCGTGATACTGATGTTGCGTTTCGGGATGCTCGTCACTGATATCAAGTTCCACGTCATTGACGCCAAGACATGCTACAACGCTTTGCTCGGTCGGTCTTGGTTGCACGAGTACAACATCATTCCTTCTACACAACATCAGTGTATGAAGTATTTCAAGGATGGTCTCGAGTATACTGTGACAGGAGAGCTGAACCCGTTCTATGTGAACGAAGTCCGTAAGTACGAAAATGCAAAATACTTCTTACCAGACTTTGAGGACACAGAGAGATGTCACAAACCGGAGAACAAAGCTATCCCTACCATTCCGGTCTTCGGGAGTGATACCGAGGAGGAGGAAGAGATAGTTTATTCAGGGCCACCCCAGTACAACAAGCCAGGACCCTCCGCTCCTATGCTTATCTTCGGCAGTGACTCAGAAGATGAGGTCCATACTGTATTCTCTGCTCGGCCTTCAATACAAACCTTCGCTGATGAAGAGCAAAGTTTGTAAGTTGCCATGGACCCGCCCAAGCATCATAAAGAACTAGACGCGCTTGATACCTACAGTGTGGAAGAGCTGCAGACGTTCTATATCACTCCCAGGCGAGAAGGTGAAAAGGCGATCCTATTCTACCGATCCGGGGAAACCAAAGTGGAGAAAGAAATCTGGCACGGCGCGGATTCTACACTCGACAGGCTCAAGCCCATCCGTCTGCCTAGATATTACTCGAAAGTCTTGAGAAGGCTATTGAAGCGCCAAGGGGTACCCTTCAGAAAGACTACTCGACAAGCTCGATTCTACAACAGGATTTTGGACGTCCCCGGGACTCAACGAAAGTTGCCCAACGGGAGAATGGAAACGGTCGGGCTCGGATATGTCCAATCCAGGAAACGGGAACGAGTCCATGGTAGCTACGTCATATATGACTTCGATGAAGAAGAGGACGCCCTGTTAAAAGACGCTGATCCTGAACCAAAACAAGGTCCGGTCATCAAAGCGTCGAGTCCGTCATTTGAAGAACGAATGGACAAGCTAGTAAGGGAAGCGGGTCAAAAGATCCGAGATGGCCATTTACGAAAAAGCCAGGACACAGTGCCTCCTTCAACAGGCCGCGGAGAATGGCAATGCTCTTCCTTATCAACCCGTCATACAAAAGGCCCAACGCAGAGGCAAAAATAAATCAAAGAGCAGGAAAAGCGTTCGAGAGAGACAAAGCGGGACCAAGAAGCCACGCGATAGGGAATCAAGCAATCCGGATTCATCCCTTATAAAGAAGATGGGTCGACCATACTCCTTTCCTCAGAACAAAACACGGAAGATACTTGATCTCACCATAAGACATCAAATGATTACACTTCCGGCGTCCAAACATCCCGAGCAAGCAAGCGAAGTCTCTCACCCGGACTATTTCTCCTATCATAGGGCCATAGGACATCCTATTGAAGACTGCTTCACCTTCAAGAACTGGATAGAAGATCAATATCAACAAGGTAGGTTCGCTCTATCCAGCAGCTGGAGGGTAACCCCGCCGCAGAAACATGAACCCAAATCTACAAGGATAGAACCAGATCAACATCGGTTTTGGAAGCGAGCTCGTACTTGTCATATGATAACGCTACCAAAAGAAGACCCCGAGAATATGGATGACCTCCCCTGGTGCTTTGAAAACGATGATAACGAGGTGATCTTAGAGTTTCCGCCGGCGCCGAAAGAGCTGGAAGATGGAATGCATACTACTGCGGACGATCTCAAGAAAATTGATTTGGGGACGACAGGTGATCCGAGGCCAACATTCGTCAGTGAGTTGCTGTCTGAAGAAAGGGTAGCTACACTAAAAGATGTGCTTATGCAGCATAAGGATTGTTTTGCATGGAACTATTCCGAGATGCCAGGACTAGATCCAGACATTACTGTCCACAAACTGGCAATATCCCCATACGTCAAGCCAACCAAACAAGCACCAAGAAGAATGAGGCTCGAGCTTGAGATGAGCATCAACGCCGAGGTCAAGAAGCTAATCGACTCTGGCTTCATCCAAGAAGTTCAGTATCCTGACTGGATCGCCAACATCGTACCAGTGATGAAGAAAAATGGAACGGTGCGCATATATGTGGACTTTCAGGATCTCAACAAAGCTTGTCTAAAGGACGACTTCCCAGTACGAGTCACCGAGTTGATGATAGACAATACGTCCACTCATGAAGTTTTCTCCTTCATGGACGGCTCGTCAGGATATAATCAGATAAAGATACATCCCGAGGACCAGAAGCACACCGCTTTCCGGACCCCTTTGGGTATATTCAGCTACAAGGTGATGCCCTTTGGTCTAAAGAATGCCAGTGCCACCTATCAGAGGGCCATGACGAAGATCTTCGATGACCTCATACATGAAATCGTCGAATGTTATATCGACGACCTCGTGGTGAAAAACAAATCATACGAGGAACATCTAGAGCATCTGAGAATCGTGTTTCAACGCCTTCGGCAATACAACTTGAAGATGAACCCTCTCAAATGCGCGTTCAGAGTTTCCTCGGGCAAGTTCCTGGGATTCATCGTCCGACACCGAGGCATCGAGATAGATCCGTCAAAGATCAAGGCAATTATGGAAATGCCTCCGCCAAGGACTCTCGAGCAATTGCGGTCACTCCAAGGGAAGCTCGCGTATATCCGGCGATTTATAGCCAATCTTTCAGGGAAATGCCGCCCTTACAATCACCTGATGAAGAAGGGAACCCCTTTCATCTGGGATCACAAATGCCAAATTGCACTGGATGAAATCAAGCAATACCTGCAGAACCCGCCAGTGCTGGCCGCTCCGGTCAAGGGAAAGCCTCTCGTCCTGTACACGACAGCCCTCGAAGGTTCTTTAGGCGCGTTGTGGGCACAAGAGAACGACCAAGGGAAGGAGAGAGCCCTCTATTATCTGAGTTGAGTTCTCCTAGGGGCAGAAAGCAATTATTCTCCCATCGAAAAACACTGCCTGGCGTTGATCTTCGCGATAACGAAGCTCAGACACTACGCGTTGGCGCATGAGGTCCATCTCATATCAAAAGTGGATCCTCTCAAGTATTTAATGTCAAAAGCCATATTAACGAGGCGTCTCGCTAAATGGGCCTTACTCTTAATGGAGTTTTCGATAACTTATCGTCCTCTTAAGGCAGTGAAAGGCCAGGCCATCGCCGACTTCCTCGCCGAGCACCCGATACCTGCCGACTCTCCTTTGAATTGCGAACTGCCAGACGAACACGCGTTTGACACGATCGACGGAAGTGATACCGGGTGGGAATTTTACTTCGATGGAGCATCCTCCATGAAGAAGCGCAAACAAAATACCCCCATAATCAAATCAGGGGCAGGCCTCATCTTCGTAACTCCACAAGGAGGGATAATGCGCTTTGCTTTCTCCTTAACAGAGCCGAGGACAAACAATGAAGCCGAATATGAAGCTTTGATAGCAGGTCTTGAAATCGCTATCGACATGGGAATCGAAAACCTCCTCATATACGGAGACTCCCAACTGGTCGTTAGTCAAGTAAACGGCGACTATCAAACGTGCAAGCCGGAGTTGGTAAGATACGGCGAGAGAGTACAGCAACTGCTGACTCAAATTCATTCCTACACCCTCGAAAGCATACCGCGTGCGGAAAATAGCAAAGCGGATGCATTAGCCAAGCTTGCTAAAGAATTGGCCGATGAGAACCTCGATGATGTAAGAATCGTGGTACAAAGTCGTCGGGTTCTTGCACCGGCAGAATTATCTCCGGAGTCATCCGAAGAAAAGGGAGCGACCGAGCAAATGGCCCTGCAAATAAAGACCAAGAAAAGGCTGAGGATTGGAGAGAAGACTTTATAGACTACTTCAAATCCCGTCGAACGCCCAAAAATGCGTCCTCAAGACATCAGCTTATAAAACGAGCTCTGTCTTTTGCCTTAGTCAATGATACTCTGTACAAGAGGTCATTTGATTCTCTGTGGTTAAGATGCCTGGGACCTGAAGAAGCAAAGAGAGTCGTTCAAGAAACTCACGACGGACTCTGTGGTTCTCATCAAGCCGGGCCGAAGATGAAGCTGAAGATCAAACGGATGGGTTATTATTGGCCCACGATGATTCAAGACTGCCTCGAGTATGCGAAGCAATGCCACTCGTGCCAGATCCATGGGGACTTTATCCACCAGCATCCGAATCCGTTACATCCGATAGTGGCTAGCTGGCCGTTCGAAATGTGGGGAACTGACATAATCGGCCCCATCGAACCAGCATCGTCCAGAGGACATCGATTCATTTTGGCGACAACTGATTACTTCTCCAAGTGGGCAGAAGCAGTACCGCTGAGGGAAGTAAAGACGGAGAATATCCTCCACTTCTTCAAGTCGCACGTCATTTATCGGTTTGGAACTCCGCGACGGATTATCTCCGATAATGGGCCAGCCTACAGAAGCCACAAAATCAGCCGCTTCGTATAACAACACAATATAGACTGGAGATACTCATCAGTCTATAATCCTCGAGCTAACGGTCTGGCTGAGGCTTTTAACAAAACATTGACGAAGATTGTAAAAAAGACGGTGTCTCGAAATAAAAAGGACTGGCACGAGAGACTGTATGAAGCTCTCTGGGCGTACCGAACGACGTTCAAAACAGCCACGAATACAACGCCATACGCATTGGTATTCGGTACAGAGGCGGTACTTCCCCTCGAGATAGAGCTACCCTCTCTACGAGTGGCAGTTAATTACGAGCTAACGGATGAAGAGAACGCTCACCTTCGGCTTGAGGAGCTCGATGCCCTTGATGAAACCCGGCTCATAGCGCAACAAAATCTGGAGGCTTATAAGGCAAAGATGACGCGCTCATATGAAAGATTGACCAGGCCGAGGACATTCCGCCGAGGCGAACTCATGCTAGTAGTCAAAAGACCTATGATCCCTAATCGCGCCAAGCGGGGGAAATTCGATCCGAACTATGAAGGCCCGTATATCATAGACAAGGTCTACCAGGGTGGGGCCTATCTACTTATGGAAATGCATGGCGATAGGCCCTTCAGGCCAATAAATTGTCGCTTCCTGAAGAAGTACTACGCCTGACGAGTCACGGCCTAAGTCAACGATAGATAACGACGACTATGTCCGCTCGCTATCTTCCTAAGCCCAAACTCTATAAGTAGTAGCCGGCCCATGGGACCGAAATGTCCTTAAACTAACAACGGACCAAAACGTCCTTAAACTAATAACGGACCGAAACGTCCTCAAACTAACGACGGACCGAAACGTCCTTAAACTAACAATGGACCGAAACGTTCTCAAACTAACGACGGACCGAAACGTCCTTAAACTAACGATGGACCACTATGTCCTAAAACTAGCCGTTGACCGAAACGTCGATAAACTACGGTGGATTGCAGCATCCCAAAGCTGATATAAAAAAAAAGAATAAAAAAAAGAGGAAAAAGAAAACAGTATGTCCATAAGCAAAATGGGCACGGATGAAAACCCGAAAGGGCTACGTGAGTAAAAACAGCAGGGCTACCGGCGAGTCTTGAGAAAACCCGAAAGGGAGCAACCTCGTTAGAATAAAAAAAAACGGTATGTCTATTAGCAAAATGGGCACGGATGAAAACCCGAAAGGGCTCCGGGAGTAAAAACAGCAGAGCTACCGGCGAGTTTTGTGAAAACCCGAAAGGGCGCAATCTCGTTAAAAAACACTTGTAAGGTCCTCTCGACTTTGTAAGGAGAAACCACCTGCGTGAGATCCTTATGACTCACAAGGGAGCAACACACTTAGGGATCCCCACGATCCCTAGGGAGAAATTACACTTGCGAGATCCTCACGACTCGTAAGGAGAACCCTCTTATGAGACCCCCACGGCTCATAAGATTCAAAAGTCTTAAGCTACAGGGATCTAAACCTGTTCTTAAGCAGCCCCAAAACCTCCGATACTGCCATACAAGCGGCTCAATGCTGACCCTTGTATACAATCCACGGGCGCGAATAAACATTTCCCTAACAAAGTCCCATCCGTGACTAGGGATATGTCTACATGATGAACAACCCTTGTATGTCCTCTCGACTTATAAGGAGAAAACCCTCTTGTAAGATCCTTACGACTTATAAGAGAACATGCACTTAGGGATCCTCATGACTCCTAAGGAGAAAACGCACCTACGAGATCTTTACGACTTGTAGGGAGAAATACCTTTATGAGACCCTTACGGCTCATAAAGTCAAAAGCCTTAGTCGACAGGATCTTAACCCTGTTTGCTAAGCCACCTTTGTTCGACATCGACAGAGGGAAATGATGATTCGCTCCTGGCAATATCCCAGTTGTAGCGGTGCTGATGCCGAAATCGGCGTCTAATTCCAAGCTTGCAGCAAAAAGCCAGCAAGCCACACGTGCATACGAAATAGCCGAAATGATGGGGCAACTTGCAAAAAAATCAGCAAGTAAAAATGTATGCATGCAAAATAGCCGAAATGATTGGGCAACTCGCAATAAAAAGCAGTGAGTAAGAATAAAAATAGCTGAAATGATTGGGCACCGCGAAAAATAGCCGAAATGATTCGGCAATCGCGACCTTCGCGATATAAAAGCTAAAATGATAGAGCATCACGGAAAGAAATAAAAAAAAAGAATGAAATTTATGCCGTACAGGTGATACCACATCGATCCCTGTATACAATCCAGGGGCGCAAACAAAGAAGGAATCACACCCTTCCTCCCCAAGCTTCATAAGAAGGAGAAGCCAAATCTCAACGGTTCACAGATAGCCTGGAGATCATCTCAACATTCGACACAACATCAAGCAAAGCGGAACAGCGGCAACTCCCAGTTCCATGACTCGGCGGCGCATAGGTGACCGAGAGTCAAACTTTGATTCCGTGAAATGCGGATAAGAGCAAAATTCCTGGTCACGTGGAACGCGGCTTACGTCAATCCTGACCCCGTGGGAAACGTCCAGAGCGGATCCTGGTCCTCACAGAGCACGGCAATGACCCTGTGTGAAGCATCCAGAGCGGAGCCTGGTCCTCGCCGAACACGGCAGTGAACCCGTGGGAAGCATCCAGAGCAAAATTCCTGATTACATGGAACGCGGCTTACGTCAATCCTGACCCCGTGGGAAACGTCCAGAGCGGATCCTGGTCCTCGCAGAACACGGCAATGACCCCGTGTGAAGCATCCAGAGCGGAGCCTGGTCCTCGCCGAACACGGCAGTGAACCCGTGGGAAGCATCCAGAGCAAAATTCATGGCTACGTGGAACGCGGCTTACGTCAATCCTGACCCCGTGGGAAGTATTCAGAGCAAAAATTCCTGGTCACGTAGAACGCGGATAATGTCAACCCTGACCCCGTGGGAAACGTCCAGAGCGCATCCTGGTCCTTGCAGAGCACGGCAATGACCCCGTGTGAAGCATCTAGAGCGGAGCATGGTCCTCGTCGAACATGGTAGTGAACCCGTGGGAAGCATCCAGAGCAAAATTCCTGGTTACGTGGAACGCGGCTTACGTCAATCCTGACCCCGTAGGAAACGTCCAGAACGAATCCTGGTCCTCGCAGAGCACGGCAATGACCCCGTATGAAGCATCCAGAGCGGAGCCTGGTCCTCGCCGAACACGACAGTGAACCCGTAGGAAGCATCCAGTGCAAAATTCCTGGTCACGTGGAACGCGGATAATGTCAACTCTGACCCCGTGGGAAACGTCCAGAGCGGAGCCTGGTCCTCGCAGAACACGGCAGTGAACCCGTAGGAAGCATCCAGAGCAACTCCTGACTCCGTGAAATGCGGATAAGGACAACTTCACCCATCACTTGCGGGTCCTCACGACTCGTAAGGGAGTAAATTCTCTTGCGAGATCTTTATGACTTTCAAGAGAAAACACACTTAGGAATCCTCACGATTCTTATGGAGAAATTACACTTACGGGATCCTCTCGAACGGTAAGGAGAAAATTCTTTATGAGACCGCCACGGCTCATAAAATTGAAAAGTCTTAGGTGACAGATCCTAACCATGTTTTCTAAGCCATCACCACCCTACAAAGAGCCCAAGATTGACAGCTATATACTATCTACATACCGCACTTGCTAAAATCACATGGCAACAACACAGCAAGGAGAAGAAAGCGATAGAAAGAACATCTAATTTACATTTAATTAAGCATTCGAGGCATACCCATTCATGCATGTGTAAAAGATTTAATACATAAAATAAAACACGCTGAAATGAGAAATTTGCCATTCATACTGCGAAAAAGTTCTTACAATTATGAAAGCGGTAAACAAAAACATTATCAAGATGATTACAATGGCAAAACCTCAGATCCAGGGCACGGATTGAGGAATTCAAATGTGACTTTGTCCAGAATCTTCCAGGCCTTTTGAACCATCCTAGTGTGCTTTCTTTCGCGATCACAAGCGTCGGGATCCTCATGGATGTCCTCCACCCTCCGATAGGCAGCAAGTATTACCGACTGTTGAAAAGCTTGATGCAGAAGATCGATAAGGTTGTCTCGCCGTTTCTTTGAGATTAGGCCCTTCAGATACACCGAGTGCACCTTATCCTCGGCAGCATCCAATGCCCTAAGCGGCACGCCGGTACAGAATAAAGGAAGCGCTCCCCAGATCGCTCCCACAATAAGCTTCAGGAAAGAGGAACGTCGAGGAAGCAGTCGACCATCGTACGCGTCAAAGCGACTCAGGATTTCGGCACACTGGGCGTTTGTGAATTCTCGATTTTGAGAACGGCCGAGTGAGCGGATGTCTCCGTAAGAGATGATCTCATCAAGGTCATACATATGAGCATCCATGACTCCTAAAAAGGAAAATCAACAAGAATTAGCGGACAGACTGATTAAGCAAATTCTTATTAAAAAAACAGGCAACAAATCTTAATTATGACACCTAATAAGTTCGAATTTGTGAGAAATCCTGAAAACGGAATCGCATTTGATAAGCGACCTTTAGAGTCGAAGAGTTAAACTCTTTGAGAGCAATGCTCTACAAACAGGAATGACACCTGTCAAAATCAATTATGAAAGGAATTTAAAAAGATTTCCCAAGAAGGTCAAGAGCCTGGCTCTGTAATGATGATGGAAAATCCATCAAAGATTAATTAAAATTAATTTTTGAGAGTTAAAAATTCTGGGATCTTCAAGATCCATGAAAAAACTCTTAAGAGTTCTTCATCAAAGATCAAAAGATCCACATATTATCAAAGAGCAGAGTTCTGATTCATGGGATAAGAAACCTCAAGAAAAGATCTCTTTAGATCTATGAATTCATGAGAGCAAGGCTCTATTAATGAAACCCTAAAAGGGTTTTCTTTAGATCAAAGATCTATGAAGAGAAAGGCTCTGTTAATGGATAAAAACCCTAATTTATTTAAAAAAATTAATTTTACCTAAGTCAGGAAAGAGTTCTGACTCTTGAAAGTTCTTAACTGAAGAGCAAGGCTCTGAATAAAATTCTCAAGAAGAAGTTGGAAATCATCTAAGGGGCCAAAGGTCATATTTATAGGCACTGAACCGCCTCTTCAACTTCTGAGTTGATCCAAGAGCTCAGATGTTGCCACCGCTCGCCACGTGAGCGCAACAGTGGGGGGCATTTGTTTTCCCCAATCAGAGCAAAACTCTATTTTAAATTTCAAAATTCAAAAATTAAAGCAACGCTTCAGATTCTGCGCGCTGCGCCACGTGTCAAACACAGACGCGCTAGCGCCTGGTGCGCTGCGCCCTAGGCAGCGCACCCCCAATCAGAGCAAAACTCTGTTTTAAAATTCAAAATTTAAAAGTTGAAGCAACGCTTCAGATCCAGCGCTGTGCGCTACGTGTCAAACACGGGTGCGCTAGCACAGTTACGCTGCGCTCTGCGCTGCGTGCCACATGTCCAACACGGGTACGCTAGCGTAGTTGCGCTGCGCGCCACGTGTCGAACGTAGGTGCGCTAGCTCAAGGTGCGCCAGCGCTGGAATTAAAAATCCCCCACCGTTAGATCAAAAGATCTACTAATAATAAATTATTAATTAATCAGAACTAAAATTCTGTTATGGAAAGATTTTTTAATCTTATTGAAACAAGAAGATTATCTTCTGTAAAACAGAAGCCTTAGGATCAAAGATCCAACGGTGGGAAATATTCCCAAATCAATCAGAGAAAGATCTCTTAAACTGATTCAACAAATCATTTGGCCCTATATAAAGGCCCCTAGAATTCAAGTCTAAAAGAGACACACAGAGAGAAATAGAGAAAACCCTCTGCAAATTTTGAGAATACTCAAAGAGAAAGAAAGGCAAGCCTTTAGAAAAAGAAGATCAATTCTTCATCTTCAAGGTAAAGAACTAGTTCTTGAACAACAAAGATGAAACCATCTCGTAAAAAGAAGAACCATCTTCTAAAAAGATCATAGATCTAGGTCTTTGATAAAAAGAAAAGATCAAAAGATCTAATCATAAAAAAAACTAAAAGAAGTATTTTACTTCATTCACAGATCTTTGATCTATAAAGGCAGAGCCCTTTTTATAAAACAAGAACATTTGTTCTTGAATCTTGAGGCAAAGCCTCCTTTAAGAAGAACAAATATTTGTTCTTTGATCTTGAAAGTGCCTTGCACTCATGAATTGCGCTCATTGGACCGGCGCTCAGCGCCAAAACCTGCCACGTGTCAACCAAAGACACAATCTGCGCTTTGCGCTTCTGAAACAGCGCACTGCGCTCATGGGCTGGAGCTTAGCGCCAAGCGCGCCACGTGTCACTCACTGGCACGCCAACAGACTAGCGCAAAGCGCTCATAAATTAAAAGCGCAATGCGCTAATGAACTAGCGCTAAACGCAACACGTGTCCTCTTCATGTGCGCTACCTGACAGAAGCGCAATGCGCTCTTTGACTGGCGCAAAGCGCCTGGCGCGCCACGTGGCGCATTGTCAGAACACAATTTGTTCTGTTGAAGACAAAAGATGTCAGAACCCAACGCTTAGCATTATTAAAAGGGCCGAGCCCAAATAAAGGCTTAATAGCCAGAGCAAGAATAAAAATGTTAAACATTTTTAATTGGACTTAGCCCAAGTCTGGCCATAAGTCCTCAACTTATATTGAACTGAGCACATCTGCTCACAAATATTTAACAAATTGGTCTACAGATCAGTTAATCCACTTTGGTTCGAGGGTACATCTCTTCACTCCTCTGATATTTGTCGTTGTAATCCTTCAACGTCTTCAGAGAGGTGACGGGTCCCGACAACCACACACTTCATAGACTATGACGACTCTAAATTATGGACTGTGGAGTCCTTAAACCCACGGACTATGATGTCCTTAACCTCGACCGTGATGTCTTTAAACTAACATTGGACTGTGGAGTCCTTAAACCCACGGACTATGATGTCCTTAACCTTGACCGCGATGTCTTTGAACTAACATTGGACTGTGGAGTCCTTAAACCCACGGACTATGATGTCCTTAACCTCGACCGCGATGTCTTTAAACTAACATTGGACTGTGGAGTCCTTAAACCCATGGACTATGATATTCTTAATCTCGACCGTGATGTCTTTAAACTAACATTGGACTGTGGAGTCCTTAAACCCACGGACTATGATGTCCTTAACCTTGACCGTGATGTCTTTAAACTAACATTGGACTGTGGAGTCCTTAAACCCACGGACTATGATGTCCTTAACCTTGACCGTGATGTCTTTAAACTAATATTGGACCGTGGAGTCCTTAAACCCACGAACTATGATGTCCTTAACCTTGACCGTGATGTCTTAAAACTAACATGGATTGTGGGGTCCTTAAACCCACGAACTATGATGTCCTTAACCTCGACCATGATGTCTTTAAACTAACATTGGACCGAGATGTCCTTAAACTACCAATGGACCGTAATGTCCTTAAACTAATCGACCACAATGTCACTAAACTAAACAATAGAGCTCAATTGCTCTCTTGTTGGATCTAAACGATCCCGTTAAGTTGATCTTAGTCTAAAATGAGACTAACGTATCCTTGTCAAACGTTTAAGTTGATCATAGTCTCAAATGAGGCTAACGCGTCCTTAAACACAACCCCCCAAACCCAAATCTAAGAAAGATACGGATTTGGACTAGTCCACGCCCTACGGGCGACAACATAAATTAGTCTCCGTATACAATCCACGGGCAACCAAACACAAAACAAACACATACGACACGAAGTGACCATCTGGAGAAGGAGAAAGTTGTTACCGCGATGCGGTAGCGTAATTAACTGCAGGGGCTTGCGCCTGCAGGGAAGAGCGTCCGCACAATCAAAAACCCCTCAAACGAGGGGGAATCTGACGAAGTCTGCTATATCGGCCGCATCCGTTTAAACCTTCGATACATGGTGCCATAAATCAACATGGCATCTTCGGAGAGGTGGACGGATAGCACCAATTAGTATATGCCCCCAGATTCAGGCAAGACGTTCTTCTTCCCGGTTTCCGGCGGTAAACACTCCCGTGCAGAAAAAAGAACATCAATGGCCTCACACTCTCCAACTTCAACAGCAACTCCCATTCCGCCTCATCTGGAGGTGTAACATACGGGCCCCAAGTGGCCTCCCTGTTCAAGATGCCGGTGGAGAAAGTAACTCAGGCCACCACTGGACTATTCTTTGGGACCATGCTCCCACCCATGAACTTCAATGCCCCGCTGCCGTTGCAGGAAGCCCCAAAGAAGTCGGTCTTTGATCGACTTACCACCACCGCGGCCCCTCTCAACGGGTCGTCCAGCTCCAACGCCTCAGTCTTTGACAGACTGGACCAAAGCTCCAACGGGCCCGTGAAGAAGCCCCTAATACCAGAAAGGGTTATCCCAAAAAGGATAGTGTCACGCCCCGCTTCCCAAAATACGGAATACAAGGGGTTGACAAGGCCAGCCATGCTCCTACGGTCAAGGAAGTGTCCTGCCGTAGTCACACTTCGGCTTCTAGTTTAGCATGGTAAACAGTAAATAATGCGCAGGTAATGAGAAATGTAGTAACTGGAACAAAACAGTAAAATGAACTGACCTGATGAGAAACAAAAGATATAACTCTGGATAGCTAAACGAGATGTCCGTGATGTGCGTCTAGTCCAGGTCCAGGCTAAATCTTCTCGTCACACTGAGTATGCATACTCAGGTCGTCAGAGCGACACAATAGCAATATAATATATAAAATCATGTGACGATTCTAGCAGTGATAATAGTTATATATAACAGTAGATCAATGGCAGTATGGGTATGAACATGCAGTAATCAATGCAGCGGAACAGTAAAAGCAGTGGAATGATATGCCACGTATGTCAACACAGTAAGTAAGATATATCAATGCCAGTATCCCTATCAGTCTCTAAGTCTCACTGTACAGGTCACTAAGCCTAACGTCAGTCCAAGTGTGAGAGTCAACCACTCGCGAGTGTCCTCCACCCAAGGGTAGAACCCAAGGGCAAGGGACCACGGGCCCAACATGTATATCACGGTAATAATCATGTACCCTGTAAATCTCCATATATCTCCTTAAATATATAAGCCGGCATAGGACTCCCGAGATTCTGTTGAACTCACACTCAAACTACCCCACACCCCGTGATCTACATCAAACACTAACCATAACCCTAAATACCAATCGGTCGGTGACAAGTCTGCATGAGAACTGGAGGCAGGACCTCCATCAAGCACGTCCCGACTAATACCTAAGATAAATGGCAGTGTCTGGTGCCTTATCTGTGACACCCGTGCACTAGCTTCCATAAGTGTCCCATACCACTTATAGTCACACGTACACGCGTCCCACAGACGTCGACAATGCAATAGAATAATAAGGTTCACTGATTGTGTACAAGTACGTATCACTTTCACTTATTCACTGATACACGAACACTAACGTACTTGCCACAATCATCACTAATACCTAACACTGGGTAAATGCACGTTATCACTAGGTTATCAATGCAGTGACATGTGTATGACATGATGCGTAAACAGTATATAAAGCATGTTTAGGATGTCATGAATTAGTAATCTACCACTTGAATAAAATATCATAAATCATACGGTTACAGTTTAGTGAAACGATGAATGGGGAATAAATAGTATGTTCAGTTATCTATCCAGCGAATTTGGTTTCATGCCAATCGGGTTCCCGGATCATTAGTTATAGCCATTTCATTTTAAGCGTTCGCGGCTGGAAATCCGGTTTCAGAATCAGAAGTCCGTTTCGCAACGCATTTTAATTCCAATTGAGATCAGATTTTAGCGACGCTACTGTTGAATTAAATCTAGGGTTTTCAGTAAGGTTTTCAACGCAGTAGACGGATTCTCAATCGCGTCTGTACGTCAGGAGATATACACTGTTTAATACTAGTATGTCAATTCTGATTCTGTTGGGACTGTTATGCGTCCCGATCTTTTAAATTACAGATTAAACAGCAAACAATGACGAAACAGAATGAAACCACTTGTGTTACCTAGCTAACAGTTTCACCTTTTATAAACAGTGGAGTTCCGCAACCTACGAGTTAAGGAAACAGTGTGGTGCTCATCACGGGACAGCACACAGTAAACAGAGTCGCTCTGGACTGCAGTCCAGAGTCGCACTCCGATCCAAATATTGTCACAGTTTAGGTATAGAAACAATTAGAAACTTGCATAGGGTTATAGTTCGTTGAGTCGGCTTCGATTTAAGCCCTCGAACGCATCATTCCAGTATGTATATAATTTATGGTGATTTTAACGGTTTTCAGGTATGGGGAATTTCCAGTTTTACAGGTAAACTTGGGGGTAGTCATTTTAGTCATTAACGGTCATATTTTCCAACGAAATTCACACACTAGATTCATAGCCATACGGGCCAGATTATACAATTGAATTCCGCCAATTTAAATGATGATTTCCATTGAGAACATGCATCGAACAGTTGCGACATAATATTTAACAGAAAAGTAAAACATGGGGTATACACGATTGTAATTTGTAATTATCATAAAGTAGCATGTAGCAAGTAGAGAACTTGCCTGGAAATGTGTCGACAATAATACTGCAGTGGTATCAGCACGATCGCGCCACGAACGCAGCACCGGCTCAGTCCTTTGGAATCCGACAATTTCACTCGATCTAGCTGCTCTTCGTGTCCTCCTTTTCTTCACTGCTTCACGCTGTTCCTTGATTTGATGTGAGGGAGGGTGAGACGCTGATAAAGGGAGAGAAATTTATAGAGAGAGGAAGAGAGAATCAGAGAGTGAGGGGGGGATTAGAAAGAGAGAGAGAGAATTAGAGAAATTGAGAGAGAGAGGGAATTAGAGAGAAAGAACATGGGTGAGATGAGAGAGAGGGAATAGAATGAATGAGAATTAAGTGGTGATTAATAGGATTTTAAAAGGGATTAATGGGGGAAATTAATTGGGATTAAAGAGGCATTAACTTGGTGGTTTAATAGGAATTTATAGAGGAGATTTGGGTTTGGATTTGAAGGGATTTAAAAGAAATGAGGTGGGATAATTGTTATTTTAATGGGCTGGGGAGGGAAAATGGGCTCGGGCCAAGGGATAAGATAGTAGGGAAAAGAAAGGGGCCGGGCTTAGGATTTTAAGTGAATGAGAAAAGGATTAGAGGAGTGGGCCGGCTTTGGGTTTGGGAAAAGTAACGACTGGGCTAAAAATGAACAAGAAAGGGGATAATAAAAGAGGAAGGGAATGAGGGTTTGGGTTAGGGAAAATTAAAAGATGTGAGATTAGATTAGGATTTGAGTTTTTAGAATAATACAAATAATAATTATAAAATAAATAAATTTTGAGAGTGACAAAAATATGGATATTGGTATTCAAAAGGACTGGGTATTACATCATACCACCCTTATAAAAATTTCGTTCTCGAAATTTAAAACTAAATGATAAGTTGTAAAATCAAAAGCGAAAGCTACCATATCACAAACTAACTCATAATGGTTTACTTAAAACGGGTGGATGAATTTTTTTTTTTGAAGATGTATATATGCAAGAACAACATACAAAAGGGTGCATTTAAATAAGTATACGGCAGGAACAACTATAAGGACGAACTACAAGTACACGAGAATATCGATAACAATAACGAACAAAAATAATCAAGGCGTGTTCAATAAAAATCGAAACCCAAATGTGTGCTCATATAAGTATATCAAGGTAGAATTAATAAGTATAAGACACAATCATTTATAATAGTAAACATAGGCACAACACCCGAAAATATAGTAACGATGATAAAGTAGTGAAAGATTTGTCGGTAGGTTAAAACATTTTAGGATAGTGTATCGATCAAATAGTTTTAAAATAACTTAGAAAACTCATATAGTGAAAATAAGAAATATGGAACAAAATATGCGCGGTGTAAGGTTGCGCTACTGAAAGTAATGTGAAAGCTAGTAGTGGAGTACTTGAAATGCGTAAAACGGGAATAGTCGATATCACACACTCTTCGATAAATATAAAATAATGAAAACCAAATTTTCGAGTAATAATTCCCATATAAATATTTAAGGTAATAGGAAAACACAAAGAGATTTAGGGCTGGCTAGGGTAGTGATTACAAAGAAGTGTGGCTCATTCAGAAGGTCGGTGTGTGGCGGCTTTAGGCTGAAGATCAAGGAGACTGTGATCAGGTCAGCACAGGAAGTAAGGATGAGCAACAAAGGAATACAAGAGGAAAAGTATGGGGGAAACAACAGTCGATACATCACACGAATCAAAATTTGAAGGGTTAGCAAACTCGGAAATTTCTCTAAAATTTTCTCCTCTCAGAAGGATCTCAAGCGAGGTACGGACGGAGGATGGAGGGTGGATCTCTAAAAGATCGGGTGTGGTACTAGTTAATCTCAGTGAGGGTTAGAACAATGTAAGGAGTAGGGGTGAACAGATCTCAGTAGGAAAACAATTGTATAGAAGAAATAATCAAGCATTAAGGGAATTAAGAAGATCGAAGGATTAGCGAACTCAGCAATTTATTTCATTCCAGGAAATTCTAAACAAAGCATTCTTAAAGATGAAAGGTGTCCCTAAACTATACACAGTTTTATTTGGCCAGAAAGACAACATCAAAAAGGAATCCCGTCAGTCGCGGTTGTGGAGATTCAGCAGGTTGCGGTAGGCTCGCGCGCTCAGATAGGGGCGTCCATTCCCATATCGCCTCGCAGGGATCGCCATTGGGAGTTCTTCCACAGCAGGGTCTTGATCTTCTGGTCATTCTTCCTCGGATAGAGCTTCTTCATCGAGGTCTGATTCCATGTGATTTTCTTCTTCTGGATTTTCTTCCACGGGGTTTTCCTCCGCTGGATTTTCTTCTATCGGGTCTTCCTCTATCGGGTTCTCTTCAAGGTCTCCTTCTTCCTCGTCGGAATCGCCGATCATGTCAACCTCTGGGGCGGCGGCTCCTTCGTCCTCGGAATCGCTGTGTCCGAAAATGACCTGGGGGCCGTTGATCTCGTCGTCCGAGCTCACCAGCATGCGGTCTAAGGAAACACATGACTGCGTATCCTCATCTGGATGCGGCGCTGCTCCAGGGTGGGCCATGGCCTGAAAAGAAAGAGTCATGATTAGATAGCGGGACACACTGAGTAAATAACCCAGTATACAGAGTACAAGAAAAATATGCGGTAGGCAAGGACTGAAAAATCAAAAATAAAAATATTGCTGTAATGATTAGTATAAATAAGGGGGAAAGTAAGTGAATGATACATACATCATGATTCGAAGTTTTATTGCATTCAACTAAAAGTTCGACGGATACGAGATTTCAAACGAAAGGAAATTTTTACAAAAGGGGTAACAATATTATTATAGAAAGAAGAAAACATAATAACTCTTCTTTGATTTCTGGACCACTGCAATCTCGTCACACGGGTTGAATTCTAAGCTGGGTCCGCACTATCCTCGAAGCTCGATCTACGAAATATCCATCAATTAGCAGGAGAGGGGAGTGTGGACGAACTGCCTCCTTGTAGCTCCTTCCTATTAGGGCAACCGTTGATAAGATGTTAGTTGGATCCGCAAATTAGGCATTTCCCCTGGGCGCGGCGACAATCCCTCTGAAGATGTCCTGGCCTCCTGCAGTACCCACAACATTGGGTCTTCTTCTGCTTCTGTCTCGGGGAACAAATGGTCGCTTCATCTTCTTCTCTTTTCCTCGTCTAACAGGGATCCCTTTACGACTGGAGACTCCCACTGGTGCCTGATTCACCTGCCTTCTCAGTCCTTCCGCTAATAAGTCGTTCGTTCGCTCCTGGGCTCCCTTCAGACCTTGCAGTACCCTCAGAATTTCAACGGTCTGATTCTGGGGAGTGGAGATATAGAAAGAGTCGTTGGACGACATGATCTTGAAACAATAATTTTGAGGACGATATAAGGCACAAGCTATAAGAATCAAAATAGAATACGGATTGGGCAAGGATTCAAGAATATCAGATGTGATGAGATTCATTACAAGTGGAAATCAACTGTAGGGCTCTAAGTCACTTAAACCGGGTACAGTATTGTAACCATGACGTAGTTCACAATTACAACTTCGTCACTCTGCCAAGTCGCCCGAAACCCTAACGGATGGATAACAGGATACACAATGTGAATAAGGATCAAGGATATCAAGTTTACAATCTAGACTGAGGGATGTCATAGATTGTCAAGCTCTACACGGAAAACTGCAATCCCAATCGAAGCAACCTGGCTCTGATACCAACTAAACCATGTCACGCCCCGCTTCCCAAAATACGGAATACAAGGGGTTGACAAGGCCAGCCATGCTCCTACGGTCAAGGAAGTGTCCTGCCGTAGTCACACTTCGGCTTCTAGTTTTGCATGGTAAACAGTAAATAATGCGCAGGTAATGAGAAATGCAGTAACTGGAACAAAACAGTAAAATGAACTGACCTGATGAGAAACAAAAGATATAACTCTGGATAGCTAAACGAGATGTCCATGATGTGCGTCTAGTCCAGGTCCAGGCTAAATCTTCTCCTCACACTGAGCATGCATACTCAGGTCGTCAAAGCGACACAATAGCAATATAATATATAAAATCATGTGACGATTCTAGCAGTGATAATAGTTATATATAACAGTAGATCAATGGCAGTATGGGTATGAATATGCAGTAATCAATGCAGCGGAACAGTAAAAGCAGTGGAATGATATGCCACGTATGTCAACACAGTAAGTAAGATATATCAATGCCAGTATCCCTATCAGTCTCTAAGTCTCACTGTACAGGTCACTAAGCCTAACGTCAGTCTAAGTGTGAGAGTCAACCACTCGCGAGTGTCCTCCACCCAAGGGTAGAACCCAAGGGCAAGGGACCACGGGCCCAACATGTATATCACGGTAATAATCATGTACCCTGTAAATCTCCATATATCTCCCTAAATATATAAGCCGGCATGGGACTCCCGAGATTCTGTTGAACTCACACTCAAACTACCCCACATCCCGTAGTCTACATCAAACACTAACCATAACCCTAAATACCAATCGGTCGGTGACAAGTCTGCACGAGAACTGGAGGCAGGACCTCCATCAAGCACGTCCCGACTAATACCTAAGATAAATGGCAGTGTCTGGTGCCTTATCTGTGACACCCGTGCATGAGCTTCCATAAGTGTCCCATACCACTTATAGTCACACGTACACGCGTCCCACAGACGTCGACAATGCAATAGAATAATAAGGTTCACTGATTGTGTACAAGTACGTATCACTTTCACTTATTCACTGATACACGAATACTAACGTACTTGCCACAATCATCACTAATACCTAACACTGGGTAAATGCACGTTATCACTAGGTTATCAATGCAGTGACATGTGTATGACATGATGCGTAAACAGTATATAAAGCATGTTTAGGATGTCATGAATTAGTAATCTACCACTTGAATAATATATCATAAATCATACGGTTACAGTTTAGTGAAACGATGAACGGGGAATAAATAGTATGTTCAGTTATCTATCCAGCAAATTTGGTTTCATGCCAATCGGGTTCCCGGATCATTAGTTATAGCCATTTCATTTTAAGCGTTCGCGGCTGGAAATCCGGTTTCAGAATCAGAAGTCCGTTTCGCAACGCATTTTAATTCCAATTGGGATCAGATTTTAGCAATGCTACTGTTGAATGAAATCTAGGGTTTTCAGTAAGGTTTTCAACGCAGTAGACGGATTCTCAATCGCGTCTGTACGTCAGGAGATATACACTGTTTAATACTAGTATGTCAATTCTGATTCTGTTGGGACTGTTATGCGTCCCGATCTTTTAAATTACAGATTAAACAGCAAACGATGACGAAACAGAATGAAACCACTTGTGTTACCTAGCTAACAGTTTCACCTTTTATAAACAGTGGAGTTCCGCAACCTACGAGTTAAGGAAACAGTGTGGTGCTCATCACGGGACAGCACACAGTAAACAGAGTCGCTCTGGACTGCAGTCCAGAGTCGCACTCCGATCCAAATATTGTCACAGTTTAGGTACAGAAACAATTAAAAACTTGCATAGGGTTATAGTTCGTCGAGTCGGCTTCGATTTAAGCCCTCGAACGCATCATTCCAGTATGTATATAATTTATGGTGATTTTAACGGTTTTCAGGTATGGGGAATTTCCAGTTTTACAGGTAAACTTGGGGGTAGTCGTTTTAGTCATTAACGGTCATATTTTCCAACGAAATTCACACACTAGATTCATAGCCATACGGGCCAGATTATACAATTGAATTCCGCCAATTTAAATGATGATTTCCATTGAGAACATGCATCGAACAGTTGCGACATAATATTTAACAGAAAAGTAAAACATGGGGTATACACGATTGTAATTTGTAATTATCATAAAGTAGCATGTAGCAAGTAGAGAACTTGCCTGGAAATGTGTCGACAATAATACTGCAGTGGTATCAGCACGATCGCGCCACGAACGCAGCACCGGCTCAGTCCTTTGGAATCCGACAATTTCACTCAATCTAGCTGCTCTTTGTGCCCTCCTTTAATTCACTGCTTCACGCTGTTCCTTGATTTGATGTGAGGGAGGGTGAGACGCTGATAAAGAGAGAGAAATTTAGAGAGAGAGGAAGAGAGAATCAGAGAGGGGGGATTAGAAAGAGAGAGAGAGAATTAGAGAAATTGAGAGAGAGAGAGAGGGAATTAGAGAGAAAGAACATGAGTGAGATGAGAGAGAGGGAATAGAATGAATGAGAATTAAGTGGTGATTAATAGGATTTTAAAAGGGATTAATGGGGGAAATTAATTGGGATTAAAGAGGCATTAACTTGGTGGTTTAATAGGAATTTATAGAGGAGATTTGGGTTTGGATTTGAAGGGATTTAAAAGAAATGAGGTGGGATAATTGTTATTTTAATGGGCCGGGGAGGGAAAATGGGCTCGGGCCAAGGGATAAGATAGTAGGGAAAAGAAAGGGGCCGGGCTTGGGATTTTAAGTGAATGAGAAAAGGATTAGAGGAGTGGGCCGGCTTTGGGCTTGGGAAAAGTAACGACTGGGCTAAAAATGAACAAGAAAGGGAATAATAAAAGAGGAAGGGAATGAGGGTTTGGGTTAGGGAAAATTAAAAGATATGAGATTAGATTAGGATTTGGGTTTTTAGAATAATACAAATAATAATTATAAAATAAATAAATTTTGAGAGTGACAAAAATACGGATATTGGTATTCAAAAGGACTGGGTATTACAGATAGCCATTCCTGCTCTCGAAGTCGACAAGGCGGCTTCTCCTGCCAAAGCGTCGGTCTTCACAAGACTGACTGTTCCGGCTCCCGCTCCAGGCGAAGTCCTCAAAGCTGCTTCCCCTGCCCAGAGGTCTGTCTTTGACAGATTGGACATTGTTTCTTAACGGACATCGGTCTTCAAGAGGCTGACGCCGACGACAACTTCTGACCAACACAGAGGACATGAGGAAGTCACCCCTACAGCTGAGACAATCCCAATGGCTCGACACGCTCGACGTCGCCACTGACGCCGAGTAAGAAAGGCTGGGGGCAACTCCCCTTCTGGACTGACTCCGCCGGCTCCAACGGTGGAAATATATGTTGTTGTTCCAATTAGGAACAACTTTGAACCGCTAAGGAGGGTGCGCAAGAACTCTCCGACTGATATACTGAAAAGATCTCCTCCACCCATGGAGAAAGCCCCAAAGGCGAAGCCGGAGCAGCCCCCTCAGCGGCTTTCCTCCAAAATTTACAGAGTCTGGCGACAAGTCCAGGAATCGGTGATTGACCAGGACTACTCTCGCCGATCAAAGAAGCTTAAAGCTCGACAAGAAAAGTGCTATCCCGTGGTCCCACAAAAGATGTGATCCATCTGGGTGCTTGCTGTAACGGCTCCCTCAACTTCAACCGCTCACAAGAGAAGGATGCCAGAGAAAGCCCCCGTGACTGCGGCGAAACGCAAGGATACTAAATATAAACGCCCCAAGTCTGGGGGCATGATAACACATACAGTTTATATGGATTTCGGAAAAGAGAAAAGCCGTGCTTCTACGGGTCATCGACCGCTTACTCGATCGATAACGAAAGCTCAGGAGCAACAGCAGCAAAAGCTCCAAGAGATGCTGACTGCAATGGCCGCACTCACTGGGCCGAAAGAAAATCCGGAGACCTCGGAGCAGCGTCAAGAAACTGATGCTGATTTCCTCCGAAGAATGCTCGAGAGGAAAGAAAAAGAGGCCGTGGAGCAGGAAGCCAATATAAAACGAATGGCTCTTTTGTTCCATGACATGGCAGGGATGATGTTACAGCCGGAACCTCCAGCTGAAGACCCCCCGATTATCATTGAAGATGACAGGGGAGAGGCATCGAACCCTCTTCCGGCTCTTTCAGCAGCTAAAGAGGAGACCATCTCCAAGGCCGCTCTGGATGATTACATTGCTCAGCAAATACGAGCTCACCAGGCGAATGAAGCGGCTGTACAGATCGTTAAGACTGGACGACCCTATCCAGGCTGGTATGACCAAATAAGGTACCCACCGGGATATACGATCCCTAAATTCCACGTATATAAAAAGACGGGCAATCCGCATCAGCACGTCGCTCAATTCAGAGCCTTGTGCGGCAACACTGGAGGTGATGATAAACTTCTGCTCCGCCAGTTTGTTGGTAGCTTGTCGGAGACGGCGTTCGAGTGGTATTTGGAGCTTCACAACGACTCCGTCAAAACGTTTGCAGAGATGGAGCTACTATTCACCCAGCGTTTCACGGGTGCTAGTGAACGCACCCTAATAACGGCATTGATCAATTCCAGGGTGAAGCCTGGAGAAATATGGGTCCAATATGCAATACGATGGCGAAATTTATGGTCGAAATGTGGGCAGCGCATCGAAGAAGTGCCAGCAGTGGGCACTCTTGACCCTCAAGCAACTATTTCCCAATTCATGATGTTCTTCAAGCCCACTAATTTCCAGGCCTTGATTGACAAACTGGCCTAAATGGACCAGATGGGCCACATGCCTTCCTCTTCAAAACCGGAGCCGCGGAATGAAAAGGGGAAGGGGAAAGCAACCTTCATCGCCAATGCTCAACAGCAGCCTAGTACTCTAAGACCAGTTGATCGCCAAAATGATAGACAACGATGCCTTGGAGAAAAAGTGAGATGCCCTTACTCGTTCCCTCGGGATAAAACGAAGAGGTTATTCGAGCTAGCACTGTGCAACAGGCTCATCACTCTGCCGGAGCCAAGACGCCCAATGCAACCAGGCGACATTAACAATCCTAATTACTGCCCTTATCACTGAATGTTGGGTCATCCGATCGAAGATTGTTACATCTTCAAAAGCTGGATAGAAGATCAGTACCAACAGGGCAAGTTCGTATTGTCCGAGAACTGGAAGGTGAACCCACCCCAGCCGCACGCTCTCAAAAAGGCGGACACTCTAGGGGCATCATGTTCTTTTGTCGAAGAAGCTCCATGGGAAGTTGCTCTTTCAGCTAAGACTAAAAGAATGCTGAGGGATCTCCAAATATGTCCGGCGATTAGGTGGAAAAATCCACAGGAACCCGAGATCATCGATGGAATGCTGAAACCGCGCCCAACTCCAAAAATTGGTGGTGATAGCCAAAGCGCTCATACCCAGCCGTCAAAGTCTTCGAATAAGAAGAAGAACGCCATAAAGCCCGTGAAGCCTGGTGACAAGCGCACGGACCTGCAAAAATATATCGACGCGCTGGAAGAATATAATCAGAAGGCACGGACTCCAATCACACTCAAAGAATTCCTCACCCATGTCCTTGAGAACGGAGATGACGACAATGGAGAAGACTCGTCGGATGATTCTGAGGATTATGTGGCAAGCTGCCATGTGATCTCTCACTCGTTGGTAAACGATGAAGAAGCTCCTCACGCAGAGAAACTGGGGGTAGATCCTGAGCCGGAACTTCCAGGACTATCGAACGAAATGATCGATGCATTCCTGGATGAAGCTCTTCTTAAAAGCAAAGCTGCTCGAGAGCGTGAGATGGCCATATTTGAAAAAGCCAAACGCAGGCGACTGGACGAAAGGGTTGAAACACTCCCACCAGATCAAAGTACATCCGCCGCAAATAAAAACAGGTTCAAGACGAGGAAAAGGTTCGCCAAAGCCATATCGATGGGAATGAAGCTGCCACCTTCCAAAGGAAACACTCCTGGTGAAGCGGATGTACATCCTAGCTACTGCTTATATTATCGAAAGATTGCGCACCCCACCGAAGAGTGCAACGCTTTTGAAAGATGGTGGCGGGGATATGTTGCTCACCGGCAACATTTCAAGCGAATGAAACACAAAATTCGTCGGGAGCAAAGAAATACGACCGAGGAGCGTAAAAGAACTGCTGGAAACTGTCACATGGTCAATGCTGAGAGATCGCAAGTTCTCACCTTCGGGAGCGACTCTGACGAAGAAATGACTTTTGGCCCTCTCTTTAAAGAATCCACCTCGGGAAAAGAGGAAAGACCGAAGAGCCGCGAGAACATTCAGCTGTGCAATCGTACGCTGTCTGAAAAGAATCTCGTGGCTTAGACCAATGGGTCAAATAGAAAGAATAAGGGAAAAGAAAAGATCCCTGAAGATACGCCCTCGATGATCAAGTCGTCAAAGAGCTGACAGCCAAAGGCCCGCCAAAGAAAAATAAGGTGAATTACAACGTTCTGGCACACCTGAGGAAGATACCCTCACAGCTCAGCATTCTCGACGCCCTTTTGCTATCTAAAGAAGTAAGGGATTCTTTGATCAAGGCATTACAAGAGCCCGAACAGTTCTAAGCTTTCCTCGCCAAAGAAAAGATGAAGGACGAGCTGGAAGAAGTGCATACGGCCGATATCACTTTCGGCGATGAAGATCTTCTCCTCGGGACGTGTGAGCATAACCGTCCCCTTTATGTCTCCGGATACTGTCATGATATCAAGATAGGCAAGATCCTGGTTGACAATGGGTCCTCCGTTAATCTCCTCAATGTAAGAGTGTTGAAGGAAATCTGCATGAGCGTTCAGCACCTCGCTCGCGATAAAATCACCATCTCAGGGTTTGACTCCCAGTCATCACGGACACTCGGGTCTGTGATACTGACGCTGCGCTTTGGGCTACTAATCACTGACATCAAGTTCCACGTCATTGACGCTAAGACCTGCTATAACGCTTTGCTCGGCCGGCCTTGGTTACACGAGTACAACATCATCCCTTCTACACAACATCAGTGTATGAAGTACTTCAAAAATGGTCTCGAGTACACTATGACAGGGGAACTAAACCCATTCCCCGTGAATGAAGTCTGCAAATATGAGGATGCCAAGTACTTCCTGCCAGATTTCGAAGATACAGAAAGATGTCGCAAACCGGAGGACAAGAACAAGGCTATCACCACTATTCCGGTCTTCGGAAGTGATACCGAAGAGGAAGAGGAAATAATTTATTCAGGGCCGCCCCAACGCAACAAGCCGGGACCGTCCACCCCTATTCTGGTCTTCGGCAGCAATTCGGAAGATGAGATCAATGCCGTATTCTCTGCGCGGCCATCGATACAAGCTTTCGCTGATGAAGATCAAAGTTTGCAAGTTGCAATGGTTCCGCAAGAGCATTAGAAAGAGCTTGATGCACTTGAAACTTATAGTGTGCAAGAACTGCAGACATTCTATATCCCTCCCAGGCGAAAGGGTGAAAAGGCGATCCTATTTTACCGATCCGGGGAAACCAAAGTGGAGAAAGAAATTTGGCATGGTGCGGATTCTACACTTGACAGACTCCAGCCCATCCGTTTGCACAGATACTACACAGACGGATTAAAAAGACTGTTGAGGCGCCAAGGCGTACCCCTTAAGCAGACTGCTCGACAAGCTCAGCTCTACAACAGGATCTGGGATGTTCCCAGAACTCAGCGAAAACTGCCCAACGGGAAAATGGAAACGATCGGACTTGGATATGTTCAATCCAAGAAATGGGAGCGAGTCCATGGCAGCTATGTCATACATGACTTCGATGAAGAAGGAGATGCTCTGTGGGAAGATGCTAACCCTGAACCAAATCGAGCTCCCACCGTGAAAATGCCAAGCCCGTCGTTCGAAGAACAAATGGACAAGCTTATAAGGGAAGCGGGTCGAAAAGTTCGAGACGACCATAATCGCGAAATGGCCATCTACGAGAAAGCAAGAACGCAACGCCTCCTTCAGCAGGCTATGGAAAATGACGATACCCTTCGTCGCCAGCCCGTCATACAAAAGACCCGACGCAGAGGCAAAAATAAACCAAAGAATGGAAAAAACATTCGACAGCGGCAAAGCGGGTCTAAGAAGTCACGCGATCAAGAATCGAGCAGCCGGGAGCCGTCTCTTATAAAAAAGATGGGTCGAGAATATTCTTTTCCCCAAGACAAGACAAGGAAGATACTCGATCTTGCCCTAAAACATCAGATGATTACCCTCCCGGAGTCCAAGCACCCCGAGCAAGCAAACGAGGTCTCTCATCCCGACTATTGCTCCTATCACCGAGCAATAGGACACCCTCTTGAAGACTGCTTCGCCTTCAAGAACTGGGTCGAAGACCAATACCAACTCGGCAAGTTCGCTTTATCCAGCAGTTGGAGGGTAACCCCGCCGCAGAAGCATGAACCAAAAGCCACGAGAGTAGAACCGGATCAACATCGGTCTTGGAAGCGATCTCGCACCTGTCACATGATAATGGTGTCAGGAGAAAGAATATGCGAAGATATGGCTGATCTCCCCTGGTGCTTTGAAAACGATGATGACAAGGTGATCTCAGAATTTCCACCAGCGCCAAAAGAGCTAGAAGATGGGATACATACTACTGCAGGTAACATCAAGAAAATTGACTTGGGGACGGCAAGTGACCCGCGGCCGACACTCGTCAATGAGCTATTGTCTGAAGAAAGGGTAGCTACACTAAAAGACGTGCTCATGCAGTATAAAGACCGTTTCGCATGGAAATATTCCGAGATGCCCGGATTAGATCCAGAAATAGTAGTCCAAAAATTGGCGATATCTCCGGACATCAAGCCGATCAAACAAGCACCGAGAAGAATGCGGCTCGAGCTTGAGATGAGCATCAATGCTGAGGTTAAGAAGCTAATCGATTCTGGTTTTATCCAAGAAGTTCAGTATCCTGACCGGATCGCTAACATCGTCCCGGTGATGAAGAAAAACGGGACAGTGCGCATTTGTGTGGACTTTCGGGATCTCAATAAAGCCTGCCCGAAGGACGACTTTCCAGTACCAGTCACTGAGCTGATGATAGATAATACGTCCATTCACGAAATCTTTTCCTTCATGGACGGCTCATCAGGATACAATCAAATAAAGATGCATCCCGAGGACCAGAAACATACTGCTTTCCGGACTCCTTTAGGCATATTCTGCTACAAGGTGATGCCCTTCGGTCTAAAGAACGCCGGTGCCACCTATCAGAAGGCCATGACGAAGATTTTCGATGACCTCATACATGAAATCGTCGAATGCTATATCGACGACCTCGTAGTTAAAAGAAAATCATACGAGGAACATTTAGAGCATCTGAAGATCGTGTTTCAGCGCCTTCGAAAATACAACTTGAAGATGAACCCTCTCAAGTGCGCGTTCAGAGTTTCCTCAGGCAAGTTCCAAGGATTCGTCGTCCGACACAAAGGCATCGAGGTCGACCCTTCAAGGATCAAGGCGATCATGGAAATGCCTCAGCCAAGGACTCTCAAGCAACTGCGGTCTCTCCAAGGAAAGCTCGCATATATCTGGCGTTTTATAGCCAATCTCTTAGGCAAGTGTCGTCCTTACAGTCACCTAAAGAAGACAGGAACCCCGTTCGTCTGGGATCGCAAATGCCAAAGCGCACTAGACGAAATCAAGCAATACCTGCAGAATCCGCCAGTATTGGCCGCTCCTGTTAAATGAAAACCTCTCGTCCTGTACACAACAGCCCTCGAAGGTTCTTTAGGCGCGCTGTGAGCACAAGAAAACGACCAAGGGAAAGAGAGAGCCCTCTACTACTTGAGTCGAGTTCTACTGGGGGGCAGAGAGCAACTACCCCCCATCGAAAAACACTTCCTAGCGTTGATCTTCGCGATAACGAAGCTCAGACACTACGCGTTGGCACATGAGGTCCATCTCATATCAAAGGTGGATCCTCTCAAATATTTGATGTCGAAGGCCATATTAACGGGACGGATCGCTAAATGGGCCCTCCTCTTGATGGAGTTCTCGATAACATATTGTTCTCTCAAGGCAGTGAAAGGCCAAGCCATTGCTGACTTCCTCGCCGAGCATCCGATACCTGCCGATTCTCCTTTGAACTGTGAATTGCCTGACGAGCACGCGTTTGACACGATCGACGGGGAGAGAAGAGAGAATGATACCCGGTGAGAACTCTATTTCGATGGAGCATCTTCTATGAAGAAGCGCAAACAAGGCACCCCCATAATCAAATCCGGGGTGAGCCTCATCTTCGTGACTCCACAAGGAGGGATAATGCGCTTTGCCTTCTCCTTAACAGAGCCGAGGACAAACAATGAAGCCGAATATGAAGCTTTGATAGCGGGTCTTGAGATCGCTGTAGACATGGAAATCGAAAACCTCCTCATATACGGAGACTCCCAACTGGTCGTTAGCCAAGTAAATGGCGACTATCAAACGTGCAAGCCAGAGTTGGTGAAATACGGCGAGAGAGTGCAGCAATTGCTGACTAAAATCCCTGCCTATGCTCTGGAGAGCGCACCGCGTGCGGAAAATAGCAAGGCGGATGCATTGGCAAAGCTCGCTAAAGAACTGGCCGACGAGAATCTCGATGATGTGAGGATCGTTGTGCAAAGCCGTCGAGTTCTTGCACCGGCTGAAATATCTTCGGAGTCGTCCAAAGAAAAGGGAGCTACTGTTTACCCCAATCAGAGCAAAGCTCTGTTCAAATTCCAAGACGGGAAATGAAGCAACGCTTCTGTTTCCCCCAATCAGAGCAAGGCTCTGTTTTAAAAGAAATTCAAATAATAATAAAGGAAGCAACGCTTCAGCTGATTTGCGCTCTGCGCTGCGCGACACGTGGCAGCGCAGTTGCGCTGCGCTCTGCGCTGCTCGACACGTGTCAAGCGCAGGTGCGCTTGCGCCAAACAGAAAAATTCTGAAAGATCTTTCTAATCTTATTAAAACAAGAAGATTGTCTTCTGTAAAGCAGAAGCCCTTGGATCAAAGATCCAGCGGTGGGGGAAAATCCCTAAATCACTCAGAGAAAGATCTATTTAGCTAATTTAACAAATTTATTGGCACTATATAAAGGCCCTTAGACTCCAAATTGAAGGGAGAATTGACAGAGAGATATTCAGAACTCCTCTAGAAAATTTTTAGAAGAACTCAGAGAACAAAAAAGGTAAAAACCTTTGAATAAAAAGAAGAATTTTCTTCTATAAAGATCAATGATCAAAGAACAGATCAAGATCTTCAATTAAGAAGGAAAAATGATATAAAAAAAAGAGATCCAATCACAAAAAGATTAAAAGAAGTATTACTTCACAGATCATTTGATCTATAAAGGAATTGCCTTTTGATGAACCATTGGTTCTGGAATCTTAAAAGATTCTATTCTTTGATCCAAAATTGGATCAAGGTAATTAACAATGCCCTGCACTTGTAAATTTGCACTGTTGCGCTCTTGGGTTGGCGCAAGCCACCAGAGAGTGCCACGTGTCAGCCCCAGAACAAACTGCGCTATGCGCTTCCACAACAGAGAACTGCTCTCTTAAATTGGCGCACTGCATCAGAGTGCACCACGTGTCAGCAGCGCACTGGCGCAGCGCACTGTGCTAACTGCGCTTGCGCTCATCAGAGCGTGACACGTGTCACATGCGCTTACGCTCATTAATTGGCGCAAAGCGCCTGACATGCCACATGGCCTGTGTCAGATAATTAATGCACTGCATTATTGAAAAGAAGGGCCGAGCCCAATTAAAAAAGGCCTAACAGGCCTAATAAAATGCCATGCATTATTCTAAAAAAAAAGGGCAGAGCCCAAATAAAGGTCTGTCAGACAAAAACAGATGCTGTGCATCATTCAAAGGGCAAAGCCCAAGCCAAGGCCTAACATGCCAACTAAAAATAAAAAAATGTTGAACATCTTCAACTGGACTTAGCCCAATTTTGGCCGTAAGTCCTCAAATTAAATTGACTGAGCACGGCTGCTCCCTTAAATCAATTTACATCCGGTTCAAGGGTACATCTCTGAACTCCTCTGATATCTGTCGTTGTAATCCTTCAACGTTGTCAGAGAGTTGACGGGTCCCGACGGCCATACATTCAATGGACCACTATGTCCCTAAACTGGAACAATAGAGCCAATTGCTCTCTTGTTGGATCTAAACGATCCCGTTAAGTTGATCTTAGTCTGGAGATTAGGCTAACGTATCCTTAACAAACGTTTAAGTTGATCTTAGCCTCAAATACGGCTAACGTATCCTTAAACCAAAACCCCAAACCCAAATCTAAGAAAATACGGATTTGGACTAATCCACGTCCTACGGGCGACGACATAAATTAGTCTCCGTATACAATCCACGGGCAACCACAAACAAAACAAACACCCACGACACGAAGTGAAATTCTGGAGAAGGAGAAAGTTGTTACCGCGATGCGGTAGCATAATTAACTGCAGGGGCTTGCGCCTGCAGGGAAGAGCGTCCCCACAATCAAAAACCCCTCGAACGAGGGGGAATCTGACGAAGTCTGCTACATCGGCCGCATCCGTCCAAACCTCCGATACACGGTGCCATAAATCAACTTGGCATCTTCGGAGAGGTGGACGGATAAAACCAAATAGCATCTGCCCCGGATCTCAGGCAAGACGTCTCTCAGTCGTCGAGCCGCCATTCGGAGGGGAACAGATTCTGGCACGCCCGGTGGGACCTTTTCCTCTTTCCACTCCACACTTCGTGTGTCGTGTTCGCGAACGAATCGCGGTTTGCTGTGGTTGCCTGTGGATTCGAGGTACTAAGATTTGGTATCTTGCTCCGTGCAGAAAACAGAAGATCAATGGCTTCAAACTGCACTACCTGCAACTGCGACTCTCGCTCCGTCCTTGCTGGAAGAGTGACTTATGGGCCCCAAGCGGCCTCCCTTTTCAAGATGCCAGTGGAGCAGGTAACTCAAGCCACCGCTGGACTATTCTTCGGGACCCAGCTCCCACCGATGAGCTTCAATGCCCCAATGACATCGCAAGAAGCTCCAAAGTAGTTAGTCTTTGATCGGCTTGCTACTGCCGCGGCCCCTCTCAACGGGTCGCCCAACTTCAATGCCTCAGTTTCCAACAAACTGGGCCAGAATGTCTACAAGCCCGTGATACCCGAAGCTGCCATCCCAAAACGGATAGCCATCCCGGCTCAAGCGGAAGAAATCATTAGAAAGGCTCCTCCTTCCAAGAAGTCAGTTTTTACAAGGCTGGCCATTCCAGTTGCTGCTCCAGGCAAGGTCCTCAAAGCTGCTTCCCCTGCCCAGAGGGGGTATGACGAAGTCACTCCTATAGCTGAAACAACTCCATCCGCACGACACGCTCGACGTCGCCACTGGCGCCGAGTGAGGAAGGCTGGGGGCAAGTCCCCCTCTGGGATAACTCCGCCAGCTCCAATGGTGGGGATCGACGTTGCAGTTCCAATCGGGAACAGCTTTGAATTACTGAACACGGTACACAGAAACTCTCCTACTGCGGTGCTGAAGAGAATTCCTTCACCTGTGGAGAATACTCCAGAGAAGAAGCTGGAGCAGCCCCCTCAACGGCTGTCCTCTAAAATTTATAAGGTCTGGCGACAGGTCCAGGAGTCGGTGATTGATCAAGACTATCTTTGCCGACAGAAAAGGATGAGGGTTCGGCAGGAGAAGGGCTACTCTGTCAAGCCAGAGAAAGCAACAACAGGCTGGGTGCCCACTGCAACGGCTCCCTCCACATCAATCGCTCAAAAGAAAAGGAGGCCGCAAAAAGCCCCTGTGAACATGGCGAACCGTAAAAGCGCTGAGCACAAACGCCCTAAGTCTGGGGGCATAGTGGTGCATACTGTCTATATGGCATCCGGGAAAGAGGATAGCCGTGCTTCGACGGGTCACCGACCGCTCACCCGATCCGTGACCAAAGCCCAGAAGCAACAACAGAAGCTTCAGGAGATGATGACTGCGATGGCCGCACTTACCGGGCCAAAAGAAAGCTCGGAGGCATCATCAGAACAGCGGCATGAACAAGAAACTGACGCTGACTTCCTACGCAGAGTCCTAGAAAAGAAGGACAGGGAAGCAGCAGAGCAAGCTGCTAACATAAAACAAATGACGCTCCTCTTCCAAGATATGGTAGGAATGATGTTACAGCCGGACCCTCTAGCTGATGACCCTCCAATCATTGTTGAAGACGATAGAGGGCAAACATTGAACCCTCTACCGGCTCTGCCAGCAGCCAAGGAGGAAACCATTTACAAGGCCGCACTGGATGACTATATAGCTCAGCAAATACGAGCTCATCAGGCGAGTGAAGCGTCCGGGCAAATTGTCAAAGCTGGACGACCCTATCCGAGCTGGTATGACCAAATCAGTTACCCGCCGGGATATACGATCCCTAAGTTCCATGTATATAAAGGGACGGGGAATCCACATCAGCATGTCGCTCAATTCAGGGCTATTTGCGGCAACACTGGAGGCGATGATAAACTGTTACTTCGCCAATTCGTCGGCAGCTTAGCGGAAACGGCCTTCGAATGGTATTCACAGCTACCTAACGACTCCGTCAAAACATTTGCAGAGATGGAGCTACTGTTTACACGAAGATTCACGAGCGCTAATGAACGCACCCCGATAACAGCACTGATTAATGCCAGGGTAAGGCCAGGCGAGACGTGGGTTCAATACGCTGTAGGGTTACTAGGCACACTAAGGAGGCTCTATAAGGCATCGACCATGCCGGATTAAATTTTTTTTGGTGCTTAACAACCCTAAGCAAGATCGTTAACTAGAGATTAGACGAAAAAGCAAAGCAAGTAAACAACTTTACTCTAAAGGAATGCGAAATACAACCTTTGTAGATCGGTCCTTCACTTCTTAAGCTCCTTGATGTAGTCCCTTCGCTGCGATCATCCAATTTCCGGACTCTCGGACGGCTCCATAAGAAATTGCAACGGGATCGCTTGAAGTCTTCGATGCCGAAGATGATCTACGTCGAGGGAATACGGACTCAAGCTCCTACCTCACTAACCATAGAATTAGTGAAGCAAACACCCTAAACTAAAGTGCTAGTCTAGTAGAGGATGGTGAGATAGGAAGTGGGTACTCTTTAGATTTTGATTTCTCACTTGGATTCATCACTTGGAATTTTCTAGCAAGGTTTTCTTCTCTTCATCAAGATGAAGAAGAAGAAGAAAAGAAAATGATAAGAATAATAATGAAATGAATTATCAAGTGATGTCTATCATAATGCAACCATGGGTGAGATAAACCATTGTAGAGACTAAACTTGAGTTTAGGTTAATGGTTAGGTTAAGGAAAATGACATGCAAAACAAAATGGTGGACTTTGTCAAAGATGCTTGAAAGCTTCATGAAGCTTCAAGCAAAGACAAAGCAATCCACCATTTTATTTTACCAAAATAAATAAAAACCCAAACCTTTAACCTAAACATGGTGTAAGTCATACACATACCCAAGTTTGCATGTATCATCAAACATGATACAAACTTGTGCACAAAAATATATCACATATACAACTTGTGCACATCAAGTGAGAAAATCAATCTTAAGTGAACCAATACTAGTTAATGTAAAGTAATATATCAAATATATAATTATACATTAAATCATTAAATCAACACTTGATTTAACGATCCGGTCATATCGCATATAACCGACTAATATCAATGTATCGACTTATCGAATCAACACTTAATTCGATAACTAGGTTATATCGCATACAACCAATCGATACAATCATCGCGAGAATAGAATACGGTATCACATACTCGTATCATTCTCGGTCCCGCACATATCACATATGCGCTCCTATCTCGTTTTGCCTGAGCCAGTACAACCTTTATGTAGGACTCTAAAGACTCGTCAATACGCCGGCAGTAGATGATGATCATATCAAGCACCCACAAGCCGTCAGCGGTACTAACTGGACGTAACGGCTACCCGGGTATTGAGCGATCAGAAGATCAGCAAGCAAGCCCGCTCCAACTCCTGCAAAAGCCTGACAGTGACACTACCGTACAGTCCGGTCTCTTCGTCTGATATGTCGCATATCGGTTCTAGGGGTGGTAAACGTCAGACCCCAATAACCGATAAGTCATGCCGATATGAGGCTCATAACGGGTCGAGAAACTACTGGTAACACTTACCAGTATATCTCTAAACCAGCCCTGGCCAGGGACTTCCCTGTTATGGCCAATCGAGCATAGCGCAACATCAACCCCCAATACCGGGAGAGACGAAACCCCTCCTATCGCTCATTGCCTCCATGTGACTAGGGACTGTACCCAAAAACCACCGTTTTGCACGCCCTCTTGGACGTGGTAAGGTGGAAATCAAAGCACAGTGGGAATCACACAAGACTCTATGACGATCTCGGGTCTACAGACTAACCTGTACTAGTGTCACCAGAGAACCGCCATCTGACGTAAGGTATAATACCATCTGGGAGTTCTCGGCGAGTCCGTCCAATGTACCCAGTCTCCACTGAGCACCCGTATATCATCTCTGATCAATGGATATGGGATCATCCATTGCCCATCTGTATGGGTCGAGAATGTATACGCTAGTATACTCTGGTATATCGATGCTCCATCTCGATATACCAACGACTAGGGACCTTGAAGGATGTACTTATGGACTACCATGTCCCTACTAGTATGATCTGCATCACAATCCAAGTAGTCAAGTACACATCCTAAGGGCTTTACCAACATGTAACAGAGAGACAATCAGTATACACGTTAAGGTAAAGGGTAACCAGATAGCATACTATAATGTCGAGCAAGAAAGTCCTTCCTATATATGTCCAAGCATCCACTACAATATTCATCAGATGTATAGTAATGGCCTCTAGGGCATACATATAACTAACAATCTCCCACTTGCACTAGGGCCATCTGATAACAGTGGTTGTAGTATCTTATACTCAACCATCCCATAATAGTCTCTCTCTGGGAAAAAGCCTTTGTGAGTGGATCCGCCGTATTGTCCTCTGAGTCTACTCTCCTGACCTCGATCCCCTGGAGATCAACCATCTCCATGATCAGGTGACACTGCCTAAGAATTATATCTGGATCACTGATGGGACGGGCGTTCCCAGGCAAAAGCCACAACTCCATTGTCTCACAATGGTAGGAACGAAGCTCATCTCATGAACTAATATACACCCAGACTGCCTCTTTGGTAGCATCTTAGGTAACGATGTATGTTGCCTTTAATCGTCTAGTATGTCAAGGTATCTAGCTTGGAACTCTTCCAACATACCGTCCCTCCACTGAGGGTAAAGACAATGCCTGTGACTGACATTCAGTCGTCCTTATCACTCTGGAACCTTTCCAGTGATTCTCCCCAGGATCAATTGATACCATCCCACTACAGCTAGTGAGAATCCTAACATCCAATTAGATTTATCTCATAGATCCAAAACCCAGGATTTAGTAGGTATCATTTTGATCCTATATGGAGAATCATTGTGATAAGCGGAGATTGACCGAGCGTAGCATAGGAAACTCCTTCCCTATCTAGAGTATGTCATCCACGTACTCTACGAGGATCACCACCATACTCCCTACTACCTTTTTGTATATACAAGGTTCATCTACCATTTTGATGAAGTCAAACTCTTTGACTACCACATCAAAACAGACGTTCCAACTCCGCGATGCCTGCTTTATTCTATAGAGCATCTTGTACACGTTTCCGCTGCTCCCACCGTCTACGAAGCCCTCTGGCTGTGTACTTATAGACGCTTTCTTCTAAAACATCATTTTAGAAAAGCAGTCATGACACCCAACCACCAGATATCGTAGTCATGGTATGTAGCCGTGGCAAGTAGGATCTGGATGGACTTAAGCATAGGCCCCTGAAAAAGGTTTCATCATAATCCATACTTGGTTAATGATGCAAACTTTTAACAAGTCTAGCTTTGAAAGTCTCAACTTTTCCATGTATACCAAGTAATCCTTTCAAGATATACTTGCTCCTGATGGGAATTTAACCCTTTAGATTAAGCAACCAAAGTCCATACTTTGTTGGTGTATAGGGATTCCATCTCAGATCGCTAAGCATCCAGCCATTCTTACAGAGTCCCACTCCTGATGGCCAGCTCGAAAATAGTTGGGTCATCATCTCATGATGCATTTCTCGCTCCCACTGTCATAGAGAAACCGAAGTAACTCTCAGGTGGGCGAGGAACCCTACTAGATCGGCGGAGAGGCTGAGGTTCGTTGGAATCTACTGAATTCTTTTGTTCTACCAAATAATCTGCTTTAGTTTGTATAGCTGGAACTCTTTCCAGTTCTACCTCATGACCACTAATTTCTTCTCAAGAAATTCCCTTTCATAAAGGTGGTATGTTGAGAAACTGTCACGCCCCGCTTCCCAGAGTACGCAAGATCGGGCACGCGACATAGCCAACCATGCTACCTGTGGGTAGGAAGTATCCATCCACAGTCACATTACGGTTGTAAGGTTATCAAGAACAAGATAAAAAGCTAATCTAATACATTTCCAAATCCATAACAACAAGAATCAAATAAACAATAAGTGCGGAAGCTAATGATCCAGTACAATGAATAAACAGTACGTCCCATAATGCGGGCTCACATCTGGAAATGAAATGAAAATAAATAAACTAAACTCTAAGGAACTCACAGTTCAGCCTGCTGGCTGAAGTACTCCTGCTCGGTCGTCGATAGTGGTAAGGAATCTGGGCCATGCAAAACCCAGACGTCAGCGCGTCATGACATCAAGTATATAGCATAAACATGGTAATAAACAATGCAAGTATGAACATGAATAAGGCAGTAACAAGGAATAACAAGCAGGGTAATGTGCAATGGTGTCCAAACTGTCCTATCAGGTTTTCTACTCTATAGTCTTTGAAACCAATTGATGAATCGTCGATGTAACTCAATAGTATCCCGTGCGTGCCCGGGACCACGGTCATGACCCTCGGGGCTGGATCCGAGACGTGCCGCTAAGCAGTAAAAGTAGGTAGTAGGATGGACGAGTGATGTCAGCATCATCACTCCCGGACTGGCCAAGCCCGTAAGACTGATCAGAACAATGTATCGAACTGTTGAGTTACAAGTCGGTTTCACCTTTGATTTCCCCATACCCCCAAACTATGTATGTCAGGTCAGGTGTTCAGTAGTCAAGGACTAATGCCAACACAAGTCAAGTAAAAGTAGGTCTGTCTGGATCGACAGCAGGAATGGTTAGGTTTGTCGGCATTAGGCATGAAATCATGAAACAGGTAATGTCATGGTACGACAGGGTGAGTCGGTATGTATGTATATGTCAGGTGTATCAGGGTCAGGCCAATATGTCGTGCAATCGGGTAAGTGCTCACAACAGGTACACAATCAATAATGAACAACAGCAGGAAACAGTAATTAACCACAATATTCCATATAACCACAGTGATCTTTATATTCTCTTATTAACATGTTCAATCATCTTTAGGGTGCAATAGCTACAAGGTAAAGCAATATCCGCAATTATAAATTAAGGAACTACGTGAAATTATACTAAATATAGTAATTGTCTCATGAATGCTTTAACAGTTTAAGCAGATATGATTCAGTCGTTTTATTTAGTTAAAGCATGGATTGATGTGGGTTAATTAATTACGAGGAACTATTGTAACGATTCCAATATAAAGATACTGCAATAATACGATATCAAATGCCATCATTAAGTTGTGGTATTAAATAGTATGAGTTCAATTGCGTGGCAAGACTAGATCTCGCACGCTAGCATGTTCAAGCAAGTATTCAGATACTTGCCTCGACGGTCTGCAAACTGGAACACGGATGCAAAGTCGGCAGAAAACGCGATATGAAAGCACGGGCCACGGATCGAGTCCCAACAGAGATCAACGAGATCACACGGACCAGGGGACCTCGCTGGAGCGTCGGGTTCGCCAAGACGGCACGGTCGGATTCCGGCAACGACAAAAGGGAGCGAAGTTAGCAATACGATAGGATACAAGTGACTACGACCAGCAAGGGGGATGATTTGCACAAAGGAAGGAAAGGGGACACTTACAGAGAGGTGTACCAGGTGACCCCGGCGAGCTCGACGGCGCTGGAACGCCGGCGAAGCAACGGCAGCGGCTGCAGCAAGGGTTGGAGGCTTCGGGGTGCGCGGGAGAGGGTGCTGCGGCGAGCTGGAGGAGAGGGGGGTCGGCTCTGGTGGTCGAGGGGGAGAAGGAGGCGGCCCTGGTGACGACGGCGAGGTCGCCGGTGCGTTCTCCGGTGAACAGCGGGGTAGGCAATGGATGAAGGCTCGGGTTGGTGGTCCGGCGAGGAGAGGAAGGGAGGTGCTGACGAGGTCTCGACGAGGAGGGTGAGAGGGAGTCGTGGGAGGCGTCGACGGTGAGAGGCGACGTCGACGGCGAGGTCTGCGAGGGTGGAGGCGAGGTCGGGGTTGGGTGCAGGCGCGGGTATCGTCGGGAGAACAGGAGGAGGAAGGTGCGGCGGTCGAGGAGGCGTTGCTGGCGGCGACGGCGAGGTCTCGGTGGCGATGGTGGGCTACGCGAGAACGAGGCTAGGGTTAGGGTTAGGGTTTCGCGATGGAGGAAGACGGGTTTAGGGAGGCGGCTGCTGCATGGGTATTAAATAGAGGAAGAGAGAGAAGGAGATTGGAGAGAGAGGGAGATTGGATTTCAGATGATGAGAGAGAGAGAGACAGAGAAGGATTAGGAGGCGGGGCCCACAAACTCAGCCTCGTGATTGGCCACAAGAAAATTTAAAAAGGATTTGCAGTTAAACTTTGGAAAGATAAGCAGTTAACGAAATATATATTCGTAGATACTAGTTTGAGGTATTAAATTTAAATGGGCCATTTTGGCGCAAAATGAAACATTTCCAAATCGTGCCCGGGTTGCGCCCAAAGGTTCCAAATTCAAATTATAGGATTTTAAGCGGGTTCCAAATTTTGAAAAGAGGTGTTTAATGATTAAAATGCATGCCCCAAGTCGGACACTTGCACGTGCGCGTAGTCGCCCAAACTGGCCCGTTTAGCCAAACGGAACGGAATCTCGACACGCGGACGCTACCACGCGACTAGTGGCGACGAGTAGGCCAACATGGACATCTTAAATTTCATTTTAGGAGTTAAAATTTGTTATGTGCCAAAAATGACTTAACCGGGTAAAATTTAGCAATAAACACCAGAAAATCAGGAAAATTGGAATGAGCGGTATACAACCCTCAACTAGTAATATAAATAGTATTATTGGGCTCGGGTGTTACATCATACCCAACTACAAAAGAATTTCGTCCTCGAAATTCCAAGAATACAAGATAGCTAACTACTGGAAAAGATAAGGGAATTTCTGCCGGATCTCGTCTTCTCGCTCCCAAGTGGATTCCCCATGCGATCGATTACCCCAAGAAACTAGCACAAGAAGGATAACCTTGTTCTTAAGAACCTTTTCTCTGCGATCCTTGATTTCGACTGGTCGCTCCTCAAAAGTCAGGTCCTCCCGTACGGTCAACTCTGAATGATCCAAGACATGAGTCTCATCACGAACATACCTCCGTAGTTGAGACACATGAAACACATCGTGAACTCCTGCTAATGACGGTGGTAACGCCAACCGGTACGATACCTCTCCAACACGCTCCAATATCTCGAAGGGTCCAACGAATCGGGGACTAAGCTTTCCCCGACTTCCAAAGCGAATCACTCCTCTAGTCGGTGATATCTTCAGGAATACCAAATCACCCACAGCGAACTCTAGAGGTCTTCTGGACGTGTCGGCCCAACTTTTCTGTCTGTCTTGGGCTGTCTTCATGTGCTTCCTGATTGTAATCACCTTCTCGACTGTCTGTACCACCAAATTTGGTCCTAGTAACCTTCGTTCAACAACATCATCCCAACAAACAGGTGAACGGCACTTACGACCATACAGTGCTTCAAACGGGGCCATCTGAATCGTTGCTTGGAAGCTATTGTTGTACGAAAACTCCACCAGGTGTAGATGATCTTCCCAAGAACCTTTGAAGTCCAACATGCAGGCCCTCAACATATCTTCAAGGGTCTGGATCGTTCTCTCCGATTGTCTATCAGTCTGAGGATGATAAGCTGTGCTAAACTTCAATCGAGTCCCCAAACTATCTTGTAAGCTCCTCCAAAAGTGCGACAAGAACCGAGTGTCCCGATCGGACACGATGCTTATCGGTACTCCATGCAATCTGACAATCTCCTGCATGTACCGCTCTGCCAAAGTCTCCGTCGATTGACCAACCCGAAAAGGAATAAAGTGAGCTGCCTTGGTCAACCGATCGATAATCACCCATACGGCATTGTTGCCCTTTGGACTCCGCGGTAAAGCCGTCACGAAATCCATGGTTATATGTTCCCACTTCCACTGAGGAATCGGAAGTGGTTGCAACAAACCAGCAACCCTTTGGTGTTCAGCCTTGACTTGCTGACACACCAAGCACTTAGCCACGAAGCGAGCAATTTCCCGTTTCATACCTTCCCACCAGAAGTGCTGTCGAATATCTCGGTACATCTTTGTCCCTCCTGGATGTACAGAGTAAGCTGAACTGTGTGCCTCCTTCATAAGCTCTTCACGCACATCTCCTTTTGGCACACACACACGGCTACCATACCTCAACGAACCATCTTCATGGATCAGTAAATCGGTTCGTAGTCCGGCTTCCACCTGCTCTCGAAACTTTTGTAGTCTAGGATCCTGCGATTGCGCCGCTTTAATCTTCTCAACTAAGGACGATTGTACTTGCAACTGCATCAACTGTCCTGTAGCACGCGGTAGCACAACCTCCAAGTCAAATCTCCGAAACTCCTCAATGATCTCTCTCTGTGCAGTCAATAACTGAATTGCTGGTAACCGACTTAGCGCATCTGGCACGACGTTAACTTTTCCCGGATGGTACTTAAGATCAAGGTCGTAGTCGGCCATCAGCTCCAACCATCTGCGTTGCCTCATGTTCAACTCCTTCTGAGTGAACACATATTTCAAACTCTTGTGATCCGCAAAGACTTCAACTCTCTCGCCCAGAAGATAGTGTCTCCAAATCTTCAGGGCGAAGATCACGGCTGCAAGCTCCAAGTCGTGAGTTGGATAGTTCTTCTCATGAGTCTTCAGCTGTCTCGATACGTAAGCGACGACTTTCCCGTTCTGCATTAAAACACATCCCAATCCTTTTCCAGATGCGTCGCTATGAATCACCAGTCCTCCTGAATTGTCCGGTACGGTCAGGATCGGGGCGGTTATCAACTTCTGCTTCAACGTCTCGAAGGCCAATGCACATCCATCCGACCAAACAAACGGTACCTCCTTACGCGTAAGCTTGGTTAACGGCTCAGCTAAACGCGCGAAGTTCTCCACAAATCTTCTGTAGTAACCAGCGAGTCCAAGAAAACTCCTTATCTCCGCAACATTCTTCGGAATAGGCCAGTCTCGAACTGCTGCAATCTTCTCGGGATCAACGGCGATTCCATTGCCCGACACAACATGCCCCAGAAACTTCACTTCTTCCAGCCAGAATTCGCACTTACTCATCTTCGCAAATAATTTCTCCTGTCTCAGCGTCTGCAGTGCGATCCGTAAGTGCTCAGCATGCTCCTCCGGACTCTTCGAGCACACCAGAATATCGTCAATGAATACCACAATAAACTGGTCCAAGAACTGTGAAAAGATCATGTTCATCAAATCCCTAAATATTGCCGGCGCATTAGTCACTCCGAAGGGCATCACTAAATACTCGAAATGCCCATACCGAGTCCGAAACGCTGTCTTGCAAATGTCTTCTGCCTTCACTCGGACCTGATGATATCTTGATCGCAAGTCCAGTTTCGAGAATACCCTCGCGCCACTAAGCTGCTCAAAGAGTTCTCCAATGCGAGGGATCGGGTACTTGTTCTTAATAGTCACCCGGTTCAATTCTCGATAATCAATGCACATCCTTCTCGTGCCATCCTTCTTCTTTACTAAAAGGACTGGAGCTCCCCAAGGCGAGTTGCTGCTTCGAATCCATCCCTTCTCGAGTAATTCACCCACTTGTTTCTTAACTTCTTCCAATTCCACCGGTGCCATCGGATAATAAGATTTTGATACTGGCGCTGCACCAGGAATAAGGTCAATCGCAAACTCCACATCTCGCTTCGGCGGTAAGCCCGAAATATCTTCAAACACATCCATAAAGTCGCGGACAACTGCCGGCTCTTCACTATTATCCACTACCATAGCCGCAAGAACACTGTTCGTCGGCCTAGCCCTAAACTCGACTGGACCGACAGAACTGCTTCCTCCAATGAAAGTAAACTCCGGGAGCCCGGGAATATAGAAAATTACTTTCCTTGCCCTACAATCAATGTGTGCGTGGAAAGTGCCAAGAAAATCCATTCCCAAAACTACATCATAACTGCCCGTATCAATCACCAAGAAATCTGCAAAAAGCTCTCGTCCGCAAACAACAACCGTACAATCTCTACATTCATTACTAGCTATGATTTTCCCATTCCCAGTGTGTATGTCCTAGAAACTAGACAAGGTCGTGCAGGTGATCGAGTGTGTAGTTATAAATTTGGACGACATAAAACAGTGGGATGCTCCGGAATCAAATAATGCCAATGCGGGAAAACCACGAACGAGTACAGTACCTGAAACCACTTCTCCTGATGCCTTGGCTTCATCAGCTGTCAAGGTGAAAGCTCGACCCTGGTTGGGCCCTTGTGTCAGCTGTTTCTGCCCTTGGAACGGTCTCTGCGGAGTCTTCCGTATCTCCTCTCTCGTGCGAAGCTTCGACGGACAAGCACCAACTGCGTGATCGGCTGCTCCACAAACCAGAAAAAGTCCCAGTCTTCTTCTACACTCCTTATGCACGTGCCCAGGTAAGTGGCAGTAGGCACAGGTCACGCTCTTCCTTCGGTCAACGATCACAGGCTTCTTCATTGGCGCTACACCTCGACGGTCCACTGGAATACCTCTGCGCCCATGATCTCGGTTAGGCACAAATGCAGGCTTCCTGGCCGCAACTGCTGTCTGGTGAAGGTTCCCTTTCGATCCTGATAAACTCTGCTGCTCTCTGGCTGCCGTAAGAACCTGTGAGAAAGTGGTCAAACCCAGGGAGACAATCTGCCTCTGGATGTCCACATCCAAACTGCGCAAGAACCTTCGCGCCCTGTCTGCCTCCTTGGCGACTAAGGGTCCAGCGAAACGGCTGAGTCTCGTCCACTCCGCTGCATGTACATCCACAGCTGTTCCGTTTTGTTTCAGCCCAATGAATCTCTCCTCCATTTCCTCCCGTGCAGTCCGCGGGAAGAACTTCTCCAAGAAACTTTTAGAGAAATCCGCCCAACTGATTGGCTTGGACAAGCGGGTCTCCTCCACAAGCCACCACTCTCGGGCGTAATCTACCAGCTGAATGCGCACCACATCAACTCTCTTGTCTTCTGGGATCTGTGCCGCAATCAGTAAATTCTCCGTGTCTACTAGCCACTGCTCGGCTGGTAACGGTTCCTCCAAACCAGTGAAAGTAGTAGGACCCAACCGTCTGAAGTCTGCCACGGTTCCTACTCGGTCGACTGGCTTCGCTACAGCGGTGTTTACAGACTGCTGCATAGCCTGCAAACCCTCCTGAAATGAATCTACTTGCTGCTGGATCAGCTCAGTTTGCCTCTTCTGATTTTCCAACATCCCACGTATCACTCCTAACATGGCGGCTTCATCCACACGCCTCTGATACGTCTTGAAATTCTTATCTGCCATGGTCCTGAAATCAAAACAAACAACATTAGCATGATGATAGATTCAATATATAAATCAAGGCTAGAACTCCAAGATACTTAAATAGAGTACTGCATTGTAGCTATGCCGCGGTATCATAGCCGCAATTACTTAACTCCACCCAAGTCGCCTAAGTCCTAGAGATAACAAGAGATTAGGTTTTCGAGTTGACAATGCAAAGTAAGTTTGCATGTCGACATGATCCGGAAGAATGATTCAAGGGGGTAAAACGGTCAAAGTGGCAGGACATGTTTCCTAATCACGGGTATTCTGATTCGTGTATCGGGTGCAATACCCAACTACAAAGAATCCACCCAATTAACCTATGGCTCTGATACCATAAAACCATGTCACGCCCCGCTTCCCAGGGTATGCAAGATCGGGCACGCGACATAGCCAACCATGCTACCTGTGGGTAGGAAGTATCCATCCACAGTCACATTACGGTTGTAAGGTTATCAAGAACAAGATAAAAAGCTAATCTAATACATGTCCAAATCCATAACAACAAGAATCAAATAAACAATAAGTGCGGAAGCTAATGATCCAGTACAATGAATAAACAGTACGTCCCATAATGCGAGCTTACATCTGGAAATGAAATGAAAATAAATAAACTAAACTCTAAGGAACTCACAGTTCAGCCTGCTGGCTGAAGTACTCCTGCTCGGTCGTCGATAGTGGTAAGGAATCTGGGCCATGCAAAACCCAGACGTCAGCGCGTCATGACATCAAGTATATAGCATAAACATGGTAATAAACAATGCAAGTATGAACATGAATAAGGCAGTAACAAGGAATAACAAGCAGGGTAATGTGCAATGGTGTCCAAACTGTCCTATCAGGTTTTCTACTCTATAGTCTTTGAAACCAATTGATGAATCGTCGATGTAACTCAATAGTATCCCGTGCGTGCCCGGGACCACGGTCATGACCCTCGGGGCTGGATCCGAGACGTGCCGCTAAGCAGTAAAAGTAGGTAGTAGGATGGACGAGTGATGTCAGCATCATCACTCCCGGACTGGCCAAGCCCGTAAGACTGATCAGAACAATGTATCGAACTGTTGAGTTACAAGTCGGTTTCACCTTTGATTTCCCCATACCCCCAAACTATGTATGTCAGGTCAGGTGTTCAGTAGTCAAGGACTAATGCCAACACAAGTCAAGTAAAAGTAGGTCTGTCTGGATCGACAGCAGGAATGGTTAGGTTTGTCGGCATTAGGCATGAAATCATGAAACAGGTAATGTCATGGTACGACAGGGTGAGTCGGTATGTATGTATATGTCAGGTGTATCAGGGTCAGGCCAATATGTCGTGCAATCGGGTAAGTGCTCACAACAGGTACACAATCAATAATGAACAACAGCAGGAAACAGTAATTAACCACAATATTCCATATAACCACAGTGATCTTTATATTCTCTTATTAACATGTTCAATCATCTTTAGGGTGCAATAGCCACAAGGTAAAGCAATATCCGCAATTATAAATTAAGGAACTACGTGAAATTATACTAAATATAGTAATTGTCTCATGAATGCTTTAACAGTTTAAGCAGATATGATTCAGTCGTTTTATTTAGTTAAAGCATGGATTGATGTGGGTTAATTAATTACGAGGAACTATTGTAACGATTCCAATATAAAGATACTGCAATAATACGATATCAAATGCCATCATTAAGTTGTGGTATTAAATAGTATGAGTTCAATTGCGTGGCAAGACTAGATCTCGCACGCTAGCATGTTCAAGCAAGTATTCAGATACTTGCCTCGACGGTCTGCAAACTGGAACACGGATGCAAAGTCGGCAGAAAACGCGATATGAAAGCACGGGCCACGGATCGAGTCCCAACAGAGATCAACGAGATCACACGGACCAGGGGACCTCGCTGGAGCGTCGGGTTCGCCAAGACGGCACGGTCGGATTCCGGCAACGACAAAAGGGAGCGAAGTTAGCAATACGATAGGATACAAGTGACTACGACCAGCAAGGGGGATGATTTGCACAAAGGAAGGAAAGGGGACACTTACAGAGAGGTGTACCAGGTGACCCCGGCGAGCTCGACGGCGCTGGAACGCCGGCGAAGCAACGGCAGCGGCTGCAGCAAGGGTTGGAGGCTTCGGGGTGCGCGGGAGAGGGTGCTGCGGCGAGCTGGAGGAGAGGGGGGTCGGCTCTGGTGGTCGAGGGGGAGAAGGAGGCGGCCCTGGTGACGACGGCGAGGTCGCCGGTGCGTTCTCCGGTGAACAGCGGGGTAGGCAATGGATGAAGGCTCGGGTTGGTGGTCCGGCGAGGAGAGGAAGGGAGGTGCTGACGAGGTCTCGACGAGGAGGGTGAGAGGGAGTCGTGGGAGGCGTCGACGGTGAGAGGCGACGTCGACGGCGAGGTCTGCGAGGGTGGAGGCGAGGTCGGGGTTGGGTGCAGGCGCGGGTATCGTCGGGAGAACAGGCGCGGGTATCGTCGGGAGAACAGGAGGAGGAAGGTGCGGCGGTCGAGGAGGCGTTGCTGGCGGCGACGGCGAGGTCTCGGTGGCGATGGTGGGCTGCGCGAGAACGAGGCTAGGGTTAGGATTAGGGTTTCGCGATGGAGGAAGACGGGTTGAGGGAGGCGGCTGCTGCATGGGTATTAAATAGAGGAAGAGAGAGAAGGAGATTGGAGAGAGAGGGAGATTGGATTTCAGATGATGAGAGAGAGAGAGACAGAGAAGGATTAGGAGGCGGGGCCCACAAACTCAGCCTCGTGATTGGCCACAAGAAAATTTAAAAAGGATTTGCAGTTAAACTTTGGAAAGATAAGCAGTTAACGAAATATATATTCGTAGATACTAGTTTGAGGTATTAAATTTAAATGGGCCATTTTGGCGCAAAATGAAAAATTTCCAAATCGCGCCCGGGTTGCGCCCAAAGGTTCCAAATTCAAATTATAGGATTTTAAGCGGGTTCCAAATTTTGAAAAGAGGTGTTTAATGATTAAAATGCATGCCCCAAGTCGGACACTTGCACGTGCGCGTAGTCGCCCAAACTGGCCCGTTTAGCCAAACGGAACGGAATCTCGACACGCGGACGCTACCACGCGACTAGTGGCGACGAGTAGGCCAACATGGACATCTTAAATTTCATTTTAGGAGTTAAAATTTGTTGTGTGCCAAAAATGACTTAACCGGGTAAAATTTAGCAATAAACACCAGAAAATCAGGAAAATTGGAATGAGCGGTATACAACCCTCAACTAGTAATATAAATAGTATTATTGGGCTCGGGTGTTATAGAAACAAAACATTTTTGTTCCTCGGGTTGGTAGAAAATATTCCCTTGCTAATGCTTGGGATATCCAACAAACTTCCACAGATCTGACTTTGCCACGAGCTTGTCCGGATTTTGCTTTTAGACATAGGCCGGACAACCCCAAATCTTAACTAACTTAAGAGATAGGCTCTTCCCTTACCATATCTCATATGGAGTGGTAGGCACCTGATTTGGTTGGAACCCTATTCAATAGGTATGCAACTTCATAAGTGCATAACTCCCAAAAGAAAATAGGTAACTCAGTAGTATTCATCATAGAGCACACCATATCATATAGGGTGCTTTTGCTCCGCCCCGATATACCATCGTGCTATGGTGTATACGGAGGACTAATGCTGAGAGAGAATCTCATTCTCCTTTAGAATAGTCCAGGATTTTCGTGCTCAAGTATTCTCCTCCTTGATCACATCAAAGGACATAATACTTATACCCTTATTTTGGTTCTCTACTTCTAACTTATATTATGTGAATATCTCAAAAGGTTCAGACTTGTGTTTCAACAGGAACATATGTCTGAATCTTGAGAGATCATCAGAGAATGTAATGAAGTACAAAGAACCGGTCTTGGCATGTGTAGACAGGGGACCTTCATACATCAACATGTATTATCCCAAAAGTTCACTAACTCTTTCTCTGTTTCCAATAAACAGAGCTATGGTCATCTTATCTTTGTGACATGACCGGCAAGTTTCACAAGATGTAATTCAAACTGATTTAAATATGCATCTATATGTAACTTCAGCTAGTCGGGTCGCATTGATATGACCTAGTCAACAATACCTCAAGAAGAATTCGTTCATTTCTGAACTCTTCCTCTTGTGTGTGTTCTGTATACTAAGAACTGTAGTTTGATTTAGAACGTCAATGCTTTTAGATAACGTACCTGAACCGATCAACTTTTGATATAGGAAATGTTCAAAACATTATCCAACAATACAAAATTATATCCTTTCTTTACTGATAAAGAGACTGATATGATTTTGTATATCAGGTTCGGTATCTAATAACATTTGTTCAGAATCAATGTATTCTGGTAATACAGGGTGATAGTGACCAACAGACTTGGCTGCAACACTTGCACCGTTTTCTATCTCATGAAACTTATCACCCGTTCTCAGTTCTTTACCTATCTGTAGCCCATGTAACAGATTACATATGCGGGATCCTGATACGGTATCATATACTCAGGACGTAAAGGACATTGAGAAATAGTTCTTCGTAATGAACATACCGGAAGATGATGCATCAGTATGCACTTTCTTCGTTTGGGCAGCACGGGAATTCTGGTAATCCCCAATTTCCTGCTCTGTCTTATAACAATTATAAGTTGGAGCGGGACCAACGTTCCCCAGCTCAGTATAACAAGCGGGTTCGATCAAATATCCGTATTATTATCTTGATTAAGGCGCGATATGGTCGCTACCTGGAGAGAGAGAGAGAGAAGAAAACACTCAGCGTATGCTCTTGCAAGATCAGATTGGTTATTATTTTATCTAATCAGGATGGCTCCCACTGTTTTTATCAAATCTTCCTTCAAACCTTAAAAGGAAAGACTAGCCGGGATTAATTACACGCTACAAGTTCGCCAATGTTTCAGCCAGGCCAGTGTCGGTACTTTGAGGGAGATCCCCCATACTTTCGCACGAACCTAATTAATGTAAACCTCGTTTTCCCAGAGGCGTAACCCCGTTGACACCTTTCTAGACACCTACTTGATCGGCTAATTGTAATGTGTAAAACTCTCCCAGGAGTAACTCTTACTCGCAGCGGGTATCGGGATCCGACTATCTCATAGAAGGTATGCAATCTCATTGCAAATTTCAACACTTAAAATTCCCGATAATTTTTCCCCTAGCGTCCTATGACCTTGACGCAGGCCAACAAACCATAGTCCGCTAGTCAAGTTCAACCCGTCATTTCTTGATTGAATTAAACCCACCCGCATGACCCTTGACGCAGGCCAACAAAGTCGCACAACTACCCTAATCCAATCTGCATCATATGCATAAACAGATAAATACTAGTTAGCTACCGCACACTACGCCTTGACGCAGGCCAACAAACGTAGCACGAATACTAAGTAGGACTTATCTGAAATGACGGAGGGCTACGACAGGTTTTTCTGAAAACCTATTGCGTAATAAACTTGATATCGTTGTAGAATCAAATGATTTTAAAATGGAGTGTTTTTGAGGCTTTTTCTAGTTTTGCTAAAGGGGTCACTCCCGGTGAAGGGATCGTCGGCCCTTTCCTCGTCGAATGAGGTGCGGGATATATCATATATATCACTATGCAAAGAAAAAACTATAGAAGCAATCAAAAAACAAACCGAGGGTTGTAGCATCTGCCAGTTATTGCTAAAGGGGTCACTCCCGGTCAAGGGATCTCGGCCCTTTCCTCATCGAATAAGGTGCATGATGTTCTACAAGGAACACCACGATGCAAAACAAGAACTGTAGCTACCTGTTTTTGAAAATTCAATTCCACAACATCTTTTAGGTTTCTTTTATTTTCATTAATCATATTAATGAATTCCCATCATTTAAGCACCTAAACATCACAGATAAATACGACGTACACTTATGCCATCCGCATTCGCCTCGATGTCCCCTCGTGCACCGTTAGGTTAGGTAACTAACGGCAGAGCGGGGCAGGGCTAGCACGGGTGTAAAACATAAGTAACGTCTATATAATATATCATATATACTATATATAGTATCTATCACAGCACATCACATGATTACATCACAGATATCGCAGCAGAAGAATCATATGAAACATTGGATATACTAGGACGTCCGTGTTTTATTTTGAGCCTCTATAAAACACGGATTCCACGGTCGCGATGAATAGCCAAACCCACACCCCTAGACCCCTATGAGAGCGGCAAGCAACACTACCAATTCTAGAGTTAGGTGACCCGGACTCGACTCCTCGAGTTGGTCTCCCACTGGACCCTAGAACCCGGTTACTTGTGCTCTCCTCCTTGGGTCTATCCTAGTGCGGAAAAGTAAATAACATACAAATGGTGACATCTTCCGCAACCTGGAAGTGCCCCAATAAAAGAATATTACATACAAATTTAAATTTACATGAATGAAAATAAAAACTCTCATCTCACATAAAACCCCCGGCTATTCAAAACGCGACGATCCAATATAACATATCCAGCAACACAGAACATCACATGTCATCAACGTAAGTAAATATGCCCATCCCAATTGTCGTTGACATATAGCAACGAAACCGGCGATATCACATATTACACTTACGGTCGTAGAAAAGAAAGTATAAAACTACAACAGTTGGAATCCGCAAACTCTTTAGACATCGCATGCCTAACCAAATGAATTTCTTAGACATCGCATGCCTAACAATTATAAACCCCGCATTTTAGTCTCATTATCAAAAACTCTTTTCAATATCAAGTCGGGCAATTCAACAAGATTCCCGAAAAACTGATCGAATGCTCGTCGCAAACTTTAGTGGACGGCCGCACCCCCAATGCCGTCGACGAAGTGCACCAAGGCGGAACACCGCTGCCGCGAGCACCCGAACGGATACTTTCAGCGACGGGGATCTCCTACAGTCACTTGGTCGGGGCTATGGGGCATGGCTGTCTATTAAGTTTACCCGGCGAGTATCCGCGTACGCTATGTGATTGCGACGGACTTTTGATCACATCAAAATTCCGCGGCAACCGATCATTTGAGACTAAACTGCTATGTTTATAACATTCAAATTAATTATCTCATAACTACTTATGGATTCCAAATATTGTATCACATTCCAGATAAATAGAAAATGTTAAACTTTTCGATCGAAATATCAAACACCCAAGTTTTTCCGAAACAGCTCAACACATGAAATAAGTTTAAAAACATTCACTTCATGCCTCAGTACCAACGGTCAAGCCGTAGAAGGGTCAAGCCAACGCCTCACATGTGGCACGCCGTACTGCCCCAAACCCTAAGGTTCAAAGGGCAGTTCAAACCGGTCACATAATCGAGTTAAGGTTTGTTGTCTTCTAGAGGGTCCATTGCGTAACTTGCACGATTTAGACGTTCTTAAACTACGGAAAGATCCAACACTTGGAAATTTCCCGACAGGGGAAAAAGTGGGTATTTATATCCGGTCAAACCTTTTAACATGTTCTAAAAATACCCGGAAAACGATAACGAATTTAAAATTCCCGATCTAATCGACGATTACAAAATAAACCCCAGAATACTCAACACTTGAGTCAGATTAAAAATACCCATAAAATAGTAACCACAGAGACAAGAATTACTGTGCAAAAAACCGTCCCTAATACCCTTACCTTGCCGCGGAACCGCTGCTAAAGGTGGCTTATTGCCGCGGTTCCGCGGCCATGTTGAGGAATTGGGGGCTCGTTTTTCACCATAATTCTTATATTAGCCTGCTGAATTTTTTAGGTATTTTTAATTCTGAAAAATCACAGATTTTAAAAATTGTCCAGAAATGGGTGTATTTTGTCGTATTCGGGTTCGATCGGGGTTTTAACTTCGTTAACACATCGCCTAATGCTCTAGCTAGGCTTTGATACCACTGTAGGGTTACTAGGCATACTAAGAAGGCTTTACAAGGCATCGACCATGCCGGATTAAAAAAAATTTGGTGCTTAACAACCCTAAACAAGATCGTTAACTAGAGATTAGGTGAAAAAGCAAAGCAAGTAAACAACTTTACTCTAAAGGAATGCGAAATACAACCTTTGTAGATCGGTCATTCACTTCTTAAGCTCCTTGATGTAGTCCCTTCGCTGCGATCATCCAATTTCCGGACTCTCGGACGGCTCCATAAGAAATTGCAACGGGATCGCTTGAAGTCTTCGATGCCGAAGATGATCTACGTCGAGGGAATACGGACTCAAGCTCCTACCTCACTAACCATAGAATTAGTGAAGCAAACACCCTAAACTAAAGTGCTAGTCTAGTAGAGGATGGTGAGATAGGAAGTGGGTACTCTTTAGATTTTGATTTCTCACTTGGATTCATCACTTGGAATTTTCTAGCAAGGTTTTCTTCTCTTCATCAAGAAGAAGAAGAAGAAGAAAAGAAAATGATAAGAATAATAATGAAATGAATTATCAAGTGATGTATATCATAATGCAACCATGGGTGAGATAAACCATTGTAGAGACTAAACTTGAGTTTAGGTTAATGGTTAGGTTAAGGAAAATGACATGCAAAACAAAATGGTGGACTTTGTCAAAGATGCTTGAAAGCTTCATGAAGCTTCAAGCAAAGACAAAGCAATCCACCATTTTATTTTACCAAAATAAATAAAAACCCAAACCTTTAACCTAAACATGGTGTAAGTGATTGACACGAAAGAGTGTGTTTGTAGTTAACCGCAATCAGAACGGTGTCGCGCGTAGCTAGACCGAGATGAGTACGGGTCGTCCTCTGGGAAACGTTGAACCTTTTATTTTTACTTTAGATGTGTTGAGAAAGAGAGGAGGGATAAAGAATTTTATAGAATGGTTTCTAGATCTACGTTAAACAAGAATGTAAAATATAGATCTAGATTATTTTAAAGATGTAATTAATATAATAAGAGGGCTTGTAAGGTTCGTTAGGATTTAGTAGTTATGGACGATTAATTAAAAGTTTCCCTTTTTATCCATTAATAGATTTAGAACTAGAGCGACGGTGATGCGTGTAGATTAGGGTTTCTAGAGGGAAAAGGAATCCCACTCTCAACCCTTATCTCGACACGGAACTTCGTTCATATCTAGCCTTTACCAAAACAATCATTAATTTAATCTCTAATCGCGGTCGGAACTAGCAAAGAATTGCTAGCGCGCCCGATTAGGATGTTAATGATTCTTTTGATAAAGTTCCTAAACTTTATAGGACTTAAAAAGGGTTTAATTATTTTCATCGTCCATTAGCCCACCCTAATCCTACGAACCCTAACAAGCGGAGAATTACTCGCGCATGTTGGGAGAAGAAGAGATGGAAAGAAATTGCATCATTAAACTACGAAGAAATAGAAGAAGAAGAAGAAAGCTACCTTTATTAATCAACAATATCAAGTACACTTTGATTCCTTAGAAAATGATTACAAAGACTAGTTTGCTTCTCGATATCTTCTAAGGAGGTAGATGAACCGTTGATGACCAGCCTGGATGCGTGAGCCGTCTTGGACTTCGTGATCGCTTCGGCTTGATAACTTTTCCAAGAGGCTCTCGGTGCTCTTTTATAGTGCAAAGCCAGAATCTTTTAGTTGGAAACTTGGTAAAATTCACCAAAGATTGATACCCAAAAATCTTGCCTTCTAACTCCATAATATTGCGGCGGATCCGCGGCAAATGGGGGCTAAGGCCGCGGATCCACGGCCAACGGGTGAGATCTCTTGATCAAAATTCTTGTGCTTTCTTCTTGTGACAAGTGTCAATCCTAGGCACCTTTATAATTCAGAAATCTTCTCTCGGTTGCTTCCAGACTTGGTCTCCAAGTTTTGCTTCTTAATTTGGTAAGTTTTCTTCAACAAATTGATTTGTTTGATAAATTCTTCATAACAACTTGGAAATATTCTGCACAACAACTCAAATAAGATTTTAGTAGACTTTGTTCTACTAGGATTAGATCAATAATATTATTTGCATACATTTTCCTACCAAATGATAATTAACATATATTAACACATGGAAAATAATGTTTTTACACATAAACCCTCATAAGTATAATATATTATAATAAAGTCCTTTTTTAATATGAAAATGGTAGGAAAAATGTAATACAAATGTGCAGTTTTATCAACTGAACAAATACCCCCAAACTTATCTTTGATCGTCCCGAGCAAACTAGTTTATTTAAGAGGAGAAAAAGAAAGGAGAAAACTAAGCACACTTTCGTAGGCAGACACGATTGCACTGAGCACGTGCAACAAGCCGTTAAACCTCTAGGTGTCCCTAGTAGGAGGAGTGTTGTCTCTTGAGGGTTTTCAGCGGATTACACCCACAAAATCCTATAATAAAAGAAAGATGGTGAAATTTACATATAAAGATAAGAACCATAAAAGAAAGACTTTGAAAATAAGAGTTTCCAACTATACTAGTTTTTCAGTTGTCATGAGCCCTATCTTAATAGTCATGAAAAAATGTTAGAAATCGCATCATCCCTCAATAAAACATCGTCTTTATTCTTCATTCCTACCTTTCATCCAAACATTGATCATATAACCCCACGTGTGTGTAAAGAACATCCCTACACTCGGAAAATTCAATTCAAGCTATCATACTCTTGTCCATCTACCTTAGTACTTTTTATTTTGATGAATATTAAGATTTGCTCACACATTTTCGTGCGACCGTTAATACTTCCTGAGGTACTAACCGACCGATTACTCATGTGCTTGCTGATTCGGTGATAATATTTTCCTCGTCTTGCACCACCTAAGGCTTAGCAGTGACTCCCAGACCAGTTGGCCTTAGGGCACTAGGTGAAAAGGCACCCTCGCTATATTTTTTTATTGCTGCCTTGGCGATAACAAAACCAGTGTTCATTTTTCTTTCACCATTTTTATATTTTCTTCATTTTTTTTTCATTTCCTTCATACTTTGGCTTTTAGACAAGAGCATTTCAAGGTATCCTCTACTATCCCGAGTTTCAAGACGTGTGTAAGTGCATATAGTAGGGTATCAACATTCAAATGTTTGGCTTCCAGAATAGAAATTATTTTTCAGACTTATTTTTATCCTCAGATTAGTGACTTCCTTCATCTTACTAACCCTTGGGACAACGGCTCATAACTACTTATTACTAGTTCGTTGAAGAAAACTTCTAATTTTCTTGGTTTTCTTAAACTATTCCTATCTTTTGGATGTAATTTTTCACTTTCTACTCTTTTGTTATAAAAAAATTTTTTTTTTTTTTGAAAATGTTGTGCTTATGCAAAATATGATGCAAATTGATGTGTAAATAAGCACAAACCTCCCCCAAATCTGTTTACAACAGTGTCCTCACTGATGTCATCCATTAAGCACAAAAACCTGTAGACTTGGGAGGAAATTATTAATGGGGGCAAAAATATATGAAAGTGAAAATCCTCCCCCAAACTTATTTTTGGCTCACCAATTTGAGGACAAAAGTTATGTTCAAGAGCCAAAAATATACCCCCCCTCAAACATGAGTTAGACAATATGAAGCATTTTAAGAGGGGGTGAGTCATTTGGTCAAAGTAAGGCTTTATAAAGACCAAAAGTTAACACCAACCATTCAAAGATTTTATCAGTATAGCGTATAGGTTGGTGGAAGAATGTGTTGTATCGAGTCAAGAAAAAATGGGGAAGGGATAAGAGGTGGTCTGGAAAGAGTTTGAAATTAGAGAAAAGAAAGAATGAGGATGAATGTGAATGATTAGGAAGAAAGAATGGGGACGGTTCAACCTCTATAAGTGGAGATTGATTAGTCACAAAATCCGTATTGTTTAAAAATTCAAGTTCGTCAGCAAAAAGTTCTTCAAAACTTTTATCGATGGTGTGATTGAACATTTTGCTGTCAAAGAGTTTTGTGCCAGAGTTTATTCTACTTGATTTATCAAAAATCATTGAGGTAGATGACTCGAAAAACTCATCTACCTCATTTTCAAAAATATCTAAATCAAGTTGAATTTCTGGTATTATTGAACTTGAATTAACGGATTGTGATTTATCAAAACTCACTGAAACTATAGGAACAGAAGAAGAACCGGAGGAAGTAGAAGGTGAAATGGGTAAACAAATTGGTGTGTCGAGTGTTGCAGAACCAGATGTGGAAGATGGAGGCTGTATTTCGGTCTGATCTTCGGGTATACCATTATCATCAACTTCAAGACATATTTAGGGTTCGGGAAGAATTAAAGGCTCAAGATGATGACCACAAGGAAGTGAAAGGATTTGATGAATTGGTGGGACAAAATCATCCAAAATTTCGGGTTCATCAATCAATATATCCCCAATGTCAATCACCTCATTCAAGTGAAGGTTAAAATTCTCAAACTCCTTATCAAAAGTATGGTTTTCAATCAGTTTTGGTTCAAGAGTGGAGGTGTAGAGATCATAAGGGTTGGGTATGGTTTCACTTGAAAGGGACCCTTCACAGTCGGGTAAATCAAACACTACTAAGTCACACAACTTATCAGTCATTCTATTTGGTGTACTTGATGAATCAATGAAACTGGAGTTGTGGATTTCAGTTTGGAAATGGAAGGTTTGATTAGGAAGGGTGTATAATTCTGTCTCTCTACCCAAATTCTCATTTTGTCCGATGCCCGTATTATATACTGAAAAATCTTGGGCTGGTTCGGAACTCGTTGCCCTTTCATATTTAGCCATGCTTTCCTTCCATTCCTCTCTAATGCGGTTCATCATCACTATACCTTCTTCTAATTTCAGCTCAAGACTAGACTTTGGTTGATAAGGGGTTTCAGTATAAGATTGAAATTCCTGTGGATAATTAAAACTCCCAAATGACTGATTAGAAGAAGTGTAGAGAGAAGGTGGAAAAGTCGGATTGGATTGATAGGAATAGAATGGTTGCGAAAATTGGGTAGGAGTAGGATCAATATTATGATAAGAAGAATATTGATATGGGTTGGTCGGTTGGCTATCAAACTCTTCTCCGGACAGTGGTGGTGATGGTTGATATTGGTCCGGGTTGAAACTTTGGCCTCTAGACCTAGCTATGGGCTCAGCAATGGACATTCGTCTAGGGGCTTCCTCACTCTGGGTATGAACTGAAATAGGTGGAGGATTAGGATACGGTTGATAAGACCTAGACTGAGGTGGCCAACTGTTTCTTCCTGCTTGTTCTATATGATCTCTTAAGGACATGGAAGAGCCGGACGGTATACCGAAGGGATTACGAAAACAAGAGATATCTGGTTGTGGACAGCAAAGCTCGGCAAGTGTTCTTCTGTTTAGGTCACCCATTATAAGAAGAGAAGAAGAGGGAAGGGATAAAAAAAGGAGAGAAAGTAATTGGTTTGTTTTGAAAAATGACGGATTAAGACAAATCACACAAAAATGCACAACCCTAGAACTATGGTTACCTAGGTCCAGTCTCTAGACCGCTCCTAGACTTCCAAAGGACAAGCCGCAGGATAAATTCTCTACCGCCTCCGTACTACCCTTGTAGCCAGATAAGTGCCAGGTAAGTGGGAAGGAATCACGTCGTGGGCCTAATTAAAAACCACTAGCCATTGTCACACTTGCCTAGGCACTACAAAAGTAATGCGGATAAACGATAGATTATCCACGACCTTCCTCTGTCCTTATTGAGCGCGACAGTCCTTAGAGTCTGGTCTAGATATTTTTTAAATTAATGAAGGGTTGATCTATATGCTCGGTTTGTGATTTGTGGGGCTTAGGAAGGGTGATGAAATCCCCACCTAATCTTGATTTGGTCTTTGCCCCTTAAAGATCCGTATTAAAATATGCAAAAACAAACTGAAAAACAAAACTTTGCAAAAAGATTTTTTTTTTTTTGAGCGGCGATATTTTGCAAAGAATCCTGCAGAAAATAGATTTTATTGGATTTTAGAGGAGAGAGAAGGGAGTTAGAATCTTACCAGAGAAGCGTGATCCCTAGATCTCCTGTTTCCTCAAGTCCGTGACTCCAGATTTCCTCGCAAAAATTCACACAATAATCGTTAAATATACAATTTGCAGTTTTGTTTTAATAATGATATGACTCGTCTAAGAATTCAACACAAATAGTAAAAATAAAAAATTACGCACGTATCCCCGGCAACGGCGCCATTTGATTGACACGAAATAGTGTGTTTGTAGTTAACCGCAATCAGAACGGTGTCGCGCGTAGCTAGACCGAGATGAGTACGGGTCGTCCTCTGGGAAACGTTGAACCGTTTATTTTTACTTTAGATGTGTTGAGAAAGAGAGGAGGGATAAAGAATTTTATAGAATGGTTTCTAGATCTACGTTAAACAAGAATGTAAAATATAGATCTAGATTATTTTAAAGATGTAATTAATATAATAAGAGGGCTTGTAAGGTTCGTTAGGATTTAGTAGTTATGGACGATTAATTAAAAGTTTCCCTTTTTATCCATTAATAGATTTAGAACTAAAGCGACGGTGATGCGTGTAGATTAGGGTTTCTAGAGGGAAAAAGAATCCCACTCCCAACCCTTATCTCGACACGGAACTCCGTTCATATCTAGCCTTTACCAAAACAATCATTAATTTAATCTCTAATCGCGGTCGGAACTAGCAAAGAATTGCTAGCGCGCCCGATTAGGATGTTAATGATTCTTTTGATAAAGTTCCTAAACTTTATAGGACTTAAAAAGGGTTTAATTATTTTCATCGTCCATTAGCCCACCCTAATCCTACGAACCCTAACAAGCGAAGAATTACTCGCGCATGTTGGGAGAAGAAGAGATGGAAAGAAATTGCATCATTAAACTACGAAGAAATAGAAGAAGAAGAAGAAAGCTACCTTTATTAATCAACAATATCAAGTACACTTTGATTCCTTAGAAAATGATTACAAAGACTAGTTTGCTTCTCGATATCTTCTAAGGAGGTAGATGAACCGTTGATGACCAACCTGGATGCGTGAGCCGTCTTGGACTTCGTGATCGCTTCGGCTTGATAACTTTTCCAAGAGGCTCTCGGTGCTCTTTTATAGTGCAAAGCCAGAATCTTTTAGTTGGAAACTTGGTAAAATTCACCAAAGATTGATACCCAAAAATCTTGCCTTCTAACTCCATAATATTGCGGCGGATCCGCGGCAAATGGGGGCTAAGGCCGCGGATCCGCGGCCAACGGGTGAGATCTCTTGATCAAAATTCTTGTGCTTTCTTCTTGTGACAAGTGTCAATCCTAGGCACCTTTATAATTCAGAAATCTTCTCTCGGTTGCATCCAGACTTGGTCTCCAAGTTTTGCTTCTTAATTTGGCAAGTTTTCTTCAACAAATTGATTTGTTTGATAAATTCTTCATAACAATTTGGAAATATTCTGCACAACAACTCAAATAAGATTTTAGTAGACTTTGTTCTACTAGGATTAGATCAATAATATTATTTGCATACATTTTCCTACCAAATGATAATTAACATATATTAACACATGGAAAATAATGTTTTTACACATAAACCCTCATAAGTATAATATATTATAATAAAGTCCTTTTTTAATATGAAAATGGTAGGAAAAATGTAATACAAATGTGCAGTTTTATCAACTGAACAGTAAGTCATACACACACCCAAGTTTGCATGTATCATCAAACATGATACAAACTTGTGCACAAAAATATATCATATATACAACTTGTGCACATCAAGTGAGAAAATCAATCTTAAGTGAACCAATACTAGTTAATGTAAAGTAATATATCAAATATATAATTATACATTAAATCATTAAATCAACACTTGATTTAACGATCCGGTCATATCGCATATAACCGACTAATATCAATGTATCGACTTATCGAATCAACACTTGATTCGATAACTAGGTTATATCGCATAGAACCAATCGATACAATCATCGCGAGAATAGAATACGGTATCACATACTAGTATCATTCTCGGTCCCGCACATATCACATATGCGCTCCTATCTCGTTTTGCCTGAGCCAGTACAACCTTTATGTAGGACTCTAAAGACTCGTCAATACGCCGGCAGTAGGTGATGATCATATCAAGCACCCACAAGCCGTCAGCGGTACTAGCTGGACGTAACGGCTACTCGGGTATTGAGCGATCAGAAGATCAGCAAGCAAGCCCACTCCAACTCCTGCAAAAGCCTGACAGTGACACTACCGTACAGTCCGGTCTCTTCGTCTGATATGTCGCACATCGGTTCTAGGGGTGGTAAACGTCAGACCCCAATAACCGATAAGTCATGCCGATATGAGGCTCATAACGGGTCGAGAAACTACTGGTAACACTTACCAGTATATCTCTAAACCAGCCCTGGCCAGGGACTTCCCTGTTATGGCCAATCGAGCATAGCGCAACATCAACCCCCAATACCGGGAGAGATGAAACCCCTCCTATCGCTCATTGCCTCCATGTGACTCGGGACTGTACCCAAAAACCACCGTTTTGCACGCCCTCTTGGACGTGGTAAGGTGGAAATCAAAGCACAGTGGGAATCACACAAGACTCTATGACGATCTCGGGTCTACAGACTAACCTGTACTAGTGTCACCAAAGAACCGCCATCTGACGTAAGGTATAATACCATCTGGGAGTTCTCGTCGAGTCCGTCCAATGTACCCAGTCTCCACTGAGCACCCGTATATCATCTCTGATCAATGGATATGGGATCATCCATTGCCCATCTGTATGGGTCGAGAAGGTATACGCTAGTCTACTCTGGCATATCGATGCCCCGTCTCGATATACCAACGACTAGGGACCTTGAAGGATGTACTTATGGACTACCATGTCCCCACTAGTATGATCCGCATCACAGTCCAGGTAGTCAAGTACACATCCTAAGGGCTTTACCAACATATAACAGAGAGACAATCAATATACACGTTAAGGTAAAGGGTAACCAGATAACATACTATCATGTCGAGCAAGAAAGTCCTCCCTATATATGTCCAAGCATCCACTACAATATTCATCAGATGTATAGTAATGGCCTCTAGGGCATACATATAATTAACATACGCAACGCGATGGCGGAATCTATGGTCGAAGTGCGAACAACGCATTGAATAGGCACCTGCGGTAGGCATGTTTGTGGGCACTCTTGATCCGCAAGCGACCATTTCCCAATTTATGATGTTTTTTAAGCCGACGACTTTCCAGGCCTTGCTTGATAAGCTAGCCCAGATGGATCAAATGGGTCCCAGATCATCTCCTCCAAAGCCGGACTCCCGAAGCGAAAAGGGGAAAGGTAAAGCGATCGTCGTCGCCAATACTCAACAACAGCCGAGCAACTCAAAGCCGGTTGTTCGCCAAAACAATGTGCGACCACGCCCATCCCTCGAAGAGAGACTGGGACGTCCTTACTCGTTTCCTCAGAATAAAGCAAGGAAACTGTTCGAACTGGCAGTGCGCAACAGACTCATCAATCTGCCGAGCCCAAAACGTCTGTTGCGGCCAGACGATCTCAACAACCCTAATTACTGCCCTTACCATCAAGCAGTAAGCCATCCAATCGAAGATTGCTTCGTCTTCAAAAACTGGGTTGAAGATCAATACCAACAGGGCAATTTCGCGCTATCCGAGAACTGGAAGGTGAGCCCGCCACAGCCTCATGCTCCTAAAAGGGTAGAAGTGCCGGAAGCGTCATGCTCGTTTATAGAAAAAGTTCCGCGATTTGATGACAAGCACTCGGATCTGCAAAAACGTATTGACGCACCGGAGGAATATAATCAGAAGACGCTGACCCCAGTCACACTCCGAGAATTCCTCAACCGCGTCCCTGGGGACGAAGATGGTAACGAAGACTCGTCGGATGAACTTGAGGATTATGTGGCAAGCTGCCGTGTGATCTCTCACTCGATAGACGATAAAGAAGCTCCTTGCATCAAGAAACCGGGGGCAAGTCCCGAACCAGAACCTCTGGGACCATCAGACGAAATGATTGATGCATTCCTAAACGAAGCCCGTCAGGAGAGCAAAGCCAATCGAGAGCGCGAACTGGCTATATTTGAAAAGGCCAGACGCCAATGTCTGGAGGAAAGAGTCGAGACATCCCGACCAGAGCAAAGCGTCCCTATCGCCAGCAAAAGCAAACTTAAAATAAGGAATCAATTCGTTAGGGCCTTGACAGTAGGAATGAAGTTGCCCTCTCTCAAGGGAAATTACCCTGGCAATATACGTCTTGATGAAGCGGACATAGATCCTAATTTCTGCTTATACCATCAGAGGATTGCACACCCCACCGAGGAATGCACAACCTTTAATAACTGGTGGCAGGGATATGATCCCCATCGACGACACGTTCAACAAGTGAAGCGCAAGGCTCGTCAGAAACAGAAAAGCACGACATATGAGCACAAAAGAACCGCCGACAACTGTCACACAGCCGACACCAAGGGATCACAAGTTATCACCTTTGAAAGTGACTCTGATGAAGAAGTCGCCCTCAACCCTCTCTTCAAGGAATCCATTTCTAAAACGAAAGAATTAGGGAGTTGCGAGAGCATTCATCCGCGCAATCACATGCTATCCGGAAAGAATCTCGGACCCGCAAACAAAGGACTGGACAAAAAGGATAAAGGGAAGGAAAAAATGGCCTTCGTCGCCAACACTCAACAGCAATCGAGTCGCCCTAGACCGGTCGTTTGCCGAAACAACAAGCGGCAACCCCTATATGAAAAGTTGAAACGTCCTTACTCATTTCCCCAGGATGAAACAAGGAGGCTGTTCGAACTAGCAGTGCGCAACAGTCTTATCACTCTACCGAAGCCGAAACACCAGCTACAACTGAATGGTGTCAATGATCCTAATTACTGCCATTACCACCAAGTATTGGGCCATCCGATCGAAAACTGCTACGTCTTCAAAAACTGGATTGAAGACCAACACCAGCAGGGCAATTTCGCGCTGTCTGAAGACTGGAAGGTGAGCCCGCCACAGGCTCATGGTCCTAAAAGGGTGGACACGCCGGGGGCATCATGTTCAATCATAGAGAAATCCCCATAGACCGAAAAGTCAATAAACTAGAGATTCGCCTCAAATACGGTGATGGTGGACCGCTATGTCCTAAAACTGGCATTGGACCGCAATGTCCTAAAACTTACAAATGACCGAAATGTCTTTAAACTACTACCGCAGCATCTTCAGGCTGACGTTATAAAAAAAATAATAAAATAATAAAATATATATATATATATATAAATTAGAAAAAAAAAACAAAAAAAACGGTATGTCCATAAGCAAAATGGGCACGGATGAAAACCCGAAAGGGCTCTGTGAGTAAAAACAGCAGGGCTACCGGCGAGTGCTTGTGAAAATCTGAAAGGGCGCAACCTCATTAGAAAAAAGAATAAAAAGAATTAAAAAAAAGACGGTATGTCCATAAGCAGAATGGGCACGGATGAAAACCCGAAAGGGCTCCGTGAGTAAAAACAGCAGGGCTACCGGCGAGTGTTTGTGAAAACCCGAAAGGGCGCAACCTCGTTAAAAGACACTTACAGGGTCCTCTCGACCTTATAAGGAGAAAACACCTACGTGAGATCCTTACGACTCACAAGGGAGCAACACACTTAGTGATCCCCACGATTCCTAAGGAGAAATTACACTTGCGAGATCCTCACGACTCGTAAGGAGAACTCTCTTATGGGACCCTCACGGCTCATAAGATTTGAAAGTCTTAAGATACAGAGACCTGAACCTGTTCTTAAGCAACCCCCACAACCTCCGATACTGTCCTACAAGCAGCTCAATATTGAGCCTTGTATACAATCTACGGGCGCGAATAAACATTTCCCTAACCAAGTCCCATCCGTGACTGGGGATATGTTCGCACGGTGAACAACCCTTATAAGTCCTCGACTTATAAGGAGAAAACCCTTTTGTAAGATCCTTACGACTTACAGGGGAACATACACTTAGGAATCCTCACGATCCTAAGGAGAAAACAGATCTACGAGATCCTCACGACTTGTAGGGAGAAATACCTTTGTGAGACCTTTACGGCTCATGAAGTCAAAAGCCTTAGTCGACAGGATCCTAACCCTGTTTACTAAGCCACCTTTGTTCAACGTCGACAGAGGCAAATGATGATTCGCTCCTGGTAATATCCCAGTTGTAGCGATGCTGATGCCTAAATCGGTATCAAATTCCAAGTCCTTTCATGGCAAATGATGATTCGCTCCTGGCAATATTCCAGTTGTAGCGATGCTGATGCTGAGATTGGCACCAGATTCCAAGTTCCACACTCGCGATAAAAAATCAGCGAGCCAAAAATGCATATGAAATAGCCGAAATGATGGGGCAACTCGCAATAAAAAGCAGTGAGTAAAAATAAAAAATAGCCGAAATGATGGGGCAACTCGCAATAAAAAGCGGCGAGTAAAAATAAAAAATAGCCGAAATGATGGGGCAACTCGCAATAAAAAGCAGCGAGTAAAAAAAAAGCCGAAATGATGGGGCAGCTCGCAATAAAAAGCAGCGAGTAAAAATAAAACAAATAGCCGAAATGATTGGGCACCGCGAAAAATAGCCGAAATGATTGGGCAATCACAATCTTCGCGATATAAAAGCTGAAATGATAGAGCATTGCGGAAATAAAATAATAATATAAAAAAATGAATGAAACTTTTGCCCTACAGGTGAGATCATATCGATCCCTGTATACAATCCAGGGGCAAAAACAAAGAAGGAACCATACCTTCCCAATAGGCTCCACCAGAAAGCGAAGCCAAATCTCGACGGTTCATAGACAACCTAGCGACAACCTCGACATTTGTCGCAATATTGCAGACACAATGTCAACAAACGAAGCAAAAGGAGATCCCTAGCTTCAGGGTCTCGACGTCGATATCGACAACTTAGAGATCACCAACAGCGTTTCTCCTCACTGTCTAAACAAAGCGGAGTAACGGCAAAAATCCTAGCTCCACCTCAGCATTCGTCTCGTTACAGCAGACGCAATGTCAACAGCAGCGTTCCTTCGCAGTCCAGCAGGATGCAGACGCAATGTCAACAAGAGACCTCACGGTCAAAACAAAACGAAGCGAAGGCCAAATTCCTAGCTTCAGAGTCTTGACGGTAAGTCATATAAAACCTGAAAGACTACCGGAGATCATCCCACATGGAGTGGTCATCACCTCGACGTTCGTCTCGTTACAGCAGACGCAATGTCACAAACAGTGTCCTTCCTCCAACAGGATTCGGACATGACAAAGAAAACGAAGCAAATGCCAAATTCCTAGCTTCAGGGTCTTAACGGCAAGTCATATAAAGCCTGAAAGACAATCGAAGATTATCTCACACAAGCGCGGAATGGTCACCACCTCGACGTTCGTCTCGATACAGCAGACGCAACATCACCAAAAGGAGCCCCGGCAAAATCACTAGTTCCAAACTTCGACGGTTCACCAACAACCTAGAGAAAACCGCGACATTCGTCTCAATACAGCAGACGCAATGCCAGCAAACGAAGCAAAGGCCAAATTCCTAGCTTCAGGGTCTTAATGGCAAGTCATATAAAGCCTGAAAGACAATCGGAGATCATCTCGCATATGCGCGGAGTGGTCACCACCTCGACGTTCGTCTCGTTATAGCAGACGCAATGTCACTAACAGTGTCCTTCCTCCAACAGGATTCGGACATGACAAAACAAACGAAGCAAAGGCCAAATTCCTAGCTTCAGGGTCTTAATGGCAAGTCATATAAATCCTGAAAGACAATCGGAGATCATCTCGCATATGCGCGGAGTAATCACCACCTCGACGTTCGTCTCTGTCACGTCCCGAAAGTACGGAACGTGACTGGCACTTAGATTACGAGACGTCTAAAGGCGTACCGTAACCTAAGTCAGCCAAAGCCCAGAAAATCTAAACCAAAATCAAAAGAGAGTGAAGGAAAACCTTTAATGAAAACGGTTTTTAAATCAATTAAGTTGCATAGAATCCTCTTTTAAAAACATCAAAAAAATTTCCGAAAATTTCGGCAGAGTCTCCCCTGTATTTTCTATCCCCCAAAATGGGTACAACAAGATATATATAACCTGTAATCATAAATGGCATCCCCAAGCGGGAGCTAGCTCTTCGCCCAAGGCGGATCACAACCACACGCAATATATAAGTAATATCAAGAAAAAGAGCATAAAAGAAATGCAAAATACCAGAAAGCACACGTCGGCTCAAGTGAGCTCGACCCAAAAGAAACCACAAATATACAAATCTCTCAGTCTCATCACTAGGTCGCATATACAATATAAAGTGGTAGATGGAGAATACTAGATACAATGATAGAGCAAAAAGAAACAAAGTGTGCTCGCAACCCACCTACGGGCGATATCGCGAGTCTGAGCAAAAGGAGCTGATGATAAGATAGCCCGCCGCTACAAGAATGACGGGTCCGACCTGCAAGACACTGTGGCACAACGGGGGTGAGTTGCCAGCTCGTGAGTAGAATATAACATCTAGTAAGGCAATCGTAAGAATGCACGCAATGCGTCACAACATGTATGTCCATATATGGTATAATAACTCTAGTATGCATGCACATGTATGCAATGTCATTATTAAATCTTTAAGTGTTTTAAATGCTAAGGGTACTGCATTCTTAACTTTAGAAAATGAATATCTATATAATAGCTAAGTACCATCAAGAAATCATCTGAAAACCCGTGTCAAGCATCGACACCAAATATGAAATCATATCTGTCTCAATATCTCACTGTATCAATGTCTCAAATATTGGGCTCCGTCAGTCCGGATTGGCCCATATCATCAAATCTCACGACAACGGTCGGTATCCTCCGGATATCCGCCGCGCCAGACATCACCGGTAGATAGTCTTCCCCTGCCAGGCTCATCGTCTACAACTCGATCTTCTTGCCCCGGGGTACCATACCGGGCCCACCATGTACCCGAGACGGTTCATCCACTCCTCGAATCGGGTCTCGAAATCCAACAGAAAACATGAAAACTCATGGTGGACGACACATACATCACGAGAAAACCGCCACTTTGTTTTAAAAATGATAAATATAAGACTTTGTTAAATTCTTACGGTTTTCCCCAAAAATCCAGAAATCGCAGCAATACTGAAATTCTCAAGAAAATCATAATGTCCACATGTTATATATGATAAATGTCTATGATATCAATGTATACGATGTGAATTTTGACTAGAAATCTATGTAAATATGATGATAATGCGAGGTATATGCATGCTATGCAATTTCATATATCATGTATGAATGCAAGTGGCGATACTAAGTTAAATAGGTTCTATAGTGCACGTGGCATGGCACTTACCAAAGGCATGTGTGTCACATGAATAGTGCGCGTGCAGCAGATGCCAATGGTAATGGTGTTCGTGTCCTACGAAGTGTTATCGCATAAGTGTAGATGAATGTCCATGCAATCTAATATACTGTTAGCTATAAGGGTATGCAATGTACATAAAGGGATAAGCTAACTAACAATATAAATCTTGCAAGAAGTAGGGTAATCCTAACTAGGGGGCGCCTCGCTCCATCCAGACGATTCCCCCATAGATGAATACATCTACTCACCTGAATGCCTCGCTAATCCGATCCGACCACCGCCTTGCCTTTACGCGCCGTGTCCGATGTTTCCCCGACCGATCCTATATTTGCACAACACCAAGCATAAGATTACATATCCTAAAACGATGCAAGTCACAATATACAAATATCGACGCTCTCGAATTAAACATAACGTGCACTCGGTGCGCGGGAAAACGCACGAAAATCGCTAATCTTTAACTAGAATCGTCATTTCGGGGAAATCGACAAAACTAAAACCCGACTAGACAAAACCCCGCTTTCGCGCACTCTAATAGTCGTTTATGAAGCTAATTATATCGCTAATATAACGCAATTTGATCACATTCTAATTTTAATAAAAATCTAGTAAGCAAAAAGCATACCGATTCGATGCAAATATCGCAATTTCATCGATCTAACGAGCGCAACATCGCACAATTCACTACTCTAACCAATTAGATAACCAAACCCTAACTTAACTCCAACAACCATGCTTCAAACCCTAATTTGAAATCAAATCCCTCTCTTGATTTTCATGAACAAACAATTACTACTAAATTAACACTTCAAAATTCAATTTTAGCACATTTAAACTACAAGTTAACAAACTAGTTTAGAAATTTCACCTTACAAGTTGAACCCTAGTTTGCTCAAGCCACCAAAGATGCCTCCTTTCTTCAAGTTTTGGACTAAATTGGTTTGAGGAGAGAGTGGATTAGGGTTTTGCTTTGAATTGGAGAAGTAATTTGTGAATTTTTAATGGATTTTAACATGAAAAATGAAGCAAAATGAAGTGAGAAGATGAGGGAATTTCTGCAGGGAGCTCGGCCAGCAGCAAGAAGGAAGTGGTAGGGGTTTTGTGTAGAGTTTTCTAGGTCAAAAAGATCCCTCAAATCTCATTTAATGCATTTCACATCAACTTTTTACAAAAAACCCCATTTTACATCACTTTTTCCATAAATTTCAAACCCTAAAACTAAAATCTTATAAAGTTATGTTACAATTTATTAACACTCTATTTTAGTTTATAAAGATTCCTAATTATGAAATTTACCTAATTAAATTTGTATTTATCACTAATTTAATGTATTTTTAAAAGCTTAAAAATAATAAAAAAATAATTAATTACGAATTTTTTTTTTATTTAACTAGAAAATTTTAAGTGACATTTTAGTGACAAAATTATAGTAATATCTTATCTAAATTTTTTATAATTAGGTCTACAATGAAAAATACCTATTTTGACTTTTTACGGAAAAAGCCGAAAAATTAGCCGATTACCGAAAAACTGCCTAAACGATTTTCGAAGGGTTACAATCTTCCCCCATTTAAGAAAATTCGGTCCCCGAATTTAGAATTTAACTACGCGTACCTTCAAAAAGATGGGGATAATTCTTCTTCATCTCGACCTCGGTCTCCCAGGTGACCTCCTCGCTGTTCGGGCCACGCCAAAGGACTTTGACGGACGGTATAACCTTCGACCTCAATTTCTTCACCTGCCGATCCAAAATGACCACCGGCTGCTCGGTGAAAGAAAGATCACGCTCTAGCTGGATCGTCTGGTGCTGAATCGCCTGGGAAGGATCATGAAGGTACTTGCGGAGCATCGAGACATGGAATACGGGGTGAACATCGGGGAAGCTGGGCGGAAGAGCTAACCGATAAGCGACTGGACCAACACGCTCTAGGATCTCGAAAGGACCAACATATCTAGGACTCAGCTTCCCTTTCCGCCCAAATCTCATCACACCTTTCATCGGAGAGACCTTCAGGAAAACATGATCGCCAACAGCGAACTCGAGTCGGCGACGGCGCCTGTCAGCATATGATTTCTGCCTGCTCTGTGCCGCTCTCATCCTGTCCCGAATCAGCTGTATCTTCTCGGTCGTCTCCTGTACAATCTGTGGCCCCAAAACACTGCTTTCCCTGAGCTCTGTCCAACATACAGGCGATCGACATCTCCTCCCATATAAAGCCTCGAAAGGTGCCATCTGAATCGTCTCCTGGAAGCTATTATTGTAGGAAAACTCGATCAAAGGCAAATGACGATCCCAGCTACCACCGAAATCTAAAACACAAGCTCTGAGCATGTCCTCAAGAGTCTGAATCGTACGCTCCGACTGACCGTCAGTCTGCGGATGGAAGGCTGTGCTAAAACTCAATCGGGTGCCCAATGCTTCCTGAAGTTTCTGCCACAATCTGCTGGTAAACTGGGTGCCCCGGTCGGACACGATGCAAGTCGGAACGCCATGCAGTCGCACCATCTCATCAATATAAACCTGGGCGTACTGAGAAAATCCAAAAGTGGTCTTCACTGGCAGGAAGTGAGCCGCTTTCGTCAGTCGATCCACAATCACCCAAATAGAGTCATACCTTCGACTGGTCCTGGGCAGACCCACAATGAAGTCCATGGATACCTGCTCCCACTTCCACTCAGGGATGGGCAAAGGCTGTAACTCGCCGGCTGGCCTCTGGTGCTCGGCCTTGACTTGCTGACAAGTCAGGCATCTGGACACAAAGTCTGTAACATCATTCTTCATCCCGTCCCACCAGTAAATCTCTCTCAAATCACGGTACATCTTGGTGGAACCTGGGTGAACACTGTATACCGATCTATGTACCTCCTCGAGAATATCACGCCTCAGTCCCTCTGAATCTGGCATGCACAGTCGAGTCCCAAATCGAAGTATCCTCTGATCATCAATCACGAACTCAGAAACTCTGCCCTGCCGAATCTGCTCAATAATCTCCAAAATAGGGACATCGCCGGACTGTGCCTCACGGATACGGTCAAGTAACTGTGGGCGTGCTCTGAAATGGGCCAGCTGTCCCCCTGTAGGAGTAAACTCGAACTGCACTCTGTTGTCACATAACACCTGCCAATCCGCCGTCGACTGCATCTGCACTGCGCTCAAACAAGATAAGCTACCTCCGGGCCTCCTACTCAAAGCATCTGCCACCACATTCGCCTTTCCCGGATGGTATAGAATCTCACAGTCATAATCCTTCACCAACTCCATCCAACGGCGCTGTCTCAGGTTCAGATCTCGCTGCTGGAAGATATACTTCAAACTCTTGTGGTCAGTGAATATCTGGCACGACTCACCGTATAGGTAATGTCTCCAGATCTTAAGTGCAAATATCACTGCAGCCATCTCTAAATCATGGGTAGGGTAGTTCTGCTCGTGTTTCCTCAGCTGCCGAGAAGCATACGCGATAACTCTGTCGTGCTGCATCAATACACAGCCCAGCCCCACTCGAGAAGCATCACAATATACTACGAACCCGCCTGATCCTGAAGGCAATGCTAACACTGGTGCAGTAGTCAGACGAGTCTTCAATTGCTGGAAACTATCCTCACATGCCTGGGTCCAATCAAAAGGAACCCCCTTCCGGATCAATCCGGTCAACGGTGCAGCAATGCGGGAGAAATCCTGGACAAAACGTCGATAGTAGCCGGCCAGACCTAGAAAACTGCGAACCTCTGTAACTGATACTGGTCTAGGCCAACGCTGAACTGCCTCGACCTTCTTCGGGTCCACACAAATACCGTCTCTCGTCACCACATGACCCAAGAAGTCGACACTGTCTAACCAGAATGCGCACTTGGAAAATTTGGCGAACAGCTGATGCTCCCTCAAAGTCTGCAATGTGATACGTAGGTGCTGCTCATGCTCCTCCCGGCTCCGAGAATAAACCAAGATGTCGTCAATGAACACAATAATGAACTGATCGAGATACGGCCTGAATACACGGTTCATCAAATCCATAAATACTGTTGGGGCATTGGTGAGCCCGAACGACATCACCAAGAACTCATAATGACCATATCGAGTACGGAAAGCGGTCTTCGGAATATCCTCCTTCCGAACCCGCAACTGGTGATAACCTGACCGTAAATCAACCTTCGAGAAGAACCCTGCACCCTGGAGCTGATCGAATAAGTCATCAATGCGGGGTAGGGGATACCTGTTCCGCACAGTAACCCGGTTCAGCTGATGATAATCAATGCATAAACGCATACTTCCGTCCTTCTTCTTAACAAACAGGACGGGAGCACCCCAAGGTGACACACTCGGTCGGATAAGCCCTTTGTCCAGCAAGTCCTGTAACTGATCCTTTAGCTCTCTCAGCTCCGCCAGGGCCATCCGATAAGGCGGTATAGAGATAGGCCCCGTGCCGGGGATCAAGTCAATACAGAACTCAATCTCGCGCTCTAGTGGCAGACCAGGCAGCTCGTCAGGGAATACATCAGGAAACTCTCTCACAACAGGGACCTGGTCCAACGGAACCTCTGTGGAGCTAGTATCACAAACATAGGCTAAGAATCCCTAACACCCTTTCCTTAAGAGCTGACCAGCGCGAAGAGAAGAAATCAAGCTGGGAAGGGTAGCGCTACGATCTCCCTGAATAACAAGAACCGGCTCACCAGGAAAACTGAATCTGACTGCTTTCTCACGGCAGTCTACGGATGCATAACAGGTGGCTAGCCAGTCCATACCAAGAAGAACTTCAAAGTCTAACATATCGAGGAGAATCAAATCAACTGAAGAATCTCTCTCCCCGATATGAACGGAACACGATCGGTACACAAAACGGGCAACAAAAGACTCGCCTACCGGTGTAATAACGACAAGCGGCTGATCTAACGGAGAAGACTCTCGGCCCAACCTCGGTGCAAAGTACGTGGATACATAGGAATGTGTGGAGCCTGGATCAAATAATACCCGTGCATCAAAGGAACATACTGGCAGAGTACCTGTCACGACGGCATTGGATGCCTGTGCATCCTGAGGAGTCAGCGCGAACACTCGGGCCTGTCCGCCACTAATAGCTGGCTGTCCTCTGCCTCTACCTCGGCCTCGGCCTCTGTCGCCTCGTCCTCTCGGAACCGGACCGCCACGCCCACGACCTCTAGAAGCATCTGGCTGGCGTGGAGCAACATCAGGAGTAGGAAGTATAGCTCTCTGAGGAGGTGGTGATGGTGGTAAGGTCACATGCGGGACTGTCGTCGCGCCCTGACGTCCCATGGTACAGTCTCTGATACGGTGGTACTGACTCCCACACCGAAAACATCCTGGAGACGACTGCTGGGTCTGTGGATATGAACAAATAACTGACCTCGTCTCAATCCTCTGCCTCCACCATCTCCCGGAAATAATCTATCACGGTGTCTACCCATCTGCCGCTGAGCTGGCGTATCAGTACGGATCCTCTTCGGCCCAGAAACGACCGGAGTCTCAGAAATACGCTCCTCCAAAAGTAAGGCTGCATCCATCGCGGCTGCGTATGTATCAAAGTGCTGGGTGCCGATGGCAAGGAATAGCTGTGTATCAAGCCCTCGCACAAACCTCTTTATTCTCTTCTCTTCTGTGTCTACTAGGTACGGAGCATATCGAGACAACTGGGTAAACTGTATATCATACTCCGACACCGTCATCCCAGGAGTCTTGCGCAGAGACTCGAAACTACGGGCTCGAGCATCTCGAACACTCTCCGGAAGAAAACGGGAAAGAAATGCAGATGTAAACTCATCCCAGGTCATAGAAGGCAGACCTGCAGCTCGGCCTCTCTCTACTGAATCGTACCATGTCTGGGCAAGAGCCTCCAGACGAAAACTCGCAAACTCCACCAATCTATCATCAGAACACCTCAACGAACGGCAAATCCGACCCATCCTATCAAGAAATGCCTGTGGGTCCTCTGTCGCATCTGTACCGGTAAAAGCTGGAGGTCTCAATCTCATGAACTCCTGTAGTGAAACAGGGATAGTCTCTGTAATAGCAGCAGGAGTGACCATCTGTGCAGCAGGTACGATCGTGGTCTGTGCGGTGGAAGGAACGTCCTCGGATCTCTGTGCCCGGCTGGACTCAACTAAAGATCCCATCATCTGTCGCAACTCTTGCATACCGGCCTCTAATCTGGCAATACGGTCTGGATAAGGCGGATCAGTATGACCCTGAGGGGTAGGCGTATCATCCCGCTCGATCCTTGCCTCAGACGGGCCCGCCCGAATCTCATCCCTAGCGGCTGCCCGCTGAGCTCTCGTAGTCTTTGGCGGCATCGAAGCTGGAATAAGAAACAGGACTGATAAGATCATTGCAATTGAATCAAGGAATCAAGAAAGGAAATACAAGCAATTATGTCCTAAGGTCACTTAGGCGGAGTACCGTATCGTAAGTATACCGCGGATCATACCCACGCTACGCCACTCTGCTTAAGTCACCTACTCCATCTACCAAGGTCGTCCTACACTCAGAAAGGTAAAACCTATGCTCTGATACCAACTTTGTCATGCCCCGAAAGTACGGAACGTGACTGGCACTTAGATTACGAGACGTCTAAAGGCGTACCGTAACCTAAGTCAGCCAAAGCCCAGAAAGTCTAAACCAAAATCAAAAGAGAGTGAAGGAAAACCTTTAATGAAAACGGTTTTTAAATCAATTAAGTTGCATAGAATCCCCTTTTAAAAACATCAAAAAAATTTCCGAAAATTTCGGCAGAGTCTCCCCTGTATTTTCTATCCCCCAAAATGGGTACAACAAGATATATATATAACCTGTAATCATAAATGGCATCCCCAAGCGGGAGCTAACTCTTCGCCCAAGGCGGATCACAACCACACGCAATATATAAGTAATATCAAGAAAAAGAGCATAAAAGAAATGCAAAATACCAGAAAGCACACGTCGGCTCAAGTGAGCTCGACCCAAAAGAAACCACAAATATACAAATCTCTCAGTCTCATCACTAGGTCGCATATACAATATAAAGTGGTAGATGGAGAATACTAGATACAATGATAGAGCAGAAAGAAACAAAGTGTGCTCGCAACCCACCTACGGGCGATATCGCGAGTCTGAGCAAAAGGAGCTGATGATAAGATAGCCCGCCGCTACAAGAATGACGGGTCCGACCTGCAAGACACTGTGGCACAACGGGGGTGAGTTGCCAGCTCGTGAGTAGAATATAACATCTAGTAAGGCAATCGTAAGAATGCACGCAATGCGTCACAACATGTATGTCCATATATGGTATAATATCTCTAGTATGCATGCACATGTATGCAATGTCATTACTAAATCTTTAAGTGTTTTAAATGCTAAGGGTACTGCATTCTTAACTTTAGAAAATGAATATCTATATAATAGCTAAGTACCATCAAGAAATCATCTGAAAACCCGTGTCAAGCATCGACACCAAATATGAAATCATATCTGTCTCAATATCTCACTGTATCAATGTCTCAAATATTAGGCTCCGTCAGTCCGGATCGGCCCATATCATCAAATCTCACGACAACGGTCGGTATCCTTCGGATATCCGCCGCGCCAGACATCACCGGTAGGTAGTCTTCCCCTGCCAGGCTCATCGTCTACAACTCGATCTTCTTGCCCTGGGGTACCATACCGGGCCCACCATGTACCCGAGACGGTTCATCCACTCCTCGAATCGGGTCTCGAAATCCAACAGAAAACATGAAAACTCATGGTGGACGACACATACATCACGAGAAAACCGCCACTTTGTTTTAAAAATGATAAATATAAGCTTTTGTTAAATTCTTGCGGTTTTCCCCAAAAATCCAGAAATCGCAGCAATACTGAAATCCTCAAGAAAATCATAATGTCCACATGTTATATATGATAAATGTCTATGATATCAATGTATACGATGTGAATTTTGGCTAGAAATCTATGTAAATATGATGATAATGCGAGGTATATGCATGCTATGCAATTTCATATATCATGTATGAATGCAAGTGGCGATACTAAGTTAAATAGGTTCTATAGTGCACGTGGCATGGCACTTACCAAAGGCGTGTGTGTCACATGAATAGTGCGCATGCAGCAGATGCCAATGGTAATGGTGTTCGTGTCCTACGAAGTGTTATCGCATAAGTGTAGATGAATGTCCATGCAATCTAATATACGGTTAGCTATAAGGGTATGCAATGTACATAAAGGGATAAGCTAACTAACAATATAAATCTTGCAAGAAGTAGGGTAATCCTAACTAGGGGGCGCCTCGCGCCATCCAGATGATTCCTCCATAGATGAATACATCTACTCACCTGAATGCCTCGCTAATCCGATCCGACCACTGCCTTGCCTTTACGCGCCGTGTCCGATGTTTCCCCGACCGATCCTATATTTGCACAACACCAAGCATAAGATTACATATCCTAAAACGATGCAAGTCACAATATACAAATATCGACGCTCTCGAATTAAACATAACGTGCACTCGGTGCGCGGGAAAACGCACGAAAATCGCTAATCTTTAACTAGAATCGTCATTTCGGGGAAATCGACAAAACTAAAACCCGACTAGACAAAACCCCGCTTTCGCGCACTCTAATAGTCGTTTATGAAGCTAATTATATCGCTAATATAACGCAATTTGATCACATTCTAATTTTAATAAAAATCTAGTAAGCAAAAAGCATACCGATTCGATGCAAATATCGCAATTTCATCGATCTAGCGAGCGCAACATCGCACAATTCACTACTCTAACCAATTAGATAACCAAACCCTAACTTAACTCCAACAACCATGCTTCAAACCCTAATTTGAAATCAAATCCCTCTCTTGATTTTCATGAACAAACAATTACTACTAAATTAACACTTCAAAATTCAATTTTAGCACATTTAAACTACAAGTTAACAAACTAGTTTAGAAATTTCACCTTACAAGTTGAACCCTAGTTTGCTCAAGCCACCAAAGATGCCTCCTTTCTTCAAGTTTTGGACTAAATTGGTTTGAGGAGAGAGTGGATTAGGGTTTTGCTTTGAATTGGAGAAGTAATTTGTGAATTTTTAATGGATTTTAACATGAAAAATGAAGCAAAATGAAGTGAGAAGATGAGGGAATTTCTGCAGGGAGCTCGGCCAGCAGCAAGAAGGAAGTGGTAGGGGTTTTGTGTAGAGTTTTCTAGGTCAAAAAGATCCCTCAAATCTCATTTAATGCATTTCACATCAACTTTTTACAAAAAACCCCATTTTACATCACTTTTTCCATAAATTTCAAACCCTAAAACTAAAATCTTATAAAGTTATGTTACAATTTATTAACACTCTATTTTAGTTTATAAAGATTCCTAATTATGAAATTTACCTAATTAAATTTGTATTTATCACTAATTTAATGTATTTTTAAAAGCTTAAAAATAATAAAAAAATAATTAATTACGATTTTTTTTTATTTAACTAGAAAATTTTAAGTGACATTTTAGTGACAAAATTATAGTAATATCTTATATAATTTTTGTATAATTAGGTCTACAATGAAAAATACCTATTTTGACTTTTTACGGAAAAAGCCGAAAAATTAGCCGATTACCGAAAAACTGCCTAAACGATTTTCGAAGGGTTACAGTCTCGATACAACAGACGCAATGCCAGCAAACGAAGCAAATGCTAAATTCCTAGCTTCAGGGTCTTAACGGCAAGTCATATAAAACCTGAAAGACTATTGAAGATCATCCCATACCAGCGCGGAGTGGTTATGACTCATCGGGGCTCTCCAAAATGAGCCTAACCTTAAGTAAAAAGCGGCATGGCAAAATTCCTAACGCTTGCTCTTCCGACGGTCAAATTGCCTAAGAAGATTGCTTGAAGACGTCTTGTCCAGCCCCCGAAGGGATCAGAGACACGGCAGTCGCAGGGCTACTCGAACAGCACAATTGCCTATCGAGGGATACATCGGCCAATGCGACAGTACGACGGGCAAAACCCTAGTACCACAGACCCTAACGGACCTCTGTCGTAAAGAGCAGAGGTTAACTGTGACGTTAGGATATGCTTGCGAGAACTTCTCGATTCGTCTCGACTCGTGAGATAAAGCCTTAGGCAGTAGGGATTAAAAAACCTGTTTCCTAAGCACTGGGGCCTTGCAAGTCGATCCAAAACGGTCTCTTGCATACTATCCACGGGTCACACTCTCCAAAGCCAAATCTTGACAAGGAGAGAAACAACCGCTTACGGGTCCTCTCAACTCATAAGAGGGAAAATTCTCTTATAAGATCCTTACGACTTATAAGAGAAAACACACTTAGGAGTCCTCACAACTCCTAAGGAGAAAATACACCTACAAGATCCTCTCGATCCGTAGGGAGAAAGGGCTTTGTGAGACCCTCACGGCTCATAAAGTTGAAAAGCCTTAGGTAGCAGACCTGAACCTGCTTCCTAAGCCATCACTACTCCCCAAGATATTCAAGACAGAATGTTCTATATCGCTTATAGGCTACAAAGCAGGAAATAAAAAGAATGATGCAAAAAAAAATTCCATTCATATTGCAAAGGGTTCTTACAATCATAAAGAAGTAATCCAAATGACTACAACGGCAAAACCTCAGATCCTGGACAGGGATTGAGGAACTCAAAAGTGACCTTGTCCAAGACTTTCCAAGCTTGGCGAACCATCCTAGTGTGCTTCCTTTCGCGAGCACGGGCGTCGGGGTCCCCACTGATGTCCTCCTCCCTCCGATAAGCAGCAAGAATGGCGGACTGCTGAAAGGCCTGGTGCAAGAGATCGACAAGATTGTCTCGCCGTCTCTTCAAGATCAGGTTCATCAGGTACACCGAGTGCACCTTATCCTCGGCGACATCTAACGCCCTAAGCGGCACGCCGGTAAAGAATAGGGGGAGCGCTTTCTAAATTGCTCCCACAATAAGCTTCAGAAGAGGGGAGCGTCGAGGAAGCAGTTGACCGTTGTATGCGTCGAAACGGCTCATGATTTCGGCACACTCGGTGTTTGTAAGTTCTCGGTTCTGAGAACGCCCGAGTCGACGAATGTCTCCGTAAGAAATGATTTCATCAAGGTCATACATGTGGGCATCCATTATTCCTATGAAAGAAAATCAGCAAAATTAGCAAACAGGTTAATTAAGCGAATTCTTATAAAAAACAGGCAGAGAGTTAAACTCCTCGAGAGCAATGCTCTGCAGACAGGAGTGGTACCTGTCAAAGTCAATTATGAGGGAAATTAAAAAAAAATAATACCCCAAAGAACCATGCTCTGTAAAAGATAATGGAATGACCCATCAAAATGATTAAAAGATCTCTTAGGATCTAAGATCTCACAAGAGCAGAGCCCTATTAAAAAACCTTAAAAAGGTTTTCTTAAAAGATCTATGATCTAAGTAGAGCAAAGCTCTGTTAATGGGTAAAACCCTAGTTTATTAAGTTTTAAACTATACCTAAGTTTTAACAGAGTTCTACTCTTGAAAAGTTCTTAAAGTTGAAGAGCAATGGTCTGAATAAGAGAAAATTCTCAAGTAAAGATGCAAATCATCTAAGGGACCAAAGGTCCTATTTATAGGCATTGAAGAGCCGTTTCAATTTCTAAGGGATGGCGCGACGGTTGGAATTCTGCCACCGCTGCGTTCACGTTTGGGGGCCACGTAAGCGCAACGGTGGGGGGCATTTGTTTACCCCAATCAGAGCAAAGCTCTGTTCAAATTCCAAGGCGGGAAATGAAGCAACGCTTCTGTTTTCCCCAATCAGAGCAAGACTCTGTTTTAAAAGAAATTCAAATAATAATAAAGGAAGCAACGCTTCAGCTGATTTGCGCTCTGCGCTGCGCGACACGTAGCAGCGCAGTTGCGCTGCGCTCTGCGCTGCGCGACACGTGGCAGCGCAGTTGAGCTGCGCTCTGCGCTGCTCGACACGTGTCAAGCGCAGGTGCGCTTACGCCAAACAGAAAAATTCTGAAAGATCTTTCTGATCTTATTAAAACAAGAAGATTGTCTTCTGTAAAGCAGAATCCCTTGGATCAAAGATCCAACGGTGGGGGAAAATCCCTAAATCACTCAGAGAAAGATCTCTTTAATTAATTTAACAAATTTATTGGCACTATATAAAGGTCCCTAGACTCCAAATTGAAGGGAGAATTGACAGAGAGATATTCAGAACTCCTCTAGAAAATTTTTAGAAGAACTCAGAGAACAAAAAAGGTAAAAACCTTTGAATAAAAAGAAGAATTTTCTTCTATAAAGATCAATGATCAAAGAACAGATCAAGATCTTCAATTAAGAAGGAAAAAAGATATAAAAAAAAGAGATCCAATCACAAAAAGATTAAAAAAAGTTTTACTTCACAGATCATTTGATCTATAAAAGCATTGCCTTTTGATGAACCATTGGTTCTGGAATCTTAAAAGATTCTATTCTTTGATCCAAAATTGGATCAAGGTAATTAACAGTGCCCTGCACTTGTAAATCTGCACTGTTGCGCTCTTGGGTTGGCGCAAGCCACCAGAGAGCGCTACGTGTCAGCCCCAGAACAAACTGCGCTATGCGCTTCCAAAACAGAGCACTGCTCTCTTAAATTGGCGCACTGCACCAGAGTGCGCCACGTGTCAGCAGCACACTGCGCTAACTGCGCTTGCGCTCATCAGAGCGTGACATGTGTCACATGCGCTTGTGCTCATTAATTGGCACAAAGCGCCTGACAGGCCACATGGCCTGTGTCAGATAATTAATGCACTGCATTATTGAAAAGAAGGGCCGAGCCCAATTAAAAAAGGCCTAACAGGCCTAATAAAATTCCATGCATTATTCTAAAAAAAAGGGCAGAGCCCAAACAAAGGTATGTCAGACCAAAACAGATGCTGTGCATCATTCAAAGGGCAAAGCCCAAGCCAAGGCCTAACAGGCCAACTAAAAATAAAAAAATGTTGAACATCTTCAACTGGACTTAGCCCAATTTTGGCCATAAGTCCTCAAATTAAATTGACTGAGCACGGTTGCTCCCTTAAATCAATTTACATCCGGTTCAAGGGTACATCTTTGAACTCCTCTGATATCTGTCGTTGTAATCCTTCAACGTCGTCAGAGAGGTGACGGGTCCCGACGGCCATACATTCAATGGACCACTATGTCCCTAAACTGGAACAATAGAGCCAATTGCTCTCTTGTTGGATCTAAACGATCCCGTTAAGTTGATCTTAGTCTGGAGATTAGGCTAACGTATCCTTAACAAACGTTTAAGTTGATCTTAGCCTCAAATACGGCTAACGTATCCTTAAACCAAAACCCCAAACCCAAATCTAAGAAAATACCGATTTGGACTAATCCACGTCCTACGGGCGACGACATAAATTAGTCTCCGCATACAATCCACGGGCAACCACAAACAAACACCCACGACACGAACTGAAATTCTGGAGAAGGAGAAAGTTGTTACCGCGATGCGGTAGCATAATTAACCGCAGGGACTTGCGCCTGCAGGGAAGAGCGTCCCCACAATCAAAAAACCCTCGAACGAGGGGGAATCTGACGAAGTCTGCTACATCGGCCGGATCCGTCCAAACTTCTGATACACGGTGCCATAAATCAACTTGGCATCTTCGGAGTGGTGGATGGATAAAACCAAATAGCATCTGCCCCGGATCTCAGGCAAGACGTCTCTCAGTCGTCGAGCAGCCATTCGGAGGGGAACTTCTACCGATCAAATGGCCCTACAAATAAAATACCAGGAAAAGGTTATGGATTGGAGAGAAGTCTTTATAGACTACTTCAAATCCCGTCGAGCACCTGAAGACGCATCCTCAAGGCATCAGCTCATGAAACGAGCTCTATCCTTCGTCTTTGTTAATGATACTCTGTATAAGAGATCATTTGATTCCATGTGGCTAAGATGCCTGGGACCGGAAGAAGCAAAGAGAGTCGTCAAAGAAACTCACGACGGACTCTGTGGTTCTCACCAAGCTGGCCCGAAGATGAAGCTAAAGATCAAAAGGATGGGCTACTATTGGCCCACGATGATCCAAGACTGCCTCGAATACGCGAAGCAGTACCACTCGTGCCAGATTCACGGGGACTTTGTCCATCAGCATCCAAATCCGCTACACCCAACGGTGGCTAGCTGGCCTTTCAAAATGTGGGGGACGGATATAATCGGACCCATCGAACCAGCATCATCCCGAGGATATCGATTCATTTTGGCGACAACTGATTATTTCTCCAAATGGGCAGAAGCAGTACCGCTGAGGGAAGTGAAGACGGAGAATATCCTCCATTTCTTCAAGACACACGTCATTTATCAGTTCGGCACTCCGCGACGGATTATCTGCGATAACGGGCCAGCTTATAGAAGCCACAAGATCAGCCGCTTCTCACAACAGCATAACATAGACTAGAGGTACTCTTCAGTCTATAATCCCCGAGCTAACGGTCTAGCTGAGGCTTTCAACAAAACCTTGACGAAGATCGTGAAAAGACGGTGTCTCGAAATAAGAGGGACTGGCACGAGAGACTGCATGAAGCTCTTTGGGCGTATCGAACTGCGTTCAAAACAGCCATAAACACAACGCCGTATGCATTGGTATTCGGCACAGAAGCGGTACTCCCCCTTGAGATCGAGTTACCCTCTCTACGAGTGGCGGTTCATTACGAGCTAACAGACGAAGAAAATGCTCACCTTCGGCTTAAGGAGCTCGATGCCCTCGACGAAACCAGGCTCATGGCGCAACAAAATCTGGAAGCTTATAAAGCGAAGATGACGCGCTCATATGAAAGATTGACTAGGCCGAGAACATTCCGCCAAGGCGAACTCGTGCTAGTGGTCAAAAGGCCTATGATCCCCAATCGTGCCAAACGGGGGAAATTCGAGCCGAACTATGAAGGCCCGTATATCATAGACAAAGTTTACCAGGGTGGAGCCTATCTACTCATGGACATGCATGGTGAAAGACCTTTCAGGCCGATAAATGGTCGCTTTTTGAAAAAATACTACGCCTGACGAGTCACGGCCTAGGTCAACGATAGATGACGATGCCTATGTCCGCTCGCTATCTTCCTAAGCCCAAACTCTATAAGTAGTAGCCGGCAACGGACCGAAATGTCCTAAAACTAACAATGGACCGAAACGTCCTTAAACTAAAGACGGACCGAAACGTCCTTAAACCAACGACGGACCGAAACGTCCTAAAACCAACGACGGACCGAAACGTCCTAAAACCAACGACGGACCGAAACGTCCTAAAACTAACGATGGTCCACTATGTCCTAAAACTGGCTGCCGACCGAAACGTCCTTAAAAATAACGACGTGCCACTATGTATTAAAACTGGCTATTGACAGAGATGTCGATAAACTATCACGGACCGCAGCATCCCAAGGCTGACACAAAAAAAACGGTATGTCCATAAGCAAAATGGGCACGGATGAAAACCCGAAAAGGCTCCGTGAGTAAAAACAGCAGGGCTGCCGGCGAGTTTTATGAAAACCCGAAAAGGCGCAATCTCGTTAAAAGACACTTGCAAGGCCCTCTCGACCTTGTAAGGAGAAACCGCCTGCGTGAGATCCTTACGACTCACAAGGGAGCAACACACTTAAGGATCCCCACGATACCTAAGGAGAAATTACACTTGCGAGATCCTCACGACTCGTAAGGAGAACCCTCTCATGAGACCCTCACGGCTCGTAGGATTCAAAAGTATTAAACTACAGGGATCTGAACCTGTTCTTAAGCAATCACAATCTCCGATATTGCCCTACAAGCATCTCGATATTGACCCTTGTATACAATCTACGGGCGCGAATAAACATTTCCTTAACAAAGTCTCATCAGAGACTGGAGATATGTTCATATGGCGGAAGACACTTGTAAGTCCTCTTGACTTATAAGAAGAAAATACTCTTGTAAGATCCTTACGACTTATAAGAGAACACACACTTAGAAATCCTCACGATTCCTAAGGAGAAAACGCACTTACGAGATCCCCACGACTCGTAGAGAGAAATACCTTTATGAGACCCTTACGGATCGTAAAGTCAAAAAGTCTTAGTTGACAGGATCTTAACCCTGTTTGCTAAGCCACCTTTGTTCGAACCGACAAAGGAAAATGATGATTCGCTCCTGACAATGTCCCAGTTGTAGCGATGCTGATGCCTAAATCGGTATCAGATCTCAAGTTCCACACTCGCGATAAAAAATCAGCGAGCCAAAAATGCATATGAAATAGCCGAAATGATAGGGCAACTTGCAACAAAATCAGCAAGTAAAATGTATGCATACAAAAAACAGCCGAAATGATTGGGCAACTCGCAATAAAAAGCAGCGGGTAAATAAAACAAATAACCGAAATGATTGGGCAATAGTAACTTTTCGCGATATAAAAGCTGAAATGATAGAGCATCGCGGAAAGCAAAATATATAAATGAAACTTTCTGCCCTACAAGTAAGATCATATCGATCCCTGTATACAATCCAGGGGCGCAAACAAAGAAGGAACCATACTTTCCCCACCAGGCTCCGTCAAAAGGAGAGCTAAGTCTCGACGGTTCACAGACAACCTAGAGACCACCTCGACATTCGTCTCGTTACAGCAGACGCAGCGTCAGCAAAGAGGAGCCACGACAAAGTCCCCAGTTCCAAGACTCTATGGTTCACAGACAACCTGGAGTCATCCAATGACCTCGTCGTGGAAATACGTCATCCCACATGACCCCGTCGCGGAAATACGTCATCCACATGACCCCATCACAGAAATACGTCATCCAAATGACCCCGTCGCGGAAACACGTCATCCAAATGACCCCGTCGTGGAAACACGTCATCCAAATGACCCCGTCGCGGAAACACGTCATCCAAATGACCCCGTCGTGGAAACACGTCATCTAAATGACCCCGTCGCGGAAACACGTCATCCACATGACCCCGTCGCGGAAACACGTCATCCACATGACCCCGTCACGGAAACACGTCATCCACATGATCCCAGCACGGAAAGACGTCATCCACATGACCCCGTCGCGGAAACACGTCGTCCACATGACCCCGTCGCGGAAACACGTCGTCCACATGACCCCGTCTCGGAAATACGTCATCCAAATGACCCCGTCTCGGAAATACGTCATCCAAATGACCCCGTCGTGGAAATACGTCATCCACATGACCCCGTCGCGGAAATACGTCATCCACATGACCCCGTCACGGAAACACGTCATCCACATGACCCCGTCTCGGAAATACGTCATCCATATGACCCCATCACGGAAACACGTCATCCACATGCCCCCGTCGCGGAAACACGTCATCCACATGACCCCGTCGCGGAAACACGTCATCCACATGACCCCGTCGCGGAAACACGTCATCCACATGACCCCGTTCGCGGAAATACGTCATCCACATGACCCTGTCTCGGAAATACGTCACCCACATGACCCCGTCGCGGAAATACGTCATCTACATGACCCCGTCGCGGAAATACGTCATCTACATGACCCCGTCGCGGAAACACGTCATCCACATGACCCCGTCTCGGAAATACGCCATCCTAATGACCCCGTCGCGGAAACACGTCATCCACATGACCCCGTCTCGGAAATACGTCATCCAAATGACCCCGTCTCGGAAATACGCCATCCAAATGACCCCGTCGCGGAAATACGTCATCCAATGACCCCGTGGAACACGGCAAAAGTCAACCTTGACCTCGTGGGAAACGCCCAGAGCAACCTTTGACTCCGTGAAATGCGGATAATGTCAATCTCATCAAACACTTACAGGTCCTCTCGACTCGTAAGGAAGAAAACTCTCTTGTGAGATCCTTACGACTTCCAAGAGAAAACACACTTAGGAATCCTCATGATTCCTAAGGAGAAAATACACCTACGTGATCCTCACGACTCGTAGGGAGAAAAGTCTTTATGAGACACTCACGGCTCATAAAGTTGAAAAGTCTTATGCAGCAGATCTGAACCTGCCTCCTAAGGCATTACTACCTCTTGAAAAGTTCTTAAGCAAAAGTGCTATGCTCTGAATAAAAATTCTCGAAAGAGTGAAGATGAACAAAAGTCATCTCAAGGGCTAAGGGTCCTATTTATAGGCACTAAGCGCCGTTTCAATTCCTCGGTTGATCCAAGGGCAGAGATGCTGCCACCGCTGCACCCACATATGGGCCCGTAAGCGCAACGGTAGGGGGGCATTTGTTTCCCCAATTAGAGCAAAGCTCTGTTTAGAATTAAAATTTTGAATTAAAACTGTGCTTTTATAAAAGCGCTGCGCTACAACTAGCGCACCCCGTGCAAAGCGCATAGGTGCTAGCGCTAGATGCGCTGCGCTCACACCACGTGCAAAGTACGTGTGCGCTAGCGCTAAGAGCGCTGCGCTCCAAGTAGTGCACCATGGGCATAGCGCATAAGCGCTAGCGCTGGAACTAAATGTTCCTCACCGTTGGATCAAATATCCAACGGATATGATTAAATCATCAATTAGCAAGAATGAAATTCTGTTGAATCTTTCCAAACAGAAAAGATTGTGCCCTGAATTTGGAACACCGTTGGATCAATGATCCAATGGTGATTAAAAATCACTAAAATACAGAAAAATTCTGTAAGGGGGAAAGATTTCCCAATTTTGTTAAAAAACAAGAAGATTATCTTCTGTAAACCAGAAGCCCTTGGATCAAAGATCTAACGGTGGGGAAATTCCCAAATCAATTAGAGAATAAATCTCTTTAACCGATTGAACAAATCAGCTTGCCCTATATAAAGGCCCCGAGACTTCAAGTCCCAGAGGGAGGAACCCCCCCATAAACTTTGAGAAAATCTCAGGAAGAAGAAGATGCTCTCGATAAAAGAAGACAATTCTTTTCAAGGTAAAAAAGAATAGAAAGACAAAATCATCTCAATATAAAAAGAAGTATTTACTTCTTTCACAGATCATAGATCTACAAGACAAATTGTCTTTCACAAAAGAGATTATGAACATCTCATTATAAATAGGGGAGAATTATTCAATTCTCTTAGGATCACAGATCCATAAAGACAAAGCCTTTCATCAAAAAGAGATTGAAATATCTCCTATAAACTAAGAACTTTGTTCTTAGAATCTTGAGACAAAGTCCCTTATCAAAGAAAAGATAATCTTCAGAGCGCAAAGTTAACCTAGGAAGAGCCTCAGCGCTCCTAATATAAGAAGAGCCTTAGTGCTCCTAATTTAAAAGTGCATTAGTACTCTTCATCTAGCGCAAAGCGCTGCAGTGCCATAGCGCTTTAAACACAGCGCACTGCGCTCATTGGCTAACGCTCAGCACTAAGCGCGCCACATACTCCTCACGTGTGCGCTGCATTACTAAAAGCGATTTGCGCTCATTATATGGCACCAGCGCCAAACGCTTCAACGCTTCAACTATAGCGCATCAGCGCTCTATATCTAGCGCTAAGCGCATCAGCGCTCTTCATTTAGCGCAAAGCGCTAAGCGCATTAGCGCTTCATATCTGGCGCAAAGCGTTAAGCGCATTAGCGCTTTAACTATAGCGCACTGCGCTCATCGACTGGCGCTAGTGCCAAGTGCGCCACATGCTTTTATGTGCGCTTGGACAGAACATAAACTGTTATTTGAATAAGCCTGGAGCTATGATAAATGCACAGCATTCAAGTAATGACAAAACATTGTCAGAGACCAAACCAATGCTTAGCATTTTTAATGGATTGGGCTCAAACAAACATCTAACAACTCAAAAATAAATGTTGAACATTGTAATTAAATGGACTTAGCCCAAATCGGCGATAAGTCCTCAATCCAGATTAATTGAGTTCATATGCTCATAAATCACAGATCTTAGTCCCAATTGGACTACAGGTCTCTCAACCTACATCGGTTTAAGGGTACACCTCTGAACTCCTTTGATATTTGTCTTTGTAATCCTTCAACGTCTTCAGAGAGGTGACGGGTCCCGACAACCATACATTTCATGGACTATGATGTCCTTAACCTGGACTGTGGGGTCCTTAAGCCCATGGACTATGATGTACTTAACCTTGAATGTGAGGTCTTTAAACTCACGGACTATGATGTCTTTAACCTTGACTGTGATGTCTTTAAACTCACGGACTATGATGTCCTTAACCTCGACCGCAATGTCTTTAAACTAACATTGGACCGAAACATCCTTAAACTAACGATGGACCACCAAGTCCTTAAACTGGTAATGGACCGCAATGTCCCTAAACTAAATAGTAGAGTCCAAATGCTCTTTTGTTGGATCTAAACGATCCCGTTGAGTAGATCTTAGTCTAAAATTAGACTAACGTATCCTCAACAAACGTTTAAGTTGATCTTAGTCTCAAATGAGACTAACGTATCCTTAAACCCAACCCCAAACCCAAATCTAAGAAGATACGGATTTGGACTAATCCACGCCCTACGGGCGACAACATAAATTAGTCTCCGTATACAATCCAAGGGCAACCAAAAATAAAACAAACACACACGACACGAAGTGACCATCTGGAGAAGGAGAAAGTGGTTACCGCGATCGGTAGCCTAATTAACTGCAGGGGCTTGCGTCTGCAGGGAAGAGCGTCCCACAATCAAAAACCCCTCATCATGAGGGGGAATCTGACGAAGCCTGCTATATCGGCCGCATCCATTTAAAGCTTCGATACACGGTGTCATAAATCAACTTGGCATCTTCGGAGAGGTGGACGGATAGCACCAATTAGCATCTGCCCCGAAATTCAGGCAAGACGGACCTGCGCGGTCGCGCCTCCGTGTTTCAGAGGGGAACACTCGACTACTAGGACTATGATGCAGATCATACTAGTGGGGCCAGGGTTGTCAAAGAGTACATCCTATAACTGTTCCTAGTCGAGTGAGTATTGAGACAGGGCATCGATACTCCAGAGTAGACTAGCATATACGCTTCTCGACCCATATAATGGGCGATGGATGATCCCATATCCATTGGTGTTTGACATCAGAGAAGGTATACGGGTGCTCAGTAGAGACTGGGTACACTGAACGGACTCGTCGAGAACTCCTAGATGGTATTATACCTATCGTCAGATAGCAGTTCTCTGGTGACACTGGTACAGGTTAGTCTGTAGACCCGAGATCATTATAGAGTCTTGTGTGATTCCCACTGTGCTTTAATTTCCACCTTACCACGTTCACGAGAACGTGCAAAACGGTGGCTTTTGGGTACAGTCCCGAATCACATGGAGGCAATGAACGATAGGAGGGGTTTCGTCTCTCCCGGTATTGGGAGTTGATGTCGCGCTGTGTTCGATTGGTTATAACTGGAAGTCCCTGGCCAGGGCTGATATGGAGATCTACTGATAAGTGTTATCAGTAGTTTCTCGACCCGTTATGAGCCTCACATCGACACGACTTATCGGTTACTGGGGTCTGACGTTTACCACCCCTAGACTGGATATGCGGCATATCAGACGAAGAGACCGGACTGTACGGGAGTGTTACTGATTCGATTCACAGGAGTATGTACAGGCTTGCTTGTTGATCTTCTGATCGCTCACTACCCGGGTGGCTGTTACGTTTAGCTGACCACTTGCAGCTTGTGGGTGTTTGATATGATCATCACCCACTGCCGGCGTATTGACGATTCTTTAGAGTCCTACACAGAGGTTTCCTAGCTCAGGAAAAAAGGAGTAGGAGCACATATGCGATATGTGCGGGACTGAGAATAATACGTGTATGTGATACCGTATTTGATTCTCACGATACGTGATATCGGACGGGTATATGTGATATAGCCGGGTTATCGGATCAAGTGTTGATTCGATAAAAACGGTACATATTATATTAGTCGGTTATATGTAATATAGCCGGGTTATTAAATCAAGTGTTGATTTAATAACTCAATGTATAATTATATATATGATATATTACATTACATTAACCAATATAAGCTCACTTAAATGATTTTTTTTCACATGATGATACATTGATATATATGTGATATATGTTAATTGTATTATTTTCTTTTGTTACAATTTATTATATATGTGATATGTGATATTGTAACATGTTAGGGTTACACTTGCAACTATGGTTTATGAGAGTTAAACCATGATTAGGGTTAAGATTTTGGTTAACATTTTCTTTTTGGTTAATACTTATTTGTATGGATATTATCTTGATATTTATCCATGTTGACCAAGTCTACCCTTTTGGATTTTTGTTAGATATTTGTTAACCAAACCCTAACCCTAACCCATGGTCAACTCTCTACAAGGGTTAAGCATGCCATGCTTAACCCTTGGTTGCAATTCTAATCTCAACAACACTTTTCATTATTCATCACAACTTCATCTTCTTCTTCTTCCTCCATCAAAAGAGCTTGCTTGATTTTTATTTGTGATAAATTAAAGTGAGATAAAGAAACCTAAAGGGAGCAAAATTCCTACTTCATCATTCTCATCTATTCTAGCCACTTAGATTAGGGTGTTCACTTTACTAATACCTAATTAGTGAAAAGAGAGCTTGGGTTTTTGATTCCTCAAGGTAGATCATCTTAGATTAGTGAAGACTTCATGCTAGCATGTCTCATTCTCTTCATGGAGCCTCTCTAGAGTTCGGGAGCATGATGATCGCAGCGGAGGGACCTCAACTCGGAGCTTATGAAGTGAAAGAACGGACTACACAGGTTGTAATCCCTAACTCTTAGAAGTAAAGTTGTTTACTTGAAGTTTTGGTTTGATTCTCTAGTTAAGATCCTAGATTTAGGGTTATCTATAATAGCAAAATTTTAACTTGGCATGGATGATGCTACCCGAAACCTTGCTGCCGTTGTAGGTAACCCAACAGTTCGCCGGCGTTGGGTAGCGGTGGTAGCGATGAGCAGTGAGGCTTAGAGGTGTTTGGAGATGGAGAAGGTGGCGGCTGGAGGTGCTCGGGTGTAAGGGTTGGTTATGGTTGGTAAAGAGGAGGTGTTCGGTAGCGGAGCTCTAGTTAGGGGGTTATCAACGGTGGGGATTCAAGGGTGAGGCGGTCGGGGAGAGAGGGATTTTGTAGGAGGGAAAAGAAAATGAGAGTGCGATTAAAAGATATGTAGAGAGAGAGACATTGAGAAAGATGAGGGGACGTTGAGAGGGTATCGGGGGAGATCGTTGGAGGGAGCGACGACGGCTTGGAGCGGGTCGTGAGGTGGCAGTTGCGATGGAGGAGGCGTACGTTGGGTAGAGGAAGAGAGAACGAGAGGGAGAGGGAGTGAGGATTTAGAGGATAGGATCTCGGGAAGGATGTTGGCGTGCTGGGTTGTCGTGAGCACGAGTCGGGGGGAAGCAGCGCGAGAAGAGGAGGGAGGAGCCGTTGGGTTGTGGCGGGAAAAAGGAAGAGAAGCAGAAGCGGAAGGGGGAGGGTAACGGGTCAGATTTGGGCCGGGTTCGGGCTGGGGTTAGGGATTGGGTTTGGGGTTTAGATTAAGAAAAATAAAAAAATAGATTTTTTTTAATAAAAAAATATAAAAATAATAGGGAAAAAATTGGGAAAATACGGGAAAAATATATATATGGAACCGGGGATTTACAGTTAGAGTCCGATGTCTCGATCGATGAGAGATTATGTGTTCAAAATACTGCTAAATTATTTACCCGAATACTGAATGCTAACAGACTTGGGTTTTTTCCGCTGGCTCCGGTTTTTGCTTTGAAAATCATGTTGTAGAGAAGGATGAGACATCTGTAGGTCCGGTCAATCTTTTCTCGACACATGTCGGTTTTTCTCTCCGGCCTTTGCTCCAAACATGTAGAACTTGTCAGTCTAGGATTGTCAAGTAAAATCATTTTCTATTTTCTTTCTCTTCTATCGTCTCTTTTTTTGGTGCCTGCAAACCCTGTCAAAATCCAAACAACGGAAACCGAAAGAACGAAAGATTACAGATAGTCCCAAACAAAACCATATATATATATATATATATATATATATATATATATATATATATATATATATAACCTTAAGTCATATAAAAATCAATATCAAACTCTAATATTTGTTTTCTCTGCTCTTTCATATGTCTTTTTTCGATATTTGATGGAGTCCTCCAGTTCTATAATAAGCTTGAGACGAGAAATATCAATGAAGCTTCAATGCCTTGTGATGATGCTCGATATCGGTGATCTCCCAGATCATGACACGTGGCAGATGACGTGTCCCAGAGTATGCAAGAGAGGACCTACAGTGGCCGACCAGACCACTCCTATGCCCATCCTACAAACAAACGCTGGCTCACCTCCGAGCCCCTTGCACAATTGGCCTCCTCGGCCTCACAGCTCGTCTCCGGTCTACCGCAGAACCAAGATATCTCGGCTCTCCCGCTCGTCCGCGAGCTCTCTCGCCGAGGTCATCTTCCTCGGTCTCATCGACCGACCAATGGCACCGCTCACAGGTGCAACCGCCATACCGCGAATCTCGCCGTGCGCGAGATATCCGCCGGCCACATCCCACGTTCCACGCCATCACGATCCCCCATTAATGAGCCTGTCTCGCCATTAATGGGAGATCTCGCTCATCACGCGGGCGTGACGTCGGGAGTGTAACGGCCGGCATGATTCTCGCGCCTGCCCTGCCTGCTGCCACCACTATATAAACCCCTTCTTCAGACGGTTCAAGTAAGCCATTTTTTACTCCACTAAGCCGTTACTCTACTCGGATTTCCTCTCTAACTTGATCGTCGGGGGGTCCTCGGTGGTATAAACACCCCGGGACTTCCTTGCAGGTAGCTCGGCGACAACCAACCTCAAACCCATTGAGATCCACACGCTTCATGAGCCTGCCTCCAGATCCAATCTCAGCCGTCAATCGCCGCCATCAGCAGATCAACGGAAGGTAACATCTTGGCGTGATCCAGGTCATGTCAGCTGGCGCCATCTGTGGAAAATCTTGATTCCACAAAAACAAATGTTCATCTTCCAATCCTAATCTAATGGCGAGCAATCATCATGACGATCCAAGCACTAGCCGCCGCCTCCCCCTCAACGGAGGCGCGGACGACCCTCCTCCGTTGAATGCCATCAAGGCCCTTGCTGGCCGCATAGACCGACTTGCGTCCGTCGTGGAGGCGCTCATCCGCGTCCAAATGGCAGGGCAAGACCCCAAGGTTGCCGCTACCCTACCTTGGGACCGGGACCCCTACAGGGGGAGAGAAGACTCCGTCTGCGTCGGCACTGCTGACCACCGCCTTGCTACCTCCCACGGCCACAGATCTCCCGGGCCAATACGTTCTGAGGCCCGCTGGGCGCCCCACAGTTCGACACCGAGGTTCGTCTCTAGAGCTCTTCGCCCCGAGATCCTTCGCGCACATGTCCCGCCCGAGGAGATGTCGGTCAGCTCGCCTGTTACAAGGCATGACCGACACCCCCTCCCTCGACGGGGCCGCACGGACGAGACTCGCCACGGCGGCTCGAAGACTACCTCGTTGGGGGATCTAAGGAACCTCATTGAGAGGAATCGGGGCTGCGGCCAGACGCAGGCCTCCAACAGCAGAGGCCAAGGATCAGAATGTGCCGAATTGTCGGGGTACCACAGCCGACTCGTCGCCCTCGAGAAGAAGATCGAGGGTATGCATCGGGAAGGTCACCGCTCGAGCGACGGGGCTAGGTACGCCGCCGACTCGCTCACCAAACCGTTCACCAAGGAGCTGCTCGCCGTCCACGTTTCCTCTCGCAACAAGCCTCCGAAGGTCTCCCTCTTCGACGGGAAATCCGACCCGAAGGACCACTAGGATGCATTCACCGCGGGGATGAGCTTCCAAGATAACTCCGACGCCGCCCTGTGCCGAGCTTTCCCGGCCACCCTCATCCGCTCCGGACGAGACTGGTTCCGAGGATTCGATCCACGCTCGATCTCCACTTTCGACGAGCTGGCCACTCAATTCCTCGCCCACTTCGTTGGGAACAGACGACAAAAACGCACAGTTGACCATCTCTTCACGATCAAGAGCGGGGACAAAGAGACGTTCAAAGCATATGTCATCCGCTTCTACAACTCCCTTCTCGAGGTCCCAGAGCACCGGGATGAGACGGTCATCACAGCACTTAGGTCAGGTCTTAGGCACAAGGAGTGGTTACGCTCCTTTCCATTAGCGCAACCTAAGACCACGGCAGAAGTAAAGACCTGGACCGAGCGCGAAGTCCAGCTCGAGTCCGAGGTGAACGCCAACCTCCCCAGGACAGTGCAAACCGACCAAAAGAAGAGGACAAGAGAAGAGAGAAGAGGACCCGATCGGCCAAAGCCCTATCTCCCGAAGTTTCAGGAGTACACCCCACTCAACGTTTCCCAGACAGTGCTATGTTCAGTTGATAAAACTGCACATTTGTATTACATTTTTCCTACCATTTTCATATTAAAAAAGGACTTTATTATAATATATTATACATATGAGGGTTTATGTGTAAAAACACTATTTTTCATGTGTTAATATATTATAATTATAATTTGGTAGGAAAATGTATGTAAATAATTTCATTGACCAAATCCTAGTAGAACTAGGTCTACTAAATCTTATTTGAGTTGTTATGCAGAATATTTCCAAGTTGTGCAGAATTTTCCATGGCTAGAATCAAGCAAATCAAGTTGTTGAAAAATACTTGCCTAATTAAGAATCAAAACATGGAGACCAAGTCTGGAAGCAACCGAGAGAAGATTTCTGAATTCTGAAGGTGCCTAGGATTGCCACATGTCACAAGAAGCAAGCACAAGAAATTTCATCAGGAGATCTCCACCATTGGCCGCGGAACCGCGGCCAAACCCCCCTGTTGGCCGCGGATCCACGGCATTCTAGAAGGATCATTTGCTAAGATTTTGTGGCTTAAATCTCTGCTATATTTTACCAACTTTTGAAGCAAAAAATTGTGGCTTTGGACTATAAAAGGGCACCGAGAGCCTCTTGGAAAAGTTATTAAGCCGACGAGATCACGAAGCCCCAGACGCTCACGCATCCAGGCTGATCATCAACTGTTCGTCTACCTCCTTGGAAGAGATCAAGAAGCAAACTAGTCTTTGTAATTATTTTCTAAGGAATCAAAGTGTAGATTGTTCAAGTTGATTAATAAAGGTAGTTATTTTATTTAATTCTTTTGCATTTTACATTATGTTTTCCCTCTCTGTCTTTTCATTTTCTTCTCCCAACATGCGCGAGTAATTCTCCGCTTGTTAGGGTTCGTAGGATTAGGGTAGGCTAATGGATGATGAACATCCCTAAACCCTTTTTAAGTCCTATAAAGTTTAAGAACTTTATCAAAAGAATCATTAACATCCTAATCGGGCGCGCTAACAATTCCTTGTTAGTTCCGACCGCGATTAGAGATTAGATTAATGATTGTTTTGGTAAAGGTTAGATATGAACGGAGTTCCGTGTCGAGATAAGGGTTAAGAGTGGGATTCCTTTTCCCTCCAGAAACCCTAATCTACACGCATCACCGTCGTTCTAGTTTTAAATCTATTAAAGGATAAAAATGGTAACTTTTAATTAATCGTCCATAACTACTAAATCCTAACGAACCCTACAAGCCCCCTTATTATATTAACTACATCCTTAAAATAATCTAGATCTATATTTTTGCATTCTTGCTTAACGTAGATCTAGAAACCATTCTACAATATTCTTTATCCCTCCTCTCTTTTTCAACACATCTAAAGTAAGAGTAAAAGATTCAACGTTTCCCTGAGGACGACCCGTACTCATCTCGGTCTAGCTACACGCGACACCGTTATTGATTGCGGTTATTCTACAAACACACTTCTTTCGTAACAATCATGCTACTAGAAGAGGCTAAGGGTGAGGGGTTCTTCAAGCTTCCCCCGATCCCGCGCATGGACTCAAAGTGAACTCGGGGCCCCTACTGCGGTTTTCAAAGGTCACTAGGCCACTCCACGGAGAGCTGTAAGCAACTCCGAGACTACATCGAGGAGATCATCTGTTCGGGGCACCTCGCAGCGTACTTGAGGGACAGGCGGCAGGCCGACCGCGAGCAGGAGAAGCGTCCCCCTCCCACCGAGCTGACCATCGGCCAAATCATGGTCGTGTCAGCAGAGATACGTCTGGCACCCACGATGCTCGGTACCCTATGCCGGGCATAGATGCCAACAGACATCCGAGGGGCTTAAGCTGCGCGAATAAGAGCGTCAACTAGCATGTATTTTCTTTTCAGAGCAATGTACACCTTTCTTGAGATCTTTTTTTTTATATAATAAAAGGGATCAATAAAGCATTGCAATGAAAGAAAAAGAATCTTATTCATTCAAAGGGTACTATAGGCTCCTCAGCCGTACATCAAAAACAAAAAAGAAAAATTACAATAGCGGGGGAATGGGGTGCAGAGAACACTTCTCGTGGTACTTTGATTATATTTTCGCCAGCCGAGCCCTCGCAGCATCTAACCTCTGCCTTCGATGCCCTCCGCGAGCGTCGGCATCGTGCTTCAATTGGTAGCATTTAAGGACGAGCGCCACCGAGCGATTTAGCCGGCTCGCAGAGATCGGGCCGAAGAGCCTCAGAGACCTTAGCTTGCCAACGGCCTCGTCTTTCAGCAGTTCGGATAAGGGGTTGTAGAGCCCCGGTGACGCCCTCCAGATAGAGTACATCAGCAGCTGAAGGAGGGGGGAGCGCCGGGGGAGCAATCGGCCGAAGTGATCCTCGATGCGGCCTATCACCAACTGCACCGTGTCATCAGTGCAGTACTGGTCATAGAGGTACACGTCCTCGAAGTTTATGATCTCGGCGATGGTGAAAAGGAAGTCCTCCATTCTTACGCTTTGGGTGTGAGGAAGGGAGTAATCAACACTCCCTCTGTTTTATAGCCCACAACGCCCCCGAAGTTCAACGGTCACCCGTTTCACCCGCAACTATGCCGCCACACGGCGGACATCGCGCCGTTCGATGCGCAGTCGAAACGACACTACCCAGCGCTTCGCGTCCCCCACGCGATCATGACACATGTCGCCAGTGACTGTCCTTCTTCGCCGCTCGATGCGCGATTGAAACGACACTACTCTGGCACTTCGCGTTCCCCACACGATCACGACACGTGTCGCCAGCAACCGTCCCTCTTCCCGGTACTCACACCAGGGAGGACGGATAGAGCCTCTCAAGAGGCAGCCGAGAAGCTACCATGTTCGGCTATCCCTGGCCGGTAGCTTCCCTACCCCACGACGCTAGGGATCTAAGCCCTCGCCCAGAGGCGACTGAGCAGCTTCACTGCTCGGTCCGTCCTTAGCAGGCCTCTCACGGCCATTCCAGTGCTAAGGATCGAAGCCTTCACCAAGAGGCAGCCCAGCAGCTACCCTGCTCGGCTATCCCTGGCCGGTAACTCCCTTACCCCACAACGCCAGGGATCGAAGCCCTCACTAAGAGGCAGCCCAATAGCTACCCTGCTCGGCTATCCCTGGCCGGTAGCTCCCCTACCCCATAACGCCAGTGTTTCCCCAATCAGAGCAAAGATCTGTTTAAAATTCAAATTTGAAATGGAGCAACGCTTCAGAAGCAGCGCCAAGTGCACTGCGCCTTAAGCAGCGCACCACATGCAAAGCACGTGTGCGCTAGCGCTAAGTGCGTTGCGCTCTAAGCAGCGTACCACGTGCAAAGCATGGGTGCGCTAGCGCTGGAACTAAAAACTCCTCACCGTCAGATCAGAGATCCAATAAAGATGATAAATCATCAATTAATTAGAATTAAATTCTGTTAAGGAAAGATTCCTCAAAATCTTTCCAAACAACAAAATTGTGCTCTGTAAATCAGAGCACCGTGGGATCAATGATCCAATGGTGATTAAAAATCACCAAAAGTACAGAATAAATTCTGTATGGAAATATTTCCCAATCTTGTTAAAAACAAGAAGATTTCCTTCTGTAAATCAGAAGCCCTTGCATCAAAGATCCAACGGTGGGAAATCCACAAATCAATTGAAGAAAATATTTCCTTAACTGATTGAACTGATCAGCTTTCCCTATATAAAGGCCCCAAGACTTCAAGTCTTAGGGGGACAGAAACAAACAGAGGAACCCCCCATAAGCTTTGAGAGATCTCAGAAAGAAGAGTCAAGCTCTCAGAAAAAGAAGATTTTCTTCAAGGTAAAAAATGAACGGAGAGATGAAATCATCTCATAATTAAGAAGAAGAATTCATTTTTTTCTTTAAGATCATAAATCTACAAGACCAAGGTCTTTTACAAAGAGTTCAAAAGATCTTATCATAAAATAAGAAGAAGAACATAATTCTTCTCACAGATCATAGATCTACAAGACTAAGGTCTTTTATACAGAGAGATCATGAACATCTCATTATAAAAAGGAGGGGGGAGAATAATTCAATTCTCTTAAGGATCATGGATCCATAAAGGCAAAGCCTTTCATCAACATAAGAGATTGAAAACATCTCCTACAAAATAAGAACTTTTGTTCTTAGAATCTTGAGACGAAGTCTCTTATAAAAGAACATAAATTTATTTCTCAGATCATAAAGTTGATCAGATAGCGCTTTACGCTCATAAATTAGCGCTCTGCGCTCTTGAATTAGCGCAACGCGCTCATAGACTGGCGCAAAGCACCAAGCGCACTACGTGCTCCTCACGTGTGCGCCACTTAACAGTTAGCGCTCTGCGCTCTTAGACTAGCGCTTTGCGCTCATGGACTGGTGTTCAGCGCTAAGTGCACCGCGTGCTCCTCACGTGTGCGCCACTGAACTAATAGCGCAATGCGCTCATAAACTAGCGCTCTGAGCTCATTAACTGGTGCTAGCGCCAAGCGCGACACATGTCCCTCACGTGTGTGCTACTCGGCAGAAGCGTACTGCGCTCTTTGACTAGCGCCAAGCGCACTATGTGCTGCGCTGATAGAACATAAATTGTTCTTTAATAAGCCCAAGAGCTATGATGAGTGCTCAGCACTCAATAAAAGACAGAAATACTGTCAGAACCCAAATCAATGCTCAGCATTGTCAAATGTTTAAATATTTTAACTGAGTGGGCCGAGCCCAAATTGGCTATAAACCCATCATTCAGATTAAATGAGCCCATATGCTCATAAATCTTTTAACAGATTTTATCCCCAAATTGGACTACAGATCTTTCAACCAAAAATGTTTCAAGGGTACATCTCTGAACCCCTTTGATATATGTCGTTGTAATCCCTCATCGTCTTCAGAGAGGTGACGGGTCCCGACAACCATACATTTCATAGACTATGACATTTTTAAACTGGACTATGGGGTCCTTAAACCTATGGACTATGATGTCCTTAACCTTGGACTGTGGGGTTCTTAAACCCATGGACTATGATGTCTTTAACCTTGGACTGTGGGGTCCTTAAGCCCATGGACTGTGATGTCCTTAACCTTGGACCGAGATGTCCTTAAACTAACATTGGACCATCATGTCCTTAAACTGGTAATCGACCGCAATGTCCTTAAACTAAGCAATATAGTCCAAATGCTCTGTTGTTGGATCTGAACGATCCCGTTAAGTCGATCTTAGTCTGAAATTAGACTAACGTATCCTTAACAAACGTTTAAGTTGATCTTAGTCTCAAATGAGACTAGCGTATCCTTAAACCTAACCCAAACCCAAATCTAAGAAAATACGGATTTGGACTAATCCACGCCCTATGGGCGACAACATAAATTAGTCTCCGTATACAATCCACGAGCAACCAAAAACAAAACAAACACCCACGACACGAAGTGACCATCTAGAGAAGGAGAAAGTGGTTACCGCGATGCGGTAGCGTAATTAACTGCAGGGGCTTGCGCCTGCAGGGAAGAGCGTCCCCACAATCAAAAACCCCTCATCATGAGGGGGAATCTGACGAAATCTGCTACATCGGCCGCATCCGTTTAAACCTTCGATACACTGTGCCATAAATCAACTTGGCATCTGCGGAGAGGTGGACGGATAGCACCAAATAGTATCTGCCCCCAAATTCAGGCAAGATGGACCTACGCGGTCACGTCTCTGTGTTTCGGCGGAGAACAGCCAGGGATCAAAGCCCTCACCAAGAGGCAGCCGAGCGGCTACCTCGCTCGGCTATCCCTGGCTGGTAGCTCCCCTACCCCCACAACGCCAGGGATCAAAGCCCTCACCAAGAGGCAGCGGAGCGGCTACCCTGCTCGGCTATCCCTGGCCGGTAGCTCCCCTACCCTACAATGCCAGGGATTAAAGCCCTCACCAAGATGCAGCCGAGCGGCTACCCCGCTCGGCTATCCCTGGCCGGTAGCTCCCCTACCCCACAACGTCAGGGATCAAAACCCTCACCAAGAGGCAGTCGAGCGGCTACCCTGCTCGGCTATCCCTGGCCGGTAGCTCTCTACCCCACAACGCCAGGGATCAAAGCCCTTGCCAAGAGGCACCGGGCAAGAACCCTGCTCGGCCATCCTAAAGGATCAAAGCCCTCGCCAAGAGGCACCGGGCAGCAACCCTGCTCGGCCATCCTTAAGGATCAAAGCCCTCGCCAAGAGGCACCGGGCAGCAACCCTGCTCGGCCATCTTTAAGGATCAAAGCCCTCGCCAAGAGGCACCGGGCAGCAACCCTGCTCGGCCCGTCCTTAGTAGGCCTCTTACGGCCCCTCCCGCGCTAAGGATCAAAATCACTCTCAAGAGGCAACCATGCCCGCTCTTGCTCGGTTATCCCTGGCTGGTAGCTCCCTACCCTAACACACCAGGGATCAAAGCCGTCGCCAAGAGGCACCGGGCAGCAACCCTGCCCAGCCCATCCTTAAGGATCAAAAGCCCTCGCAAGAGGCAACCGGGCCCGCCCTTGTCCGGTTATCCCTGGCTGGTAGCTCCCTACCCCAACACACCAGGGATCAAAGCCCTCGCCAAGAGGCAACGGGCAGCAACCCTGCTCGGCCTCATCCTTAGTAGGCCCCTTACGGCCCCTCCCGCGCTAAGGATCTAAGCCCTCGCTAAGAGGCAGCCGAGCGACTACCCTGCTCGGCTATCCCTGGCTGGTAGCTCCCCTGCCTCGCAACGCCAGGGATCAAAGCCCTCGCCAAGAGGCACCGGGCAGCAAGCCTGCTCGTCCCCGTCCTTAGAAGACCCCTTACGGCCCCTCCCGCGCTAAGGATCTAAGCCCTCGCTAAGAGGTAGCCGAGCTGCTACCCCGGCTATCCCTGGCTGGTAGCTCCCCTACCTCGCAACGCCAGGGATCCAAACCCTAGCCAAGAAGCACCGGACAGCAACCCTGCTCGGCCCCGTCCTTAGTAGGCCCCTTACGGCCCCTCCCGCACTAAGGATCAAAAGCTCTCGAAAGAGGCAACCGAGCCCGCTCTTGCTCGGTTATCCCTGGCTGGTAGCTCCCTACCCCAACGCACCAGGGATCAAAGCCCTCGCCAAGAGGCACCGGGCAGCTACCTTGCTCAGTCCATCCTCAGCATGCCTCTCCGAGCCTTTCACGCTGAGGAACATGACCTCACCAAGAGGCATCCGGTATATCTACGTCTGAGCGATCTCCGCCTCGACTTCGGGGCCATGGAGATTCATTGCTCGACCCATCCCAGGCAGGCCTTGTATGGCCCTTACAACGCCAAGGATCGAAACAATCGCCTAGAGACACCGGACAGCTACCCTGCTCGGTCATCCTTAGCATGCCTCTCTGAGCCCTCCAACAACTAAGGAACATGACCTCACCAAGAGGCATCCGGCCTATCTACGTCTGCACGATCTCCACCTCGACTTCGGGGGCATGGAGATACCGCCTTCCCGCCGGTCTTCGCACACTTGGCATGTGAACAGATTCAACTCGACGCGTAATCGCTAGACGAAGAACCGACACAACACGAAGGCAGTACTGTGCAAATACAAGTGTTTACCGACAAAGGAAAATACGCGTGAAAATATGATTGCAAAAAAACTTTATTCACAAAGTCAAAGCTTTTACAAGGGTATTGTGGGCTCCCCAGCCTTACAAAATGCCCGGAGGGCTACAAAATTCTCGATGCAACAAGAAAAAAGAAGGAAACAAGAAGACCAGGGGACTTCAGGCCTCAGGGCCAGGCGCAACCCCAGGAGGCTCAATATCTACCACGGCTCGGGCGGCGTCTGGGGGCTCAGCGCCCGTCACAAGAGCCTCAGCGTCGCCCTCGCCGGGAATCTCTTCCCCGACCTCGCCCCTGGGGTCGCCCCTCTCGTCATCCCCGAGAGGATACTCGGCTCGGAGATCTTCGTCGGTGAACTCCGGCATCCGAGCCTTGATGGCGTCGAGGGCCTCATGCCAGATGGCGGTAGTGGCCGAGGCTAGGACGGTGTAAAAATGTTCCGATTTCTGGTAGTTCTCCACCGCCTTCGCCGCTCTGAGGTCGGCCCGCTTTGCCGCCTCTACCGCCGCCTCCAACTCCTTTCGGAGGGTGCTCGCCGACATCTTCATGGTGCCGACGAGCACCTTGGAGTCCTGAAGCTTGGTCTCGGCGGCCTGGGCGGCCTCGCGGAACCTGGCAACCTCCTGCTTCACGGCCGCCGCCTCCTGCTTCGCGGCCGCCGCCTCGCCCTCAAGGGCAGCGACTCTCGCCATCGCCGCCTCCAACTCCCGCTTTGAGCTCTCCTCCAGCGAGGAGAGCTCGCCCGCGGCTCGCATCGCCGGGGCTATTTCTTCCTCCTCCATCTGGACGACGAGGGCGACGTGCTGGAGGACCTGAAGAAATCATAGGGGGGTCAGAAAAGAAAAAGGGGTCACCAAATCTTGCTAATGATGAGACACAGAGTTAGAAATTAAGTGAGGTGCGAGCACTAACCTGCACGGCCTCTTAGGCGATGGACGCCATTTGCGCCTTCAGAGTCCCCCGAGGGACCTTTCCCCCGGCCGACCTCTCCATGTCGGACAGCAAGCTGTCAGCGACGGAGAGCCCCGAGGGCACCTCAAAGCGGAGCTCCCCCTCGTCCACCAAGATCGGGGAGGTCGGGGTCCGCAGAACTGTTCGGGGGAACCGCTTGAGAGGCGACGGCGGAGAGCCGACCTCCATCTCCGAATCCTGGGCCCCCTGTCCCCAAACCCGCTTTCGGCTCGGCGCCTTGCTGGGCTCCGGGGCACGATCCACACTTGAGCGCTGGGGTGGGACGGCTGCCGGGGAGCCGGGACCGACATCGGACGAGGAAAGCTGGCGCCCCCAGCCTTCGATCCTTTCTTCGGCTTGCGCATGGCCGCTCGAAGGTGGCTCATATCCATGGGTTCTGCACAAGACAAGACACATTGGAGTCAGCAACACAAACAGAAATGAAAATAAACGCAAGCCTAATAGAACACCTACAAGCTCCTAACTTACCGACGAACTGGACGGGGCTGAGCCCGGCCCAACTAAGGGCCCACTCATAAAGAAGCATGTCAGCCCGGGGAATGGGCTCCCACTCCGCCACTCTCACCGCGTCGAGGTCATTGGACGGGCTTCCCCGCCAGCACCTATCCCTAGACCACTGGGTGGGCACGGGCCAGTCCTCACCTTCTGGCGGCCCAACAAAGAAAAACTTCTTCTTCCACTAGTGGATGGAATAAGGCAAGACGACGACACCCGACTTGGCTGCGCTCCTCCGTTGTTTCCTAAAGGAGAGATAAACCCACCTCGGGTCGCCCGCACGAGTGCCGGGGTGACCTTTGTAAATGAGAGAGGAGGCAAGGATGGACAGACCGAAGGGGATCATCTGCAGCTTCAAGCGGACCAAGAACCCAAGGAGAACCCTTCATGAGTTTGGCACTAGCTGGTCCAGGGCTAGCCCGAAGTAATTTAGCGCCCTAACAACCTCGGGAGAGAAGGGCAGGCGCATTCCGGCCCAAAAGGATTCCAGGTACAAGGCAATCTTTTTACCCCGTACCTGATTCGCCCTCTCTCCTTTCTCGGCCAAACGTAGAGTATAGCCGGAAGGGATATGGAAACGAGCCCGAGCGGTGGCAAGCTCGTCCTCGTACCTCACCAAGGATGGCATACCAGGGGCGTCCGCCACCTCCGCTCTGGGATCCGCCCCCGACGTGCGACCCCGGGAAGAGGATCTGACCCTAGCTTCCCGGGAAGACTCCGACTCAGCGAAGGAATCCCTAGAATCTACCCCGACGACATCTACAGACTCCTCAGAAGAAGACATCTAACCTGATGGAGAAGTCCTCGGGAACGCAGGAATCCGACCTAAGAAGGAGAGCGCCGAGCATACAAGATCAAGAACGAGGAAAATATAAAGAGAGAAGGGTCATGAAGCGGACCCATTTCTATTTATAGCCACCGGCGTCCTCATCCGACGGCGATGGTCGACTCCCGCCAAAAACAACACTCCGCATTCAACGGCCACGATCGCTCCACCTGTTGCACGCACATTGGTCGGATCCCATCAGACGCCAGAAGTCTGCGGCCCGTCGCGTCAGTCAACCAGCGCTCGACACATGGGCTGTCGCTTCAGCGAAAGTACGCACGATCTGGCGCACCCTCTTTAATGCAAAGATCTCACCTTGATTCGCTGGCATCATCCAGAAAATACAACAGATTACCCAGGTACACGCTCGACGATATTTTCGAAAAGGAGCTCACCTCGGGTGACCCGGCAGACCACTCTCAACCCGACCCGTCAGCTGGTCGGGACGAGAGTGGGGGGCTAATGATGATGCTCGATATCGGTGATCTCCTAGATCATGACACGTGGCAGATGACGTGTCCCAGAGCATGCAAGAGAGGACTTACAGTGGCCGACCAGACCACTCCTATGCCCGTCCTACAAACAAACGCTGGCTCACCTCCGAGCCCGTGCACAATTGGCCTCCTCGGCCTCACAGCTTGTCTCCGGGCTACCGCAGAACCAAGATATCTCGGCTCTCCCGCTCGTCCGCGAGCTCTCCCGCCGAGGCCATCTTCCTCGGTCTCATTGACCGACCAACGGCACCACTCACAAGCGCAACCGTCATCCCGCAAATCTCGCCGTGCGCGAGATATCCGCCGGTCACATCCCACGTTCCACGCCATCACGATCCCCCATTAACGAGCCTGTCTCGCCATTAATGGGAGATCCCACTCATCACACAGGCGTGACGTCGGGAGCGTAACGGCCGGCGTGATTCTCGCGTCTGTCCTGCCTGCTGCCACCACTATATAAACCCCTTCTTCAGACGGTTCAAATAAGCCATTTTTTACTCCACTAAGCCGTTACTCTGCTCGGATTTCCTCTCTAACTTGATCGTCGGAGGGTCCTCGGTGGTACAACCACTCCGGGACTTCCTTGCAGATAGCTCGACGACAACTAACATCAAACCCATTGAGATCCACACGCTTCACGAGCCTGCCTCCAGATCCAATCTCAGCCGTCAATCGCCGCTATCAGCAGATCAACGGAAGATAACATCTTGGCGTGATCCAGGTCGCGTCACCTTATATATTTGCTTCTCGCCGTGTCGTTTTTGGAGGATTTAGACGGCGGTTAGAGTAACATATGTGTGTGAGAGAGAGAGAGAGAGAGATGAAATCATTTATATAATTTGATAACTGCAATAATCCGCACGACTTCTGTTTTCTTGATCCGATAGAAAGAATTGTAACCAGTAGATATTTTTGGCAACCAGCCGAAGGTTAACATATCGATCCCACGGCCAAGAACAAATCTATATTATTTTTCTATATTAAAAATGCATCCTAGATAAACCCAATAGATATTCAGTGTCTCCAAAAAAAGAGCACAAAAAAACAAAAAACCTTGGACCTTATAAATCACTGGAAAATAGCACAAACTCCAGTGGCTGAAGAAAATGCCAAAGCAAGATATTCGTGGCGTATAAATTACAAGTGAATACGGGAACACAAACCCATGGACCATTTTCCAACGGCTATGGTCTGCCCATCAATCACATCACCCCTCGAATAAAACAAAGTCACAAATTCTCAATGTAAATAAAAAATCTCAAGACAAAACCCAACAACAAAACCCTAAATTCTCGATGGCGTCCCCTTCCTCGAATCTCCATATATAGTCTCTCAAGGCTCAACGATCTTGATCTTTCTCCCTCTCTCTCCTTGGCTAATAGATCTCTGTTTCTATATCACTCGCTCAATTCATCGATCGATTGCGGTGAATCGAGAGCGAATCTGAAGGGAAAGGGGCATCTTGCGCGTCGGAGGTTGGCCTCGCTTCTGAGTCGCAGGTAAAGCCGATCGAATATTTCTTGAAACCCTAGGTTAATGGACCTCATGTGTAGAAAACCCTAATTATATGCGAAGTTTTGAATGAAATCGTGAATTGGGTGGTGCTTTGCTTTTCATTCAGGATTATGACTCTAAGGATGTTGTAGATTTGTTTTTATTAATGCAATTGCAGTGATTTACCATTATGATAAGTAATTATGAGAATACTGTAAGAGTTCGGTGTGATTGTGGGGGGTTGGGTTGTGGAAATCACTCAGTTTTAGTATTGTTAGTTCAATTCTGTCTGAAAGATGCAAACTTAGAACTTTCGCAATATGGAAATCGCAGATGTGTGATTTTTTTTGTAATCATTACACTTGATAAGATGAATTCTCCATCAGATCCTTGCTTTGATGTTTTTATTTGCGCTTTAGTTGCAAACAAATCATATATGCATCTGTTGAAATTGCTTCTTATTGTTTGATGGTATTTGTGATGTCCAAGTACACTTGTCGATTGGATCTTTGGATGGTAATGTTTAATTAGCTGTAAATTATCCCTCTGAAACTGAATAATATCTGTAGTAGCGAAAATTCATCAATATATCCCAGAATCTGGGGCATCTGTTTGTGGATAATTGTATCAGGGAGTATAATCTGTGTTGATTTGCTTGGTTTATTGTGCTAAAACTGATCCTTAGTTCCTATTTCCTATTTCTTTTTCTCGTTTGAATGTGATGGAACGTAGGCGGTGAGGATGTCAACTCCAGCCAGGAAGAGACTGATGAGGGACTTTAAGAGACTGCAACAAGATCCTCCTGCAGGGATCAGCGGTGCTCCGCAGGACAACAATATTATGCTCTGGAATGCCGTGATATTCGGGTATGTTTGCAAGGAAGAGATTGATAAAGCTCTGTTGTTGCTGTTGTTGTCGCTGTTGTCTCTGTTGCAAGTAACTATATTAATATAACATAGCATAGTTTTGGAAAATTTACTGCTTTTGCTGATGTTTATTCGCTTATTTTATTGCAGACCTGATGACACTCCTTGGGATGGAGGTGGGTCAAATTTGAGCGTTCAAGCTATATTTCAGCTAAGAACTACTTGTTCATCATTTTTTTTACATAACTGAGAATGCACATTTTTTTGTTGCTAATATTGCTAGTAATAATCACTTTAGTGTTTTCATTTCTTAAAATATGAAAATGCGTTTGATTCAGTTTTGAAAAGAAGTTCTAGGAAAAAAAAAGTTCTGGAGTGGTTCCTAGGTGGCGCAGCCTTGAAAGCTGTGGTCTGGGTAGCTCTAGGTCGCCAATCTGGGTTTGAGGTCTGGGTAGCTCTAGGTCGCCATTCTGGTGCGACCAACAAAGAAAGAGTGAACATGTGGTTGTGGCTTTTTTGCTACTTGGGGCCTAGCAATGCTTTGGGGTTGGATCAAAAGGAGAGTAACAAACAAGAACACAGATTGAAAGATTTCCACCAATTTCTTTCTATCTTTTTTATTTTGATAGCATTTTAATCGGGTCATGTTTGGGTATTATTAAGGCGAAGCTGATTTTGGAACCATGCCTAATTGTACTTGAAGAGCCAGTGAGGAATCTGGTCGAGTACTATTGACACCCATAGATATTTGCAAGATGATTACTTAAAATAGTTACTGAAATTTGGGATGAAGACATGGCTTCATAGGATCTGTTTTGTCATTTCAATGAACAGTGAAGGAATAAATTCCCTAAGACATAACACAAGCGGAATATAAATCCGAGGCTTGTCACATATCTTGGTCATTGTCCGAATCTACTGCACTTTATCTTCTCCGAAAATCTCAAGCCGGTCCACGCTCGATCAAGTATGAAGGAGCGCCTTGTTCATCCCTTGGTTTGCCTCCCAAGAAAACCCCCAATCTAAGAACTTTGTCTGTTGAATTCTCTCGAAAGAAGAGAAGCACTGAACCCAAAGGAAAATATACTTTTATTCTCTCATTACTCTGTATATAATGAGTAGAATAATAACCATAAGGGACAAAATTACCATTTTGCTTTTTGTTATCTATTCATGTGCATAAGCCCATCATACGGTGTATTTGTCATTTTCCAACATCTCTTACTCGCATGTAATAGGTGTTGCAATCCACATGAAACTCGGGTTTCTAATTCTTAGACGTAGTCTCTCTTCTAAGAATCATACCGCAAACAAGACGTGTGACCTACTAGTAAACCTGGACTTTGAAGCCCAATACCATGAACCGGTTAGTGATCATGGCGGCTGCTACCTTATAAAAAAATATTAGTGTTGTCTCGCTATACCTCAGGTAGTTCTATTGTATCTCGATCAGGCGTACCTCATCCCTCCGATGCTACACTTCTATACATGATTTGATGTATGCACAATTATGCGACAACTTTCTGTCAGCGGCATAATTGGTTGACCGTGCACATGGTCTTCCACACTCATCTCTCTTCGTTTTAGAGTAACTTCCTAGACATGCTCCATAAGGTTAATTATTTCATCACCTTTGGAAACATGTTAAAGTAGCAATCATTACCCTCTCCCTTTAAGAACATAGTCGAAAGTCACATAGGTCATCGTTGAGTAGCTGAGAGAACTTGGCCTCAAGGGTCTCACACATGGGAAAACGGGGATTTGTTTGTTCACACCCCTCAAGGTCAACCTTAAGCACATGTAGTATGATGCATGTTATGGTGACTAACTTTCTTCGAGAATGTATGTCTTAGATTAAATGTCACCATACAGATCTTAGCCTAGTCGCAATGTGCGAGTGGGAGATATTGAAAAATGACAAATACATTCTATGATGGGTTTATGCACATGAATAAATAATCAAGGGCAAGGTGAGAATTAGAGAGTCATAGAATTCTTAGACGAAGGATCTTCTAGGAAGAGAAATCAAGAGTGAACACGGCTCGTACAATGGCTAAGGTATATAACAAACCTTGGATTTATATTCCGCTTGCGTTATATTTTAGGAAAGTTTATTCCTTTAAATAGAATAATTCTAATTACACGGACTGAGTAATTTTCCAAGTTTCATGGTTTGATAAAAAATCAGAACAGGATATAGAATGTTAAAAAAAAATTTTTGATTGAAATTAGAGCCTAACTCGGGATCAATCATCACAATCACCTCATAAGAATGGTGCCGTTGTCTCACTTCAACTTTGATCTAAGAACCTCATCTGAAAGAGTTCCACATCTAGAGCTAGCTGCATATTTGGCTTTAACCTCCATACTTAATTGCATAGCGAATTATTGGATTCAAGTTTACTTCAATTAGTTCCTATGATGGAATCATCATTATCATTGTCTGTGAAGTTCAGTTTCTATCTGGGAGGTTCGTCATAATGATTGTCCAAATTTTAGACATGCTGTTAATTTGTCCTTAACTCTCAAGGCTGGTAGTAATCATTGGCTGAGATAATTGTAACAAGATCGACTTTCCTTAAAACCTATGAGGCATGAATGATGGTGGAAAATTTACCTTCCGCGGAACAATTTAAGCCCATTTAATGACGGTGTACGCTCCAAAAATTTCCTATATCAATAGAAATTCCAGAAATTTGAAAAATATTTTTCAGCATGGAATTCAATCATGAAATCAATAAATACTATTGGATATGTGAGGAATATGAAGAAAGAAGAACCAGATATTTCATCAACTATTACAGCAGATGTGAAATATTTCCTAGTGGATCTAAATGAATACCAGAAAATATGAAAATAGTTATTAACACCATATATAATGTTGTGTTGTGGGTTCACTGATGCTCCCAGATTAACTATATCATATAGAACTGAAGTCATATGCTCAATTTTGTTACTTTATCTTGATCTCTATATCTTCATTTTTTCTTCTAATATTTTACTTATATTTTCTGATCAATATGCCAGGCACGTTCAAATTGACACTTCAGTTCACTGAGGACTATCCAAATAAACCACCGACCGTGCGCTTTGTTTCTCGGATGTTCCATCCAAACAGTAAGTTTTGATGTACCATTATCTCATAAACTATAATTTTATGTTTGTATTATTGGCGTTTCACAATGCATTCCATGATGGTCAAATGGTGTTAAAAAATAAATATTTGATTATAATAAGTTCCCATGCAGAAGCAACATGCTTGTATGAACATAATTTATTTCGAATGTGTTATTTTTGGCTCTATGGCTTGACCAGTGCTTAGAGTTGAATTCAATTCCTTCATATCACCTTTATCCTCTTAGCCTTTGTTAGTTCAAGAGTGAATTTTGGAGCCTTGTTTCTGCATGCCTAAACTGCATGATCAGTAAATCAGGTGTTTCTACTGCAGGAGGTTCCATAGATTCGTTAACCAGAATTTTTGACACCATTTTAAAGGTTGCCATTAGATTGATAACTGGTGTAGATTTTTGCCAATTCTTTCATGGACTCCTGAGTCCTGCCTGCTATTCTTGATGAAAAACGCTGATATAATATTAGTTATTCTGAAATAATAGGTCTGACCTTAGGATACTCATTATTTTTTAAAATTACATTTCTGAATTAATATTGATACAGCATTGCTCATATGCACAGAACAATGATGTGTGGGTTGTCTTTAAATACACATAATCGAGAGCACAGTGGACAGTATTCATGATTTGATTACCATAACTTTGTGGTCATGATATAGGTACCAGAGGCTAGAAAGTAGACTTCCCCTATATTTTGGCCTTTCAACACCTTGTTAATATTGCTCTTCCTATTTACTTTTTTATGTAGTGTTTCACACAACGGCTGGTTATGCACTTCAAGCGGTCTGCGTAGGCAAGTGGCATTATTGGCCACAACGCTTTTGCATAAGCAGATGTTTTTCACCCTGTTTTAAAAGTATCTTTATATGATAATGCTCTTATAAGAAGTGCATGCTTATGGGTATAATGACTGAAAGTTATTAAAGTCACATCATCATTGTAATCATCATTGTACGCTAGCATAGCCATATAGAGTATATCACTATATCTAGATTATATAGGGGTTAGATAAACGAACCAAACATCTTAGCCGTCCTGATTAAACTAAATGATTTCCCCCTTTCTATTTAGTATCAAGCAAGCAAGCAACCCAAATCACAGAGCATTATATAAGTTGATTCACCACCTTCTCCGTACCATCTCCCTGACAGCTCCCATCTCCATCTCTCATCTTCAAAAGAACACTAACACCCCCTCCCTCCCTACCCACCACCCCCAACCCCAAAAAACAAAAACAAAAAACAAAAAAAGACCACCCACACCCTTTATATAATATACCGATACTATTTGAAGAGATCAAGATTATGCTACTTTAACCAGGGAGAAAATGAGGTAACTTGAAACACGATACAAAATTGATTTTGGAGGGTTCAAGTTGAAGCCAAGAAACATACCATTAAACCTGAGGTCAAAATGATTCTAAACTTAAAAGATGAGGATATAACAGCGTTGAAAAATAATAATATTGGGAAAACGGGAGAAATCAAAGGCCCGTCTCTTGGACATATTCCCTTAACATTCCAACCATTGGCCCGGCTTCTTATGCATTCTTTCTTGAACAAACTATGAATTGAGCTGCCTGGGAGGGATTTAGTATCACAATAAATAGAACGCCAGAAGAAAAAGTAGTTATACAAGTCTGTGCCGAATAGGGGATTGCCCTTTTGGGTCAAGAACAGTGTTTTAAATGTCAGCCGACATCGTTGAAATGTCGGTTTTGGGAAGAAAACAACACGGGCATGCAAAAAAAAAAATTGGTTAACGATATTTGGTGAATATCGGCCAACATTTCGTGATGTCGGCGTTTACCGTTATGAGGGAAATTTTTTTGGGGTATTTTTCTTTTTTGGGTTTTGGTCTTTGTAAATAACCCGGTCCATTTGGACCAACTTACTTTGCAGAAATCTCGTTTTATCTCCCTTATTTCATCTCTCTTCCGACCCTTGTTTCAAGTAGAATTCGAACCTAGGACCGTTCGCTTAATAGGTGACCGCTATACCACTAAGCTATTCAGAAACATATAAATTTAATAAACTAAAAGTTTGAATAAGTTAATATTTTTTTTTAAAAAATAAGTTATATAAATAACATTTACATTACAAAAATGTAGAATCTGATATTTGATAATATCATCCGATATTTCAGGATAGCTGATATCCGACATCAAAATTTTCGGGCCGACACGACACCGACATCCGAAATTTAGAACATTGTCAAGAAGTCACGGGGTTGGAAGTTAACCATCACTTTAGGTGGATCTATTGCCATAATAAATGGGTACCAGGAGTAAGTGGGTTCGACGTTGTTCTGGATGCATGGATCAATATAAATTATAATTGTTCAAGTAGCTATTTTTGTCAAATTCATAATGGGGTGAACTGAGGCAAGACACGGAATCTTGATAAAGTTTACTTAGTGCCAATCATCTCTTGTTAGTGCCAATTCAACTTAGTGCCAATTCATGCCGAGAAAACCGAGTAGAGGATGTGCTTGCACATAATACTTGTTACTTAATGACTCATTGGCATTTGCACATTGCAAAGGGAATAGATGATGAGGTAGACATGCAATTGGAAATTATCTTGAACTACAAAGCAGTTCATCCTATGAGTGGAACCAATTTCCTGCATAACGCTTTAAGATATTTTTGAAAATTTGTTGTGAAACATCGGGTGAAGATTGATCAAGAGTTGAGGGATCAATGAAGCCAGGGGATAAGAGTTGAGAGCATAGTTGCATGAAGCAGGAGCGGAGGCGGGGGCGGGAATCGCCGAAACCTAAAAGAATCTTATGTTGGAGTTCGGGGGAGTGATATATATATATATATATATATATATATATATATATATATATATATGAGAATAATGGAGGAAAGATGGCATAGGAGGGAATTTCCTCCTATGGCGTCGAAAAAATACATCCTCCATCGTGTTTTCCGACGATCTGCACCCATCATCTTCATCGTTATCATCTAAGATGTGGGTACACCAAATTTCATGTGATTCTACAACCTTTTCACCGTTGAATTAGCGGGTTCAAAATTAACGGTTTACCGACAATAGAACTTTTTACATTGCTAAATCAACGGTGCAAAAGTTGTAGAATCACATGAAATTTGGTGTACCCACATCTTAGATGATAACGATGAAGATGACGGATTCCGATTTTCGGAAAACACGATGGAGGGTATATTTTTTCTACGCCCCTCCTATGGCCTCTTTCCTCCATTATTCTCTCTCTCTCCCCCTATATATATATATATATATATATATATATAGGCGTGCGCGCGCGAAATTATACATATAAAAGGCCATAAAATTAGAAAATTGCACCATGAAATGATTAATTACAAGCCCTATAATAAATCCTTAAGTTATAACCCAATATTTCATTAAGAGCCAATAAAGCTGTAGAGACAATAACCCAGCTGAAGAGATTCGAAACTAAATCACGATTATGTTGCATGAGAGTTATGATTCGGTTTAGAATCTCAGGAAGAACCGCGGATTCGAGTTTCCGAGGCTGGTTCGTGACATGCACCCAAGGTTCCTGCAACTAAGGTTGAGAGGTCATCAAAGACTTCACCCGAGTTGTTATATTAAATCAAGTTAGGGGCAGAGGGTGAACATATTGGAGCCTAGATTCAGACCTAATATGGAGGTTTAAGTATATGCAATTTAGAATCGGAAGGAATTCAAGTTGTGCATGGCTGATTTTATAACATTGTCTCGATTTTGTATTTTATGTTCTCTTTCCAGCATTTATTGTCTTGTAGTTGCTAGTTTTATAAAACGGTCAGTGCTTTTCATAATGGATGAATACTTTTTTCTGGCCATTCTAACCTTTTAATTGCATGAACTTGTGTAGTTTATGCTGATGGGAGTATTTGCTTGGATATTCTTCAAAACCAGTGGAGCCCCATCTATGATGTTGCTGCAATACTCACATCGATCCAGGTGTGCTAGAGTCCTCCATTAGTATTTCATTTTTCCTTGCAATGTTTGTCCCCACCACCAAATCTTTTCATTTTAATAGAATACTTTGGTAATTGTTTGTGCGCATTGCATGATACAAATCAACTTTTGTAAAGAAGACAAGAAATCAAGTAGTTATTTACTTATTATCAAGCTGTCAGCTGTTTCTACTTTTGACCCACACTGAATAGTTGGAAGAAGGCTTAATAGTTGAGTCTTAAAACTCCCTGTTATCTCGAGTAAATAAGAAAAACTTTTCTACAGCTGTATGTTTTATATTGCTATGAGATTTAAATAAACCTCTTATACTCGACAAAAAAATTACAGAATCTTACCGGGCTACCCAAAGGCAACCTTCCGGATGCCTCGTACTTCTTTCTACAAACATATTATCTCTTCCTTAAGCTTCATCTGCATCTCTTTAACCACCACACTTGACCCATGAAGATTCCACTATCCCAACATCATCGCATCAAGATATATGCTGCATCTCCCTTTGTCACTGCCTCACTTTAAACTATGCTCACTTAAAGTCTTGAAGAGCTCCACTTATAGATTGGTCTCTCTGAGTCGCTCAAGGATCAAATAAAAGTCTGTAGCGAGGTCAAAGGTAGTGAATAGGAACTATTTCCAACAATATCTTTTTGTGAGCTGGGAAGGTAATAAATAAAAGGGATTAATGCTTTGAACATTGTGCTTGGAATATCTTCAACAGCAGCAGCAACATCAAAAAGAAGAAATCTTTATCCCGAAGGTCTGGGGTTGGCGGCTACATGAGTTCTTTTCTTCTATTTTCCCATTTCTTGAGGACAGGCCCCATCCGTGGCCATCATATGCAACATGAATTAAATTGACAACCAAAATATTTCTTTTTTGGCCGTTTCCATCCGTCTTCTTATACGTTTAACCTCCCGTTCCATCATTAACTACAATTTGTCACTTCTACTTAAGGTTGTAAATCACGTATGGCGGTCGGTTTTTTTTATGGCGGATATCGGATATCGGCCTTTATAGATAAATGGCTTTACAAGTGTTATGGGATGAAGTTCATTATAAAATTAGATTAAATAACATTTCACATAAGTTTCCATATACATCAATGTTCAAAATAAAAAGAACAATCATCATCATTATCCAAAACCAAAATGCAAAAGTGCTAGCAAACAACCATAAATTTCATGTATCATAATTCAAAAAATCAAAATGAAATAAGTTTTTAACAAACAATCAAGCATCATAAAAGCAAACTCAATCATCTCCATTAATATCGGAGTCAGAGGTAGAATCATCATTTGTGGGCGCCATATCGTCCTCTATACTATAAATATTGCGGGTAGCCGACATCATGGCGTCCGCTATGTCCTAATCCGCTATAAAACCATACCGATACATCCCGTATAGCGCCTGAGGGTTTAAAATGCTATAACGGCGTTATTGCGGCCATAGCGGCTGAAATTTAAAACATTGCTTCTACTAAGTGGCACATAATTGGTCTCGGTTGCATACGTTCAAGCAATCTCAATTTGTTCAACCTCTTTATTGATCGTTATTCTCATTTTTGCTACACACATTTTGGACATATTGCTTCATGATTTCCCATCAATCGAATCTATTAAGCAACGCTGGTTTATAGCCGTTTCATGAACTATTATTTTCAGTTCCAAATGTATTTTGCAATCGCATGATGCTTTTGAAGCATCTCCACTTCAACCATCTTGTTTTGAATCTATAAACTTCCTCTTTGATTTACCCATCATGATTAACTATGTCTCGAGTAACGAAAATGTGTATGTCTGGACATTTCCTGGCCATTAAATATTAACTTTACATTTCTTTTACTATTTTGCTAAAGTTGCATTCAATACACTTTGTTTTTCATTTTTCTAATTCTAATTCTTCTTATATTAAAACGCATCTTTCAACCTTTCTAATTTGGAAATTATTCCATTTTGTAAGATCAAACTCTAAAACATCATCTACAAACGGCATGCACCAAATAAGTAAGCAATCTAATGCATATGTCTAGTAAGTTCATCCTAATCAATTATAACTTCTAAATGCGTGTCAAGATTAAAACTGGTGATAACTTTGACATCGAGTTATGAGATCAATAGATTTTTAGGCATGTGCATGTTGCTCTAAATAAATTTAAATGTAGGCTTAAATCCAGAAAACTACCAAATAGTTTTCTTGTTTGGCAACAACCTACCAAATAGTTTCAAAATTACAAGAAACTACCAAGGCTAACTGTGACACGTCAGCCCTAACGGAGCCACCTTATTGCCACGTCAGCACTGTTAATTAAATTTCCGCATAATGAAAAAATATATTAAAAAACCCCAAAACTACCCTCCTCCTTCATCCCTAATCCTAGCCACCTTCATCCCTAACCGCCGCCGTCCTCCGCCGAAGCTGTCGTCCGGCCACCGCTAGCGCCGCCCTCCTCAAGCCCCCCTCCTCGTCTTCTCTATCTTACTAACCCAAACCGTAGCCCCTCTTTCTCTCTCATCACCAATCTCCATGCTCGCCGCCGCCGAACTCCCTCCCACTCTCTCCCCTTCCCCGTCGATGTCACCGGCTACATCTTCTTTCCCTAAATCTAACCTAACCCAAACCCTTGATACCCAAAGCTTTACCTTCACAATTCTCTCTCATTGCTGCCTCCTTCCCAGCCGCCATAACCACCTCATCGCCTTCGCAACCTCCGGCCACCTCCTTGCCACCGTTGTCCTTCCCTTCATCTACTTCATTCTTTTTCTCCAAACTTCACTTAACCCCAACCCTAGTTGTCCAATCCCTAGCCGCATCCAGTAGTCTCCTCGCCGCCGCCGGCCATATCCTCCACCTCCCTTCATTGCCGACAGCCACCTCTACCGTCGCCGTGCCATTAACCATTAATTATTTAATTAAATATTAAAACTTCAATAGATTAATTAGTACTTAATTAATTTTAATTAGTGAGTTCATTGAAAGGGCAGAATTGTCATTGAACAACATAGTTAACAGTTGACCACGTTGACGGTGAATCATGGTAGTTTCTCGTAATAAGGTCATATATGAAAGTGCTTATCCCAACACGGGAGCCATTGCTGTATCACAAATGTTTAAAGGTATCAGAAAATTAAATTCCCCTGTAGGTAGAACTGTATGCATATAAACAAGGAATGGTGTAGGTTGTTATTCCAGAAGGGGTATTTAATGCAAAACCACAACTCCCAATACACTCACGACTCATACACTAGCCGACTCGTCCATAGACGCACAAACACACACCCAATAGAAATCCAATCCCGCGAGCAGATGCACACGCGCACACACATGTCCTGGCACACAGTTTATTGCTAAATGTGATTATCAAGGGCTATGATTATACATTTATTAGTAATTGCAAGGAACTGAGTATCTTCCTCATTTGCAATTCCTCCTATTTATCAAAAGGTGATGCGTAAGGATGGAATAAGGATTGAAAAATAATTATCAATATGCGAGTTAAAATTAATATAATATTCTTGCATATACCTTACAACTGGGAGGCCAAGAGACTTTTGACATATACTCGTCTTTCTGAGGGGTGTCTATCAAAGCAATTAAGGTTAGAATTGAGTGTAAATATCTAGGGTGTTGCTTACTGTTCAGATTTGGGTATGACAAAACAAACCCGTTATTTTATAAGGGATGAATGTCATATCAATTTCAACAATAGACAAGACGTAGTGAACTGTTCTCTTCTTAGCGTCATTGTACAACACATGGTAGACATGATTCCTCATCTAAATCACATCATCTCATTATATCCAATTTGCTGTTATGTTTAATACATGTGTAATGATCTTGTATCTTTTCTTGTCGTGCATGATGCAGTCCTTGCTATGTGATCCAAACCCCAACTCGCCTGCAAACTCCGAAGCAGCACGCATGTTCAGTGAGAACAAGAGGGAGTACAACCGTAAAGTGAGAGAGATAGTGGAGCAAAGCTGGACAGCAGACTAGTGGGTGAGAGACCATGCCTCGATGCTTCCCACGATAATTGCAAAAAACTTGGTGTGTTTTACTGCCATATCCAACAAAAAATGTTTGCACTTTAGATATAAGTTTGTATTCGCATTACCATATGATATGTCCTTGTTTGATGTATATTTGCTTGGATTGAAGTGCTTTCTTTGCTGGACAATTTGAACTCAATCTCTACTTGAGCTATGCGCCGCGGATTCCCTTTGCCTCTGTTTCCCCATTGACCCATTTTTGCATGTTGATTCTTGCTGTCCTTTTTAGCCCCCTCCTAATTTCACTTCCATTTTCTGAACGTTTGTGTAGGAAGTTTTGTTTTCATGGTAATCTAGCTTAAATTTGTTTGCATCAAATTTATGAAATCATCTTTTCAAAATTCTGTATGCATATTTTCAGTTGGATGCTTGTCATGCATAATTTTTTAGTTGCTCACTCATCTTAACTCCAATCTACATCTAAAATCATCTGTGTAGAAAGCCTTTCTCCAACATCGAAAGAGAGTAACCCAAGTGTAACTATAGCCTAGTGGTAAGTACTTTTGCAAATGGTAAATACTTTTGCAAATGGTAAATAGGTACATGGTGCAATTCTTGCTTGAGTTGCCACTTATTATGTGGTAAATCCTTTTGCAAATGGGCAATAGGTACATGGTGCAATTCTTGCTTGCATTACCACTTATTATTTTCCGAAAAAGATTTTTTTTGAAAAAGAGCAACTATGAAGCACCATGAAAGACTAGATTTTTTCCTCAATTAACCCTATTAAATAAATTAAATCCCTATATGATCCCAAAGCCAAAATAATTCCCAGAATGACTCTGGGAGGCCATGTCAGAAGAAAAGAGTCGATGTGGGGTGCCACGTCAGAAGGAAAACGCTAGTTGGAATAGCGTTTTCATCCTATCGAAAACGCTATCCCAAATAGTGTACCTAAAAACACAGAGACGATAATAGAGACACGGCGCTATCCCAAATAGTGTACCTAAAAACACAGAGACGATAATAGAGACACGGAGTAGAAAGAAATTGGCCCAGGTCGCTTGAGGGAAAATGCTCCTACTCATTCCTTCCTACATGCTCCTTACTCACCCTACTGTCTGAACCCCTGAGCACCAACTCACTGCTGCTGCTCCCTAAAGAAGTGTTGATGCCATTTCACATTTTCGAGCATTGCTGCTGCTCCCTAAAGAAGTGTTGATGCCATTTCACATTTTCGAGCATTCTTCGACGAATGAAATAGAATTTGGATGCAAAATTTTTGGTTTTCGTAGTGTAGTTTGTGATAAATTTTAGTAACGGATAAATTCTGATATAAAATGGACAACATTTCCTTTATAAATATTGATATATTTCCATAAATACATAATAATCTTCACTCCGGAGTAAAACAAGCCACACACGGCTCAAAAAAAATCTCACCTCGAAGGGTGGAACCACACAATAGAAAATATATCACATAAAATATAAACACACAACCACACAAACTAAAAAGCAACAAAATATATTCTGGATGCTATAAAGTTTATAAATAATACATCATTCGTCACATAAAATTGTAGTATCGCCTTTTCTTATTCTTCTTCTGTGGGGTTTGGTGTGATGGTCCTGCTACGTCATCTGTGGGTTGCTGCAATAGTCCTGCTTCACCACCCTGAGTCAACTGTGATGCAGAGATGATATCAAGACCGTGCTCCAATGCCACCGCCTCATCCTCATCTGCCTCATACTCACATCTTCGATAGGGAACACTGGGCCCTGATCATCGGATCGATATGTGCAACTCCGCTGGTCATGGATGGAACCTGCTACCATTGCCTCAAATCTAGGACCCTCACCCGCCTCATGCATTACGCCTCGGCAATGTCCAATCGTAGCACGTGCAAATTGTTTCAACGTATCCGCCACGTCACTCCGTATAGTCCTCACTGTCATACGTATAAGTCTCCACATGTGCCTGACCTAAAAAAACAATGAACATTTTAGTAAAAACATTTTATAAAACGTACATGATGATAATCCAACATTAAAATAACAACTAAAATAACATACCGTCTTAACTTTCGAGGGAGCTGTGGGCTGAAACATAGGGACGTCTCCACCAATGACATATCGCTGACCGGGCGTGATAACGTACAATCAAGTCATCGGGATATACCAATTCATGTACTCGATACGGCGTGTAGAATCATTCACCGGGATGTCGCCTCTAACGACAAATGCAAATCCATCGAAGCCCTACCTGTGCACATATGACATATGCCTGTGTCTCCAGTCCACCCTGGCCTTGCCTCGCGCATCTATCTTGTGCAACGCGGCGTCAAAAACTCGGTCTGGTGGGATCCCTTGTGCAAACCGAACTGGCGCAGTACTCTATCCGGATAGTAGTACTCTATCCGGATAGTAGTACTCGACAAATATGAAGTGTATGAGTGGCGCCGTGGTCAACCATAGCAAGTGATGGGGATGAGACGTCCACAGAGGCGGTAGAAGCACGACACGCTCATTTGTGTGTAAGGCTACCACGTCACAAACTCGTCCCGTAACGTGTTCAGCTCATACCTGTATAAGTCCAGGCACTCATGAGGGTTCCTCCTCCATGTTAGCTGACTTGCCCACCGAACAGCTAGAGGAGAGCTCCGATCCTCAGGACCATCGATGATCCGCCTATTCGAGAGATGTGTGATCTCAGGGTGGCCAACGTGTAATCTCTCCCATGCCCATATCTGTAGGAACACGGAACATCCGGTCATATGCATCATGCTATGCGATGCACGACAGAAACCATGATATAGACATGCCAAGATTGTGTTGCCCCAGCTAAATGATCCAAATGCATCTCTGGTCAGACCGACGATCAATGGTAGATACAACAGCAACACCATATCTCCTGATGAATTCGGGAATAGGACATCCCCGAACAAAGTCAAAATGTACAAACGAGCGTAACACTCTATCTGATACGGATCGGAGTTCTCGGTGATGGTATCATGAAACAGATCATGTAATCATGAAAGCCGTAGACGTGAACCTCGGAGCTGACCCGCTGGCGGCACAACTCCTAAAAGCTGATCGCATAATGTCGGCCAATCATAAACTGACGTACCGGTCACTGCCATACCGTCCACTGGAACTCCCAATAGTATAGACATCATGTAGTGTTGGGATCATCTCACCAACCAAAAAATGAAATGTATGTGTCTCGGGCCTCCATCGATTTATCAATGCTGTGAGTAGAACATGGTCCAACTACATATTGTCAATGGGCCCGTTTCCATACAATCCACACTCAATAAGTATAACGGCTATCTGTGGTATCATCAGTAAGTAACCGTGGCTGCGGAACTCTATGTCGGATACCGCCTCACCGTTCCACACGGCCTCCGATCTATGCCCTGTCTGTAATGTCAAGAGTGTCTGTTCACCACCGAAAACAGATACGAACCGGGATAGATCGTCTTGCCTGAGTTTGGGGGCAGATGCTATTTGGATTTATCCATCCACCTTTCCGAAAATACCAAGTTGATTTATGGCACCATATATCGGAGGTTTGGATAGATGCAGCCATTGTAGCAGATTTTATCAGATCCCCCCTCATTTTATGAGGGGTTTTTGATTATGGGGACGCTCTTCCCTGCAGGCGCAAGCCCCTGCAGTTAATTACGTTACAATATTGCGATAACCACTTTCTCCTTCTCCAACAGTTCACTTCGTGTCGTGTGTGTTTTTTGTTTGTTTTGGTTTCCCATGGATTGTATACAGAGACTAGTTTATGTCGTCGCCGGTAGGGCGCGGATCAGTCCAAATCCGTATATTTTAGATTTGGGTTTGGTTTATTTAAGGACCGTTAATCTGGTTTGAGATTAAGATCAACTTAAATGTGTGAGCATTTGGGCTCAATTTATTTTTAACTAAGGATACGTTAGTCTAATTTAAGACTAAGATTAACTTAGCAATATTTTAAGGATCATTTTTATTTAAGATCCAAACAACAGAGCATTTTGGACTCAGCTATAAGAAAGTTTTATAGACTTAGCCAATTTGGGTTTAGTATGCTCAGTTTTTTTTGTTCAGAAGTGCTAAGCACTTATTTGGACTCTATTGGTTCAGTCCCCCGTTTTTATGCAAAATTGCTAAGCACTTGTTTGACGCTCTGACATTCACATGGGCGTCATGTGAAGCATTTAATTATGGCCGCCGCCTAATGAGCGCTGAGCACTCAGCCATTTTGGCTGTTTATGGAGTGTTAAGCACTTTTCTTTTTTTTTTGGTGGCGCCCACGTGAGGAACACGTGAGGCGCTGCCCAATCAGTGCTAAACACTCAGCCGTTTTGGCTATTTATAGAGTGCTAAGCACTCTTATTATTTTTGTGGCGCCCATATGAGGAGCACGTGAGGCGCTCGACGCTGCCCAATCAGTGCTAAGCACTTAGCCGTTTTGGCTATTTATGGAGTGCTAAGCACTCTTATTATTTTTGTGGCCCCCACATAAGAAGCACGTGCGGCGCTGGGCGCTATCTAATTAGTGCTGAGCACTTAACCGTTTTGTCTGTATGTGAAGTGCTAAGCACTTTTTATATGGCGCCCACGTGTGTTTTACGTGAGGCGCTAGGCGCTGTTAAAGAGGGGAGCCCACTTGGGAAGCACGTGAGGCGCTAGTTTCTTTTATATGCAGATTTAATCTCTGTTGATATTTTCAGAGAGGTTAAATCTCAATCAATAGTGCTTTAACCATTAACGCTCGCTAAAATCACTATATTTGAGGATTTTAGGTTGAGTTTTTAAAGAACTAAGTTTTCGATTTGAAAGAACTGAGTTCCTGGAGTATTATGGACTTTCTCTTCTTTCTCTTTAAATTTGTTCTTCCTTGAATCTTTGATTCTCAAGAACAAGATTTTCCCGATGAGAATTAAATCCTCAACTTATGGGAGACATTTCTTGTGGATCTCGGATCCAGAATAAGAACTAAGTTCTTTTTTACAAGGGTTAAACCCTTAGATGTGACATTATAGATAATAGACATATTTTGATCTCTTTTGTTTACCTAGGGTTTTGAGAAGGAAGCTCTTCTTCTTTGAGAATTGAATTTTTTGTTCTTTCTATCTGTGGTCTCTCTTTGGTAGTCCTTCTTCTTTTTGACTTGAAGTCTGGGGTCCTTTATATAGTGGAGGCAAATTGTTAATTGGTTTTAAGAAAATCTCTCATTGAGATATTCCAATTGATTTAATTGGACTCAAACTTGATTTGGGGAATTTTACCCACCGTTGGATATTTGATCCAAGAACTTCTGTTTTACAGAATATGTTGTTCTTGTTTTTAACAAGATCGGGAAAATATTCTCCCATATACAGAATTTATTCTGTAAAATTGTGATTTTTAATCACCATAGAATTTTTAATCCAAGAGTTCTCTGTTTTACAGAGAGCAATTTTTTTTATTTAGAAAGATTGAGAGAATATATTCAAAAATTGGATCATTGATCCAACCGAGAGTATTTTTCTTATTTAGAAAGACATGAGAGATATTTTCTCCTAATAGAATTTGATTCTATATTTTGATGATTTATCATCCCTGTTGGATTTTTGATCCAACGGCTCTGTTTAACAGAGAGTATTGTAGAATTTTAATTCTACCTGGGCGCTGGCGCTTACATGTTGTGCACGTGGGCACCACCTAAGGATTTAATTCTTAAGATAGGTATTCCTGTGCTTTGCATATTGACGCCCGCGTGGGGAGCACGTGTGGCGCCATACAAGAATTTAACTTTTATTCAGGAAGCACTCTTGTGCTTTGCACATTGGCGCCCATGTGAGGAGCACGTGAGGCGCCACCATAGCATTTAATTCTATAAGATTGGTTCTGGCGCTGGCGCCCTCGTGGAGAGCATGTGAGGCGCTGCCTCATTCCAATAGAGCTTTGCTCTTTTATTAGGTTAAATATTGGAGGAACAAATGCCCCCCACCGTTATGCTCACGTGGCTCACACGTGAGTACAACAGTGTCACCTTTTCTACCGTTCGATATTCTGGGGGGTTGAACCGTCCTTTCATGTCTTATAAATAGGGCCTTTGGCCCTTGAGATCACTACCGTTCCATCATCTTCTTGAGTCTTCTTTTTCCTTGAGAATTTAATTCTCTCCTCAGAGCTTAGATCTCTGTTTCCAGAACTTTCTCAAAGTTAAACTCTGTAAAAAATTGGTAAGAATTATGACCACGAATAAACTCTTAAAGAAACTCTTAAAAGAATCTCTTCTCGTTTTTTGGGAGCTTTGCTCTTCTCTTGGAACGATCTCTTAAAGATCTTAAAAAAACTTTTATTTGGGTAGACCATAGGTCTTAGAGATCTTAGGGTTTTTCACCTTGTTAGTGATTTTGATTTTTAAGGGTTGTTTGGAATTTAATTCTATTTCCTATGGGGATTTCCGAGAAAATTTCTTTTGAAATTTCTTTTGGGAATTTTATTCTCTTTTCTTATTTTCTTTTTAGGGTTCTGCTTGCAGATTTGAATCTGCTGTAGAACACATTCTTCGAGGCCATTGGGAGCCTTGAACTCCGCTGTTCAATGAGATCTTTCATTAAATGAGAATTCTTTTGGATTTTCATAATGGGTGCCTACCTCATCATTGATGATGCATCACCTTGATTTTGTGGGGGCCACTGTTTTTCTTCTAGATTGTAATGATTTTGGTATTTTGATTGCTAACCCTTTACTGGTTTTTTTCTTTTCAGATACTATGGTTTCTCATCTGTATGATCTTGAAGAGATTATCTCTTATGAGGAGATTCGCATCCAAGGCCGCTGTTAAGGCTAAGAGTTTATTGACGCCCAATGTGCTGAGGTGATGCGTCGCTTTGACAATTACAACGGTCGATTGCTCCCCCGCCGTTCTGCTCTTTTGAAAATTGTCGTTGGGTCGATTTGGGAAGCACTTCCTGAGCTTGATGAGGCTATGCCGCTCTAGGCACTTGATGATGCTGAAGACAAGGTGCATTCTGTATCTCTGATGGGCCTAATTTCAAAGAAGCGGAGAGATGATCTTGTCGCTGTTTTGCATCACGTCTTCCAACAGAAGGCGATAATATCCGCATACCAGAGGATGGATGACATCAGCGGGGATCCCGAAGCTTGCATTCGTGAGAAAATGCATAAGAAGATGGTCAACGAAGGCAGAAGCACTTTACTCAAACTTGCCTCTAAGTTCATGAATCCGTGTCCGGAATTCAGCTTTTTGCCATTGTAAACATTTTGATGATATCTTTTTTTTTATCACCCTTATCACTAATGTATAAATTTCTTTGAAGTATGAATGACAAAGCTCTAATTTTCTTTACACCAATGCTCATATGAGGTATTATTACATATATAAAAAAAACGCTGGCGCCCACATGTCACGCACGTAAGGCGCTATTTCAGGACTTAATCCCGAAAAGAACTAGCGCCAGCGCTCATATGTCATGCACGTGAGGCGCTGCTCTAATCTCAGAAAGAATCAGCGCCAATACTCATGCGTCAGGCACGTGGGGTGCCGCTGAGGGAATCGTTTCACCTTCTTGCTCTGATTCCCATGAGTCAACTCTTTCTTTTCCCAAGCCCTTTTTGCCAGGCCTTGGAAAGAGTTCCACCATGCACAACGTTTTCTGCGCCTAAATTTAAATGCTTCTCTTTATATTCTGAAGTGATGATCTTCTTCTTCTTCAGAAGAAGAAAGCCATTTTTTTTACATACCAAGAGTTATGGCTTGCAATCATCCCCATGCTCGTCGGCAACCGTGGGAGGTACCTATTGAGGGAATTGTTCCCCGTTTTGCTGCGCTATTAGTAGATCCCGTTCTCACTGATGACCAGTGTGACACGGTGATATACGAGCTTCTGGCTCATAGGGGCTCTCCTCTTCCTATCGGCTCCATTTGGCTCCGGATGATTTTCCTGTCCGTGCTTGCTGACATCCCCCCTCATCCAGCGGAGACGACTCCGGCGATGCTCGACGTAGCGGAGGACAAGATCGAGTGCTTTTATAAGGCATATTTGATTTCCCAGCCTCTGAAGGACCGTTCTGTTCAGTTGCTAAGTTAGATGCGGGCTCAGCAGGCCGTCATATCCGCCTTTGCTGATAGGCACAGCGCCGACCG